>CM077149.1:88962860-89619948 GCA_039583875.1 Platanthera guangdongensis
CTTCTTTTACACAATCCTATACCTTTTATGAAGTGTCCGAATATTTTTCCTCACCTATATTAAACCCCCTTATTGACAAAAATGAACACACTGTTAAACCTGTTTTTGGTTTTCCTTGTACTTCGCCCTTATGTACAAAAAAAATTGAAACACCACCTAAATCAAATAAAACCAAATAAACCCCACCAGTTCCCTTCTTTCTCATCTTCCTTTTGTCCCATGGTTCCCAACAAACCCCCCTATTTGTTGAAGTCAGAACCTTTTACACTAAGGTGAATTATAGACAAAAAAAGAAGCTAAGTAGAAAATGTGCAAGCAAGCAATAGACTATGATAAAGGATAATAAGAGCAAAAACTTATAATTATATAAATAAGAATATCCAAAATCCAAAATTTTCATTTCTACAGTCAATCATTCCACCCTCTCAAAGATCCTAGAAGATCACCTTGATTCTGTCTGTCCAATTTCTCTTGTTGTCTTCTCTGGTAGCAGTAGGTTTGGCATAGTACTTGGGAGGCCTAGGAGGGGCTGCAGGGTTGTTCCTCCCATATTCTCTGTCATAGATTTCTTCTTTTTGTCATGGAGTTCTCATAAAGTTCCCATTCAGAGGAGCTGTAATGAATGTTCTTGCTCTCATGGAATTCCATCACTAATCTGAGAGTTTCTAAAATCAGGGACTTGGAAGTTGGAGACCAAACTTCAGCATGTTCAGTAGCTTTAGTAGGAGCAGTTCTGCTAGCAGAGGGCCCTTCACCATACTTCCTTTTCTTCTTGTAGGTTTTGATCTCTGGAGGAGCTTTGAGGAATATATCTGCAGGATCTTCTTCCCAGTCTTGGGCATAGGTGTCTGGAGGGCCAACTGTGTCTCCAGGCCTGGGAGAGAACGTAGGTTGCAGAGGAACAGCTGGGGCAGAAACATCTGTAGCTAGAGGGTTTAAATGATGAGGAATGATGTTGGGGTCAACAACAAGATCTGGCAGAATCTGATTGTGCATCCAGAAAGCAGTGTCATAGGTATGAAATTTGACACTCTGTATCTGTGCTAGCACATCATCACGAATGGTCTTTACATGAGCTTCCCATACATCTGACTTTTGAGCAGATGACTTTTCTACCTGTTCTTTGAGTTCTTTGATAAATCCCTCCCCCTTTCTTATTTCAACAGATAGCTTCTCTATAGTGTCTTCTTTGAAAAGTCCAACTTCTTCACAGATTTTCACTTTGTGGGCTTCAGTTCTCTTGTCTAGCTCTATCTGATTGTTTGCAAGGGTAACACCCTGTTCCATAACATTGCCAACACTAGTGATAGTGTGGTCAAGGGCTTTGCCACCAAGTTGAAATAAATACTTGAGCTTGTCAGTGTTATGCTGAACTTCAGCAAAGCCTCTGCTCATTTCAGTCTCTAGAGCAGTTACTTTGTCAGTTACTATCTTTAGAGAAGTATCAAAATAATTTCTTTGTTCTTGAAGAAGAATTGCAATATGTTGCAGCAAATCTGAGGAGGAAGAGACTGTAACAGTAGCAGTAAAGGGAGCAGCAGTAGGGAGAGGAGGAGTTACCAAGGGGCTATTTCTTCAATGGTCACAGAGTGTCAGCTCTTGTGGTATGAATTACAACATCCCTTTCTTCTGTATCATGAGGATGGAGAAATCTAGGTTTCTGAGAGGGGCTCAGCTTGCTCAGGAGAAGGCTCATCAGAAAAAAGAATGGTGTCTTGCTGGTCTTTGAGGGCATCTAGAGATTTGGCTGGAGTTCTGGCTGGAGACTGTACAGGATACTGTGCTAGAGTGGAGTCCTTGTGACAAACAGAGAATGGAGCTAGAGGAGATAGAGGAGGAATGGGCATCACTTCTTCAGAGAGCTCTGCAATCATAGCATCTATGGCAGCAGCTGTTGAGAGAAGAGATTCAGGAGGTATCTCATTTGAGGGAGTTGATGGATTTTGTGGAGTATGAGGTAGGGAAGGAATTGCTGGCTGAGGAGATGGCTGCCTGACTTGGCCAGAAGGAGCAGGCTCCCCCTCACTTAGTGCACCAGAGGAGCTGGCCACATGATGAGGAGAGGGAGATGGAGTCCTGTGCTCTAGGCTGGAACTCTAGAGCTTCTGAAATCTTTGCAGCTTGTGCAGGATTCTTCAGCTTGAGTTCCCATCTCTGAATGGAAGGAAATGGAGATTCTTCATGTGGTGAAGAGGAGTCCCTTTGGAGAAGTTGAATACCTCAGGATTTGTTTCATGGAGGAGCAGAGAGAGATTATTCTGGCGTAGTTAGGGGATTTTAAAACTGTCTTGATTTTATCCAGAATCAGCATACCAAATTGGAATTTCTTGCGGCAGACAATGGCATGCATTATGTCGAAGAAATACGATGGAATGTCTCTTATGGAGTTGGTCTTGCACAGTACAATTTTCCCAATAATATCAACCAGAAATTTGCCTTCTGCGTTCATGTCTGACCTTTTGAAGTACTGAGCATCAGTTGAAAAGCCACAGAATAGGGCTGTTCTGTCAGAGTGTTCAGCAACTAAGTGATCTTCTTCGTCTACTATCGGCAATCAGAGAAGTTGAGAGATAGAGGTCTTGTTGAGTTTAATTTTCAAACCTTTCACTTTGGATTTCAGGACTTTGCCTTTCCTTTTGACCTTCAGATTTGAAAAGAATTCGGCTACTTCTGGGAAGAGAATCCGACAAGGCTCTTGCAGGATGAAGGAAAGCCCTGCGGTATCTAGAAGAATGAGCAGGTTGTGGAAGTCGTCGGAAAGCTCGACAATCCCGGAGGTAACGCGTTCCGATCCTACGCCAATCTTGGAGACAGCGGCCATGATCCAGAAAATGGGAAAAATTCTGTCGCGGGGTAGAGGAAGAGTCGCGGCTCTGTAACTGCTCGAATGAAGATGAAGCGGCGGACGGATACTCGAGTGAATGGAAATGATTTCATGTAGCGTGATATTTGGAATTTCGAATTTATAAAGCCCTAGTTTTAAGTCTAATAATCTAGAAGAAAACAATTTAAAGTAAAGGCGGCATGGGAAAAATTTGAAAGCCAAACGACATATAAACGAGAGGTAAAAGAGGTACTCGAGTACATATGGAGTTACTCGAGTAGGTCTAGAGAAGGTACTCGAGTATATAGAGAGTTACTCGAGTAGGTCTGGGACTACTTGAGTATATAGAGAGGTACTCGAGTAGGTCTGGGACTACTCGAGTAGGTCTGTAGAAGGTACTCGAGTAGGTCTAGAGAATCTGAGATGACTCGAGTAGAAGAATGGACTCACTTGAGTAGGTGAAGTATACTACACGAGTACTTGATTGCCTTACTTGAGTAAGTTAAGGGACTACTCGAGTAGGTCTGTTGAGTACTCGAGTAGGTACTTTGAGTACTCGAGTAGGTCAGGTTTTACTTGAGTCAGAGAAGGAAGAAACCTTTGAGAAGCCAGATTTTGACTAACCTTTTAATTTCCTTTGCTTCCTTGATATCCAAACTGCTCTAATCTTCCTTGTTGAGCATCCCAAGTTCAGTTTTGAAGAATGAGAACTTGGTATCGTCCAGCGGCTTCGTGAAGATGTCTGCAACTTGCCTGTCTGTGGAGACATATTGGAGATCTATGTCCCCATGCTCTACATGCTCCCGGATGAAATGATACCTTAGCTCGATATGCTTTGTCCGGCTGTGCGAGACTGGATTGTTGGCTATTGCAATTGTGCTGGAGGAGTCGCAAAACAGAGGGATATTCTTGAACTTCATGTTGTAATCCTCAAATTGATTCCTTATCCAAAGTAACTTTGTGCAGCAACTGCCTGCAGAGATGTACTCTGACTCAGCCATTGAGATTGCGACACAGTTCTGCTTCTTGGTGCTCCAAGAGATTAGCCTTCTTCCAAAGAATTGGCACGTCCCGGAGGTGCTTTTCCTGTCATCTTTGCTTCCTGCAAAATCTGCATCTGAAAACCCAATTAGTTCGCTGTCATTACTTCTTGGGTACCATAAGCCAAGATTTGGTATACCTTTAAGGTATCTCAAAATCCGCTTTGCAGCAGTGTAGTGAGATTCCTTAGAGTTCACCTGAAATCTAGCGCAGACACATGTTGAAAAACTTATGTCAGGTCTACTGGCAGTAAGGTAGAGCAGGGATCCAATTATGCTTCTGTACTTGGTTTCATCAAAAGGTTTACCTTTTTCATCCTTGTCCAGAGACATAGTTGAGCCCATTGGAGTCCTCATAGAGGTTGCGTTCTCCATTCCGAATTTCTTAATTAGCTCTTTGGTGAACTTGGTCTGCGAGATGAAAATTCCATCTTCAGATTGTTTCACCTGAAGCCCTAAGAAATACTTTAGCTCGCCCATACTGCTCATTTCGAACTTCCCTTGCATAAGTTTTGAGAACTTTTTGCAGAGGTTGTCGTCTGTAGAGCCAAAAATAATGTCATCGACATAGATTTGCACTAGCAAAATCTTGCCTTTAATTTCCCTAAGAAATAATGTCTTGTTTATCTTTCCCCTTGTGAACTTGTTCTCAATTAGAAAGCTAGACAGCGTCTCATACCAAGCTCTAGGAGCTTGTCTCAGACCATATAGGGCATTGTGCAGGAAATAGACATAATCAGGAAAGTTAGGATCAACGAAAGCTGGAGGTTGTTCCACATACACTTCCTCCTTTATGTTACCATTTAGGAAGGAAGACATCACGTCCATCTGATAGACGGTGAAGCCTTTGAAAGCAGCATATGCTAGGAACAACCTTATTGCCTCCAGCCTCACCACTAGAGCATATGTATGGTCGAAATTGATTCCTTATTCTTGACGATAGCCTTTAGCGACGAGTCTGGCCTTGTTCTTTATGATCGTCCCATCTTCGTCCATCTTGTTCATGTAGACCCATTTTCTTCCAATGATGTTCTTTCCTTTGGGTCTTGGAACAAGCTTCCAGACATTGCAGCGCTTGAACTGATTTATCTCTTCTTCCATTGCCATTATCCACGATGCATCTGAGTTTGCTTCCTAAAACTTCTTTGGTTCAACCTGCGAGAGAAAACTTAAATAAAGATTCTCATTAGTTGTACCTCTTCGAGTTCTGACACCGTCCCGGGGATCTCCTATGATCTGGTCCATGGGGTGATCCTTTAGATGTCTAAGCTCTAAAGTTCTTGCATTTGGATTATCTTTAATCACTGCAGTGATTTCTTCATCTTGGATGACTTCTTCATTTTGATCATCAGCCTCTCCAATAGGAGTTGGAGTGGTGATCATAATGAACTTTTCTCCTTTGTCTTCGGACGGTTCATCCAAGTTAGTTTCTTTCAGCTTTTCACCTGCATCTTCAATGAGCACACTGGACGGATTGCTTTGTAGCAAGCTCGTCTATCAAATACAACATGTATCAATTCTTCTACCACCAGGGTTTTTCTATTAAATATCCTATATGCCTTACTATGACTACTATAGCCTACGAAAATACCTTCAAAACTCTTTTCGCTGAATTTGGTGGTGTGATACTTACCATTGTTAAGTACGAAGCATTTACAGCCAAAGATTCTAAAGTATGAGACTGTTGGTTTCCTGCCTTTCAAAAGTTCGTAAGGTGTCTTATCGTGGTCTTTGTTTATGAGTGCTCGATTTTGCACATGGCATGCAGTGTTGACGGCTTCAGCCCAGAAGTACTCTGGTAGTGAAGCATCACTCAACATGGTCCTGCAGGCCTCTATGAGTGTTTTGTTCCTTCTCTCAGCCACTCCATTCTATTGTGGAGTACGAGGAGTGGAAAACTCATGAAAGATACCTAAGCTTTCACAGAATTCTGTCATGGCCCCAGATTTGAACTCTATTCTATTGTCACTTCTGATTTTGACTATGAAGCAGTTGTATTCATTCTGGACATGCCTGACAAAATTAGAAAAGATATCAAAGGTATCTGACTTGTGTTTCAAGAAGAACACCCACACAAAGTGCAAGTAATCATCAACAATTACCAACGTATAATCCTTACCTCCCAAACTTCTAATTTGCAGTGGACAAAACAAGTCCATGTTTAATAGATGGAGACATCTATTAGAGTCTTTGCCAATAACGCTTTAAAAGGTAGCCCTTGTTTGCTTGCCTTTTATGCATGCATGACAAGGTCTATCTTTGACGCACTTGACATTTGGGGCATCACGTACTAAGTTCATTGAAAATAATTTATTAATAGTTTTGAAATTAATATATTCTAATCTCTTGTGCCATTGGTCACCAAGAGACGCACTATCTTTTGCTAAAAGACACACTGGTGTTGAGGAATCTATACAAATGATGTTTAAACAGAAAATATTCCTGCTTCGAGTGCCTGATAGAATCGTTTCCATATTGTCAACGAATTTTATCAAGCACTTATTAGCATGGAATTCAACTATATATCCTTTATCGCAGAGTTGGCTTATGCTTATGAGATTGTGTTCCAATCCTTCGACATAAGCCACATCCGGGAAGGATACATTGCCGTTAGTAATCATACCATAGCCTATAGTAATTCCACGGTCTGAACCTCCAAAGATGACCTTCGGTCCGTTCACGACTGGAGTAAAGTTTTGATTGAGGCTTCTAGTCCTAGTCATATGCCGAGAGTATCCGCTGTCCAAATACCAGATAGGCATTTTGTTGGCCTTTGGACAAACCTGCAGTCATAATCAATTTGCCTTAGGAACCCAAACACGTTTGGGTCCTTGGTCTCGGGTTAGAGTGCTCCCCATACGAGTGTTAGCATTATGAGCGGTCTTTCTCATATTGCTAACATGAGGGGTTGCAGCATTTCTGGAATTGAACCAGCAATCTATGATGAAGTGACCAACCTTGCCACAGCACCAACAGTCAAATCTGTTGTACCTTTGCCTCATGATCTCCTGCTTGACCTTTTGGAATTGTGGTCTAGCAGGGGCAGCATGTTGAATTTTGTGAAGTGGAAGTGGGTGACGGGACAGGCCGGGCGGCCTGGGGCGGACAGCTTTGGCGGACTAGGTGGACTGGGCGGACTGTGATGTGCGGCCTAGTGGAAGGTCTAGTGAAAAGCCAGTTGTTCTTCTGAGCGGTTTGCACGGGTTGAGTCCGCGGACTATGCGGCCTGGTTTCTGCGGATAGGGTGTTTGCTGAATTGGCTTTGCCAAGGAGCGGCCTGAGCGGATGGAGGCTTGCGGACTTGTGCATTGCTCAGTGGCCGCGGGTGCAAGCTTGTGCTGATAGGCGGGTTTGCTCATGTCCGCGGGAAGCTTGCGGACTGGAGTGTCCGCGGTGTGGGTTGTTGCGGACTGGGCTTAGAGCTTGGCTGAGGCCTTGTCGAGCTCTGGTGGCACAGCAGGCGATTTGCTGTGGAGATCGATTGGCAGACTGGTTTTGGAGTCCGGGGAAGGCTGCCGCATTGGACAGGAGTGCGAGGAGCTCACGGACTGATGGCGGTCTGTGCTAGGGTGTTTGGCGGACGGGAGTTTGCGTCCGCCATGGTCGCATTGGCCTTTGATGGTTTTGGACTTGGTCACACTTTGTGCCAAGACCATGGTGTTCGCGGTATCCGCCTAGTCCGCTGTGACCGGGCGGACTGTTGTTGTCTGCCTTTGGTCGTGGACTTGTGGCGGATTGAGGTGTGAGTCTTGCGGACTGCCTCGGGTTGGTGCGGACTGCCATTGAAGGGGGTTGCTGTCCTGTAGTGGTTGGAGCTTGCGGGCTGATGCCTTGTCCGTATAGCTTGGGCGGACTTGAGAGGGTTCGTCAATGGTTGCCTTGCTCCTGGCGGTTTTCCTTGGTATCCGGCTAAGTCCTTGCGGACTCGGCGGACGGAGTTTTGCTATCGCGCGGGCTGGGGCGGTGTCGCTATCTCTTGGGCGGTGACCACACTCCTCACCCTGCCTATAAATAGGACCCCCCTGGCACATCTACAGTAACCTAAGTAACTTGAGTGAACAGTAAGTTGGGTTGAGCGAAGTGATGCGGTCTCTGTTTGTCAGTCCGCGCGGATTGATTCAGGCTGACGGTTTGCTGTGTGCAGGTCGCGCGGGTAGCTTCAAGGAGCCAGGAGTTTGGCTGTGAATTCGGTCAAGTACTTGGAAGTGTGCGGTCTCTGCGGACTCTGCAGGAGGTCGTTCTGCTTCATCTTTGCCAGCTTCAATAACCTGTCCGCCGGCTTTAGGCGGGTAGGGGAGTTCCTCAGTTCAGGTTCAGCAGGAGACGAATAATGGTGTGTCCGCGCGGCCTCGCTGCTTCGGCGGACTCCGTGGCTATTCGGCGAATTGCAGCTTAGTTCGGGCGATCTCAGCGGACTCGGCGACCTCGACGACCTCGTGGTCTCGGCGGACTCCGGTGCTGTCCGCCCGGCTTGTTTTTTGGTGCTTTCTGTTTACAGCTATTATACTAGCGAAATCATGTCTCGCTATGTATGCCTCGTGTTGTAAAGAAGTGAATGTATAAAAGACCTGCTTGTGCTTCCATTGTTTGTTGGGATTTACCTCTGTTCCTTGGTTTCCGCTGGTTCAACGTAAGAACTGGGTAGTTCCGAAGATATTAATTTGGCGTTTGGGCTATCTTGCTGACCACGTTGAGAAAATTGAACATGGTATCAGAGCCAGGTTTCTGAGGTTCAGTTGTGTGAGCGGAAGTCAGCCAGTGTTGTTACTCAGTGATTGAGTGGTGATCAACCTGTGTTGTTGCTCGAAGCTTCTGAAAGGTTGCCTACATGTGTTGCAATGGAAGGAAGTTTTGCAAGAGGTCTGGGCATTGAACTCTTAACGCCGACTAACTTCAAGAAGTGGAAGTCGTGCATGAAGAGTTATCTTCTTTGCGAGGAGCTGTGGGAAGTCGTCGGTGGTGACGATAGACAGGAAGTTACTGCTGCGTTCGGTACTGCTGAACAGGTTAGGCTCTAGAGAAGAACAAATGCTAAGGCGGAGTTCATTCTGAAGAGAGCCGTGTCTCTGGAACTATTTGATCACATCGTTGGATGTGAGTCGGCTGCTGATATTTGGACAACCATTGATGAGTTGTTCAATAGGAAGAATGTGGCGCGGCTTCAGTTCCTGGAGAATGAGTTGGCCGGGGCAACTCAGGGAGACCTTTCCATCTCCAGGTACTTCTTAAAGATGAAGAGCTTGTGTGCTGAGCTGTCGGCTCTGGATCCTGATGAGCCTATCTCTGAGGCAAAGATGAAAAGGCACATCATCCACGGCTTGCGGAAGAAGTATGTGCCCTTTGTCACATCTGTTCAAGGGTGGGCTACTTAGCCGTCGTTGCTGGAGCTGGAGAATCTGCTTGCCTCGCAAGAGAGCTTAGCAAGGCAGATGGCTGGAGTGAACCTGAATCAGGAAGGCAATGAAGCTCTCTTCTCAGGAAAGAAGAAAGGATGGGAAGGGAAGAAGAAGAAGAAGGTGCAGGTCGTTGGTGAGAAGGAGACTTCAACTTCATATCCACCGGAGAGGAGCAATGCTCCTAAGGACTGGAAGAAGAATCTGAAGTGCTACCGGTGTCATCAGCGAGGGAACTTCAAGCGGGACTGCAAGGTCAAACTGCAGCCTGCGCATGCTGCGGGAAAGGAGGAAGCTTGCTCGAGAAGTGAATAAGCAGAATGGGGCGGAGCTTTTATGACAGGCACTTGTGTCCGGGCCTTGTCTGCTGAGAACTTCAACAGCGAGTGGATCGTGGACTCCGGGTGAGGTCATCACCTCACCGGAGACAAATCGAAGTTCACCTCCATGCAGGCTTACTCAGGTAATGAAGCTATTATCACTGCTGATAATACTGTTTATGTAGTAGAGAAAGAGGGGGTCGTGTCTTTGGGTAGTGATCAGGGGCCACTCATGTTGAGGAGTGTGTATCACGTGCCGGGCATGAAGAAGATCCTCTTCTCGGTGACCAATGCGGTGGATGCTGGGTATCACGTTCTGTTTGGGCCAACAGACGTGAGGTTCCTTCGCAACGTATCAGCGGTAAAGGCTGATGTTGCTCATGTTGGGAGGAGGGTGAAGAACTTATTTGTTCTTTCCACCAGTGCTTATGTTGATAAAATGAGGGCCAATGATAGCACTGCTATCTGGCATGAGAGGCTGGGGCATGTTGGCATGGACAAGCTAAAGGCGATGGCTAGTAGAAGTTTGGTGAGAGGGTTGCCGAAGCTGTCCTACTTTGGTGATGGGCATGTTTGTGCGGGCTGTCAATATGATAAGGAACATCACCTTCCGTTTGATAAATCACAAACAAGGAGCAAGAAACCATTGGAGTGTATTCATGGCGACCTGATGGGACCAATGGTTACTGCCAGCCTTGGTGGAAGCAGATACATGCTTGTCTTAGTTGATGACTACTCAAGGTATACTTGGGTGTACTTCTTAAAGGAGAAGTCGGAAGCCTTCCGTTTGTTCATGGAGTTCAAGGAGTTGGTAGAAGGCCAGCTTGACTTGCGGATTAAGAAGTTTAGAACTGATAACGGGGGTGAGTTTGTCTCCTCCGAGTTTTCTATCTTCTGCAGGAAGCACGGGATCCAACGGGAGCTTACTTGTGCTCACACTCCACAACAAAATGGGGTAGCGGAGCGGAAGATTCGTCATCTGACGGAGACCTGCAAATGCTGGCTTCATGCGAAAGATATCCCAAGGTCCTTTTGGGCGGAGGGAATGTCTTGTGCTGCTTATGTTATCAACCGGATGCCACTCAGCCCTATCAACATGAAGATTCCTATTGAGCTGTTGCTGAAGGAGAAGCCGAGTGTTGGACACCTTAGGGTGTTCGGTTCAACTTTCTACGTGCATGTCCCGGATGCTTCACGGACAAAGCTGGATGCCAAGGCAAGAAAACTTGTCTTTGTTGGCTACGATGAGCGGAAGAAGGGATGGAAATGCATGGACCCTGTGACGAAGAAGTTCATGGTATCAAGAGACGTTGTCTTTGACGAGCTGACGTCATATGGAGGTAGCTCGGTGGAGCTAACCGGAAGTAGCAAGGTTGATGAAGCACCGGTGGTGGCTGCTGAAGGCTTGGAAGAGGAGCTTGCTGTTTCACCAGCAGCTCCTATTGCTTTGAACTCCGAGGCTGAGCGTTCTGGCTTAGGAAGCAGGGGGAGCACTGCTCAATGCTTGCCCCAGGTAGGAGTGGAGCCTGAAGAAGCAACGGAAGCCGTGAGCAAGGAGCCATGTCTTCGGCGATCGAAGAGGGTTGTTAAGCCACTGGCTCGGTACTGTGATGGGAATGCAGTGAGCTTTGTCTCCTTCTTCTTTGCAGGTCCTCTGGATGAGCGAGAGCCTGCAAACTTCAACGAGGCCACTGGAGTGAAGGAGTGGGAAGATGCCATGAAAGAAGAGATTGATGCTCTGAAGAAGAATGAAACCTGGGACCTTGTGCCCAAGGTTGATGGCATTACTCCGGTAACTTGCAAGTGGGTGTATAAGTTGAAGAAGAAGGCTGATGGGAGCATTGATCGTTTCAAGGCTCGCCTGGTCCCTAGAGGATTCTCACAGCAGTATGGAGAAGACTATGAGGAGACATTCAGTCCAGTTGCGAAGATGACTTCAGTAAGAGTGGTGATCGCCTTGGCTGCTAGCAAGGGATGGAGGTTGTGGCAACTCGATGTGAAGAATGCCTTTCTTTACGGAGAGATTGACAAGGACATCTTCATGGATCAGCCGCTTGGTTTTGTCTCTGAAAAGCATCCGGAATATGTCTGCAAACTCAGGAAGGCTCTCTATGGGTTGAAGCAAGCTCCTAGAGCTTGGTATGGGAAGATTGCAGAGTACTTGCAATTCTGTGGATACCTTACTTCTAACTCGGATTCAAGCTTGTTCGTCAAGAAGAAGGGGGAGCTACAAGTCTTGGTCCTGCTGTATGTGGATGACATGATCATCACAGGGAATTCGGAGGGGGAAGTAGCAAGGCTCAGAGCAGAGCTTGCTATACGCTTCGAGATGAAAGACTTGGGAGAGTTGCATCACTTTCTCGGTCTGGAAGTGGAGAGGAAGGAGTGCGGGGTTCTCATTAGCCAGAAAGGATATGCTGATCGCATTGTGAAGCGGTTTGACATGGGCAAAGGGAAGAAGTGCTCTACTCCACTGGAATCTGGGCTGAAGCTTCGACGAGATGAGGGAAGGGTTCTTCCTGATCCCTTGGTGTTCAGGGCTCTTGTTGGGAGCTTGATTTACCTGACGATTACAAGGCCAGATATTGCTTATGCTGTTGGCCGAGTAAGTCGGTATATGACTGAACCAATGCAATCTCATCTAGTGGCGGCAAAGGGAATTCTGAAGTATGTCAAGGCTTCTTCTGACATGGGACTCCTCTATAGAAGGGACTCGGAGTTTGCGTTGCACGGGTACACGGATGCTGACTATGGCGGTGATTCGGATGATCGAAGGTCCACTTCAGGTTATGTGTTCACTTGCGGTTCAGCTAGCATCTCGTGGTGTAGCAAGAAGCAGGACTCGGTGTCGGTTTCAACCACGGAGGCGGAGTATAAGGCTTCGGCCTTGGCTGCTCGGGAAGCCGTTTGGTTGAGGAGGCTTACAGAGGATGTTCATGAAGAAGTGCAAGGGCCTACTTTACTCCGGGGTGACAATGAGAGTGCTCTCAAACTAGTTAACAATCCAGTGTGTCATGCCAGGACCAAGCATATAGAGATTGATCACCATTTCATCAGGGAGAAGGTGTTGGAGGGGTCTCTGCTGGTCGGGCATGTTCGGAGTGAAGATAATCTTGCTGACATCTTCACGAAGCCACTGTCGAAGGGGCCTTTTGAACGCTTGCGCAGCTTGCTGGGCTTGGTCACCACTTCCCACTTCAAGGGGGAGTGTTGAATTTTGTGAAGTGGAAGTGGGTGACGGGACAGGCCGGGCGGCCTGGGGCGGACAGCTTTGGCGGACTATGCGGACTGGGCGGACTGTGATGTGCGGCCTGGTGGAAGGTCTAGTGAAAAGCCGGTTGTTCTTCTAAGCGGTTTGCACGGGTTGAGTCCGCGGACTATGCGGCCTGGTTTCTGCGGATAGGGGGTTTGCTGAATTGGCTTTGCCAAGGAGCGGCCTGAGCGGATGGAGTCTTGCGGACTGGTGCATTGCTCAGTGGCCGCGGGTGCAAGCTTGTGATGATAGGCGGGTTGGCTCATGTCCGCGGGAAGCTTGCGGACTGGAGTGTCCGCGGTGTGGGCTGTTGCGGACTGGGCTTAGAGCTTGGCTGAGGCCTTGTCGAGCTCTGGTGGCACAGCAGGCGATTTGCTGTGGAGATCGATTGGTGGACTGGTTTTGGAGTCCGGGGATGGCTGCTGCATTGGACAGGAGTGCGAGGAGCTCGCGGACTGATGGCGGTCTGTGCTAGGGTGTTTGGCGGACGGGAGTTTGTGTCCGCCATGCTCGCATTGGCCTTTTATGGTTTTGGACTTGATCACACTTTGTGCCAAGACCATGGTGTCCGCGGTATCCGCCAAGTCCACTGTGACCGGGCGGACTGTTGCTGTCTGCCTTTGGTCGTGGACTTATGGCTGATTGAGGTGTGAGTCTTGCGGACTTCCTCGGGTTGGTGCGGACTGCCATTGAAGGGGGTTGCTGTCCTGTAGTTGTTGGAGCTTACGGGCTGATGCCTTGTCCGCATAGCTTGGGCGGACTTGAGAGGGTTCGTCAATGGTTGCCTTGCTCCTGGAGGTTTTCCTTGGTATCCGGCTAAGTCCTTGCAGACTCGGCGGACGGAGTTTTACTATCGCGCAGGCTGGGGCGGTGTCGCTATCTCTTGGGCGGTGACCACACTCCTCACCCTGCCTATAAATAGGACCCCCCTAGCACATCTACAGTAACCTAAGTAACTTGAGTGAACAGTAAGTTAGGTTGAGCAAAGTGATGCGGTCTCTGTTTGTCAGTCCGCGCGGATGTATTCAGGCTGACGGTTTGCTGTGTGTAGGTCGCGCGGGTAGCTTCAAGGAGCCAGGAGTTTGGCTGTGACTTCGGTCAAGTACTTGGAAGTGTGCGGTCTCTACGGACTCAGCAGGAGGTCGTTCTGCGGCTTGTCAGTTCTGCTTCATCTTTGCCAGCTTCAATAACCTGTCTGCCGGCTTCAGGAGGGTAGGGGAGTTCCTCAGTTCAGGTTCAGCAGGAGACGAATAACGGTGTGTCCGCGCGGCCTCGCGGCTTCGGCGGACTGCGTGGCTATTTGGCGAATTGCAGCTTATTTCGGGCGATCTCAGCGGACTCGGCGACCTCGGCGACCTCGCGGTCTCGGCGGACTCCGGTGCTGTCCGCCCGGCTTGTTTTTTGGTGCTTTCTGTTTACAGCTATTATACTAGCGAAATCATGTCTCGCTATGTATGCCTTGTGTTGTAAAGAAGTGAATGTATAAAAGACCTGCTTGTGCTTCCATTGTTTGTTGGGATTTACCTCTGTTCCTTGGTTTCCGCTGGTTCAACGTGAGAACTGGGTAGTTCCGAAGATATTAATTTGGCGTTTGGGCTATCTTGCTGACCACGTTGAGAAAATTGAACACAGCATTCTTGGAGGAAGATGCCTCATGATGATGGCAATCACATGGCTTCTTCCCCTTTATGGGCTTCTCTACAACAGGCTTTGTCTTCGGTGCCTTCTTTAAGTTATGCCCATGATTGAAAGGGCCATAGCTCTGAAGAATAACTTCTTCATAAGAAGCCTTAAAGACACTTTCACCAAAGTCTCTGCCTCGAGTCCATCCTTGATAGCGGGACTTTGGCTCTACATAGGTAGGCCTGGCAAAGTGCCCGTAGGATGAGTCAAAATCAAACTCATTTGATGGAAAGATGACTTTCTTGAATGTAGTTTGATCTTGAGGGGCTTTCCCTTTCTCTTTGGCTAAGGCCTTTTTGGCGGCCTTATTTTTCGTTGATTCTTGTTTCTCCTAGAGGATTTACTAGGAGCTTCTTCATGGCCTAGTCCAGCTCCCTTGGCCTTTGCTGAGAATTCAACAACGAATGGAAGAACCGTCTTAAGCTTCGAGAAACTTTCAACCAGTTTCTTTTCAGCTGCAAGTTGGGCTTACAATTCCTTGATGATTTTCTCTTTGAGGTCAAGGTGCTCGAGAGCCTTGTTATATTCTTCAATTGCATTATTGAAGTTTTCTTCGAGGGAGTCAGTTTTTGAGACTTTCTCTCTCAATATGCTCTCTTCGGCTTTTAGAGATTTGATCTCTTTAGCCTGAGTCTTCACAACTCGACGACATTTGTCATAAGCCATGATTAACTCCTAATACTGGGCCATTAGCTCTGACTCATCGTCAGAGGAGCTATCCTCACAATCATGTTCAGAGACTTCAGATTCTGAGAGAGGGGTGTGAGAGTTTAGCTTCCTAGTGAACTGGGGCTCTGGTTCTTCATTAGTTTGAGCCATAACCCCAAAATAGGATTCCTCTTCTTCACTCGACTCAGATGAGTCGGAGTCGCTGAGAGTCTTGCTCTTTTTGGCTATAAGGCTCTTCTCTTTCCTCTTTTTGTTGAATGAGGATTTCTTTTCTTGTCTTCTACCACCCTCCTTCTTCTTATGAGGGCAGTCAGCGATGACGTGTCCTGTCTTATTACAACAATAACAAATAATGTCAGTCGAAACATATTTGTTCTGTTTAGAGGAATACCTGTCATGGCTACTTGAGCCTTTTCTTTAGCGATCGCCATCGTGTCGTGATCTTCTGTAGGAGGCATCCTTGCCTTCCCATGATAGGTAGATCTTAATTAACAACTATATACAGGAACTGATCAAGGTGTTAACCTTTTAACGATCAACCTGGCTTTGATACCAATTGAAAGATAATAGTTGTCAACCTAAATCACCTAGAGGGGGGTGAATAGGTGAGTTGTGCATCTTTTGCGGAATAAAAAAAATCTTAGAACATAGCACAGATCTATCTACTAAAATATCACAGACGAGACAAGATTTATTGTGGTTCCCCGATCTTGGGTACATCCACTTTCTCTCACCGATCTAGCAATAAACTAGACTCGGCTACTCCACTATCTCGTATTGAAAAAAAATCCTACCCTCGGAACAAAGTTCCTACAATCTCAATCCAATCCAACTGGATCTACAACTCGGAAGAAACACCTTCCTACAAACTCGGAATGGAAAACTCCTACACTCGGAGAAATTTTCTCCTACAGAAATAAAGTACAAGTATTGAACAAATACAAACAGTGAAATCGTCTGGTTCAGATCTGAAAAATAAAGCAGAAACTGGAATCTTCTTCATGGTGTTCGGCTTTATCAGAAGAGTTGAAGAAGGATTCTCGGCAATCAGTAGATCTGAACTTCTTGCCTCCACGATCGGACAGATGATGAGTATGAGAAAAATGATCCCGATCTGGAGAGCTTTTTCTGTCTATTTCCTCTGAAGATCGAAACCCTTGCCGGAGAAGAGCAGTGGCGGCGACAGCTTTCGTTCCGTGAAGAGAGAGAGAGAAAATATAAATTATTTTGGAAAGCGACGGCTGCAAAACTCAGAGGAATTTTCTTCATGAAAGATCTGTTTTCTGATTAGGGTTTGTCGATTGGACAAGACCTTTTATAAGAGTACTAATAACGACCATAATCGGCTTTAATGACGTACACATGGACCAATCAAATCACGGTATTTGAAATTTTGTCAAATCTGGACTTAGAAGAAATTTCAGGGAAAATGAGGTCATATACATGAGTATGTATAAAACTACTCGAGTAGGTCAAGGGCTACTCGAGTAACCAAAGAGATTTTACTCGGGTATATAAGTCATGACTACTCGAGTATGTAGAAGAAAACTACTCGAGTATGTATAGTCAAATACTCGAGTACTTTAGAGGATGTAATCGAGTACACAGAAAATTTTCTCGGGAAGGAGTAGAGCTACTCGAGTACAAGTTGTACTACTTGAGTAGGCAGAATTGAACTACTCAAGTGGTTAGAAGACCTACTCGAGACAAACACTTAAAATATTTTGCACACGGGAAAAACAGCTACTCGAGTAGTTAGGTTTAACTACTCGAGATAAGAGAAATCTTCTCGACTATATGAAGGACTTACTCGAGTATGTAAAGTACCTACTCGAGTAAATGACTTAAAAAAAATTTCGAGAAATAGAAATCTGGAACTACTCGAGTATGAACTACTCGAGACAAAGTAAGCTACTCGAGTATGTGACTTGGACTACTCGAGTGATTTACTCAGAGAAATTTGGAAACTAAATTCTGGGCAACTCGAGTAGGAAGAATGATCTACTCGAGTAGTTAAGTAAGCTACTCGAGTATGTCAATGAACTACTCGAGTGTTTTACTTAACTTCACGAGAGGAAAAATTTTCTTACTCGAGTATGCAGAACTTTTTACTCGAGTATTTCTTAAGCAATCTACTCGAGTAGTTAAGGACCTACTCGAGAGAAATACTTAGAGAAATTCTCTGTCAGTAATTTTTCTTCTACTAGAGAGAAATCAGCACCAAGTCTTTACACAGTCCTATAGCTTGAATATGAAGTGTATCCCAATAGAGAGACTACAGATGAGTCAACACTTTGGAACACATAATGAGGGATTACTGTTGGGTACATTGGAATAAATGTACCTGATTTGAAGAAGCCTCACCCTACTCAATGATATACATCAAAAGGTATTTGATGTGTTTTGAGTTTAGTTGTGCAGGTTAAGTATTTGCAGGGAAAGCTAAAAAGTTTCTAAGTCCATGTGTCGACACCCAGAAGGAAAGTGTCGACACTTAAGAAGACTTGTGTCGACACCCAGAGAAGTAGTGTCGACACTTGGAGTAATTGTGTCGACACCAGGGATGCCGAGTCGACACCAGAAGGAAAGTGTCGACACCTACAGGATGTGTCGACACTCAATGAAGAGAAATACAGAGAAGCTATGTCGACACTTAGAAGTAGTGTCGACACCCAGAGGAACTTTGTCTACATCAGAAATTGTCGACACTTGGAGGCTGTGTCGACACTCAGCAAATTCCAACAGAGTCTAAGTATAAGTGTCGACTTAATGAAGAATGTGTCGACACACAGCAGAAGACTCAACACATGAAGAAAGTGTCGACATAATAAAGAATATGTCGACACACAGCAGAAGACTCAACACATGAAGAAAGTGTCAACACTCAGCGAAGTTCAACTAATTCTAAGTACAAGTGTCGACACAAAGGAGATGTGTCGACACTCAGCCAGAGTCTCAACAAAAGAAGAATGTGTCGACACAAGGAGCTGTGTCGACACTCAGCAAGTATCAACACAGAAGGCATGTGTCGAAACCAAGAAGATGTGTCGACACTGAACAAGTTCAACACAAGAAGATGTGTCGACACAAAGGAGTTGTGTCGACACTTATAAGAAATCAACTAAGTACTGAAGAAAAGGAGTTGTGTCGACACACAATATCAGTGTCGACACATATTGAAGAAGCTGTGTCGAGAAGTAAAATCTACAACATAAGGAGTTGTGTCGACACCTTGAAGGCAAGTGTCGACACTTAGTCTACTTGTGTCGACACTTAGTCTATAAGTGTCGACACTTAAAGACAGTCTGTCTCGACACTTTCAGACAGTTACAAATATTTCAAGAAGTGACTGGATGTAATGACAGCTGCCATTCCAGCCGGTCTACTGCAACTGTCAGAGATGTCAGAAAGCCGTTAGAAACCGGATCAGCCGGTCACCATGAAGAAGGTGTATATAAAGGCTTATTCTGTCTACAGAAGAGGATGATTAACAACAAGAGATCAACAATCAAAGAAGAAGATCTAGCTATTCATTGAAGAATTAATTGAAGTGAAGATCTAAGTAGTTGGAGAGAGAGAGCTCCTTCCAAGAAGACAGCTGTTGGAACCAGGATGTGAAGAATGTTTCAGATTGGGATCTGAAACTTAAGTTGCAGTGATTGAAGATCAGCTGTATAGAGAATCAACCCTATTGTGTTCTACATTCAAGAAGCTTTGAAGAAAGCCAAGTGAGGTTGATCTCAGCAGAGTTCTTCCAAGAACTCATCAAGAACCTGTCAACTCTTCTCTCTTATTCTGAGTTGTAGGTATATACATTGTATTCTTAATTTCTTGTAGGATCCTTAGGGATCTGAGTTGTAAGCCTGTAATTATAAAGGCTGAGTGGTAGGGCCTGTGTGCCTGAGTGTAGGAGATCTATTTCTCCGAGTGTAGTCCTGTTGTAGGCTGAGTGTAGGCCTTGTGGCTGAGTGTAGGTCTTTGGAGAATACTGAGTTGTAGGGCTATTTAGCCTGAGTTGTAGGAGTGGGATCACTCTGAGCTGTAGGAACCATTTGGGGTTTTGAGTGTAAGATCTGAGGATCTGAGGTATAGTGGAGGAGTTTGGCCGAATCTAGTACACTACTAGATAGGCGAAGGGGGAAAGTGGATGTACCCAAACCTTGGGGAACCACTATAAATCTGTGTGTTCACTGTGTGCATGCTTTATTCTGTGATTGCTGATTGATTGCTGTGAAGAAGTAGTTATAAATCTGTGATATAATCTGCCTAAAAGTTTAAAAAGATTTAGTCACCTATTCACCCCCCCCCCCTCTAGGTGATTAGATACAATTTCTTTTAAGTGGTATCAGAGGGAGGTTACTCAAAAAAGGACTTAACTGTCTGAGTAGATCTTGTTGGCAGATTCAGTATAAGTAAAGTGCAGAATCAAGAAAATCAAGAAAATGGGTTCAACAGAGAATCATAAGGAACTTGGATCCATGAAGTTGCCAATATGCAGAAAGGAGATTTTTGGCATCTAGAAAGAAAGGGTTAGACTATTTATGGAAGCCTCAGACCCTAGAATCTATATCACAGTTAAAGAAGGGCCATATGTGCCTATGAAGGTATCTGTGTTAGATGCAAATCAGAGAACACCTAAGGACTTTTCTGAAATGATAAAAGATGAGATTATTCTGGCCACCATGGACAAGAGGGCTCAGAATATCATTGTAAGTGTCATAGATGATGCTACATTTCAGAACTTGATACACTATAAGACATCAAAGGAGATGTGGGATAATTTGATAGTGTATATGGAGGGTTCAGAAGAAGTTAGACAGGACAGAAAGTCTTTGTTAAACCAAGAATATGAGAGCTTCAGACAAGGCAGGTCTGATAGCATAACAAAATACTATAAGAAAATCTATAGGATAGTTAATGAGTTAATGTCCTATGGAAGAGATTTCAGCAATTATGAGCTGAATGATAAGTTCTTGAGGTCCCTAACAAAGGATTGGGATACCAAGATCTGTGTCATAAGGGAAATGACCAAGTTAGCAGATATTCCTCCTCCAACATTGTTTGGAAAGCTGTTATCCTATGAATTGTAGCTAATGGTAAGGAAGGAGGAGGAGAAGACTACAAAAAGTGAGCATAAAGAAAGGACAGTGGCATTCAAGACAGAAGCCACCAGGAAATACAAAAGTAAGTCTCCATCTCCACCTCCTAAAGTGGCTTAGACTGAGTCAGATGAGACAGAATGCAGGAATTCTGAAAGCAGTGAGAGTGATGAGGATTTTGCAGCTTTCACAAGACACTTTCAGAAGTTTCTAAAGAAGAAACAGTGGAGGTCAAAGCCATCCACTTCACAGGGAAAAGATGACTATTATCAGAACAAGAAGTCATCAAAGAAAGACAGGAGAAAACCCAAGTCAAGCAAAGCAACTTTATCAAAAATTGTATGCTATTGCTGTAACAAACAAGGACATGTTGTTGCAGACTGTCCAGAGAAAAGGAAAGAGTCAACTGATAAGAAAAAGACTCAATTCAAGGGCAAGAAGGAAAGGTCCTTTGTTGCCAAGAAAGACAAAAGCCTGTCAGACATATCATCTTCAGAAACTGATTCAGAAGCAGAAGCTTACATTGGACTGTTTGCTGAAGAAGAGGAAGAGGAGTTCATCCAGTTAATGAACTCTATATATGAGCAAGAGGACAATCAGTGCCAGGGACTGATGGCCTTAACAGAAGGTGACAATATCCAGGATCAGCCTGGACCTAGTCAGGTACTAAATTGTTCTACTAGTTCAATTTCTAGTGCTAGTTCAGATTCAGTTACATCAGCATCAAGTGATGCCAGTGGATCTAAATCTGAAGGGGATATTCATCAGTTGATTGATGAATATAGTGTACTGTTGCAAGCTTTTAAGAAAAGCAAATCCTTGGCCAAGAGTCAGGCTAAGGAGTTTGCTAATCTCAAAGAGGCTGTAACAGATTTTGATAAACTGATTGATTAAAAACTAAATGAAATAGCCAGGCTGAAGAACATAACTGTTATTCAGATGGGGACTATAACATTTAAGAATGATCAAATCAGAAATCTGGAGATTAGTCTTCAGAAGGAGAGAGATATAGTTGCAAGGTTTTCTAAATAAAAGTCTGTTCTACCTTTGATTGATGAATTTGTACATCAAAAGGGTAAAACTGGATTAAGGTTTACAAAACCTGCTAGGACTGTTCAGTCCAAGTCTAAGGGCAAAGCCCCAGTACTCAACAAGCCTGCTGTAGATAGAACAGCTAGGGTTGTACCTAAGCAAAGGTACAATAGATTTGAGTGTTGGTGTTGTGCCAAGATAGGCCACTTTGCCATAGATTGTTGGCACAATTCTAGTGCCAAGATGAGTAGCAAACTGCCTGTTGGAAGATCTGCAGGTAGCTTTGTTAAGATGCAAACTAACCAGCACCAAGGACCCAAGAATTCTTTGGGTTCTAAGGTCAACTAATCTGTTTTGCTGGTGAGTCCAAGTGTCCATGCCCCAATATTGTACTTGGACAGTGGATGTTCCAGGAACATGCCTGGAACTAGGGGATTGCTAAAGGACTACACACCAATCAAGGATGGTCCTAAAGTCACCTTTGGTGGTTCTGAAAAAGGAATCATCAAGGGTTTTGGTAACATTTCTAGCAACCTTATAACAATTACTCAAGTGGCTTATGTTAAAGGTTTGAAACATAACCTTATTAGTATAAGTCAACTGAGTGATTTAGGATATGACATCTCATTTGTCAAAGACAGTTGTCATATCAGGAGGTCAAATGATCAAGAGATCATTTTGACAGGTTATAGAAAGATAAATGTCTATTGCCTAGACATTATGTGTGAGAACAATGTTTCTCTAGTGTGTCTTGTAGCTGATGAGAAAGTCTCTCATTGTGTCAAATGGCACAAGAGGCTAGCCCATCTCAACTACAAGATAATTGGTCAACTCTTTAGTAAAGAGTTAGTGAGGAATAGTCCTCAGGTTAAGTGTATTAAAGATGGGATATGTTCAGCTTGTCAAAAGGGCAAGTAGACTAGATCCACCTTTAATAGCATTGAGAACAAAGATGCTGTGAGGTGCTTGTACCTCTTGCATATGGATCTCTTTGGTCCTATGCCAGTTCACAGCCTAGGTAGGAAGGTCTATACATTTGTGGTTGTAGATGACTGCTCAAGGTTTTCCTGGGTGTTCTTCCTTAGATAAAAATCTGAAACACCTAGTATCTTCTATAGTTTTGTCAAACAAATTCAGAATGAGTTAGACAGTACAGTGGTCAAAGTAAGAAGTGACCATGGTACTGAATTCCAGTCTAATAGTATGACAAAGCTATGCGAATAATTTGGGATATTTCAGGAATTTTCTTCACCAAGAACACCTCAGCAAAATGACATTGCTGAAATGAAAAATAGAACCTTGATTGAGGCTGGTAGAACCCTATTAAGTGACACATCTCTCCCAGAATATTTTTGGGCTGAGGCAGTAAACACTGCATGCCATGTAATTAATAGGGCTACTATCACCAAGGGCCACAATAAGACCCCCTATGAGATTGTGAAAGGCAGAAAACCAAACCTATCCTATATCAGAATCTTTGGTTGTAAATGCTATATACTTAACAATAGTAAGTCTTACTTAACCAAGTTTGCTGCCAAATCCCAAGAGGGGATCTTTGTTGGGTACATCAACAATAGTAAGGCTTATAGGGTCTACAACTTGTCTACTCAAGTTGTAGATGAGTCAGTACATGTAGTATTTGATGAAGCTAAACTTATTAACAATGAGTTGTCTAGAAGTATTTGTAGCTCCACAGTTGTGACTAAGAAGATGGACAAGCTCACTATTGAAGAAGGATCTACTGCAAGTCAGCATGTAGATGATAGTGGATGTTGTCCAGGGGGAGTACTACATGCACCTGATGCAGAAGAAGACCAAGGAGTGCAGCAAGTTGAAGAAGCTGAAGGAGTTCAACCTGAAGCCAGGCTGCCTCCAGGTAGTAGACATTTGAAAGATCATCCAGCCAATCAAATTATTGGTGATCTAAGTCAAGGGGTACAAACAAGGGGCAGAATTCTAAGTGCAGTACTCTACTCCAATTTTCTATCCCAAGTTGAGTCAAAGAAATTTGAAGAAGCCATCCTAGACCCTCATTGGATTGAGGCAATGCAAGAAGAGCTGAATCAGTTCAAGAGATGCAAAGTCTGGGAGCTTGTTCCTAAACCAAAAGACCATAACATAATTGGAACCAAGTGGATCTTTAGGAACAAGATGGATGAATATGGAGTCATTATCAAGAACAAAGCAAGACTGGTTGCTTAGGGATATAGGAAGGAAGAAGGTATTGACTTTGATCAAACCTTTGCTCCAGTAGCCAGACTGGAAGCCATAAGGATGTTCCTGGCCTATGCAACCTATTAAGGGTTTAAAGTATACCAAATGGATGTTAAGTCAGCATTTATGAATATAAATCTGAAGGAAGAGGTCTATGTGGAACAGCCATCAGGTTTTGTTTATTCAACTCAACCTAATTATGTCTATAGACTTAGGAAGGCTTTGTATGGGTTAAAACAAGCCCCTAGGGCTTGGTATGAAACACTGTCTAGTTTCCTCATTGAGAATAAATTCACAAGGGGGAAAATAGACAAGACTCTATTCCTTAGGGAATCCAGAGGAAAGATCATTCTAGTCCAAATATATGTAGATGACATCATATTTGGGTCTACAGAAAATATTCTTTGTAAAAAGTTTGCAAAACTTATGCAAGGACAATTTGAGATGAGCAGTATGGGGGAACTTAAGTTCTTCTTGGGTCTCCAAGTTAGACAGACTGAGAATGTTTTTTCCATATGCCAGTCTAAGTTCACCCTAGAATTAATAAGGAAGTATGGTATGGAATCATCCCGTACCATGAAGACTCCTATGGGGTCAAGTATATCTCTTAGCAAAGATGATGCAGGGAAACCTGTAGATGAGACTTTGTATAGAGGGATACTTGGATCCCTATTGTATTTGACTGCAAGTAGACCAGATATCATATATACTACATGTGTCTGTGCTAGGTACCAAGCATGCCCTAAAGAGTCTCATTTGACAGCAGTCAAAAGAATTCTAAGATATCTTAAGGGCACTCCTTATCTAGGCCTTTGGTACCCTAGGAATAGAGACTTTGAACTGACAGGTTATTCAGATGCAGATTTTTCAGGCTGCAAGGAAGATAGGAAAAGTACAACTGGTACCTGTCAATTCCTAGGTGGAAGACTGATATCATGGAGTAGCAAGAAACAAACAAGTGTGGCTATCTCCACAGCAGAATCAGAGTATGTGGCTACAGGAAGTTGCTGTGCTCAACTTCTATGGATACAACATCAGCTTGAGGACTATGATATTCAAGTAAGTAGAACACCACTATTTTGTGATTCTACTAGTGCTATATTTATTGCAAACAATCCTGTTTCCCATAGTAGGACTAACTACATAGAAATAAAATATCATTTTCTAAGGGAACATGTTGAAAAAGAAGATATTTCACTAGAGTATGTTAATACAGATAATCAACTAGCTGACATGTATACTAAGCCTTTAGAAGAAACCAAATTCAATAGGTTTAAAATTGAATTAGGTATGATAAACTTAGAATAAGTTTACAGAAATGGCTAAGTCAAATAGTGTCGACACACACAGTTGTCTGTGTCGAGACAGAGAATTGGTGTCGACACTTCAGAGAAAAGGTGTCGACACATCTAGGAAGTTGGTGTCGACACTTCAGAGAATTAGTGTCGACACATACATGGTAGGTGTCGACACATCCAAGTTGGTGTCGACACTTAGACTTTATGCAGTATTAGTGAAGTAAAGTCTCGACTAAGTGTCGAGCTAAGTGGTGTCGACACATAAACAAGTGTCGACACATATATTCTGTCGACTATACTTATGTCAACACATAGGTGTCGAGACATTATAAGTCAGTGTCGACACTTATCAACAGTGTCGACACAATTTGAGTATCTTGACACGCCCTTTCATCTTCGATTCTAGAAAGGCATAAATAGGGTTTCAACATTGTTTGTCGACACGTGCACCAAAGTTTCGAGACCAAACTTGTGTGTCGACACCTCTCTTCTCTCAATTCAAATTTCTTCAAACCCTAATGGCGCCCAAGCTCGAAGAGAACGTGAATGAAGGATATGAACTGGTGTGGCACGCATTTGATGAGGCGGAACCCGCGATCAAAGGTGTGCTTACCCTAGTTACAGAATCTGGATTATAATTTCTTGTTTCAGAACCCATCAAGATCTGGAAGAAGGAGGTCCTGGAATTTCTGAATGGCGCAACCCTAGATGAATCTGGACTCAAGATAAAGTCTAGAGTTCATGGGGCTAAGGTGAAGGTCTCACCTAAGAGTTTGAGAAAGGTACTAAACCTACCAAGGACTAAGGAAGAAGATGAAGTTTCTGCTTCTAAGACTAGAGAAGCACTGATATGGTGTGGACTGGATTCCAAGATGAAAATTGGATCAGTATTCAACAGAAAAGGAATGAACAGCCAAGGCAAATTCTTGTCTGAAATAGTTGGAAAAGTTATCCTGTGCAAATCTGGAGGACATGACAGGATTTCAGCTTATATGTTCAATCTAATGACAAGGTTAATCTTCCAGCTAAATACTGATTGGTCTGCAGTAGTTTTTGAGAAGATTAAGGAGAGCCTGAAGAAACCAATTTGGGTAAGATTCTGAGTCTATACCTGGCTGGTAGTATACCAGAAGTAATGAGCCAAGCTGCAGGTTCTAAGATCAATCACATGAGGAAGATGGACATGAGAATCTTCTCTAGATGGGATAGAGTCTTAACTAAGGAAATACCAACTCCTGAGAAGGTAACACCACAAAACAAGAAGAAGAAGTCAGCCCATGTGGCTCAAGAATCATCAAGCAGTTCTGAGGAACAAGTAGTGTTCACTCCTGAAGAAGAAGAAACTGGAAATGCTGGAAAGTCTCCAGCTAGACAAGATGATGCAGAGAGGCAGGGGGAGCTACCACAGTCTAGCCCACTTCACCAGGATTCCATCCAGGGGGAGCCTCTAATAGTGGAAGAGCCAACTCCACTAAAAAGTGAACAAGCTACCCAAACAATACTTGAGGTAATCACTGACATTAATAAATTAAATTTCCCTATTGAGGATGATGTTTTCTCTGATTCATTACCTAATGTTAATCAGCAAACTCAAACACATAGCCAATACCAAGATGTTGTCATGGAGGACACATCTGTTGCAGATCAAGTGGTGTCTGATCAAGTTGCTGATGAGATGAGAGTTTCTCCACCACATCCTCCACAAGAATTCACCCTAGAAGAGCTATTCCTTGACCTACTCCAAACTGACTTTGAAAAAGAAAGTGCTGCTGGTGAGGGGGAGAAGGCTCATATTGAGGGGGAGCAAGTGAAGAATATAGAAGAAACTGCAGGCAAAGAGACTGAGGTGCCACAAGATGCTGAGCATGTTAAATTTTCTCAACGTGGTCAGCAAGATAGCCCAAACGCCAAATTAATATCTTCGGAACTACCCAGTTCGCACGTTGAACCAGCAGAAACCAAGGAACAGAGGTTAATGCCAACAAACAATAGAAGCACAAGCAGGTCTTTTATTCATTCACTTCTTTACAATGTGAGACATACATAGCGAGACATGATTTCGCTAGTATCACAGCTGTAAACAGAAAGCACCAAAAAACAAGCCGGGCGGACAGCACCGGAGTCCGCCGAGACCGCGAGGTCGACGAGGTCGCCGAGTCCGTTGAGCGCGCCCAAGCTATGCTACAATCCGCCGAATAGACACGGAGTCCGCCGAAGCCGCGAGGCCGTGCGGACACACCGTTATTCGCCTCCTGCTGAACCTGAACTGAGGAACACCCCTACCCGCCTGAAGCTGACGGACAGGTTATTGAAGCTGGCAAAGATGAAACAGAACTGACAAGCCACAGAGCGACCTCCTGCTGAGTCCGCAGAGACCGCACACTTCCAAGCACTTGACCAAAGTCACAGCCAAACTCTTGGCTCCTTGAAGCTATCCGCGCGACCTGCACACAGCAAACCGTCAGCCTGAAACAATCCGCGCGGACTGACAAACACAGACCGCAGCTCCTTGCACACCCCAACTTACTGTTCACTCTCGTTACTTAGGTTATGCCAGGGGGGGTCCTATTTATAGGCAAGGTGAGGAGTGTGGTCACCTCCCAGGAGATAGCGACACCGCCCTAGCCCGCGCGATAGCAGAAACGCCGTCTGCTGAGTCCGCAAGGACTTAGCCGGTTACTAAGACAAACCGCCTGGAGCAAGGCAAACATTGGCGAACCCTCTCCAGTCCGCCCAAGCTATGCGGACAAGGCATCAGCCCGCACAGCTCCAACCACTGCAGGACAGCATCCCCCTTCAATGGCAGTCCGCACCAACCCGAGGCAGTCCGCAAGACTCACACCTCAATCCGCCACAAGTCCACGACCAAAGGAAGACAGCAACAGTCCGCCCGGTCACAGCGGACTTGGCGGATACCGCGGACACCATGGCCTTGGCACAAAGTGTGACCAAGTCCAAAACCATCAAGGGCCAATGCGAGCATGGCAGACTCAAATTCCCGTCCTCTAAACACCCAAGCACAGATCGCCATCAGTCCGCGAGCTCCTCTCACTTCTGTCCAAAGCAGCAGCCAACCCCGGACTCCAAACCCAGTCCGCCAAACGATCTCCACAGCAAATCGCCTACTGTGCCACCAGAGCTCGACAAGGCCTCAGCCAAGCTCTAAGCCCAGTCCTCTACAGCCCACACCGCGGACACACCAGTCCGCAAGCTACCCGCAGACACGAGCCAAACCTCCTATCAGCACAAGCTTGCACCCGCAGCCACTGAGCAATGCACCAGTCAGCAAGCCTTTATCCGCTCAGGCCGCTCCTTGGAAAAGCCAATCAGTAAACACCCTATCCGCAGAAACCAGGCCGCATAGTCCGCGGACTCAACCCGTGCAAACCGCCCAGAAGAACTGGCTTCTCACTAGACCTTCCACCAGGCTACACATCTCAGTCCGCCCAGTCCGCCTAGTCCGCCAAAGCTGTCCGCCCCAGGCCGCCCGGCCTGTCCCGTCACCCAATTCCACTTCACAAATTTCAACACTCCCCCTTGAAGTGGGAAGTGGTGACCAAGCCCAGCAAGCTGCGCAAGCGTTCAAAGGGCCCCTTCGATAGTGGCTTCGTGAAGAAGTCAGCAAGATTATCTTCACTCCGAACATGCCCGACCAGCAGAGACCCCTCCAACACCTTCTCCCTGATGAAGTGGTGATCAATCTCTATATGCTTGGTCCTGGCGTGACACACTAGATTGTTAACCAGTTTGAGAGCACTCTCATTGTCACCCCGGAGTAAAGTAGGCCCTTGCACTTCTTCATGCACATCCTCTATAAGCCTCCTCAACCAAACGGCTTCCCGAGCAGACAAGGCCGAAGCCTTATACTCCGCCTCCGTGGTTGAAACCGACACCGAGTCCTGCTTCTTGCTACACCACGAGATGCTAGCTGAACCGCAAGTGAACACATACCCTGAAGTAGACCTTCGATCATCCGAATCAACGCCATAGTCAGCATCCGTGTACCCGAGCAACACAAACTCTGCGTCCCTTCTATAGAGGAGTCCCATATCATAAGAAGCCTTGACATACTTCAGAATTCCCTTCGCTGCCACTAGATGAGATTGTCTTGGTTCAGCCATATACCGACTTACTCGGCCAACAACATAAGCAATATCCGGCCTTGTAATCGTCAGGTAAATCAAGCTCCCAACAAGAGCCCTGAACACCAAGGGATCATGAAGAACCCTTCCCTCATCTCGTCGAAGCTTCAGCCCAGATTCTAGTGGAGTAGAGCACTTCTTCCCTTCGCCCATGCCAAACCACTTCACAATGCGATCAACATATCCTTTCTGGCTAATGAGAACCCCGCACTCCTTCCTCTCCACTTCCAGACCAAGAAAGGGATGCAACTCTCCCAGGTCTTTCATCTTGAAGCGTATAGCAAGCTCAGCCCTGAGCCTTGCTACTTCCCCCTCCGAGTTCCCTGTGATGATCATGTCATCCACATACAGCAGGACCAAGACTCGTAGCTCCCCCTTCTTCTTGACAAACAAGCTTGAATCCGAGTTGGAAGCAAGGTATCCACAGAATTACAAGTACTCTGCAATCTTCCCATACCACGCTCTAGGAGCTTGCTTCAACCCATAGAGAGCCTTCCTCAGTTTGCAGACATAGTCTGGATGCTTCTCAGAGACAAAACCAAGCGACTGATCCATGAAGATGTCCTTGTCAATCTCTCCGTAAAGAAAGGCATTCTTCACATCGAGTTGCCACAACCTCCATCCCTTGCTAGCAGCCAAGGCGATCACCACTCTTACAGAAGTCATCTTCGCAACTGGACTGAATGTCTCCTCATAGTCTTCTCCATACTGCTGTGAGAATCCTCTAGCGACCAGGCGAGCCTTGAACCGATCAATGCTCCCATCAGCCTTCTTCTTCAACTTATACACCCACTTGCAAGTAACCGGAGTAACGCCATCAACCTTGGGCACAAGGTCCCAGGTTTCATTCTTCTTCAGAGCATCAATCTCTTCCTTCATGGAATCATCCCACTCCTTCACTCCAGTGGCCTCGTTGAAGTTTGCAGGCTATCGCTCATCCAGAGGACCTGCAAAGAAGCAGGAGACAAAGCACACTGCATTCCCATCACAGTACCGAGCCGGTGGCTTAACCACCCTCTTCGATCTCCGAAGACATGGCTCCTTGCTCACGGCTTCCGTTGCTTCTTCGGGCTCCACTCCTACCTGGGGCAAGCATTGAGCAGTGCTCCCCCTGCTTCCTGAGCCAGAAGGCTCAGCATCGGAGTTAGAAGCAACAGGAGCTGCTGGTGAAACAACAAGCTCCTCTTCCAAGCCTTCAGCAGCCTCCACCGGTGCTTCATCAACCTTGCTACTTCCGGTTAACTCCACCGAGCCACCTCCATATGACGTCAGCTCGTCAAAGACAACGTCTCTTGACACCACGAACTTCTTTGTCACAGGGTCCATGCATTTCCATCCCTTCTTCCGCTCATCATAGCCAATAAAGACAAGTTTCCTTGCCTTCGCATCCAGCTTTGTCCGTGAAGCATCCGGGACATGCACATAGCAAGTTGAACCGAACACCCTAAGGTGTCCAACACTCGGCTTCTCCTTCAGCAACAGCTCAATAGGAGTCTTCATGTTAATAGGGCTGAGTGGCATCCGGTTGATAACATAAGCAACACAAGACATTCCCTCCGCCCAAAAGGACCTTGGGATATCTTTCGCATGAAGCCAGCATTTGCAGGTTTCCATCAAATGACAGATCTTCCGCTCTGCTACCCCATTTTGTTGTGGAGTGTGAGCACAAGTAAGCTCCCGTTAGATCTCGTGCTTCCTGCAGAAGTTAGAAAACTCGGACGAGACAAACTCACCCCCGTTATCAGTTCTAAGCTTCTTAATCCGCAAGCCAAGCCGACCTTCTACCAACTCCTTGAACTCCACGAACAAACGGAAGGCTTCCGACTTCTCCTTTAAGAAGTACACCCAAGTATACCTTGAGTAGTCATCAACCAAGACAAGCATATATCTGCTTCCGCCAAGGCTGGCAGTAACCGTTGGTCCCATCAGGTCGCAATGAATACACTCTAGTGGCTTCTTGCTCCTTATTTGTGATTTATCAAACGGAAGGCGATGTGCCTTACCGTATTGACAGCCCGCACAAACATGCCCATCACCAAAGGAGGACAACTTCGGCAACCCCCTCACCAAACTTCTACTCGCCATTGCCTTCAGCTTGTCCATGCCAACATGCCCCAGCCTCTCATGCCAGATAGCAGCGCTATCATTGGCCCTCATTCTATCCACATAAGCATTGGTGGAAAGAACAAACAAGTTCTTCACCCTCCTCCCAACATAAGCAACATCAGCCTTCACCGCTAATACGTTGCGAAGGAACCTCACGTCTGTTGGCCCAAACAGAACGTGATACCCAGCGTCCACCGCATTGGTCACCGAGAAGAGGTTTTTCTTCATCCCCGGCACGTGATACACACTCCTTAACGTGCGTGGCCCTTGATCACTACCCAAAGACACGACCCCCTCTTTCTCTACTGCATAAACAGTATTATCAGCAGTGATAATAGCTTCATTACCTGAGTAAGTCTGCATGGAGGTGAACTTCGATTTATCTCTGGTGAGGTGATGACCACACCCGGATTCCACGATCCACTCGCTGTTGAAGTCCTCAGCAGACAAGGCCCGGACACAAGTGCCCGTCATGAAAGCTACGCCCCATTCTGCTTCTTCACTTCTCGAGCAAGCTTCCTCCTTTCCCGCAGCATGCCCAAGCTGCAGTTTGACCTTGCAGTCCCGCTTGAAGTGCCCTCACTGATGACACCGGTAGCACTTCAGATTCTTCTTCCAGTCCTTAGGAGCATTGCTCCTCTCCGGCGGATATGAAGTTGAAGTCTCCTTCTCATCATCGGCCTGCACCTTCTTCTTCTTCTTCCCTTCCCATCATTTCTTCTTGCCTGAGAAGAGAGCTTCGCTGCCTTCCTGATTCAGGTTCACTCCAGCCATCTGCCTTGCTAAGCTCTCCTGCGAGGCAAGCAGATTTTCCAGCTCCAGCAACGACGGCTGAGTAGCCCACCCTTGAACAGATGTGACAAAGGCCACATACTCCTTCCACAAGCCGCGGATAATGTGCCTTTTCATCTTTGCCTCAGAGATAGGCTCATCAGGATCCAGTGCCGACAGCTCAACACACAAGCTCTTCATCTTTAAGAAGTATTTGGAGATGGAAAGGTCTCCCTGAGTTGCCCTGGCCAACTCATTCTCCAGGAACTGAAGCCGCGCCACATTCTTCCTATTGAACAACTCATCAATGGTTGTCCAAATATCAGCAGCCGACTCACACCCAATGATGTGATCAAACAGTTCCGGAGACACGGCTCTCTTCAGAATGAACTCCGCCTTAGCATTTGTTCTTCTCCAGAGCCTAACCTGCTCAGCAGTACCGAAAGTAGCAGTGACTTCCTGTCTGTCGTCTCCACCGACGACTTCCCACAGCTCCTCGCCAAGAAGATAACTCTTCATGCACGACTTCCACTTCTTGAAGTTAGTCGGCGTTAAGAGTTCAATGCCCAGACCTCTTGCAAAACTCCCTTCCATTGCAACACCTGTTGGCAACCTTTCAGCAGCTTCGAGCAACAACACAGGTTGATCACCACTCAATCACTGAGTAACAATACTGGCTGACTCCCGCTCACGCAGCTGAACCTCAGAAACCTCGCTTTGATACCATGTTAAATTTTTTCAACGTGGTCAGCAAGATAGCCCAAACGCCAAATTAATATCTTCGGAACTACCCAATTCGCACGTTGAACCAGCGGAAACCAAGGAACAGAGGTTAATGCCAACAAACAATAGAAGCACAAGCAGGTCTTTTATTCATTCACTTCTTTACAATGCGAGGCATACATAACGAGACATGATTTCGCTAGTATCACAGATGTAAACAGAAAGCACCAAAAAACAAGCCGGGCGGACAGCACCGGAGTCCGCCAAGACCGCGAGGTCGCCGAGGTCGCCGAGTCCGCTGAGCTCGCCCAAGCTATGCTGCAATCCACCGAATAGACACGGAGTCCGCCGAAGCCGCGAGGCCACGCAGACACACCGTTATTCGCCTCATGCTGAAACTGAACTGAGGAACACCCCTACCCGCCTGAAGCCGGCGGACAGGTTATTGAAGCTGGCAAAGGTGAAACAGAACTGACAAGCCGCAGAGCGACCTCCTGCTGAGTCCGCAGAGACCGCACACTTCCAAGCACTTGACCGAAGTCACAGCCAAACTCCTGGCTCCTTGAAGCTATTCGCGCGACCTGCACACAGCAAACCGTCAGCCTGAAATAATCCGCGCGTACTGACAAGTACAGACCGCAGCTCCTTGCACACCCCAACTTACTGTTCACTCTCGTTACTTAGGTTATGCCAGGGTTTATAGGCAAGGTGAGGAGTGTGGTCACCGCCCAGGAGATAGCGACACCGCCCCAGCCCGCCCGATAGCAGAAACACCATCCGCTGAGTCCGCAAGGACTTAGCCGGTTACCAAGGCAAACCGCCAGGAGCAAGGCAAACATTGGCGAACCCTCTCCAGTCCGCCCAAGCTATGCGGACAAGGCATCAGCCCGCACAGCTCCAACCACAGCAGGACAGCAACCCCCTTCGATGGAAGTCCGCACCAACCCGAGGTAGTCCGCAAGACTCACACCTCAATCCGCCACAAGTCCACGACCAAAGGAAGACAGCAACAGTCCGCCCGGTCACAGCGGACTTGGCGGATACCGCGGACACCATGGCCTTGGCACAAAGTGTGACCAAGTCCAAAACCATCAAGGGCCAATGCGAGCATGGCGGACTCAAATTCCCGTCCGCCAAACACCCAAGCACATATCTCCATCAGTCTGCGATCTCCTCGCACTTCTGTCCAAAGCAGCAGCCAACCCCAGACTCCAAACCCAGTCCGCCAAACGATCTCCACAGCAAATCGCCTGCTGTGCCACCAGAGCTCGACAAGGCCTCAGCCAAGCTCTAAGCCCAGTCCGCTACAGCCCACACCGCCAACACACCAGTCCGCAAGCTACCCGCGGACACGAGCCAAACCGCCTATCAGCACAAGCTTGCACTAGCGGCCACTGAGCAATGCACCAGTCTGCAAGCCTTTATCCGCTCAGGCAGCTCCTTGGCAAAGCCAATCAGCAAACACCCTATCCGCAGAAACCAGGCCGCATAGTCCGCGGACTCAACCCGTGCAAACCGCCCAGAAGAACTGGCTTCTCACTAGACCTTCCACCAGGCCGCACATCTCAGTCCGCCCAGTCCGCCCAGTCCGCCTAGTCCGCCAAAGCTGTCCGCCCCAGGCCGCCCGGCCTGTCCCGTCACCCACTTCCACTTCACAAATTTCAACAGAGCAAGTACAAAGGACTGAGAAGGAGTTACCTCCAAGTCCTAAGGACAGAGTGACTATTGATAGCACATCTGCTTTTGAAGATGAGGAGGCTGCAAGAACCAAGAAGAGGAAATTTCAAGTCTTTAAGAGAAGGTGCCAAACTTACAAAAAGGCTTTACAAACAATAGCACCACAGCCTGCACCATAGCCAGCACCATCAACAGATTTCAGTTCTCTGATGGTTGCCTTACAAATTAAGCTTGATGTGCAAAGGCAAGCACTGGAAAAATATGTGGATGAAGGACAAAAATCTCTGCAGTTTGATCTTGCACAGGATATTAAGTCCATCAGATTTGAGATGAATCTGAATAAGAAAGAGATGACTGACTGCTTCCATAAAGGAGGGAATGCAGTAGTCTATCTAGCCACTCATCAGGAAAAGATCAAAGCTCAAGTAGATGATATTGCAGTGAAGCAAGGCTATGTTCTGGAGAACCAACTGAGGATGAATGATAACTTAACTGCTTCACACAATACCATAGTAATAGAAATGAAAAATATAGCTGCTGGTCAGACTACAGCTAATGCCACAGCAAAGGCAGAATTTGATAAAGCATTACAAGAGGGAATAACTGCTGTTAAAACTGCTATCCAAGACTCTCAAAAGGCTATAACTGACAAGCTCCAAAGGTTGAAACCTTTCTTTAAGGATGGAGTAAACTATTTGGATGCCCAAATAAGATTTCAGAAAGATGATCTGAAGGATCATATTGTTAGAGAAGTCATAAAGGGGGAGAGGGTGTTAGTCAAAGCCAGCTCTGATCATGCAAAGTGGATTTCTAATTCCATCAGAGCCACCCTTGGATATCCTCCATTGTGTGATGATGACAATGTTGCAGAGTCTGGGATTAATCCTGCATATCTTGGAGGTGAGCAAGCTGAAGTAGCTCAAGTGATCTATCCTCCACTAGACTTTGATATGATACATGCAGATATACAGTCAATGTATAGCCCACCTGAGGATAGCCCACCTGAGGGAAAGCAAAATGTCATCATAGAGAAAGTGGTTCAGCCAGTGCCAGAGGCTATACTGAAAGAACAAGAAGCTTTGTTGCTGAAGGAACAAGAGACTCTATTGTCTAAGAAAAGATTCAGAGAGCAAGCTGAACAAAGGCCTGACTTTGAACAATGGAGCCCCACCTCCAGGAATATCATTCTGACTGCATGGAAGGCTGCCAAAGACAATATTGTGGACAGAGGCAAATGGTATTCTGATGTGGAGTGGAGGAAGCATGAGAACAGGTAAGAAGCCATTGTACAATACAGAAGAAAGGCTAAGATGGGAAAGCTACCTCCTACTGCCCAGGAGCCTAGCAAGTACTTTCCTAAGCGTTATCATTACTTTGAAAGGCAGAAGATTAAAGCTGAAGAGTTAAAGAAGAAGGATCTTAAAGGCAAGAAGCCTGCTGCTGAAGATGCTGAAGCCCCTGTTCAAGCAAAGATACAATCTGGAAAGGGCATAGTTATCAAGGAGGCTGAGCAGAAATAGAATAGAATTATCTTAAGTTTACTATGTGTAATCACTTGTATTAAAACTTTCTGTAAACTTTTGGATAATGAGAATATTGAAGTTCTTAGAACTATGTGATGTGTGTTAATTCTATTACATTATTGTTCTGAGATATTGTGTATACATGTTTGTTTAATACATGTTTATGAACTTACCCTGTTATATAATCCTGTTTTACATCATACTGTAATTTTGTTATGTATGGTGTATATCATTGACTAAGGGTTATGACTTCTCCAAATAGGGGGAGATTGTTGGGTACATTGGAATAAATGTACCTGATTTGAAGAAGCCTCACCCTACTCAATGATATACATCAAAATGTATTTGATGTGTTTTGAGTTTAGTTGTATAGGTTAAGTATTTGCAGGGAAAGCTGAAAAGTTTCTAAGCCCATGTGTCGACACCCAGAAGGAAAGTGTCGACACTTAAGAAGACTTGTGTCGACACCCAGAGAAGTAGTGTCGACACTTGGAGTAATTGTGTCGACACCAGGGATACAGAGTCGACACCAGAAGGAAAGTGTCGACACCTACAGGATGTGTCGACACTCAATGAAGAGAAGTCCAGAGAAGCTGTGTCGACACTTAGAAGCAGTGTCGACACCGGGAGGAACTTTGTCTACATAAGAAAGTGTCGACACTTGGAGGTTGTGTCGACACTCAGCAAATTCCAACAGAGTCTAAGTATAAGTGTCGACTTAATGAAGAATGTGTCGACACACAGAAGACGACTCAACACATGAAGAAAGTGTCTACATAATAAAGAATATGTCGACACACAGCAGAAGACTCAACACATGAAGAAAGTGTCGACACTCAGCAAAGTTCAACTAATTCTAAGTATAAGTGTCGACACAAAGGAGATGTGTCGACACTCAGCCAGAGTCTCAACAAAAGAAGAATGTGTCGACACAAGGAGCTGTGTCGACACTCAACAAGTATCAACACAGAAGGCATGTGTCGAAACCAAGAAGATGTGTCGACACTGAACAAGTTCAACACAAGAAGATGTGTCGACACAAAGGAGTTGTGTCGACAATTACAAGAAATTAACTAAGTACTGAAGAACAAGGAGTTGTGTCGACACACAATATCAGTGTCGACACATATTGAAGAAGCTGTGTCGAGAAGTAAAATCTACAACACAAGGAGTTGTGTCGACACCTTGAACGCAAGTGTCGACACTTAGTCTACTTGTGTCGACACTTAGTCTATAAGTGTCGACACTTAAAGACAGACTGTCTCGACACTTTCAGACAGTTACAAATATTTCAAGAAGTGACTGGATGCAATGACAGCTGCCATTCCAGCCAGTCTACTGCAACTGTCAGAGATGTCAGAAAGCCGTTAGAAACCGGATCAGTCGGTCACCATGAAGAAGGCCTATATAAAGGCTTATTCTGTCTACAGAAGAGGATGATTAACAACAAGAGATCAACAATCAAAGAAGAAGATCTAGCTATTTATTGAAGAATCAATTCAAGTGAAGATCTAAGAAGTTGGAGAGAGAGAGCTCCTTCAAAGAAGACAGCTGTTGGAACCAGGCTGTGAAGAAGGTTTCAGATTGGGATCTGAAACTTAAGTTGTAGTGATTGAAGATCAGCTGTATAGAGAATCAACCTTATTGTGTTCTACATTCAAGAAGCTTTGAAGAAAGCCAAGTGAGGTTGATCTCAGCAGAGTTCTTCCAAGAACTCATCAATAACCTGTCAACTCTTCTCTCTTATTCTGAGTTGTAGGTATATACATTGTATTCTTAATTTCTTGTAGGATCCTTAGGGATCTGAGTTGTAAGCCTGTAATTATAAAGGCTGAGTGGTAGGGCCTGTGTGCCTGAGTGTAGGAGATCTATTTCTCTGAGTGTAGGCCTGTTGTAGGCTGAGTGTAGGCCTTGTGGCTGAGTGTATGTCTTTGGAGAAGACTGCGTTGTAGGGCTATTTAGCCTGAGTTGTAGGAGTGAGATCACTCTGAGCTGTAGGAACCATTTGGGGTTCTGAGTGTAAGATTTGAGGATCTGAGGTATAGTGGAGGAGTTTGGCTGAATCTAGTACACTACTAGATAGGCGAAGGGGGAAAGTGGATGTACCCAAACCTTGGGGAACCACTATAAATTTGTGTGTTCACTGTGTGCATGCTTTATTTTGTGATTGCTGATTGATTGTTGTGAAGAAGTAGTTATAAATCTGTGATATAATCTGCCTAAAATTTTAAAAAGATTTAGTCACCTATTCACCCCCCCCCCCCCCCCTCTAGGTGATTAGGTACAATTTCTTTCAATTACACTGTGTGGTCCTGTGTTTGGTGACCCATTGTAGACTGACATTGTTCTACACTTCCCATTGGAGTCCTACAAACACATAACTCAAACAAAGCATCAAATACAACCTAATTCATCTTAGTTACAGGGTGACTTCATCAAATCTGGGTTACTGTGGACATGGTTCCCAACAATTTGCAAATAAAAGAATCCAGCCACAAGCATGAATGTCCACTGCTCAAACCAACAGGAATGAACGTACAATACACAAGTACAATAGCCTTAAGGCCTTACAATTATTTACTCGAATAAAATGTGTCTTCCATACCACGGCACACAGGCCGTTCACACATGAATGAAACAAGTAAACACTCAAAAATTAGGCCTTGGAGGGTCGGCTTCACAACTTGGGCTTTGGCCTGCTATTTACCGCTCGTCTCCGCAGCACCTGCACGCAACAATCCACCGCAACGGTGGTGAACAAAGCCAACGGTAAGCTATGCTGACCAAATTATAATGCACTCGCCCCCAAACTCGGGGTGGCGATGCACCTTCCCTGCACTTTGTTAGCTTAACCCAGCAGTATAGAGTAATAACACCACATCACATGCGTAGGCACGCACGACCACACACCCCGTGCTCTCAGGGCACATTATCGATGAACCCGGTCATTACCGTACTATCACCACCACCTCTTGGATGGCAATATCTCATGAGCATTTGGTCTTTCTGGCCACTGCCTAAGACCCACCATCTATGCCAACGGCGAGTACCACGTACCTTAGGTCTCTCTAACCGAACCATATAGAGCGGGTACGGTTCTGCCTAACCCGTTGCTCACACCGCCCTGTCATCTTAAGATACGGGCGTGGGCAAAACTTCCCCGAGTCCAAAACCGATCACACACTTCACATAACCTGGTTACGTCCAAGTTGGCTCAAAGGCCACCATGTCGGCAGAATCACTCATCTGCCCAGTTTTTCGGGTGCACCTTGGAGTTAATCCTCAGGGCTCCCTGTTGCAATCTAACACGTAGAAAACCCAAAAAACAACCATTCACGCGGAGTCTTCTCCGGCCATTGATGCAATGCAACATCACCGATCCAGACCAACTTATCCGAGTAGGCTTCACGCATCATGCCTATATCCGTTCTCGATTATGGACTCTACATATACACAACGGGGACTATTCATGTCTATCCGAAGGAACGCCTCAACTCATCGCAAACTCGTGAGAGCGGGCTTCCTATACAAAGGAAAAGAGGACTTCACATGTCCTAGGATGAGAATTATTACCCTAGCATTTTTCCTTCGCGCCATGGAAATTTATGAGGATGAAAAGCACCACAATCTCCTAGCCTCTGTAGATCCGAAGTCGGCCTGCGATTTGGAGCTCCGAAGCTCCGCCGGTGACTGGATCTAGCCTCCTTATTCTTCCTTGCTCTCCCCTCTCTCTAGATCTTTAGAAAGAGATTGAGTAAGAGAAATGAGGGCTTTGAAACCCTATTCCCGGATATAACCCAGCAGGAACAACCCCCAGCCGTCGGATACCAAAATATGGAAACAAACGACCACGATCCGCCACTGAAATCCAAAATCTAGGCCGAACACGGCCTGTGACACGCACGTGTCCAGGGCCGTTTTCCCTATTCACCGTCAAAATCGATGCATCCCGAAAAGAACACGGGCACCCGACACGCCCGTGTCAAACTTGATACGCCCGTGTCAACTTGTACACAGCCATGTAGTGTGCCGTGTCACTCCATCGACACAGGACCGAAAATGCCGGAAAGGGACACGGGTACCCCAACACGCTCGTGTCGTATTTTGACACGCCCGTGTCTACCCGACACGGCCTGTGTGCTGACCCCGTGTTTCACCCCCGGCACGGGCCGGCTTCATCCAGTGAAGAACACGGCCTGGGACACGCCCGTGTCTCAGGCCATGTTCGCTGCTCGACGATCGTCGACTCCAAAATTCGTTAACCTCTCTGACAGATCGTCGACCTGAGCACGACACGCCCTGGGACACGCCCGTGGCCCAGGCCGTGTGACCCCTGCCAATTTCCAAACTTGGCTCAAAATGCTACCCGTCGCTCTTTTGAGTTTCAGGGCATTACGACTCTCTCCCTCTTAAAAGAATTTCTTCCTGAAATTACATAAAGGAAAGATAAACACAAAACTTAAACGATACCTGAGTGGAATAACTCCAGGTACTCCTCAAGCATGGTCTGCTCTCGCTCCCATGAGAGCTCCTCCAGACCGCAGTTGTCCCAACGGACCTTGACCATCCTGATCTCTTTATTGCGTAGCCGTTTGAATTCCGAGTCCTTAATTCGAACGGGTTTGACCTTTGTCATCAACCCATTATCGACCGGCACTTGATCAACTGCAATCACTTGCGAAGGCTCTAGCACAGCCTTCCGCAGCACCGATATGTGGAATACATCATGCAGAACAATAAGCTCCACTGATAACCTCAAACGATAAGCTGCTTCACCAATCCGCTCCAAAACCTCAAACGGTGCAAGGTACCTCGGGCTTAGCTTCTTCAATCGTCGCACCCGCGAGACATCCTTGAACAGCTTAATCTTCAAGTATACCCAATCGCCAACCGTGAACTCCACGTTCCTATGCTTGACATTATATTTCTTAGCTTGGCGGTCCTGAGCGATTAGCAACCTCTCTCGAATTGTTCGAACCAACAATGTAGCATATTCCACCTCTTGGTGCTTGTACAACTTTGACTCACCCATTTCCAACCAAGACAATGACATGCGACATATTGTTCCATAAAGGGCCTCGAAGGGCGCCTTTTGTATGCTCGCCTAGCAGCTATTGTTGTACGCAAACTCATCCAAGTATATGTGGTCTTCCCACTGCTTCCCAGAATCCAGGATGCACATGCGAAGCATGTCTTCCATCGTCCTATTGACCCTCTCGATCTGCCCATCCATTTGCGGATGAAAGGCTGTGCTGAAACTCAGTTTTGTTCCCAACATCTGCTGCACCAGCCTCCAATCATTTGACATGAACCGCCCATCTCAGTCACTCACGATGCTGCGGGGCACATCGTGAAGCCGTACTATGTTATCCACATATAACTTCTCTAGTTTCTCCACGGAATCATCCTTCCTATGCGGAATTAAGTGAGACACCTTCGTTAGACGATCTAGGACCACCCAAATGACGTCTTTCCCTTTTTACGACCTTGGCAGCTTGTGCACAAAGTCCATAGTAATATCGTCAAACTTCCACTCCGAAATAGGAAAGGACTTCAAGAATCCTCCCGGATTTTGGCATTCCGCCTTCACCAAGGAGCATGTCTGACACTTCGCCACGTACAGTGCCACATCCTTCTTAAGTCCTGGACACCAGAACAATTTCTTCATGTCACGGTACATCTTCGTGCTCTCCGGGTGAATCGAGTAATTGGTATGATGTGCCTCATACAACAATTCCACCCGCAAATTACACACGCTTGGGACGCACAGACGACCGTCTTTCCAAAGGAATCCATCCTCAACAACAAATTGGGAATTTGACCCATCCAGAGACTCAACAATGATTTGCTTCATGCTGACATCCATATCCAAAGCTTGACAAATCCGACTAGCCAGGTCACACAAAACTTCAGTCCAGTTCAATAACTCCTCAGCACTTGACAGCTTGTCTACGCAAGAGATCTCCAACGCCTCCAACTCCCGAACTAACCGCTTGTCATGGACCGACATCCAATTGGCTTGAGCTGGGGCCCGACGACTCAACGCGTCCGCAACCGCATTGCCTTTCCCAGACACCTAATGGATCTTGAAAGTGTAGTCCCCCAGGAACTCCATCTATCTCCTCTGTCGCATGTTTAGATCTTCCTGATCCAACAAGTATTTCAGGATCGGTATAGATATCGATCTTCACTCCATACAACTAGTGCCTCCACAGCTTCAAGGCAAAAATCACAGCCGCTAACTCCAAGTCATGGAGCGGATAATTCCTCTCGTGCACTTTCAGCTATCGTGAGCAATACCATATCACACTTCTATGCTGCAGTAGGACACAACCCAGCCCACTGCCCGAAGCATCGATGTAGATCTCAAAACCTTCGATCCCACTCGGCGAACTCAGTACAGGCACCGTGGTCAACCGACACTTAAACTCCTCAAAAGCTCGCTCGCACTCCGTCGTCCAAACGAACTTCTGCTCTTTCCTAGTAAAAGTCCTGAGGGGTAACACTATCCACGAGAAGTTCTCCACGAAGCGCGTGTAATATCCTGCAAGCCCTAGAAAACTCCAGACTTCCGCTACCGTAAACAACACATGCCACTCTCGCATCACAACAATCTTCGCCGGATCCACCGCAATGCCCTCTCCACTTACTCTGTGACCAAGGAACGCCACTGAGGATAACCAAAACTCGCATTTGGAGAACTTGGCGTACAATTGATTCCTCCTCAGCATCTCTAGCACAAAATATAGATGCTTAAAGTGATCCTCCTCACTCTGCGAGTACACCAAAATGTCGTCGATGAAGACAATCACAAAGTGGTCTAGGTACTCCCTGAAAGTTCTGTTCATCAGATCCATGAAAACCGATGGCACATTCATCAGCCCAAACGGCATGACCGTAAACTCGTAATGCCCGTATCTTGTAATAAAATATTTCTTGGGAATATCACTCTCCCTTATCCTCAGCTGATAATATCCAGACTTGAGATCCAACTTTGAGTACACCGTTGACCCAACTAACTGATCGAACAGATCATCAATCCTTGGGATCGGTTACTTGTTCTTCTCCGTTAGCTTGTTCAACTCCCAATAATCAATACAAAGTATTAATTTTTCGTCCTTCTTCTTCACAAAGAGGACTGGTGCACTCCAAGGCGATGAACTTGGACGCACATACCCCTGCTCCAACGACTCTTGCAGTTGAACCTTCAGCTCCGCCATTTACTTAGGCGCTAGCCGATACGGAGAGCGTGACACAGGTTTAGCACCTGGCACTAGCTCGATGGTGAAATATATCTCCCGTTGATGCGGGGCTCCAGGAAGATCGACAGGGAACACATCAGGGTATTCAGATACCACTGAAATACTATCCATTGTAGGCTTAGGCTTTGCACCCTCCACTAGCGTGAAAAACAGCTCTACTCCAGCACGAACCGCATTCACCAACTGAAGAGCAGACATCAAAGTCTTGCTCGACCCTTTCAAGCCCATAAAAGTCATCTCACGACTTGTTCCCAACTTGACTTTCTTGCGACCGCAATCAATATAGGCTTGCTGCTCCGAGAGCCAGTCCATGCCAAATATCACGTCGAACTCCACCAGTGGTAGCAACAACTCTCGCAAGTCGAATTCTTGACTCCCGGTATGAATCTTAACGCCACAGATTTTATCTGCGTGCATCAAACACCCATTGGGCAACAACACATCCAGTTTGTAGTTCTCCATCGAAGAAGGTACTCCGATGCCCGATATGAATCCTTTGGACAAAAAGGAGTTTGAAGCTCCTGTATCAAAGAGTGCTCTCGCCGGATTATCACAAATCAAAACAAATCCTATACAAGTAGTGGTAAGGTAACAAGTGAATAATAAGTATTTAAAAAAATTAACTTGCTATAAATTTAAACCGTACCTGTCACCACATTCGCTTGCTTAATGGCCTCCTCCTGGCCAAGATTGTAAACTCTAGGTTGATCCAGAGCATAATGGGACGCGGTTGACTCCACCGCCTTGCCCTTCTCTTCATATGTTGCTCCCAGCTTCATTTCGGACTTGGGACATCCGCTCCAGCAGTCCCGGGAAAAGTGTCCCGACTTCCCACAAGTAAAGCAAGCGCCCGGGGTATGACCCGTAGTCGCCCCAGAAGCACCCAAAGAAGTGGCTGGACCCGAAGTCCTAGCCTTCTTAGACCACCTTCGGTACGCAGACTTTGAGGTAGTCGGCACCTTGAACTCAGTCTTCTTATCACCAAAGCTTTTCATCGCTTGTACATTCTTTAAGTCCTCCAAAGACCGGGCCGTATTGACCAGGGTCAAGAAGCCCTCCGTCATCGGCCCCGAGAGCAGTAGACTTAAGTCATCTCTTAGACCTTCATAGAAACGGTTGGTCTTACGCTCCTCATCCGCGAACGTAGAGCTAGCATACTGACCTAATTGAGTAAACTCGTGGAGATACTCATGCACGCTACTCTCTCCTTAGACCAACCTTTGGAACTTATTATCTAATGCTATCCTATGAGCCGAAGGGAGGTACCGTGCCAAGAATAGTCTCGAGAACGCCTCCATCGAGACGTCCGTAATTTGCCCTCCTCTCAAGAGATGCGGCTCGAAACCTTCCCACCACAGCCTCGCATCCCCGTCCAACAGGAATGTAGCAATAGTGGTCATCTGCCACTCCTCCATTTCAGTAGCTGTCAAGACTCTCTTCACTCGGGAGAGCCACTCTTCAGCTTGAGATGGGGTTCCCAACCCCGAGAACACAGGAGGATTGAAGCTCATAACATGCTTGAGCTGCATTTCAGTTGCTCGCCTCGACCCCAAAGGCTCCACCACTACCTGCTCCACTCTTCTCGGTTCATCCCTTTGAAGCGGTACTTGATCCATCGTAGGAGCGGGATGCTACATTTGCCTTGCACACTGCGCATTGATCATGGCAAATACTGCTTCGGCAACCAATCGTATGGTTTCAGCCGAGGGAGGTATTATAGGAGCATCATTTGGTGCGCTACTGGCCTCAGAAACCGAGCGTTCTGACGGCCCTACATGACTTCTGGTCACCTATAGTTGTACAAAACCTTGTTAAGCGACCAAACAAAATAACAAAACGCAATTATAGGAACATACAGGTTCATCAAACACGTGTATTTTCATTCCTAAGTGACATCCATGGGTTCTTTGGATGTTATAATGAAGACGCACACACATGTGTTCACCACCCCTTGAAAAGAATTTGTCCACGAATTCATTTTAATCCTGACCGAAACCAGTAGTCTGATACCAAATTGTAACACCCCATATCCGTCACATAGCATATAGCAGTAGGTCCGGCCGAGGCCCTATGCCATATACCACAGACAAACCGAGTGGTTACTCAATGGAATACCATCCAACTAATACCACAGTCCTATACAGAGTCATTCTAGCAGAAGCAATTATTAAAAGTTACAAATAAAAGAACCCATCCACAAGCATGAATGTCCACTACTCAAACCAACAGGAATAAACATACACTACACAAGTATAATGGCCTTAAGGCCTTACAATTATTTACTCAAATAAAATGTGTTTTCCATACCACGGCACGCAAGCCGGTCACACATGAATGGAACAAGTAAACACTCAAAAACTAGGCCTTCGACGGCCGACTTCACAACTTGGGATTTGACCCGCTATTTACCGCTCGGCTCCGCAGCACCTGCAAGCAACAATCCACTACAACGGTGGTAAACAAAGGCAACGGTCAGCTATGCTGCCCAAATTATAACGATCCCGCCCCCAAACTCGGGGCGGCGATGCACCTTCCCTGCACTTTGTTAGCTTAACCAAGCAGTATAGATTAATAACACTACATCACAAGCATAGGCACGCACGACCACGCACCCCGTGCTCTCAGGGCACATTCTCGATGAACCCGGTCAACACTGCGGTCTTACCACCACCCCTTGGATGGCAATATCTCGTGAGCATTTGGTCTTTCTGGCCACTGCCTAAGACCCTCCATCTATGCCAACGGCGAGTACCACGTAGCATAGGTCTCTCTAACCAAACCACATAGAGCAGGTACGGTTCCGCCAAACCCATTGCTCACACCACCCTGTCACCTTAATACATGGGCGCGAGCCAAACTTCCCCGAGTCCCAAACCAATCACACACTTCACATAACCCGGTTATGTGCAAGTTGGCTCCCAGGACACCATGTTGGCAGAATCACACATCTGCCCAGTTTTCCGGGTGCACCTTGGAGTTAATTCCCAAGGCTCCCTGTTGCAATCTACCGCGTAGAAAACCAGATAAACAACTATTCGCACGGAGTCTTCTCCGGCCATTCATGCAATGCAACATCACCGATCCAGACCAACTTGTCCGGGTAGGTTCACACATCATGCCTATATTCGTTCTCGATTACGGACTCTACATGTACACAATGGGGACTATTCATGTTTACCCAAAGGAATGCCTAAACTCACCGCAAACTCGCGAGAGAGGGCTTCCTATGCAAAGGAAAAGAGGACTTCACATGTCCTTGGATGAGAATCGTTACCCTAACATTTTTCCTTTGCTCCATGGAAATGTATGCAGATGAAAAGCACCACAATCTCCCTGCCTCCGTAGATCCGAATTCGGCCCGCGATTTGGATCTCCGAAGCTCCGCCGTGACCGGATCTAGCCTCCTTCTTCTTCCTTGCTCTCCCCTCTCTCTAGATCTTTAGAAAGAGATTGAGTAAGAGAAATGAGGGCTTTGAAACCCTATTCCTGGGTAAATCCCAGCAGGAATAACCCCCAGCCGTCGGATCCCAAAATAAGGAAACGAACGACCACGATCCGGCATTGAAATCCAAGATCTGGGCCGAATACGGCCTGTGACACGCCCGTGTCCATGGTCGTGTTCCCCATTCGTCGTCGAAACCGACGCATCCCAAAAATAAAACTGGCACCCGCCACGCCCGTGTCAAACTTGACACACCCGTGTCATCCAGTACACGGCCGGGTAGTGTGCAGTGTCACTCCATCGACAGGGGACTGAAAATGCCCGAAAGGGACACAGGTACCCCGACACGCCCATGTCGCATTTTGACATGCCTGTGTCTACCCGACACGGCTAGTGTGCTGACCCCGTGTATCACCCCCGCCACGGCCTGGCTTCATCCCGTGAAGGACATAGCTTGGGACACGCCCGTGTCTCAGGCCATGTTCACTGCTCAATGATCGTTGACTCCAAAATCCGTCGACCTCTCGGCCAGATCGTCGACCCGAGCACGACACGCCTTGGGACATGCCCGTGTCCTAGGCCGTGTGACCCCTTCCAAGTTCCAAACCTGGCTCAAAATGCCACCCTTCGCTCTTTTGAATTTCGGGGAGTTACAAATCACATGAATATAAAATAAATCCCCACGAAGGGGGAGTCCACAGTAACGATAAATCAAAGACTAATAAAAGGGGCTCCTGTCTGATACATCATGATCCTCACTACAAGTCGCTCAACGCGGAAGCAAATCTATAGTAGCTACTAATGTTCGGGACTCACTGTCCTTACTACCTGAACTCCCATGCTAGACTATCACTTCTCGAAGCGCACCGACCTCTGGTGATGTATATCCAGGTTTGGCTCCATGATCCCCTAAAATGATTTGGTCAATGACCGTTAATATAAAAGACAAATTCCTATCATCCCCACCCCTCCCCCAATGGCTCCTAGGCACCGAGCGAGGAGAAGGAAATGGAAGGTATTTAAGGTGGAGAGTAACAAAAGTAAGCAGGTAATGGCGGAACTAGTCTATCATGAGTAAAAAATCACAACAAGTACAAGTAAGTAAATAGTAGGTGAGCAGTATGAGTATACACATGAACAAGGTGAGCAAGTAAAAGTATAAGAATGTAAACTAACCATGACCTATAGGGATGCCCGTACAACCCTATAGACAAAGGGGTCATTTTGCAAGGCTTATTGTATAAAGAGTCTCATACAAATTTTTACAATAGGTGTCAAGGGTTATATGAAGCAATGATGTTATGTCATGCAAGTTTGCTATGGTATGAACATGCAAGTCCAACATACACACCCGACTATGTGCATACAGACCTTTGTTTCCCTCTTTCTGGAGCCTAACCTCCCAGGATACCTCGGTAGTAGCAAACAGAAGCGGTGGGTAGCACCTCAACCACCTATAAACCGGTATCAACACTACCTGTCAGACCTATCGTATGCCTAGATGCTGGTGCACTAAGCGGAGCTCATGCGTACTCTTGCCAGCTGGCACACCGTACTTTATTTGGCTAAGTGCTAAACCACACTTTCCGAGTCAACGTATTGGTGTCGGTGTGACGACCCTCCAATACCGAAGACTCACTACCTTATATTTAATGCACATGCAACATTAAAGTATTTCCCACCAAGCTAAAGCTCCTCGAACTATCCCGTCCATTACAAAACCATCCGAGCCATCGGCTCGCCGGGCTATCCTGCCCATCATGAAAACCACCGAGCCTAATCTCGTGAGACCCAACCTAACTCCCACAACACCGGGGAGTGTGAGTGTAAGTGTAATTCTAGAGTATTTCTAATTACTTTTGTATTCCGTTTAGTCTTATGACTTACGTTAACCTTGGACTGCCCAAGGCATTCCCGGTGAAGAGCTCTCAAGGGCACTAGGAGGTACGATGGGCTGAAGCCCAAAGCTCCCTTTCGCAAGACACTTATTGTTATTGGTATCTACCCATAACAAACCTCATTTAAAGTTATACTTAATTTAACCCTAGTGTATTTAACTCACCCTCCCTCCACAGGAAGGACGATGTTTCATCGATCCCAAGCACCTCATAACACCAGTCAACCCAACACTTTCCACATCATGAATCTTAATGATGAACTCATTTTTGCTTTACTAAAATCAAAAAATTATTAACCTCATCTTCCTATGTCCATTGCACATGTTATCACAATTTCCGCAGTTTTAGTAAATGCAGACCAATATAAGCTATATGATGTACATGCTAGGAGGTACTCTAATTTTTCATCCAAAGGCCCTAAGATAATTATTGGGGTCTATAATGACAAAATTAGGCTAAATCCGGAAACTTGTAATTTTCCTAATTAATTTGGTATTTATTTTATTTTCCCAAAAGTTAGGTCGTGGGTAATTTTGAACATGAAGTACTAGATTTTCTTACATTATGGCCACCCAAAAAATTATGAACACTATATGATAGTAAAACATCTGTGAATACCAAATTTCATAGATTTTCATAAATGTAATAACGTCTAAATAATTAATTCAATGTACTTCAAATAATTAGAGTTAATGAAGAGAGTACCAAAAGTCATAGTCCAAAAATTAAATAAACATTACCAGAGCCTTATTATTATCATAAAACATTACCGATTAAGTTTCATGTAATTCTAAGGTTAGTGAGTTATATAGAAAAATACTTCAAATAATACCATTAAAGTGCACTTTGTGAAGAAACATTCTTATAAACTCATCCAAATAATATGTAATAATTTTTTAAGCTTTATCATGTCCTACAAAAGTTCTTTGGGCAAGTAACACAATTTTACAGCAAGATATAATATTTATTATCTATTTATCAAAATAAGGTGCACTAGTTCACTTAACACAAGAAGTACTAAGAGGAGATGCCCAAATAATCCAAATAATGTACTAGTGCATCTAAAGTATATTTAATTAACCTTGACAGAGTTTCATATCATTCTAAGTTAATTTAACCATGATTACTTCAAAATCATCACAAGGGGCAAGATGAAGGTTATAACTACAAAATGAGCTACTGTTTTTAAAACATCCTATAATACATTTCAGAGGTCAATATAACTATAAAATTACTCCTACCAAAATCTCATGAAGATCCAAGATCATATGGCCCCTTAATTATTCCATAAGGTGTATAGACATAAATAATTTCCAAGTGATTAAAGTGGGATGTATGCGTCCAAATACCACCAAATTCCTTCCTATGGCATTTCACTACCCTAAGATCACATGGACTAAATACCAAGTCCATACAAGGACATATCACCCTATGTTTTTCACAAAGCCCCAAAGTTCAACCTTAGGGTTTGAACTAGGGTCCTAGGGCAAATCCACCCTAATCCACCCCAAACTAAATGTGAAGGTGTTTATTGTCATAACAAATCAGTGGCCCAAGTTTCAACATTTATTGAGGTGTTTATGCTGGAGAAGCTGGTTTTTGCCTTAGTGGTTTCGGCTCGTAGGCTCCGCTCATATTTTCAGACTTACTACATCAAGGTCATCTTCGATCATCCACTTCGGTGTATCTTGGATGTGTTGGAGCATTCTGGTAGGTTGGCAAAGTGGGCGGTGGAGCACATCGAGTTTGATATTTCTTACTCTCTGAGGGTAGAGATCAAGACCCAGGCAGTGGCAGACTTCCTGGTTGACTTCTCGGCCGAGGTGGAAGGAGACGAAGGCTCTCCTAGCCCAGTATCTTGGAAGATGTTCGTGGATGGGGCTTCGGGCAGACATTCTGTGGGAGCCGGAGTTGTGCTTTTGAGCCCATAGGGAACCAGGATCGAGCAGGCTGTCGAGATCCTCTTCTCCGTCATAAACAATCAAGCATAGTACGAAGCCATGGTGGTTGTCATACGTCTCTCCAAGGTGTTGGCAATCGGCCTGGGGAAGTTCCATACCTCCGGGCCTCTACATATCTCACATCTGAAGAGGTTGAGGGGCTAATACCACCGGCTCCCTTAGCTCATGTATCACCTCTTGGCGTGGTGGGCTTCTGCCCTTGTCTCATCAGCAAAACGACCCCTCCGCGGATCATTCTTGCCTCCCCGACCCTGATCCTCAGTTGGCCTCTTCCGGCCTTGAGTCACGTGCCAATCAACCTCCATCCTCTTTGCCATCACCAGAATCCGAGGTATAGGCCCGTCAGATACAAACAAAAGAACATGTCTCAGATTCTCTCGAAGGCCCTTATAGAACCTCTTGGTATACCCCACATCATCCAGCTGATAGGAGTCCACAAACCGGGATGAATGAGTGAACTCCTGGTGGCACTCCAGCACCGTCCTGTTGCCCTACCTTAGCTGCAGGAACCTGTCTTCCAGCTCATCTCTTGCTGATTCTGAGAAGAAGTGCTCCAAAACTGCAGCCCTGAACACCTCCCAAGTGATGTCAGCAACCTCTCGATCTATAAACACCATATCTGGAGGCGTCTTCCACCACCTCTTAGCATGAGACTCATTGTGTAAGACCCCCCCTCCCGGATCCCAAAATACGGCACGAAGGGGGGTCTTATTCCCGGAACAGCCGCCTTACGGTAACATTAGCGCACGGGTTAACCTGTACCACAAGACGCCTGTTCCGCCGGCTATAACAAATATCAATATATATATACATGCCAACCCAACCAAAATATAAACAAGAGAAGTCAAATCCACACAAAGTATATAAGTCCAAAGTACATCAAAATAGAGAAGTTAAAACATGCTTGTACAATATAGCAGAGTACAACTAATAAGCGCCCAAAAGGGGCTACATCAGAGTCGCTCAACACTCACATCCGTAACCGACGGTAGTGACGACACCGTCACATCGGCCCTGTTATCCTGGCCTGCATGTCCTGCTGCAAAGTCTGCGGCTTCTCTACCTGCGGGGAGACCTCCTAAAAAGGAAGACGTAGCAACTGTTTGTCAAAAAGATTGAGTGGCTTCACATCCGCTCCCCCGGTGATTCCTCGGCACCGGGCGGAGAAAAGAGCAAGGGTACAAAGTATAATTCATAGTGTTAGAGGTACAAGCAGGTGGTAATGGTACTATAAGATTAACAACAATTTACCTAACAGTTCTACACGTTATATCAAACATCAAGAGCAAGTACTACAGCAGGAAAGTAACTTAACTTATAAGGATGTCCATACAAGCTTATAAGTGAAGGATTGGTTTACATAAAGTAACTCATCGTATATAAGTGCCCATACAAACCTATACGATGAGGATCTTGTTGTGCAATGTTATGAAATGGTATGTATGCTATGAAATGACTCACCCATGTTCAAGCACATGCAATTGCTATGTCGACACAGACTATAGTTTACACTATTCGAGCATATAGCTAACCTCTCAGGCATCAACCACCGTGGCCAGGCGGTGACAGTAGAGAGAGCATCTCTACAACTAGGAAGGTATCCACACTACTTCACCTAGGCCTCCGTACGCCTCAACACTAAGAACACAACAGCGGAGCCCATGCATACTATGGCCCAGCGGGGGTCTCGGGTAGATGTGCACCGAGAACACAACCCTGAACTGGCCTTGTGTGACCAGGAAGGGGCCTCAGAAGTAATCACGAGGACACAGCCCAACCGTTCACTTGGCATGGAAGGAGACCCGGGACATGAACACCGAGGACCAAGCCCAACCGTCCAAAGTCTAACTATCAACTCCCGTCAGTGTGACAAACAACGAGCCCGTAGACCTACTGCACTATCCTCAACCCAGGATTACAACACCGCATGTCGACTCACACCGCATGTAAATACACATCACCATGGTATGGAAGGGGCCTCGGAAGTAAGCACGAGGACACAGCCCAACCACATCAACCTTGACTCATCTTTTTGCAATCCCAATAAGTGACGGTCAACACCGCACTTACATCCCTTCACAACGCTACCTGTAGGGAGACGACACTCTAGGCATTGGACACTAAATTCATTCTGTTAAACAATTATACACATGTCCATAAGTTATCATTCTACCTTTCCTCCCAAATGATTCAACATGTATTTATCATGATGCGCATTTATAATAGTCTATCAATTTCTGTCAAATTGTTTCATTTACGTATGCTTCACTTCTCAAATCAATTATGTGGAATCCAACTAATAAACATCATCATTTATTGGACTAAGATAGTTAACATAAAAGATTTCAACAACCTCAAGTTAATTTGCAACATTATCTCTACCGAGTCCAAATTCAATATTATTCCAAACCCAGAATTTAAGTACATGATAAATCTGGACAGCAGCTTCAACCGGAGATTCCTGAAGCTACATGAAACCGGCAAAGGCGTGTAACCCCTCGATGTAAAGATCTTTCCATGGGCTACAACGTGTATGTTCAGACCACAACCCAGATTCAACAGCATCATACTTGAAATCAGCCTTGAAGTCCAATGCGTGCAGAACACAGTTTCTGCATGCTGGATTTATCGGACGTCATTTTTGTTCAGACATTCCCATGGATACAGACTTCTCCTGAAGTCTTGCAACCACTCGTTGGAAAGGTATTTTCGAGGACTTCAACTTTCGTGTTTAGTTGACAGCCCAGATCTGGCCATATCACACATGAAAATGACCAAGAAGCTCGTTGCGTGCATAACACAGATTCTGCACTCGTCTTAAAGAGGAATGAATGACATCAGTTCACTTCCTCCTCAAGTCGATCTACCACAATCACATCAGAAATTCATCCTCCCTTATTCACCCTCATGAGGCCTTGACTCTTCACGAAACCATCCCCCATCTTCACATAGAAGGTTGGAGAGGTTGAAGACACAACTAGCCTTAAAGCACAAGTCTTAGAATGACCTCTTCCTAGAGAAATTGCAATCTCACTAGTCTAGACTCTTTCGAGTCAACATCTCACCTAGATGTCTACAGATCTAGCACCAAGGGAGAGGGGAGGAAGCTCACCTCATTTCTAGTGATTCCACTATTTCTGGCTATGGAACGTGTAACTCTTCTCGGTGGCATCTTCTCCTTCACGGCGGCGGCGGATCTTCTCCTCCAAGACTTGCTCCAGTAGTTTTCTCCTATCTATAGAAGTCTCTCAAGAAAAATTTTCTGGAATGAGGAGTGAAAATGGCTAGGATTTTCACAACCCTTATATATAAAAAGTGACACCGGTAGGGACACGCCCGTGTCCTTACCCGTGTCCTGCTTGGCCGAAGCGTTAACGATGGTTTTAGTGTCAGTTCAATACTCGATACGGGTAGGGACACGCCCGTGTCCCGACCGTGTCCACATAACACAACCGTGTTCTATGGCCGTGTTCTTCTCTGGATACATCTCGACGAACTCCACTCGACACACAGACACACGGGTAGGGACACGCCCGTGTCTCTACCCGTGTCATACATTTCGTCGATCTCGACACACTTCTTCAATCTCGACACGCTTCGTCGAGTCCAACTCGACAAACACACACGGGTAGGGACACGCCCATGTATCTACCCGTATCATATACTTGTTCGATCTCGACACACTTCGTCGATCTCGACACGCTTCGTCGAGTCCAACTCGACACACACACATTGGAAGGGACACGCCTGTGTCTCTACCCGTGTCATACACTTCGTCTATCTCGACACAATTGTCGATCTCTACACACACACGGGTAGGGACACGGATGTGTCACTACCTGTATCACTTCACACGGGTAGTAACATGCCCGTGTCACTACCTGTGTCCTTCTCTGGACATACTCGAGTCGTCGACCCAAGAGCTAGCCTCTCCCACACGGGTAGGGACACGCCCGTGTCTCTACCCATGTCCTATGCTTAACTTATTTCTCCTCCTATTTACAAGTATAGCCCAGTTGCCTGCAATCCCGTGAGCCCAAGACAGCTCTCCTAACTCAAAAATGCGCACGAGGGGCCTAGTACGAATCGAGACGTTACAAATCCTATAAACAAAATAAAATATTTCGTCCCCATAATTAGGCTAAGGCTATAGGAGAAAAGCATGACAGAAGATAAAATATGCTTTTAAATAAAATTTACCTTGGGGAAATAATTCTGGGTAGCGTTTTTACATCAAGTCCACCGGCTCCCATGTATACTCCACCTTCCCATGATTAGACCATAGCACCTTTACCAAGGAAACACTTTTACGGCGCAATATTCTTGTCTCGTTGTCTACGATCCGCACCGGCTCCAGTAGCACAGACCTATCAGTCTACAAGGAACCATCAGTAGTGGGGATATATTGATCGGTCCGCAACAGCGCCTTTCGAAGCGACTACACATGGAACACGTCGTGGAGATTCTCTAGCGCTGGTGATAACTCCAACCGATAGGCCAACGAGCCAATCCTTTCCAATACAATGTATGGCCCAACATACCTTGGGCTGAGCTTTTTCACACCACGCACCCGTGACACTCCATGCATCGGCCGAATATTCAGAAATGCTTTATCACCCACTTGAAATTCCACCATCCGGTGCTTTGCATTGTAATACTTTGCCTGCCAACTTTGAGCCTCCAATATGCGATCCCGTATTAGTCTAACCGCCGCATCGGTATCATCAAAATACTCAATTCCCAAAGCCTTCGGGTCTTCATCTTGCACCCAAGACAAGGGGGTTCTACACCTTCCGTAAAGAGCTTCAAGGGGTGTCATGCCGATACTAGCTTGATGATTGTTGTTGTAGGTGAATTCTACCAGTGGTAGGAGCCTTTCCCACGGATCTCCTCTATCCAATACTCATAATCTCAATAAATCTTCTAGTGTTCTGGTGGTCCTCTCAGACTTCACGTCCGTCTGAGGATGAAACACGGTGCTAAAGATAAGGGGCGAACCCAAATATTCTTGTACCACCTTCCACTCCCTTGAGGTGAAATGACCATCCCGGGAAGAAACGATTGTCTTAGGCACGCCATGATACCGTACAAACTGCTCCACAAAGAGGCGTAACAAGACATCCACGTGAGCCTTTTTCTTCATGGGGATATATCGGGCTACTTTCGTCAGTCGATCAATGATCACCCACACCGAATCATGCCCTGAGCGTGAGCGAGGTAGTCCATGGACAAAGTCGACGGAGATATCCTCAAACTTCCACTCGGGGATGGGAAATGATTGTAACAAACCACCGGGACTCTTGCATTCCGCCTTCACCGTTTGACAAGCTTCGCAATGTGTAATAAAATATCGGACATCTCATTCCCGACCAACAAACGGTCTTCCGTAGGTCGGCATACATCTTGGCAATACCCGGGTGCACTGAATACTGAGAGCAATGTACCTCTCTCAAGATATCCACCCGGATTTTGACGCCCTTAGGAATGTAGAGCTGGCCGCGAAAGTAAACGAAGTCGTCTTTTAGTGTATACTTGTCAGTAGTCCCATCTTCGATTGACTTGATTGCTAGGGCCAGAGGCGCATCCCTTCCTTGCTCTTCCCGGATTCGGTCCCGGATATCACAAACTATGCTCATGGTTGTCAAGTACTCCGTATACTCTGCCGAAGGAGCCCTATATACCAAGGTGATGTCTATCTCTTCAATCATCCAAGCCAACTCCATACTCATCAACCAAGACTCTGGGATCGAGTCTGGTATCTTTCTGCTCAATGCATCGACCACTGAGTTCACTTTTCCAGGGTGGTAGTTCAAGGTGAACTCATAATCACACAAAAACTGTAACCACCGCCGTTGTCTCAAGTTCAACTCCTTCTGTGTATGAGCGTACTTTAAATTTTTATGATTTGAGAAGATCTCGCAGTGGACGCCATATAGATAATGCCTCCATACCTTCAAGGCGAACACCACAGCTCCATATTCCAAATCATGAACCTGGTAATTGATTTCATGCTTCTTCAGCTGTCTTGAAGCAAAAGAAATCACGTGTCCGTGCTGCATCAACACTACTCCCATTTCTTGATAACATGCATCGGTGTAAACTTGAAATCCTTCCTTCCCTGACGGAAGTGCTGCTGCTAAAGATCACGGTAGTGAACCGGTCACACAAGAAATATAAAGTGGGCGAGTTTTCCCAATTATCGATCTCTCAAGGAACACAGTAAGATGGAGTTAATTTCGAGGAGGACTTGAGATTGAAGTCCTTAGGTCGGAGTTAACTAAGGGGGTTTTGATATTTGCGAAAAAAGAAAGTAAAAATCTAAGAACTACTCCTATGCAATGCCGCTATGCGATGCTTCGCCAGGCGGGATGGAAGACTTGTCGGGCCACTATGCACTGAATCAATAGGAGGATGGGCGAGTAGGCTTGCGGATGAGGTTGTGAGAACAGCGGAATGAGGGTCGTGAGCACCTCTTTGCTATGCATGCCACTAGCATTTGCTAGTGCGGCAACGACAGATGGATGGTGGATGGAATATGGCGCACCTCAAGCAAATATACGAAATTACAAATCACAAAGACATGATTTAATAAAAGCATTTTACAAATAAGCACACATCATCTATAAATAAAGTTTACAACAACACATAAACAACAATAAAGGAAGAACAAGGCAAGAGATCGACTGAATACAAAGTCTTGCTAAGGATTCACGGTTGGAATCGTCGGGTTGTCAATCCGCATCCAAGCTCGGTCTTCAACTGCGTCTGGGGTAGAGAAGGGTTGTAACCACCTTCCAATGGCCCGTCTTCTTCGTGTCACGATAGCGGACGAAAGTTGCAAGCTTCCCTTTGCTTGATGGCTATGGCGTTGAAGCTTGAAATGAGCCCAAGAGATGATGAAGGAGGCCGAGAGGAAACTCCAGCTTGGATTTGGCGGTGAAAGCTTGCCCTGAGCACATCCCTACGATGGAAGATGAAGGGGAACGACAGAACCCTTCCTCGGAGACAAAAACGGTGGAGAAAATGTCGAGCGATCCGGAATTAGGGCGGAACCTGCATATTTCTAGAAAGCAGAATTCAACAAAGCGCACGATCATAGGCGCACGACCAGTGGTCGTGCGTAATATGTTCAGTGATCGTGCGCACTGACATGGCAGATTAGGAAGAAGAACTGGGTACTGTGCACGAGCAATGATGCACAACCGGTGGTCGTGCGCACTATGTCCAATGGTCGTGCGATTACCCTAGACGGAATCCAGGAAAAGAGGAATCAATGCACACGATTAGTGGAGCACGACCGGTGGTCGTGCACACTGTGTCTAGTGGTCGTGTGATTACCCCGGGCAGATTCTGGAAATCAAGGTACATTACGCACGATCATCGGCACACGATCGCTGGTCGTGCGCACTTTATCCGATGATCATACACAGTATTCCTGCTTCCAAATGTCCCCAGAACACGCACATGACCCCTAAACCCAACACTAATATGTGCAGACATTCCAGGCGGTCACAAAAAAGGGAGTACAAACATTAAAAGTACAAAAATACACAACCACGGGTCTAAGTGTGCACTTCCTATGGAAATAAAGATAAGATGAAATATACACGATAACGAACTAAAAGTGAAGTGCAAGCGAAGGAAAACAAGCACAAATGAGTCCGAAAATAGGTATAAAAATGGACTCATCACACCCCCAGACTTAACTGTTTGCGCGTCCCGAGCAAACAAAATCTAAGTAGATAGGGAAAATGATTTAGCTAACAAGGAAATTGCAATACGGAGTACCATGCGAAGTCGCATGCCCGCGTGCGTAAAAATACAATAGAGAAAATTTCTAAGTATGCAGAATGGTTTATATTTTTCACAATGCGTATTAAAATTTTATTACTACTCAAAAATGGAATCACGGTGAATCATCCGGTCACGTGTAGGGAGAAAGTAGACTAATCGCTAGGCGAGCATTGCCAAAGATCGGGGCTCGGGATAACCTCTAAAGGAATCCAACAATGTCGGTGACCATATGCTTGCCCTTTTACATTCTCTCCACGAGACTGGTTGGGTTTACACACGAATCAGTAGGACTTTAGGTGAAAGGATGGGGCTTGGGTTTCGATGAGGTAAACAAACATAAACAGAAAGACTATGCACCTAACCCAAATGAGCTATCAAAGAAAGAATCCATCATCTAACCAAAATATATGTGGGTACACCACACCCCCAGACTTAACTTTTAACATATGGGTGTGTGCACCGCCTACTCCAAAAATACTCACATCTCAAATAGGATTTTCAATTTTACTTTTACTTTTCACTTTTTCACCATTAACATCAATTTTTTTTTTAACTTTTCTTTTTCAAATTACGTCTCTTCTAACAATTTCAGCAAATATAAGCTTTGGAGCACATCCACATATTCACATGTAAAAGCACCACATCAATACCCCAACATGAAAAATGTACAACTCTAAAGCTCGACTTAGGAGTGCGACTAGGATTGGCTTTGAGGCTTTGGTGAAATAAAGGTGGAGCTGAATCAAAAGAATGGGTAGGCACAATGAGGCTAGCGAGGACAAGACCTTAGGAACGGTACAAAGCTCAATCGGGCCAAAATGATGGCATACATCACGCTCATGTGAGTGAACTAACCTATACCCATGCTTCAAGAATAGCTTGAGGCAAGTTCTTAGCCAACGAGAAAGACTATCCATCCTCCTGAATTGAGCAATATGAAACTAATGGTCGTCTACACATATCCCTCAGCTATCGTCGGATTCACACCAGATTCACCAATATTTGTGAGTAGAATAAAAAGATCTTTACGCAAATAGAAAAGTATAAAACCATAAGCATACAGAAAAATTAAATCTACTCGAATTTCTACACGAGACGAGAGCAGTTGACTAGAAACACAACGAGGTCAACATTTTACTCTGTCTCATAATCCTAAGCCAGCACAATAATTTTCCCAAATCATACAAAAGAAACGAGTTTAACTCGCAGCACGCAAAAAGCTAAGCATGTTCTCATGTGGGTGCAGTGATGTGTGATGCAATGAACTAATCATAATAAATCTATAAAAGCTTCTAGTATGCACATGAAATGTGCGCGTGCAAAAGGTAACAAAACTAGCTCTCCTCTAGACTTAAACTAAACTTGTAACACCCCCTATCCGTCACATAACATATAGCAGTAGGTCCGGCCGGGGCCCGACGTCGTATGCCACAGACAGACCGGGTGGTTACTCATGGAAACCATCCAACCAATCAACGTCCTACACAGAGCATTCTAGCGGAAGCAGTTTATAAAAGTTGCAATAAAGAACCCAGCATTAAAGCATGAATGTCCACTAATCCAAAATAGGAATGTATACAAATACCAACATAAGCCTTAAGGCCTTACAAAATGTTTCACTTGATATTACATAATTTACAAACCACGGCACGCAGGCCGGTCATACATGAATAAAACAGTAAACACTTCCATTTGGGCCTTCGAGGTCCGGCTTCGCAAAAAGGGCTTTAGCCCGCTATTGACCGTTTGGTCCAGCAGCACCTGCAAGCAACAAACCACCGCACGGTGGCAAAACAAGGCAACGGTCAGCAATGCTGACCAAATTATAATGATCCCGCCCCCAACTCGGGGCGGCGATGCTCCTTCCCTGCATTTCATTAGCATAAGCGAGCAATATATATATATATATATATATATATATATATATATAGCCATTTCATCACAGACGTTGGCTCGCACGGCCACACACCCCGTGCTCTCAGGGCACGTTCTCGATGAACCGGTCGATGTCACGACAATTAAAGCCATAGACATTCCGGACTCACCACCGCCACTTTGACGGCCAAACCTATGAGCAATTTGTCTTCTTGGCCTGGGTCACGACAATTTAAGTCATCGACCGCCGAAGACCCTAATCTATGCCAATGGAAAGTGCCACGTGCGTTTAGGTCTCTTTAACCGAATGACATAGAATGGGTACGGTTCCATCTAACCCGTGCTCATATCGCAACGACAATTTAAGCCATATGCGCGGGTCAAACTTCCACCGAGTCCCATTTCCATCACAATTCACATAACGCAGTTATGTTCAAGTTGGCTCTCAGGCCACCAAGTTGGCAAGATCTCGTATCCGCCCAGTTTTCCGGGTGCACCTTTGGGTTAATCCACAAGGCTCCCTGCTGCAATCTACCACGTAGAAAACCCGAAAAACAACCAATAGCACGGAGTCTTCTCCGGCATTATGCAATGCAACATCACCAATCCAGACCAACATGTCCGGGTAGGCTTCACACATCATGCCTATGTCCGTTCTCGCTTACGGACTCTAAACAACGGGGACTTCACATATCTACCCGAAGGAACACCTCCAACTCTCCGCAAACTCGCGAGAGTGGCCTTCCTATGCAAAGAAGGAGAGCTACTCATGCTCACGAAGAGAATCGTTACCCTAGCGTTCCTCTTTGGCACCATTGAAAGGTAAATGGATGAAAATCACCGCACTAGCTTTGCCTCCGTGGATCCGGAGTCGGCTCGCGATTCGGAGCTTCGAAGCTCCTCCAATGGCCTGATCTAGCTCCTTCTACCATCCTTGGCTCTCCTCTCTCTCTAAGGTTTTAGAAAGATGATAAGTTATTAAAAGTGAGGGTTTCTAAGTCCAATCCCGGGTATATCCCTTCAGGAACCACCCCCAGCCGTTGGATCCCAAAATAAAGAAGCGAACGGCTTTGATTCGGGACTGAAATGCCCAATCTGGACAGAACACGGCCTGGCACACGCCCGTGTCCAGGGCCGTGTGCCTCATTCGCCGTCAAAATCGGCTCGCCTGGAACAACACACGGGTATCGAACATGCTCGTGTTCGACATTACATGCCCGTGTTCCACCTAACATGGCCGTGTGGTCGGCTGTGTACCCCCATCATTTTTCCCCGAAAACAACCCGAGCACTACACGGGTTATAGGACACGCCCGTATCCTTGCCCGTGTCACCTCAACATACCTGGACCCCAGGCCGTGTACACGGTCTCGACACTTGACACTTCGTCGAGCGAAGATCGTCGACCTGATGGCACGGCTTTGGACACGCCCGTGTCCTAGGCCGGGTGCCTTGTCTCGACACAATGTCGAGACCAAAGTGTCGACTCCCCGGGACGAGTGTCAATATGGGTTAACACGCCCTGCGACACGCCCATGTTGCAGGCCGTGTGCCAGGTCTCGACACTTCGTCGAACGCAGAGTGTCGACTTCGCGGGCTAAGTGTCGACACGGGTTGACACGCCCTGCGACACGCCCGTGTCGTAGGCCGTGTGCCCAGTCTCGACACAATGTCGAGACCAACGTGTCAACTTCCCGGCTCAGTGTCGACACAAGCTTGACATGCACTGGGACACGCCCGTGTCCCAGGCCGTGTGCCTGCAGCCAGAACCCAAAACTGGCCCAAAACGTCCACCGTCACTACTTTGAGTTTCGGGGCGTTACAAAACTACACAACATATGATAGATAAATTAAAATCATAAAGTGTTAAGGGAAGAGGTTTCCCAATGCTCAGCTAATGAGCATACCAGAAGACGTGTGGAAACCTGAACCAGGCCCGCCATACGAAGAATCACAACCACGCCAACATGAAGTTGTTAAGAATACCTGCAGTGGTGAGCTTCGCAAAAACAAAACAAAAATATACAAACTACAAAGAAATACTACAACTAAATATACATGAAAAACAAATATAGAAAATGAAATATAAGTACTGGGATTATTGTCATCCCAGCACGACTTATTAGGCTACGAAAAGGTTCTAGCTATTGGGCCTATGAAAAGAAAAATGCATAGGTAACTGTTCCATTATCCGTTGCGGTAACGTGTACCGATACAGTGATAAAACAGTTACCCCTCTGCCTAAATAATCATACCTGCTCCTCACAGGCAGAGGAAATAGGAAGTAGGATGAGGAGGAGGCCTGGTCCTCACTCATCTCACCACAAAACAAATCCTTGCCTAGTAAGGTTTCGTCCACCACAAGTTAACTGGGGATGAAGGTGACAGCAGGGGCTTCCACTGTGAAGGAGGTAGGAACATCCTCACACAAGAGGATACACTCATCGACAGCCTGTACGCAAGGCTCAACGTCAACTCAACTTACCTGTGGAGATTCAACCTGCACAGGCTCAGATAATGAAGGGGGCTCAAGAAATAAAAGAGACGAAGAACATAAAGAAATAATCGGGGGAGTGATCTCGGTTTCACTCCCCAAAGGTTGAGGTAGAAAAATATCGTCAGCAATGTCGACAATACTACAAGGCTCGACTGGATCCATAGACGCCTCCACCAAGACTTGGACTTCCTCCTTTGGTATCGAGGGAGAAACCTCGACACCAGGAAGGTTGTCCTCCTCCATGGGAGTGGAAACAATCCATGTATCACAAGCCTCAACTTGTATTGCATCATCAAAAATGTCGTCAGAGACGACTGAAGTAGAATGCACAAAAGGCGGAAGAACTTTGCATGGATAAAAGTCAAGGGCAGGTTCCTCACAAAGAATCGGCTCCACGCTTGGAAATGTATGAACAGGAGAGATGGGCTCAGCCACATCAAAGTCAAGATCAGCCACACATCTGGCGGTTGTGTCCACATCATTCCCTTCAACAAATGAAGGTGACAGGGATACATAACCAGATGATGAAGGTGTGCCACCAAGGGTAGGAGTCGAGATGATCTGAATGTCCGACTCATCATCCTCTTCCATAACACGGAGGTACTCAGCACAATCCTTCAGGACATGATCTATTCTACGACAATACAACCACTTTCTCCCATTACTCTGCGGTCCTTGTGGGGTCGGAGAGGAATAAGAGAACGGTGTATGTGGCGAGGATGATTGACCATAAGCTCGGGGCACAATGTTTGAAGGGCTGTACAAATACAACATCTCATGCATTGTGCGCTGAGGCTTATGCTCAATATCTCTCGTAGGGCATTCATGAATAGCGTGGGAAGGCTTTCCAGACCAATGACATTGGGCATACGAATATCCCCACATGGTGTTGAAACAACAGATTCAAAATAAATTGTGCAAATAAATAAATCCAATAATATATTACTACAATTGCGTAAACAAACAAGAAAAAGGCAGGCAAAACAGAAATAGAACAAAACAAAAGCGATTTACAAAGGAAAAGGAAAGAAATCTCACGTCTCCCTCTCCAGAAACTCACACGACTGTGTTCCCCGGCAACAGCACCAAAAACTTGATGCTAAAGATCACGACAGAGAACAGGTCGCACAAGTAATATAAAGTGGGCGAGTTTTCCCAAGTATCGATCTCTCAAGGAACACAGTAAGGTGGAGTTAATTACGAGGAGGACTTCAGATTGAAGTCCTTAGGTTGGAGTTAACTAAGGGGGGTTTTCATATTTGCGGATAAAGAATGTATCAATCTAACAACTACTCCTATGCAACGCCGCTATGCGATGCTTCGTCAGGCGGGATGGAAGACTAATCGGGCCGCTATGCACCGAATCAGTAGGCGGATGGGCGAGTAGGCTTGCGGATGAGGTGGTGAGAATGGAGGAATGAGGGTCGTGAGCACCTCTTTGCTCCGCATGCCACTAGCAATTGCTAGTGCGGCAAGGGCGAATGGATGGTGGATGGAATATGGCGCACCTCAAGCAAATATATGAAATTACAAATCACAAAGACATGATTTAATAAAATAATTTTACAAATAAGCACACATCATCTATAAATAAAGTTTACAACAACACATAAAAATAATAAAGGAATAACAAGGCAAGAGATCGACCGAATCTACAGTCTTGCTGAGGATTCACGGTTGGAATCGTCGGGTTGTCAATCCGCGTCCAAGCTCGGTCCTCAACTGCATCCTGGGTAGAGAAGGGCTGTCACCACCTTCCAATGGCCCGTCTTCTTCGTGTCACGATAGCAGATGAAAGTTGCAAGCTTCCCTTTGCTTTATGGCTATGGCATTGAAGCTTCAAATGAGCCCAAGAGATGATGGAGGAGGCCAAGAGGAAGCTCCGACTTGGATTTGGTAGTGAAAGCTTGCCCGGAGCACCTCCCTACGATGGGAGATGAAGGGGAACGGCGGAACCCTTCCTCAGAGATGAAAACGGCGGAGAAAATGTCGAGAGATCCGGAATTAAGGCGGAACCTGCATATTTATAGAAAGCAGAATTGAACAATGCACACGATCACAGGCGCACAACTAGTGGTCGTGTGCACTATGTTCAGTGATCGTGCGCACTGTTATGGCAGATTAGGTAGAATAACTGGGGTACTGTGCATGAGCAATGGTGCACGACCGTTGGTCGTGCGCACTATGTCCAATGGTCGTGCGATTACCCCAAACAGAACTCGAGGAAAAGAGGAATCAATGCACACGATCAGTGGAGTACGACCGGTGGTCGTGCACACTGTGTCCAGTGGTCGTGCGATTACCCTGGGAAGATTCTGGAAATCAAGGTACATTGCGCACGATCATCGGCGCACGACCGGTGGTCGTGCGCACTATATCCGATGATCGTGCGCAGTTTTCCTGCTTCCAAATGTCCCCGGAACACGCACACGACCCCTAAAACCAGCATTGATATGTGCAGACATTCCAGGTGATCACAAAAAAGGGAGTACAAACAATAAAAGTACAAAAATACACAACCACGGGCCTAAGTGTGCACCTCCTATGGAAATAAAGATAAGATGAAATATATACGATAACGAACTAAAAGAGAAGTGCAAGCGAAGGAAAACAAGCCCAGATGAATCAGGAAATATGTATAAAAATGGACTCATCAAGAGTTAGGATAGGTGCAGATGTCAATCTGTCCTTCATCTCTTGGAATGCCGCCTCACACTGGGGTGTCCACTCAAATGACACACCTTTATTTGTCAAGTAAGTAAGATGAAGAGTAATCTTTGAAAATCCTTTTACAAACTTGCAGTAGTATCCGTCAAGTCTAAGGAAGCTCCTCACATCGGCCACTGACTTCAAGGGCGACCACTCCTTCACGGCACGCATATTGGCCGGATCCACCGCTAGTCCTGCTCCACTGATCACATGCCCCAAGAAAGCAACCTCTTTAAGCTAGAATTCGCACTTGCTGAAATTGACGAACAAGGCGTGCTCTTTTAATTTCTTCAATACCAAGGTCAAGTGCTCAATAAGCTCCTCCTCCGTATTTGATTAGACCAGGATGTCGTCGATGAAAAAAATGACGAAGATATCCAAGTAAGGTTCAAACACCTTGTTCATCAGGCTCATGAAGGCCGAAGGGGCATTTGTGATCCCAAACGGCATTACAGTGAACTCGTACAGTCAATATCTTGAACTAAAGGCCATTTTCTGGATGTCCTCCTCTTGTATTCTCAACTGATAATATCCCGAGCGCAAATCCAACTTAGAAAACCAATGCGCTCCCACCATTTGATCGAATAACTCGTCGATCCGGGGTAGCCGATAGGTGTTCCGCACCGTCAGTCGATTGAGTTCCCGATAGTCTATGCATAAACGTAGGGTTCCATCCTTCTTATTGACGAACAATATAGGGGCTCCCCAGGGTGACGAGCTGGGGCAAATGAACCCTGACTCCACCAGTTCTTGCAGTTGAACTCTAAACTCCATGAGTTCCTTCGGGGTCATTTGGTAGTGGGCCCTGGATACAGGCTTGGCACCCGGTACTAGATTAATTTGAAAATCAACTTCTCTATGCGGGGGTAATACTGGCAGTTTCTTCGGAAATACCTCGGGGAAATCCCGCACTACCCGTACATCTTTCATATCCAACGCCATCTCCTTCAACTCGAAATAGATCATGAAGACTTCATCCCCAATCATATGGGCTTTTACTGCCTGAACTGAAGATAACAACATACGAGGTGCGAAGATAATACCTTGGAAGATGACGTCGGTGTCTCCATGTCTCAAGTAGATTCGTTTATCTACACAGTCAATCCTTCCAAAGTGCCAGTCCAACCACGCCATGCCCAAAATGATGTCAAACTCCAGCATTCTCAACACCGTGGCAGGCGTATCAAAGGCTTTTCCCCCAATGAATATCTCTAGCTCGCACTTAGCAATTGCGGCCATCTCAGAGCCGTCCGGGAGGCATACTCGTCGAGCTATACCAGTAAAGTATTGTACACCTTCCATGTCCTTAATGAAATCCTCAGACACAAAAGAGTGTGAGACACCAGTATTGAACAGCGTATAGGCCGTCTTCCCACTGACTATCACGGTGCCTAAGTACCAATAACCAAAACTCAACAGTAGGTGTCCAGTATGTTGTAAGCAAGTTAAGTTAAACAATGAAAATGCGAAAAATAACTGCAACATGCCTGCAATAACATCCTGGGGGTTCCGTTCTTGCGTCATGTCCAACGCGTACACTTGATCCCGGGCAGGACCGGGGTTTCCTCCTCGCGGTCCTCGTCCTCGACCACGCATATAACCCCGCCCCCCGCGGAGCTACCGGAGAGAGAGCAGGAGGGACATTCCCAAACAACTGCGGGCAGAAACGTCGAATGTCGCATGGCTGGTTGCATTCAAAACACATCAGCCCATGATGCCCTTCAGGTTGCTGAAATTATTGAGGCTGTGGCGGTGGAGGCAATGCGGGTGGCTGCGGGACTGGATGCTCCACTATAAAATCTCGAAGGAAACGTCCTCCACCTCTTTGATGTCCTCTTCCTCCTCTAAAGTCCAGCCTTCTTCTATTGCTTGGGTCAGCTTCCATCACGCCCTCAGCAGGTCTCTTACCACTACTCAAGTGATCCGCCTCCAATCTCTTTGCCATGTGGATAATCTCCGCCAAGCTAGCGTCCGCTTAGGGCCTGCATTCGAGGATCTCGCAGCCCTTTGTAGAATCGCTTGGCATATCCTCTATCATCCAAATCATAAGAAGCCACGAACCTCGCGAGGTGCTGAAACTCTCGCTGATATTCCGTAACTGATTTTGATCCTTTCTTCAGCAGAAGAAACCTCTCTTCAAGTTCATTTCGAGCAGATGTGGGAATGAAGTGCTCCAAGAAGACATCCGAGAACTCGCTCCAACTTATCTTTGTATAGACCCGACCTTGGAAGGTGGAGCCTATGAGGGACTTCCACCACCTCTTAGCATGTAGTTCCAAGACGGACACTGCCAACGTCACAGCTATGTTGGCTGGGCAACGGATCCCCGCCAGTAAATCCTGCACTGCGTCAAGCCATTCCTCTGTGCGTATGGCCGACTTCATCACGATGTAGGCGGGAGGGGAGAGGGCCCGAAAGGTGCTCAACCAGTTAGAGCCCGGAGCCTGTTGTTGCACTGGAGGCTGCTGTGCCCTAAAGGCATCCAGGATGGCGGTGAGCATCTGCCCCAACTCGGATTGTTGGAACTGAGTGGTTATGGAAGGGGTATGAGTGCCCCTCATCGGCTAACCGTGCACTGGAATCTACGTGTAAAACATAAACATATGGTCAGGTTGGCTAATATTAAGGTCAAAGTTGGACAAACTTAGTATGAATTACATATGGGCACACCACTGCTTCTGCTAAGTCAGTTTGTACCCAAGCTGACTAATCGAACGAGGGTGGTACCATTGTTGAATGACTTCTTTAGTTGAGGATCATGGCAAATTGATACCATTTGTAAGACCCCCCCCCTCCCGGATCCCAAAAAACGGCACGAAGGGGGGTCTTATGCCCGAAACGGCCGCCTTGCGGTAACATTAGCGCATGGGCTAACTTGTACCACAAGACGCCTGTTCCATCGGCTACAACAAATATCAATATATATACATGCCAACCCAACGAAAATATAAACAAGAGAAGTCAAATCCACACAAAGTATATAAGTCCCAAGTACATTAAGATAGAGAAGCTAAAATGAAAGAAGATAGATCTTGACAAAATACTAATTAGAGTTATAAATATCACAGCACAAATATAAAATAAGAAATGCAGAAAGAAAACAAGCAACATATAAGACACAAGGAAATTTATAGTGGTTCCCCAAATCTGGGTAGTCCACTCTTCTACCACCCTGGTAGGAATCCACTCAGGTTTTTGATCAGGTGCCTGACACCAATGGGTTTTGATCAGGTCCCCAAAAACCAAACCTCAAGTCTTTTGGAAGGAGACTTGCAACTAGGAATCACTTTTGAAGGGAGATGACAACCCTTTATACAGGAGGGGGAAAAGAGTGATGGTGTCTTCTCTGTCAACAATCAAAGAGAAGACTTGTGGATATATGATGTTAGCAGAAAGCTCCCCCTGAGATATATAATGGTTCAGGGAAAACTGGAGCTCTGCTACAGGGTGATAGGCCTTCAATCTTCAGGCCTGGACTAGAGTAATCGTCAGGAACTTCTGACTGATATGTTGTTTGTTGCCCTTGAAGTTGTCCTGTAGTAATGAGGGAAGAAGAAGACTCTTGATATGAATGGATGTTCTTCTTCTTATGATTGCTGTCACCTCTGGTCTAGGGCTGCTAGTTGCTTCAGTGATGTTGCCCTTTTTCTGTTTATTACTGTTCTTCCTTTTTTCTATATCTTGTGTCTCTATCTCTATTCTGTATATCCTATATGTTCTTATTCTCTTTCTCTGTATATATTCAGACATTCAAAAATCCTTGGCCTTGATGGCGGAAGGAAAACATTCCCGAAAGTGGATGCTTTGGAAATTGATCCATAATTAATCCAACTGTAACTGTCCGTTTGAACGGCTATTTTCACTGAGAATATTGACTGTAATTAATCCTCAATAAATTCTGCCAACTGTTATTGATTCCACAGAAATCGTCGACCTGAGCATTCGTCGAGTTCATCAATCGTCGACCTGAGTTCGACATTTGTCGAACTCAGCTAGATTCGTCGAGCTGAATATCTTGGCTGCGTTCGTTGACCAGAGCTTGCAGTTCGTCGAGCTCAGTTTCTGTTTCGTCGAGCTGAGCAAGTGTTGTCCACCAATCGTCGACCTGAGTTCTTTTGTGTCGACACAAATCCTCTGGGTGTCGACACAGATTGTTGTGAGGGAGTCGACAAATAGTTGTGTCGACAGATGTTTCTGTGTGTCGACACTAATCGTCTGGGTGTCGACACAACCTTGCTTGAGTCTTGAGATCATCGACCTGAGTTCAGAGAAGAAACTCAGATTTCGTCGACCGGAGATCGCCGTTCGTCGAACTACGTTCGACGATCGTCGATCTGATTCTCTGACTTTGTCTTAACGGCATTCCTTGGACTTCTTTCAGCAATTCTAGAGAAACCTTCTGAATGACCTGTCCTAGAAATAATCCTATGACCCATGACTATACATGGTGGGTCAATCTAAAATTCCTAATAGTGTTCCTTACTCAAATCCTAACTGGGGTTCCAACAATCTCCCCCTATTTGGGTAAGGACACTATTTACATAAATATAAGTAAAATACAAGGCAATTAAATACAATCTCCCCCTAAATCTGGATCAAGTACTACTACTGTTACTGTTGCTGCTGATACAGCTGCTGTTGATCCTTCCCCAAATCTGTTGCATTATAATCTGTTGTTGTTGCTGCTGCTACAATTCCCATAAACTGCTGCTACTGCTGGTATTTCTGCAGCTTCATTTACAGGCATCTCCCCCTATATGCATAGCCACTATTCCTCTGTGGTAAAAAAGACAATCTCCCCCTATATTGCATAGCCTTGCACAAACTATTCAGCCATTGATATCATGTATATTTGTTGGACTGAATTCTTTTCCTGCAAGGAGATGTTAGGAGTTCTGGACCTAGATCAACTTGGGTCCAGGATCTTTTTTTTATAATAATCAGAAATAAAAGAATAAAAATTTCTGATGTGAAATTCCGAGTTCGACAAAAGATATTTTCGTCGATCTGAGTTCGACGAATGATATTGAGATCATTGATCTCTGTTCACAGAATGATAATAACTGTTTTCTGTGATCCATTTTCGTCGATCTCTGTTCGACGAATTAAGTTTGTTTCATCGAGCACAAAGTCCTGAATAGTTCAAAACAAAATCTTTGTTCATAGTTCGTCGATCTGAGTTCGACGAATAGTGTTGATGTTGTCGAGCTCCGTTCGACGAAATATTTTGAACTAAGATTTTCCGATGATTTTCATGTGATAAACGTAAATCAGTGTTAAGTTTAGCTGAAGAAGAGTCACGGGAAGAAATAACCTGATCCGCTTCATCTGATTCATAATCTGATTCTTCAGATTCTGCAGCATAGCTACTACGAGAAGCATCTGTTGCCATTAGGCAAAATTCTTTTACTCTTGCTTCGTCTTCATCACTCCAGGATTCAGCTTCAATTATTCTCTCTTTTGCTGATCCAGCAGCCATTGCTGTGATGGAGTACCACATCTCTTTTGCAGATGAACATTCAGCAAGTTCTTCAAAAATGTCATCAGACATTGATTGAGACAGAATGTTCATTGCTTGTGCATCAGCAATCTTCATCCTTTTCTGGGCATCTGTCCATTGAGATGATAGAACAGCATCTGGACTTGTTTTTTGCCGAGGTGGAGCTGGACCTGACAAAATAGATTTAAAGATGTTTTCATCAATGAAGTCCTTAAAAAATCTAATCCTTGTCTTCCATAGTGCAAACTTATCTAGATTGCACATGGGCAATCTGGTGCTTGAAAAATCTGCAATTTGTGCCATGATAAAACTCAAGAGATTCTTAAGATCTATCATAGGATCTTTGTGGTTCAGGTGTTAGCTTGTACAACCACTAAGGTGTGGTGTTTTAACCAACCTCGCTCTGATACCAATTGAAAGAAGATAGATCTTGACAAAATACTAATTAGAGTTATAAATATCACACCACAAATATAAAATAAGAAATGCAGAAAGAAATCAAGCAACACAGAGGACACAAGGAAATTTATAGTGGTTCCCCAAATATGGGTAGTCCACTCTTCTACCACCCTGGTAGGAATCCACTCAGGTTTTTGATCAGGTTCCTGACAACAATGGGTTTTAATCAGGTCCCCAAAAACCAAACCTCAAGTCTTTTGGAAGGTGACTTGCAAGCAGGAATCACTTTTTAAGGGAGATGACAACCCTTTATACAGGAGGGGGAAAAGAGTGATGGTGTCTTCTCTGTCAACAATCAGAGAGAAGACTTATGGATATATGATGTTAGCAAAAAGCTCCCCCTGAGATATAGAATGGTTCAGGGAAAACTGGAGCTCTGCTAAAGGGTGATAGACCTTCAATCTTCAGGCCTGGACCAGAGTAATCATCAGGAACTTCTGACTGATAGGTTGTTTGTTGTCCTTGAAGTTGTCCTGTAGTAATGAGGGAAGAAGAAGACTCTTGATATGAATGGATGTTCTTCTTCTTCTTATGATTGTTGTCTCCTCTGGTCTAGGGCTGCTAGTTGCTTCAGTGTTGTTGCCCTTTTTCTGTTTATTACTGTTCTTCCTTTTTTCTGTATCTTGTGTCTCTATCTCTATTATGTATATCCTATATGTTCTTGTTCTCTTTCTCTGTATATATTCAGACATTAAAAAATCCTTGGCCTTGATGATGGAAGGAAAACATTCCCGAAAGTGGATGCTTTGGAAATTGATCCATAATTAATCCAACTGTAACTGTCCTTTTGAACGGCTATTTTCACTGAGAACATTGACTATAATTAATCCTCAATAAATTCTACCAACTGTTACTGATTCCACAGAAATCGTCGACCTGAGCATTCGTCGAGTTCATCAATCGTCGACCTGAGTTCGACATTCATCGAACTCAGCTAGATTCGTCGAGCTGAATATCTTGCCTGCGTTCGTCGACCGGAGCTTGTAGTTCATCGAGCTCAGTTTCTGTTTCGTCGAGCTGAGCAAGTGTTGTCCACCAATCGTCGACTTGAGTTCTTTTGTGTCGACACAAATCCTCTGGGTGTCGACACAGATTGCTGTGATGGAGTCGACAGATAGTTGTGTCGACAGATGTTTTTGTGTGTCGACACTAATCGTCTGGGTATCGACACAGCCTTGCTTGAGTCTTGAGATCGTCGACCTGAGTTCAGAGAAGCAACTCAGAATTCATCGACCGGAGATCGCCATTCGTCGAACTACGTTCGACGATCGGCGATCTGATTCTCTGACTTTGTCTTAACTGCATTCCTTGGACTTCTTTCAGCAATTCTGGAGAAACCTTCTGAATGACCTATCCTAGAAATAATCCTATGACCCGTGACTATACATGGTGGGTCAATCTAAAATTCCTAATAGTGTTCCTTACTCAAATCCTAACTGGGGTTCCAACATAAAACATGCTTCTACAATATAGCAGAGTACAGCTAATAAGCGCCCAAAAGGTTCTACATCAGAGTCGCTCAACACTCACATCCGTAACCGATAGTAGCGAAGGCAACGTAAAATCAGGCCATGTCGTCCTGGCCTGACTGTCCTACTGTAAAGTCTGCAGCTGCTCTACCTGCGGGGAGATCTCCTAAAAAGGAAGACGTAGCAACCGTTAGTCGAAAATACTAAGTGGCTTCACATCTGCTCCCCCGGCGACTCCTCGGCATCGGGCGGAGAAAAGAGTAAGGGTACAAAGTATAATGCATAGTATAAGAGGTACAAGCATGTGGTAATGGTACTATAAGATTAACAATAATTTATGTAGCATTTCTACAAGTTATATCAAACATCAAGAGCAAGTACTATAGCAGGAAAGTAACTTAACTTATAAGGATGCCCATACAAGCTTATAAGTTAAGGATCGGTTTAAATAAAGTAACTCATCATATAGGAGTGCCCATACAAATCTATATGATGAGGATCTTGTTGTGCAATGTTATGAAATGGTATGTATTCTATGAAATGACTCACCCATGTTCAAGCACAGACAATTGCTATGTCAACACAAACTATAGTTCCCACTATTCGAGCAGGTAGCTAACCTGTCAGGCATCAACCACCGTGGCCAGGCGGTGATAGTATTGTGGACATCTCTACTACTAGGCAGGTATCCACACTACTTCACCTAGGCCTCCGTACGCCTCAACGCTAAGAACACAATAGCGGAGCCCATGCGTACTATGGCCCAGCGGGGGTCTCGGGTAAATGTGCACCGAGAACACAACCCCAAACTAGCCTTGTGTGACCCGGAAGGGGCCTTGGAAGTAAGCACGAGTACATAGCCCAACCATTCACTTGGCATGGTAGGAGCCTCGGGACGTGAACACTGAGGAGCAAGACCAACCGTCCAAAGTCTAACTGTCAACTCCCGTCGTTGTGACGAACGGCGAGCCCGTAGACCTGCCACACTATCCTCAACCCAGGATTACGACACCACATGTCGACTCACACCGCAGGCAAATCCACATCACCATGGCATGGAAGGGGCCTCAGAAGTAAGCACGAGGACGTAGGCCAACCACATCAACCTTGACTCATCTTTTTGCAATCCCAACTAGTGTCGGTCAACACCGCACTTACATCCCTTCACAATGCTACCCATAGGGAGACGACACTCTAGGCATTGGACACTAAATTCATTCTGTTAAACAATTATACACATGGCCATAAGTTATCATCCTACCTTTCCTCCCAAATGATTTAACATGCATTTATCATGATGCACATTTATAATAGTCTATCAATTTCTATCAAATTATTTCGTTTAAGTATGCTTCACTTCTCAAATCAATTATGTGGAATCAAACTAATAAACATCATCATTTATTGGACTAAGATAGTTAACATAAAATAGTTCAACAACCTCAAGTTAATTTGCAATATTATCTCTACCGAGTCCAAATTCAATATTATTCCAAACCCAGAATTTAATTACATGATAAATCTGGATAGCAGTTTTGATCATAGATTACCAAATCTATAGGAACCCGACGAAGGCGTATAACCACTCGATGGAAAGGTCTTTTCATGGGCTACAACTTTTATGTTCAGACCACAACCCAGATTCAAAAGCATCATACCTGAAATCAGCCTTGAAGTCCACTGCGTACAGAACAAAGTTTCTGCCTGCAGGATTTATCGAACATCATTTTCGTCCAGACATTGCTGTGGCTACACACTTCACCTAAAGTCGTGCAACCACTCGTTGGAAAGGTATTTTCGAGAACTTCAACTTTTGTGTTTAGTCGATAGCCCAGATTTGGATATATCATACCTGAAAATAGCCAATAAGCTCGTTGCGCGCAGAACACAGATTCTGCACGCGTCTTAAAGAGGAATGAACGACATCGGTTCACTTCCTCCCCAAGTCGATCTACCACAATCACATCAGAAATTCTTCCTCCCTTATTCACCCTCATGTGGTCATGACTCTTCACAAAACCATCCCCCATGTTCACATAGAAGGTTGGAGAGGTGAAGACACAGCCTTAGAGCACAAACCCTAGAACGGCCTCTTCTTAGAGAAATCACCATCTCACTAGTCTAGACTCTTTTGAGTCAACATCTCACCTAGATATCTACAGATCTAGCACCAAGGGATATGGGAGGAAGCTTACCTCATTTCCAGCGTTTCTACTATTTCCGGCCATGGATCGTGTAACTCTTCTCGGCGGCATCTTCTCCTTCACGGCGGAGGCTGATCTTCTCCTCAAAGACTTGCTCCAGCAGTATTCCCCTCTCTACAGAAGTTTCTCTCAGGAAAAATGGCTGAAATGAGTAATGAAAATGGCTAGGATTTTCATAACCCTTATATATAAAAAGTGACACGGGTAGGGACACGCCCGTGTCGTTACCCGTGTCCTGCTTGGCCGAAGCGTTAACAACAGTTTTAGTGTCGGTTCAATACTCAACACGGGTAAGGACACGCCCTTGTCCCGACCTGTGTCCACATGACACGCCCGTGTTCCCTGGCCGTGTCCTTCTCTGGATACATCTCAATGAACTCCACTCGACACACACACACACACGGGTAGGGACACACCCGCGTCTCTACCCGTGTCATACATTTCGTCAATCTTGACACACTTCGTCGTTCTCGACACGCTTTGTTGAGTCCAACTTGACACACACACACGGGTAGGGACATGCCCATGTCTCTACCCGTGTCAAAAACTTCGTCAATCTCGACACACTTCGTCGATCTCGACACGCTTCGTCGAGTACAACTCGACACACACACACGGGTAGGGACACGCCCGTGTCTCTACCCGTGTCATACACTTTGTCGATCTCGACATATAAATAGGTAGGGACACGCCCGTGTGACTACCCGTGTCACTTCACACGGGTAGTCACACTCCTGTGTCACTACCCGTGTCCTTCTCTGAACATACTCGAGTCGTCGACTTGACAGCTAGCCTCTCCCATACGTGTATGGACATGCCCGTGTCTCTACACGTGTCCTATGCTTCACGAATTTCTCCTCCTATTTGTAAGTACAACCCAGTTGCCTGCACTCCCCTGAGCCCAAGTCAGCTCTCCTGACTCAAAAATGCACATGAGGGGCCTAGTGCGAATCGGGACGTTACACACTGTCCCTACTGCCTGAACTCCTGTGTTATACTGTCCCGTCTCCAAGCGCACCAACCTCTGGGGCTGCATCTCCAGGTTCGGCTCCACGATCACCTAAATGATTTGGTCAACGACCGTTAGTCTAAAAGACTAAGACCTATCATCCCCCACCCCTCCCCCAATGGCTCCTAGACATTGAGCGGGGAGAAGGAAAGGTAAGGTATTTAAGATGGAGAGTAACAAAAGTAAGTAGGTGATGGCGGAACTAGTCAATCATGAGCATAAAAGCACAACAAGTACAAGTAAACAAATAGAAGGTGAGCAGTATGAGTATACACCTGAATAAAGTAAGCAAGTAAAAGTACAAGAAGGTAAACTAAGTAACCATGACCTATACAAATGCCCGTACAACCCTATAGACCAAGGGGTCATTTTGCAAGGCCTATTGTATAAAAAGTCCCATACCAATTTATACAATAGGTGTCAAGGGTTATATGAAACGATTATGCTATGTCATGCAAGTATGCTGTGGTATGAACACGAAAGTGCAACACACACTCCCGACTTTCTGCACACAGACCTTTAGTTCCCCCTTTTTGGAGCATAACCTCCCAAGATAACTCCGTAGTGGAAAACGGAAGCAGTGGGTTGGGCCTCACCCACCTCTAAACCGGTATCAGCACTACCAGTCAGGCCTATCATATGCCTCGATGTTGGTGCACTAAGCGGAGATTCTGCGCACTCTTGCCGGCTGGCACACCGGACTTTATTTGGCTAAGTGCTAAACCACACTTACTGAGTCAATGTATTGGTGTCGGTGCGACAACCCTCTAATACCGAAGACCCACCACCTTTTGTTTAATGCACATGAAACATTAAAGTATTTTCCACCGAGCCAAATCTCCTTAGACAATCCCGTCCGTCACAAAACCATCCGAGCCATCGGCTCGCCGGGCTAACCTGCCCATCACCAAAACCACTGAGCCTAATGCTCGTGAGACCCAACCTAACTCCCACAACACTGGGGAGTGTGAGTCTAAGTGTAATGCTAAAGTATTTCAAACTACTCTTGTATTCCATTTTGTCTTATGGCTTACGTTAACTTTGGACTGCCTAAGACATTCCCTTTGAAGGGCTCTCGAGGGCACTACGAGCTACGATGAGCTGAAGCCCAAAGCTCCCTTTCGCAAGGCACGTATTGTTATTGGTATCTACCCATAACAAACCCCATTTAAAGTTATACTTAATCTAATCATAGTGTATTTAACCCTACCTCCCTCCAAAGGAAGGACGATGTTTCGTCGATCCCTAGCACCACTTAACACCAGTCAACCCAACACTTTCCACATCATGACTCCTAATGATGAACTTATTTTCACTTCACCAAAATGAGTAAACTATTAATCTCTTCTCCCTATGTACAATCCACATGTTATAACAATTTCTGTAGTTTTACTAAATGTAGACCAATTTAAGCTATATGATGTACATGACAGGAGGTACTCCGATTTCTTATCCAAAGGCCCAAAGATAATTATTGGGGATTATGACAAAATTAGCATAAATCTAGAAACTTATAATTTTTCTAATTCATTTGGAATTTATTAAATTTCCCCAAATGTTATGTTGGGTATTGCATCCACAATATCCCAGATTTGTATGAAGTCACCCTTGAACTAAGATGAATTAAGTTTATATTTTATTCTCTGTTTAGTTGAGTGTTTGCAGCACTTAATTGCTAGGTGTAGAGCAATGTCAGTATATAATGAGACTCCAAACACAGGACCATACAATGTAATCCCTTATTATGTGATCCATGGTGTTGACTCATGTGCAGGCTCTCTATTGGGACACACTTCTTTTTTAAGCTCTAAGGACAAGGGAAAAGTTGGTTGCTGATTTGATTGAAGAATTCATGATTTCAGACTTTCAGAGAAATTGTCTAAGTTTTTTCTTGAGTACTATGTTTTGTCCTCGAGAAGGACTAAAATTAATTCTTGAGTTAGACTAGTCATAATTTCGAGTTACAAAAGTAGTTCTCGAGAAAGCATAATGCTGTTCTCGAGAAGGCCTTATGTACTCGACTATTTCATGGCATTTCTTCTCGGGTTACTCTCCTTTCCAGACTGAAATTTTTATAAGTCTTTTTCTCGAGAAGACCATGTCTTGTTCTCGAGAAGGATATATTTAATTCTCGAGATGCTAGTTTTAAGGCGTTGAAAGCGTTGAGAAGTTAAGTCTAGTTCTCGAGTAAGGCTTGCTGTACTCCAGTAGAAGTCGTCTTTTGTTCACGAGTACAGTCTATCAAAAAGCGTTGAGGGCGAGACTTGTCTCAACACCATCTGGAAATGTTCTCGGGTAGTCTAACTCAAAAACCTTTGAGAGCAAGACTTGTCTCAATGCCATCTGGAAATTTTCTCGAGACAGTCTTTTGTTCTCGAGTACAAAGTACTTCTTCTCGAGAATAATAAATTATTTTTCTCGAGTACTTTCCTTCATTCTCTAGAATGCTGAATTCCACCTCCACATTTTTTTCTAAGTCTTTTTCTCAAGATCTTCATTGTTGTTCTCGATAACCACTAAGCTTTTTTCTTGAGTACTATCTTTTCTCTCGAGAACAGTTGTACTGTTTTTCAGAAATTCTTCTAAGTCCAGACAGACATAATTTCAAATGTCATTAGAACGCGATTGGTCCACGTGGCTATCAGTAATTACGATTATGACCGTTAGGCAAGTCCTATAAAAGGTCTTGTCATTTTCGACCAACCCAAGCAAGATATTCTAAGAATACTGAATCCCTAATTTTCTCTCCATAATCGGAAGCGCCGCTGCTCATCGACTTCATCGCCAAAAGAGCTTTCGATGCAGATTAATTCAGAGCAAGTGATTCAGGGATCAAGACATTCTATAATATACAGATCCAATACTTGATCTTGTTGAGTGCAGAATTTCAGATCTAGAGTTCTTGCCGAGTCTTATTCAAACATTTCTGATAGAGCCGCAAAGTTCAAGGAAGAAGAAAGGCAGAAGATGTCAGATCTGAGAGATAAGACACTATTTGTATTTGTTATATTTTAATTTATTCTTGTAGGAGATCCTTATCCGAGTGTAGGAGCTTTGTTCTCCGAGTTGTTTTGGTAGGAAGTTTTATCTTCCGAGTGTAGATCCAGTTTTTGGGATCGAGTTGTAGGAACGTTGTTCCGACATGTAGGATTGTTTTCAATCCGAGATTAGTAGAGTAACCGAGTCTAGTGATTTGATAGATCGGTGAGTGAAAAGTGGATGTACCCAATGTTGGGGAACCACTATAACTCTTGGTGTTGTTTGTGAATGCTTGGTAAATTTTCTGTGCATAGCTCGTTAAACTTTTATTCCGCAAAAAGACACACAACTCACCTATTCACCCCCTCTAGGTGATTCAAGTAAGATAACTTAAGCATTTTCAATTGGTATCAAAGGGAGGTTGTTCATAAAAAGGTTAACACATTGAACATATTTGCCCAAGTTGTCTTTTGAGTAATCCAAGCATGGACAAAACCAAGGATTTTGCAAAGCTTTCTCTGTGCACAAAGTCCAACTTTCCTATGTGGAAAGAAAGGATTAAGTTTTTTCATGAAAGCTGTGGATCCAAGGATCTTCATGATTGTTGAAGAAGGTCCTCATATTTCCATGACCGTCTCCACTATTGATCCTACCAAGAAAGTTCCTAAGAAGTTGATGGATCTTGATAAAGATGGGATTGCACTTGTCTCATTAGATAAGAAAGGTAAAAATATCATCGCAAGTGAAGTCGATCATTCTATGCTTCAAAATCTGATTCACTGCCAATTCGCTAAGGAAACGTGGCAGTGAAAGATAGGGGTTAGATCTAATTTACTCTACAAGTGGGGGGGGGGGGGTGAATAGAGTATTTAAAACTTTTTGGTTGTTCAAGATTTTTATATCAGGGTAATGAATGATTGATACCAATATTAACAGAAAGGTAAAACTCTCTAAGATGATCTAATCTAACACAACATAGAAATATATCACAACACAACTAGCATATCACCAGCCACAACAAGAACAATAAGAAAAAGGGCAACCAGACAACACAAGAAATTTTATAGTGGTTCCCCAAACTGGGTGCATCCACTCTTCTACTACCCTGGTAGGAATCCACTAGCAGTTTTTTGATCAGGTGACTGTCACCTTTGAGCTTTTGATCAGGTGCCCAAAACCAAAATAATCTTTTGAAGGGAGTTAATAAACCCTTTATATAGGAGGGGGAGAGAGATTGATGGTGTATTCTCCTCCTCAAACAACTAAGAAGACAAGTGGATTGCTGTTGTCAAGGCTTCTCCAGAAATCACTTGAAGCCTTGCTCAAGGTGTAGGTCTTCAGCCTTAACTTGAAAAGATCCAAGAACTTCCGACTGATTCAGAGATTGTTGCCCTTCAAAGCTCCTGGAGTATAAGATGAAGAAGACTTTTTATAGTGATTGTTGTTCTTCTTCTTCTTCAGTAAAATCAAGGATAAAACAAAGTGTTTTCTGCACAGAGAATGTCTGAGAGATTTTCTATATGTTATCTGGTTATGTTACCTTCTTCCTTGTTGCTTGCTGTCGACAGAAAAGAGAAAAATCACTTTTATATTATCTGGTTGAATTCTCCTTTGAATTTTTGAATTCACTGCATTAATTGCTGACTGCCTGGAGAATGAAAATCAGTTGGAGAATATTTCTTTAATGTGTTTCCCCAACTGTCCCAATTAATTAAGCAAGTAATTAAAATAATGAAGACCATAATTAATGCAGCTAATAACGGCTATATTCAGAGAATATGTGCATTAATTACTCAGGAAAATATTGCTAAATAATATATGGAATATGGACAAAAAATGAGGAAAACTCTAAGTCTGGAACTGCAACAGAAATCATCGACCATAGAACAAATTTCATCAACCTGAGGTCAAAGTTCGTCGAGCTGAGAAATTTTGTTCGTTGACCTGAGAAAACTTGTTCGTCGACCTGAGATCCAAGTTCGTCATCTGGAGCACAGCGAAATGCATTCTATGAATAACTTGCCAATTCTGCGCTCCAAGTTCATTGAGCTGATAATCTGACTTCGTCGAGCTGAGTTCAGAGAAAATATTCTGGAAAGAATATGTTGAAGTTAAAACACAGACTTCGTCGACCTGATCTCGAATATCGTCGAGCTCAACTCGGAGAATTAACTCTGAGTTCATCGATCAGCGATCGACAATCATTGAGCGGAGTTCCACGAACGTCGAACTTATATACTGAACTTGATTTTCTCTAAGTCTTGATGCATCTGAGGTCTTCTGCTGGCTGGTCCATTTATGGTTTAACCTAAAGACTTAGCCTTAACTATAGGACTCAAAACACATGACCCTAACTATACATTATGGGTCAGGCTTCCTAATTAGTGAACCTAGCCCAAATCCAACTAGGGATCAAACAGTGTCCCCCTATTTGGGTGAGGTCATTAATACAAATGAAAGAAAACATTCACAAAGTAGGATAAATATATCTGACAGAAAATTGAAACATTCAGCAAATTTTTATATAGATAGTAGCTTTGTGATAGAAAATAAATATAGTTCAGAAAATCACAGCTAAACAAGATGTTCATTTATTCTTCTGTTGCTTTTCCTTGGCAGCTTTATCTTTCTCAGAAGGCTATGTGAACTTGATTTCTCTATTAGGATTAGCTGCTTCTCTTTTGGACATGGTCATGTCAGCAGCTCCAATTATATTGAGAGAGGTTGCTCTAGGTATAACAGCCTTTGGATGTAGATTCATGTACTCATCAACATTGAAAAATTTATTAGCCTTTTAATACCTTTTCAATTCTTCCTTTCTGTATGATGTCATGGTTGAGTACGGAGAAAGATCTCTGCCTTCATCTTTAGCTTTATTAATCATTGACAGTCCAACAAGCTCCTAGAATCTGGCCATTCTTGAAGTTGTTTCTATTTCAGGATCTACAAATGGAATAGGTGGTGATGCAGGCCTTTTTGGACTTTCTGCTTTTTCAGTTTTAAAAGCTTGTTGTTGAATTCCTTGTTGTTGTTGTTGTCTGTTGCTGCTGGAATACCTTTGCTAGCTACTTCCATGTGATCTTGAGGATCTATCATGTTGTCTTTGATATGTTCTAGCATATGTAGTATACCTCTGAGAACTGCTTCCTGAAGCACCAGCAGGAGGAGGAGGACCTTTCCAGTTCCTTTGAGAAGGAGGGGGAGAGTACCTCCTGCTTTTCTTTATGGATTTTTGTTCATTCTTTGAAAGTCACATCCATGCTGACATCCCTGTATATGGAGTGATATTTTGTAGAATAAAATATGGAGTATCATGAGTAGGGTTTGGTTTGGGAGGAGCTTTGGGAACATCCTTTCTTTTCTTGGAAACTTTCTTCTTGGCAGTAGTATCATCATCATCCTCTTATTCATCAGAAGATCCACAAGGATTGTCATATAAATCATCAAGAGCCTTGAGAATATATTTTGATATTTGCTTTTTTGCTTGAGCCTGTACTGGAGGTTCTGCAGCTTTTTGAACAACTATTTCAGCAATATTTTCAGAAATTAATGACTTTTCTTCTTCTATGTCAACCATAATGATTTCATCTAAATATGGTAGGGGACTGTCATCCATCTTTTATGTGGGAGGTGAGGTGGACTTTGGAGAAGAACTGGTCATGGGAGCTAATACTTTGGGAAGCTCTGCTACTGCAAAACTAGCCTTAAGTTGCTTATCAACTATGGGGCTTATTGGAGCAGTATATGGAACTAAAGCCATATAAAGGTTTGGGCAGACAAATGGAATATAATTCAAATGAATTGTATCAAAAGAATTTAGTACACTGAATAAATCAACTTTGGGATTAATGATGCAATCACCAACAGTTATTATTTTTGTCAAAATTATGTCATCCATATCTATATCAGAATCAATTAAATCAATTATATATGTAGGTATGGCTGCTTCTTCTGAATCATCTGTCATTTCAGAATCTGCTGTTGCTGCTTCTACTACTGTATAAGGGGGAACAGGAGCTTCTTCATAGAACATCTTCCCCTGACTGGTTTCTGGGGGTCTTGAAGCCAGTCCTCTAGAAGAAGGGACAGAGGACAGAGCAGCAATTCTTGATGATAGATAAGTGATGAAAGCAGAGAGAGGAGCTATAGCAGTGGCTATGAGTTTTTCAAGAGTGGGAGAGATAAATGCAACAAGATCTTTAGCTATATCAGGAAAAACTAAATATAGAGATTCTGGAGCAGTGAAGGAGTAAGGAGTGTGATGTCCACAATTGGAACATACAGAGAAGGCACTCGACAAATCCGTATGTATGTAGTCTAGAGAAGAGGATGGTATGTTAGTGTGGGGAACTGAAGGAATAACAACTGAAGGAGTTTCAATGGTAGAAGGTTGGACCGTGGTTGTGCGGGAATAGATGGGTTCCTAGATTGGAGAATGTTGTTGAGATGGTTGAGGAGAAATGAGGTTGAGGGATGGTTCCTGAATAGAGGTAGATGGTTTTCAGAGATATGAATTTGAGGTGAAGAATGCAGAGGTGGAGATGGAGGTGGTGTGGTATGCTCTGGAGATTGAACTGGTGAGGGTTGATGTTGTTCTTGTTGATTTGGTGGAGCATGAACTGGAGAAGATGATGGTTGTTGTTGAGGATGTGGTGAAGAAATGTTGGTGGAAGGAAGGACATATTTTGGAGGTGGAGGAGTGGCTATCACAGCCCTGGTGCTCTCAGAAGTCCTGGAGGAGGATGAAGCCTTGGATGGCTTTGTGATTTTCATCTCCCATCTGCCAAAAAGTGCACATGTAAGCCCTTTGGAGGCATTTATGAACACTGTCCTGGAGACCAGTAGTTCAGGAGCCTTTCCTTGAAGAAAAATTCCCAAAATCCTTCCAAAACAAACTTTCTTCTTGTTATTTTTCTTCTTAATTATGGCAATCAGCAGTTTGCCCCAATTAACTACTTTCTTCTCAACCAGAGCACTCATCACAAGAAACTGGTGCCTGGTGATGTAATCGTGTGTGGTATGTTTTCCCAGCAGAACTTTGCTTACAACATCAGTCAAAAACTTATATTCAGCAGATAAGTTTTTCTTCAGCTGTTTCTTTTGGTTTTCTCTAGAGTGACCCATCTTTATCAGCATGTTATCATAATTTTCACTATCCATCTCTATTTCTTCATGACCATTCAGCAGACTAACAATTTCAGATAGAACGGTGGGCGAAAGAGAGACTGTGTTATCGGATATCGTCCCTGTCATTGTATCATCCTCTGGTGTTGTAGAGGTGAACACCCATTCCTTAATCTCTGTCATTGCTATCTTGATGTGGCAAGTCATGAATTTCTTCAGGTTTTAGTCCTCAAGCATTTTAAGAATGTCCACAAATATCTAGTCAGAGTGCTTGAAGGAATCAAAATCAATATCAAAGCCCATGTGAAATTTCATTGCAACAAGGGAGGTCGCCGAAATCGCCATTAGTTCGTCTGCAAAAGAAAAACAAAGATAAAGTGCAAGGGAACATAAAGCGTGGGAAGGATCTCGAAGAAATCCTAGATATATGGTTTTCAGAAAATGAAGCGGCAGACTCTGTCCGACGAAAAATAGAAATTCTTCGATCTGGGTTTGACGAAATATTATATTGACAAAAGAATTCGTCGATCTCAGTCAGAAGAAGTGAAAACATTCCGTCGTATTCGTTTGACGAAAATTTTCTAAAGCAATAGCGTCGATCTCCGTTCGATGAAAATAACACAGAGAGTTCGTTAATCTCCATTCGACGAATTTCTCTAGAACTCCTCTCATTTCGTCGATCTCCTTTCGACGAATTGAGGCAAATTCTTCGACCGCAGACAGAAATTTAAAATAAGCCTTCTCCATTGATCATACCAAGCTGATTTATAAAGAACAGATGATTCCTTTCATCTAAGTGCTTGGTGAAGATGTCTGCTCTTTGCAAATCAGTGTAGATGTAGACAAGCTTAATTTTTTTGTCCACAAACTCTCTAATGAAATGATGCCTAATGTCTATATGCTTATTTCTACTATGATGCACTGGATTTTGTGCAATATAAATTGCACTTGCGTCGTCACATAGTAAAATTGAATTATTTAAGTTGAGGCTAGAATACAGGAGTTGGTTCTGAATCCACTACATCTGGGAACAGCAACTGCCAGCAGCTATATATTCTGCTTCGGCAGTTGAAGTTAACACAGATGACTGATTCTTGCAAAACCAAGACACTAGTCTCATATCAAGGAACTGGCATGTCCCTGAGGTACTTTTTCTGTCTACTCCACATCCAGCAAAGTCAACATCTAATTATCCAGTCAACTCAAACTCTAACTCAGATGGATACCAGTGTCCTAGACTAGGATAACTCTTTATATATCTTAAAATTCTTTTTAAGAAAATAAAGTGAGATTGTTTGGCGTTCACTTGGAACCTAGCATAAAGACATGTAGCAAATATTATGTCTGGTCTGCTTGCTGTAAGATATAACAGGGATCCAACAATGGCCTTATATAATTTCTGATCAATAGGTTTCCCATGTTCATCAAAGTCAATTACAGCATTTGTAGCCATAGGTATTTTCTTGGCTGAGGCATCTGACATCCCAAATTTTTTGATTATCTCTTTAGCATACTTAGATTGGGATATAAAGATGCCATCAGGTAGCTTCTTCACTTGGAGACCAAGGAAGTAGGAAAGCTCACCCATGTGACTCATTTCAAACTTTGAATGCATGAGGTCAGAGAACCTCTTGCATAGTTTGGAATCTATAGACCCAAAAATAATGTCATCTACATAGATTTGTACTAAAAAAATTTTATCCTTATGGTGTCTAGTGAATAATGTCCTATCTACAATGCCCCTAGAAAACTTATGCTCTAGTAGAAAGCTAGCTAAGGTTTCATACCAAGCTCTTAGAGCTTGCTTTAAGCCATAGAGAGCTTTATGCAATTTAAAAACATGAGAGGGATAAGTAGGAGAAATAAAACCTTGAGGTTGGTTTACATAAACCTCTTCTTTAAGTTCACCATTCAAGAATGCACTCTTGACATCCATTTGATATACCTTGAACTTTTTGTAGGCAGCATATGCAAGAAAGATTCTAATTGCTTCCAGCCTTGCAATAGGTGCAAAATCATGGTCATAATCAATCCCTTCCTATTGCCTATAGCCTTAAGCAACCAGCCTTGCCTTGTTCCTTATAATGACCCCTTGGGTATCAAGTTTGTTCCTAAATACCCATTTAGTTCCAATGATTGGGTAGTCTTTTGGTCTTGGAAGTAAATCCCAAACTCTGCATCTCTCAAATTGGTTGAGCTCCTCTTGTATTGCAATAATCCAGTGGGGATCTTGCTCTGCATCTTTAATGGATTGGGGCTCAATTTGAGATATGAAGAAGGCATGTATTGTTGGGTATTGTATCCACGATTACCTAGATTTGAGGAAGCCACCTGTCAAGCTAAGATGAATTCACAATGTATTTGATGAAACATCTCAAGTTGTGCTTGCAGTTCCTCCACGCTAAGTGCACACCAATGTCAGGGTGCAGTAGGTCAATATACACGGGTCTGCACGACGTAATCCCTCGTTGAGCAGATCAGTGTGTTGGCCTATGTGCACTCTCTCTATTGGAGTGCACTTACTTTCAAGTATAGGGTCGTTCATATGCAAGAGAAGATAAGGAGCATGGAGGATCAAGGAGCAGCTCCTGGGTGGAAGACGAAAATTCGTCCAAGGCAAATTCGACGAGAATCACCAAGTGATTCTCGCCGATTCGGCGAGAATCACTAGTGATTCTCGCCGAATCGACGAGAATCATTAGTGATTCTCGCCGACTCTTTCTGGCCACCTCTAAATGGTGCCAAGTAAGATTCGGCGAGAATCACTAGTGATTCTCGCCGAACCAGTGGCCAAGCAGCTCATGCATACAAAGTAAAATTCGTTGAGAATCAATAAGTGATTCGGCGAGAATCACTAACGATTCTCGACGAATCGTCGAGAATCACTTAGTGATTCTCGCCGATTCGTCGAGAATCGCCTGCGATTCTCGCCGATTTTCACTTGGCGTTTTCTCAGGATGCTGCTGGACCGGATTCTGCCTTTGGACTAGTTTGAACCGGACTTAGGGATTTCTTTTGTGGGTCCCGCAAACGGTCATATTTGAGAATTCAACAGTATATATATTCCAGTATTTTTGAACAGTAAAACGTTGGAGAACGAGAAAGAAACTGAGCCGCCTCGTAACCCTAATTCCGCGACTCCTCTCCGCCGCCGCCGTCGCGCTCGGGACTGTTGGTCGCCGTCAACATTTGAGATTCGTAATCTCCGGCGACAGAAGCTTAGCAAAGCTTGAGTCTCACGCGTCTATCCAGAGATCTCTTGTCTCTCGATTTGTTGACTAGGAAAAACTCCTCCGTCTGAATCGATTGAGACGACCGATCCTAGAGTGACCGTTGGTAGACCTAGTTTGCTTCGCTACGAAGTTTGGATCTCCAAGTTCAGCAGCCGCTCTTCATCGTAGCCGCAGATCCCGAAGCTAGCCGCCGCTCGTGTTCCGCCGCCGGTTCCGGGGAGATCCTCTCCAAGAGAGACCGAGGTTGTAGACTCTCCATCGACTTCAAGAACACGTCGTCGAACGAAGAGGAACACCGTAGTCTCCGAAAGAAGTTTGTATCTCATATACATTCCATATTTACTTTTGTTGTAAAGGAACTTTTGTTCCGTGTTGTAAGGGTTGGGTGCAACCCGTTTTGTGGGAGTGTTGACTCTCACGTGTGGAAGGGCTCCTTCCGTTAGTGAAGGGATTGGATTTCAATCCCGTTGGAGAAGTGACCGAGTCGTCCCTTGTTGGGGAGATAGGTCGAAGGGGGAAAGTGGATGTACCCAAGTTGGGGAACCACTATAAATTGCCTGTGTTTTCTGTGTGCTGTGCTTTGTATTTTTATTGTGCAGGTACGTTCGTATATTCCGCAAAAGCGCTACTCGTCACCTATTCCCCCCCCCCATAGGTGCACATAGTTGACACTAGGTGAACTTTCAAGTGGTATCAGAGGCAGGTTACTCTTCAAAAAGGTTAACACCTTGAGTAGAATCCTGCCACCAGTGTCAGAAGCATGGATCTGGATTATGAGATTCCGCCACTCAAACTCCCCGCATGCACAACGGATTATTATCCCATCTGGAGAATGAGAGTATCCTTTCACCTTGATGCTATCGATCCTCGAGCTTCCTTCATCCTGGAAGAGGGTCCGTTTATCCCCATGAAGACCTTCGACTCTGGGATCCAAGTGCCCATGGGCATTGCTGAGATGTCAGAGACGGAACTATCACTATTTCACTTGGACGAGAGGATTCGACAAATCATCATGGATGTCTGGTCTGGAGCCTCTCGCTCTAGATTGGAAAAATGTAGAACGGCTAAATCTCTGTGGATGATGATCTTAGAGCTAATGGGGGGGTCAGAGAAAGCTGGATTATGCTGTCAATCAGAGTATGAAGCGTATGTAGGAGTCCTCACTTCTGAAGATGAAGGCAAGGATCCTTCGGACTGCATCAGAGCTCCAGTGTCCGTGTCAGAGACTGAAGAGGACAGTGAGGAAAGCAGCTCTGATGTGGATGAACCAATAGTCACTGGATCTAACGATAATAACACAGAAGTGCAGGTAACTTCCTCATCCTGCCCCGTATCTCTTGAAATTTCTGAAGACAGGAACTGCCCTCCTTCAGAAAATGCTGATTCCCTGAAGAGAGCCCTTCAGTCAAACAATCTACTTGCTGAGGAGCAAGCACAAGAGATTGCTCGACTGAAGGTCTTGTTGGTCCTCCAATTGGCGTCCAACAAGGCCAAGGACTCTAAGATCTCAGCTCTAGAGAGTAGTCTGGAGAATGAGAAATGTATAGTATCAAAGTTTTCCCAAGTTGATGCTATAAAGAGAAAGCAAGAAACCGGGTGGATCTCCCGGATTATCAAGGCATGGAGAAATGGGGAAACGGTATTCCGACCCCCCACTCCAAGCAGGAAGGTAACTCATCATGCCTTCAGGTATGACCACAGGAATAGTCGTGGTCACTGCAAGGGTGATTTGTCCCCATGTGGAAACGTCCATAGTGCAAGGGGCGTCATGGCCACCCATGAGGAAATATCTAAGGCTTATTCTGAGCCCTTCATATTCACTGCCACTGCCTCAACACAGTGTGGGTCTGCATGTCCCAGCTCACAGAAGACTTCTCACCACTCGAGGACACGAGATAGAGAGGATAGAAGTCATGATGTCAGGTTCCATTGGGCCCCTGTAAGGGAGATGCCTGAAAGAATGGCACCACCTTCCCGGCCTCATAACGCTCACAACATGCATTCTTTCCACCCTTCCACGTGTCACGATGAAAGAGGAATTTTTGTGACAAGATCATGTCCTATCCCATTTAGACCTAGGACCGTGACTACATCAGTCACGAGATCAGGTCGGAAACGACGATACAACATTCACCCATGTTGGTGCTGTGGCAAAGTGGGACACTTTGCCATCGATTGTTGGCACAACCCCTCTGTGCCCACGGCAAGGGCTTATCCACATTTTAGGGACAGAGGTAGTCTTCCAGACAGGTTTTCTGAAGGAAGGCAGTGGCGTGCTCATGCTAACAGGAACCTAGGACCCAATATGATTTGGGTTCCTAAGGTAAAGTAATTCTCTCTTGCAGGGTAGTCTAGGTTCCCGGGAATATGATGGGAACTAGACAGTAGGTGGCTCAAGACTAAATTGGAACAAACGTCTGCAATAACAGATGTGCTACCTGTTTGAGCATATTCACTTTGAGCCTCTAATGTGTTCTACCTGTGGGAATAAAACGATGACTCTCAAAATCCCAGGTAATTTTGATCAGTTCAAGGACTTGTGTCATGATGCATCCTCATTCAAAATAAACATATATATATATATATTTCTATCCTTGTGTATACGTATACTTATGCTTATCATGTGTATGTGCACATTACAGAGAGATTAACTCGATGCATGCAAACCATTACACATCAATAAAGGGGTAACGAAGTTATGTCATCGTGAATCTCGACAACTCACAATTGACATCAAGAAGTCCTTGAAAAAGCCTCGTTAAATCCAACTCGTTTGACTGTAAAATATACATGTATTTATCATGTGTATATAGACGTGACATCAGAAAATCTCATAAAAGGCTGCAAGCTTCTCAACGTGAAAATTTCTAGTCAAGGGACCTCTCAATTTCGAGTCAGACAAAAGGTATCAGGACCCGGCAAATCTCCTGACTGACTAATCCCGCCGACCCTTGACATTCACCCCGAATCCCGACGAATTAGAAAATCCCGCCGAAAGAGCCCTTCCGCCTATTCGTATTTATCACGAATCCCGCCGACCCCTCGTCTTCTTCACGAGTCCCGCAAAAGTTCTCCCGACGACCCGCAAGCGCTCTCCCAAGTTCTTCCGCCGATTCGCCGCAACCCGCAGGAGCTCTCCCTCCGACTCGCCGAAACCCGCAGCTCGTGAAGTCTCCTCCTAAGCTCCCGCAAGGGTCTCGCAAAGTTCTCGTCGAAAGGCTCCCGACGACTCCCGCCGAAGCCCGCACCGTCGATCTCCCCAAGTCTCGATTTTGCTCCGCTCAAACCACCTCACCGACTTCACCTCTAGGTATCCCCTCACCCGAAGCATCCACTAATGAAGTTTTCTTTTTGAAAGTTCATTAACGTTTTGAGTAGGGCTTCTCTCTAGATCTACAATGGCTCCAAGGACGACTGCAGGGTTGGTCTCTGGCTGCGAGCTGGTTCGCACTGGATTTTCTCATGCCTCGGACGAATTCCGGAATATCATTCTAATGCTGGAAGAGGCTGGGCTAACCTTCGTCTTGGAGCACCCTTGCAAAGTCCTGGACAAAGAAGTGCTGGAGTTCTTCTCTACCGCAAGACTCTGAGACAGAGACTCCATAATCAAGAGCAAGGTGGCTGGGACAAAAGTAAAGATGTCTGCCAGTAAGCTAACTCGCTACCTGCAGCTTTCTAGTTCGGAGCAGGAAGACTATCTGGAGGACGAGGACAAAGCCAGAACTCTCTTGTTCTGCGGTCTTCCAAGAGGAACTCGATCAATAAAGAGAAAAGAGATGAATGAAGAAGGGAAGCTCCTATCTGACGTTATTGGAAAAGTGCTCATCTGCAAGCCGGGCTCCCATGATCACATCTCAGGAGATATGTTCAAAATCCTCATAGCTGTTGTCTGCCGCAAGAGGTTCAACTGGGGGGAGTTGCTGTTCCAAAAGATCAAGGACACTCTGGGCACTCCTAGTTTCGGCCGCATCATAAGTCTATATCTCAACCAGCTCAACGGAGACAAGTTCGACATGAGCAAAGGCGTCCCTCTCCACTACTTGAAAAAGATGGATGCAAGTGTGTTTGATCGATGGGAGCGGCGCATCGGGCAGCCTGCTGTGGAAGAGCACGAGGAAGTATCTCCAGCAGTCTCCCTCGGTGAAATTCCTGATACCGTGACTGCAGGAATCGAGGGGAGACTCTACCCCCTCATATGGATGTAATATCTGAAATCGCCCAGGTGGCCAGGGATGCGGTGGCCGAAATTCATGAAGTAAGTGAACCTGAGCTGGAGGATGAGGAGGTCCTGAACAGAAACACTCAAGGAACCGAAGCTGAAGCACTGGAGACTGCTGACCGAGAATTGGAAGAGGCTGCTGATATAGATGAATTCTTGGATGAGGATGGAGAGGAAGATGAGAATGAGGGACATGAAGCATTTGAGACTCCGGATCCTGTTGAACCTCCATCTGACAAGTCTGCACCAGTGGAGGGGGAGTTAGACAAATCTACAGGGGCCGCCAACATTCCTCCTGTAGAGACTGTGATGGTATCCAGCTCCACAGATGCGTCTGCAGAAATGCAAGGCCCTCAAGTGCCTCCGACCATACCGTTACGAGATGAGCTGGCCACTCACACTATCAATGTCATTCAAGAATAGTGAACGAGCTTAAAGCCTCTTTTGATACAGCTCAGAAAACACTGCTGAAAAAGATTAAGACTTCTGAAGATCTCATGCTTAAAAATATGGTAGAGATCAACCATAAACTAGATGTGATGGAGAAGAAATTCGAAGAAAAGTATACCGCGGCCGGCGAAGCTGTCACACTTTTAATGGCCGGTTTGAAAAAGAATACTGATACTCTGGCTGTTGTAAATCAGAACGCACACGTTGTAGCCAACAATATTCAGAAATTTGATGGTAATATGGTCACTTTAAATGCAAATCAGCAGGCCCTGATCACTGAATTCACCAAGACAACTAAGCATATTGATGACTCCCTGCACTCATATGCCAACTGCATAGCTGTCGAAGCCAAAAAGGGGGAGAAAGAGTATATCGCTAAGTTGGCCGAGCTCCAAGAAAGCATGGATACAAACTTCGCACAATCTAGCAAATATGTCTATGAGAGCTGCTGGTGGATGCTCCAACAGGCGCTAGGTACGTTAGGCGTCGTTCTGCCTGACAATCCTGCCGGTATTCATGTCCCTGAGACATCTAAGGCCGCTGAGGAAGTAAGTGTTGCTGAGGGTGTAAGTGCAAGTGCTGCAGATATTCCCACAAATGACGCTGATGCTAGGGCTCTCTCAAAAGCTAAACTGAGGAGCATGTTTGATCAAGAGGCCTTAGCAAAAGCCAGGGGAAAGAGAAAAGCTCAAGAAGGGACCTCCAAGGAGACACAGGCTGCAAAGAGAACTCGAATGAATGAGGAGGATGTACGAAACGAAAGGTGGAGTCCAGTTTCAAGGAACATAATCTTAGACACCTTCTGGCTGCAAGAAAGAGGAGAGATCAATCGAAATGAATTATATAGCCAGTATGAGTGGGAAACGCACAAAACGTTTGAAGCGAAACGCAACATCTTTTTCAGAAACAACAAGGATCCAGATAAAGTTGCTCCTCCTAGGTACTACCCAAAGCCCAAAGAATACATGGAGAGGCAAAGCAAGAAGTACTTGGCTCAAAATCTTAAGGGTGACGTAGCTAAGGACAAATAGTCAACACTTTATAGCTTGTCACTGTGTCTTAAGAACATTTAATGATTATTATTGTCATATAAACAATTCTGGATTATATGTGAATATATTTATCTTGGTATATATATTTGAATTTGTGAATGACTCAAGTCCTGATCTGATTGCATATATTCTCTTGTGTTGCATGTTTAATTTCTGAATGCTATGTTTGTTATTTGATAAGTGTTATTCATCTTAGCTAGTAGGGTTTTGGCTTCGTCAAATAGGGGGAGATTGTTGGGTATTGTATCCACGATTACCTAGATTTGAGGAAGCCACCTGTCAAGCTAAGATGAATTCACAATGTATTTGATGAAACATCTCAAGTTGTGCTTGCAGTTCCTCCACGCTAAGTGCACACCAATGTCAGGGTGCAGTAGGTCAATATACACGGGTCTGCACGACGTAATCCCTCGTTGAGCAGATCAGTGTGTTGGCCTATGTGCACTCTCTCTATTGGAGTGCACTTACTTTCAAGTACAGGGCCGTTCATATGCAAGAGAAGACAAGGAGCATGGAGGATCAAGGAGCAGCTCCTGGGTGGAAGGCGAAAATTCGTCCAAGGCAAATTCGACGAGAATCACCAAGTGATTCTCGCCGAATCGACGAGAATCATTAGTGATTCTCGCCGACTCCTTCTGGCCACCTCTAAATGGTGCCAAGTAAGATTCGGCGAGAATCACTAGTGATTCTCGCCGAACCAGTGGCCAAGCAGCTCATGCATACAAAGTAAAATTCGTTGAGAATCAATAAGTGATTCGGCGAGAATCACTAACGATTCTCGACGAATCGTCGAGATTCACTTAGTGATTCTCGCCGATTCGTCGAGAATCGCCTGCGATTCTCGCCGATTTTCACTTGGCGTTTTCTCAGGATGCTGCTGGACCGGATTCTGCCTTTGGACTAGTTTGAACCGAACTTAGGGATTTCTTTTGTGGGTCCCGCAAACGGTCATATTTGAGAATTCAATAGTATATATATTCCAGTATTTTTGAACAGTAAAACGTTGGAGAACGAGAAAGAAACTGAGCCGCCTCGTAACCCTAATTCCGCGACTCCTCTCCGCCGCCGCCGTCGCGCTCGGGACTGTTGGTCGCCGTCAACATTTGAGATTCCTTCGTAATCTCCGGCGACAGAAGCTTAGCAAAGCTTGAGTCTCACGCGTCTATCCAGAGATCTCTTGTCTCTCGATTTGTTGACCAGGAAAAACTCCTCTGTCTGAATCGATTGAGACGACCGATCCTAGAGTGACCGTTGGTAGACCTAGTTTGCTTCGCTACGAAGTTTGGATCTCCAAGTTCAGCAGCCGCTCTTCATCGTAGCCGCCGATCCCGAAGCTAGCCGCCGCTCGTGTGCCGCCGCCGGTTCCGGGGAGATCCTCTCCAAGAGAGACCGAGGTTGTAGACTCTCCATCGACTTCAAGAACACGTCGTCGAACGAAGAGGAACACCGTAGTCTCCGAAAGAAGTTTGTATCTCATATACATTCCATATTTACTTTTGTTGTAAAGGAACTTTTGTTCCGTGTTGTAAGGGTTGGGTGCAATCCGTTTTGTGGGAGTGTTGACCCTCACGTGTGGAAGGGCTCCTTCCGTTAGTGAAGGGATTGGATTTCAATCCCGTTGGAGAAGTGACCGAGTCGTCCCTTGTTGGGGAGATAGGTCGAAGGGGGAAAGTGGATGTACCCAAGTTGGGGAACCACTATAAATTGCCTGTGTTTTCTGTGTGCTGTGCTTTGTATTTTTATTGTGCAGGTACGTTCGTATATTCCGCAAAAGCGCTACTCGTCACCTATTCCCCCCCCCCCATAGGTGCACATAGCTGACACTAGGTGGACTTTCATGTATCAAGTCTTTGTTGAGTTGATGCCTGGTCTGCACACCAACTGAAATGTCTCCAATCACTTGAGATACAGGGTGATCTCTTAGTGTGACAAATTTTGTAGGTGGAGTTGGTTGAGCAACAGCTTGGGGAATAAATTCCTCTTGTGGAATTATGGTAGTTGTTGTTGGCTTTTCACTGATTTAAGTGTCTTCATCTTCACTGTATTTAGCTTCATTTTTCTTTAGTAATGTGTGGAAAAGGGTGGCTAACTGCCTCATTGGTGAGGGTCAGTTCATTTATCTTCTCACATAACTATGGTTCCTGCAAAGAGTTATTGGTAGAAATTTCATTCTCCTTGTAAAACATGTTAGTTTCATCAAATAAAATATGTACAGATTCTTCAATTTTCATGGTAGATTTATTAAAGACCCTATAAGCATTTCTTACCTGGGAATATCCAAGAAAAATTCCCATTTCATCCTTGTCCTCAAATTTTCTAATGTGTTTCTTATTATTGTTGAGAATATAACATAAACAACCAAATATTTTAAAGTAATCTACTTTATGTTTCTTCTCTTTAAGTAGCTCATAAGGAGTCTTATTCTTAATCTTGTGTATAAGACTTCTGTTCAGTACATAATTTGCTGTGCTCACAGCCTCTTCCCAAAAGGATAGGGGCAAACGTGCATCTGCAAGTAATGTGCCTGCAGATTCAATTAGGGTTCTATTCTTCCTTTCAGCAACCCCATTTTGTTGAGGTATTCTAGGAGCTGAGAAGCAGTGTCTGATACCTTCCTTCTCACAGAACTCTTGCATAAGAAGAGACTGAAACTCAGTATAATGATCACTTATGATCAATGCAACTGGAGTGGTGCACTCAATCTGTTGTTCTTGAGAAAATCTGTAAGAACCTTGAAGTTATCAGGCTTAGATCTCAGAAAGAATACCCAAGTGAATCTAGAGAAGTCATCTACAATAACTAAAGTATAAGATTTCCCTCCTAGACTTTGTACTACAATAGGGCCAAAAAGGTCAATATGTAGCATGTATAATATTTTAGTTGAGTCACTTTTATTTACTGATTTAAAACTATTTTTAATTTGCTTGCCTAATTGACAAGCCCTGCAAAAGCTTTCCTTCCTGTATGGCCAAGAAGGCAATCCTCTAACAAGGTTATCCCTAAAGAGTTTAATAATATTTTTCAAGTTAACATAACTTAATCTCCTATGCCAAAGGTCATTATTGTTGCTAGTTGAATTAAACAGGCAAATTTCAGTTTTGGCAGATTTAAAATTGACTACATAAACATTTCTTACTATAGTGCCAGGCAAAACTACATTGTTATCTAAAGATGTAATAATACATGAAGTTTTAGTAAATGATACCTGAAACCTTTCATCATATAACTGACTTATAGACATAAGTTTATGATTCAGTCCACTTACATAGGATACCTTCCTGAAGGTGACAACTCCAATCTTGACTTTTTCATATCCTTCAGTCTGGCCACAATTGGAGTCACCAAATATTACTTTTGGTCCTAACTTTGACTTTTAGTGAGTTAGGTTGTCCTTATTCCCAATCATGTGTTTAGAACAGCCACTATCCAGCTACCACTGTTTCTCTGTGGTAGGATTTTCTTTCACCTGCAATAAAACAAATTAGCTATTTTTGACCCAGGTTACCTTGGGTCCTTCTTTCTTTACATAACTGAAACTGGAAATGTAAGAGTACACAGGTTGGCATTTATATCCTAAAGGGTGATATCTTCTAGGTGGTATGATCCATTGATTAAATTGATTAAAAGAAGATCTTGGTTGATTATAAGTTTTGGAAGAATTAAAGTTTCTGATATACTGAACTGCGTTCGATGAATTCAAATGAGTTCGTCAATCTGAGTTTGACGAATGGGGATTAGTTCGTCGAACTGCACTCAGTGAATGGAAATATTCATTCTCTAGGCCACAAAATCGTCGATCTCGGGTCGACTAACCATACTGGTTTCGTTGATCGTAGTTCAAAGAATTATTGTAATAGAAATCTGCGTTCGGAGTTCGTCGACTGGAGTTCGACGAACTGTAAACATTTCATCGATCGGAGTTCGATGAAATCTGTTGAACATAGTTATAATTTGGATTTTTCTTATTCTGTTTCTTTTTCTTATTCTTTTGTTTTAATTCAGTTGGTTTAATATTATTATTATCTATTTTCTCTTTTTCTTTTTCAAAAACAAACTTAATCGGTGTTGTCAAAATATTTTTCTGAATTAGTGAGGGTTGGCTTGATGAAGCACCTAAGCCCAGCTTGCTATTGAGCCTGACATTAACTGTGCTTGTGATGTCCATCAACTTAATGCTTCTCGCATTTAGGGATTCTTGGAAACTAGCCTCAGCTAATTCAGATTTTAATGATGTTATTTGTTCTTGAGCTAAAGTTAGTTCATGTTTTAATTTAATTTTTCAGAAACAAAGTTTTCATGTTCAGATAATTTTTCACTAAGTATTTTAAACTCCTTTTCAGAATTTATTAAATCTATACAAATAGATTTAAATTCAGTTTTAAAACTATCATAATTGTAATCAAAGGATGATAATACCTGATCAGCCTCTGATTTAGATTCTTCATTATCTGATTGTTCTGCTTGTTCCTCAGTATCAGATGGACTGTAAGAGGCATTGATAGCCATGAGGCAAACTTCTCTTGCCTTTGCTTCTTCTTCATCTTAACTAGAGCTGGAAGATGAAGATTCCTCTTCAGTATCACTCCAAGTCTCAACCACAATGCCATTTTCTTTTCTTTTATGCTTGCTGGATGAAGGCTTGTTGTAGTGGTGCTTCCTGGTGTCTTTTTCTCTGATTTTCTCCTTCTTTTGATTTTCAGGACATTCAGAAATGAAGTGTCCTGGTTTCCTGCACCGAAAGCATATAATTTCCTTAGTGAGTGTTTTATCATACCTGAGTTTGTCATCATGCCTGGATGACTTTCTCCTGAAATTTTGTAGAATCTCTTGGCTAAGAGACTCAGGAGTTCTTTATTTGATGTTGGAGCTTCTGTCTCTTCTGGAACTTTAAAATCTATGTTCTTCTCCTTTCTTGATGTTATAGGAGTCTTCTGTTTAGCAGCTTCTCTGGACTTATTCAACTGCTCATAAGATTTGAGCTTTCCCAGGAGAGATTCTGTAGAGATCTCATTCAAACTTCTAGCCTCATTAATTGGCCATATACTGGAATCCCAAGTGCTGAGGAAGCACATTAGGATTTTGTCATTCACCTCATTGAGAGAGAAGTCTTTGTCCGAGGTTTTCAGCTCACTGATAATTGAACTTAATTTGTTGTACATGTCATTAACAGATTCAGTCTCTTTCTACTTGAAGTTCTCATACTGGGAGATGAGAGTTGATCTTCTGTCTTTCCTCTCATCAGCTAAACCAGCAAACATCTTGTTTAAATAGTCCCAGATTGCTTTTGCAGATGTGCATTCATCCACCTTTTGAAAGATGTCATCTAATATAGTTTGTGGCATTATATTCATGGCCTTTGCATCTACTATCTTTGCCTTTTTCTAAGCATCTGTCCACTCAAGTTGTGGAACAACATGAGTGCTTGAAGTAGAGGTTGATGTAGCAGCTGTTGGTTGAGGAGGACATGTCAAAATAGAATTATAGATGTCCTCATCAATAGAATTCATATAAAACCTAATTCTTGCCTTCTAGATTGCAAACTTGTTCAAGTTATAGACTGGAGGTCCGGTGCTTGCATAATCTTGTTCTGTGCCATGCTGTGAAATAATCAAAACTAGGAGAAATAAAGATCTGATCTAACAATTAATCTTTTGGTTCAAGGGTTAGCTTGTACAACCAAAGGAACGCTACTCTGATACCAATTAAAAGACTGGGGTTAGATCTGATTTACTCTAGAGGGTGGGTGGGGGGGGTGATTAGAGTATTTAAAACTTTTTGGCTGTTTAAGATTTTTATATCAGAGTAATGAATGATTGATACCGATATTAACAGAAAGGTAAAACTGTCAAAGATGATCTAATCTAACACGACATAGAAATATATCACATCACAACTAGCCTATCACAGCCACAGCAAGAACAACAAGAAAAAGGGCAACCAGACAACATAAGAAATTTTATAGTGGTTCCCCAACCTGGGTACATCCACTCTTCGACCACCTAGGTAGGAATCCACTAGCAGTTTTTTGATCAGGTGACTGCCACCTTTGAGCTTTTGATCAGGTGCCCAAAAAGAAAAATATACTTCTGAAGGGAGTTAATAAATCCTTTATACAGGAGGGGGGAGAGACATTGATGGTGTCTTCTCTTTCTCAAACAATTGAGAAGACAAGTGGATTGCTGTTGTCAAGTCTTCTCCAGAAATCACTTGATGTCTTGCTTAGGGTGTTGGTATTTAGCCTTGACTTGAAAAGATCTAGGAACTTCTGACGATTCAGATATTGTTGTCCTTCAAAGCTCCTGGAGTAGAAGTTGAAGAAGACTCTTGATAGTGATTGTTGTTCTTCTAATTCTTCAGTAAAATCAAGGAGAAAACAAAGTATTTTCTACACAGAGATTGTCTGAGAGATTTTCTGTATGTTCTCTGGTTCTGTTATCTTCTTCCTTGTTGTTTGCTGTCGACAGAAAAGAGAAAATCTCTTTTATATTCTCTGGTTGAATTCTCCTTTGAATTTTTTGAATTCTCTGCATTAATTGTTGTCTGCCTGGAGAATGAAAATCGGCTGAAGAATATTTCTTTAATGTGTTTCCCCAATTGTCCCAATTAATTAACTAAGTAATTAAACTAATGAAGACCATAATTAATGCGGCCAATAACGGCTATATTCAGAGAATATGTGCATTAATTACTCAGGAAAATATTGCGAATAATATAAAGAATATGGAAAAAAATGAGGAAAACTCTAAGTCTGGAACTGCAACAGAAATCGTCGACCATAGAACAGATTTCGTCGACCTGAGATCAAAGTTCGTCGAGCTGAGAAATTCTGTTCGTCGAACTGAGAAAACTTGTTCGTCGACCTGAGATCCAAGTTCATCGACCGGAGCATAGCGAACTGCATTCTGTGAATAACTTGCCAATTCTGCACTCGAAGTTTGTTGAGCTGATAATCTGACTTCGTCGAGTTGAGTTCAGAGAAAATATTCTGGAAAGAATGTGTTGTAGTTGAAATCCATACTTCGTTGACCTGAACTCGAATATCGTCGAGCTCAACTCAGAGAATTAACTCTGAGTTCGTCGATCAGCAATTGATGATCGTTGAGCTGATTTCGACGAACGTCGAACTTATATACTGAACGTGATTTTCTCTAAGTCTTGAGTCATCTGAGGTCTTCTGCTGGCTGGTCCATGTATAGTTTAATCTAAAGACTTAGCCTAGTCTCTAGGACTCAAAACACATGACCCTGGCTATACATTATGGGTTAGACATCCTAATTAGTGAACCTAGCCCAAACCCAACTAGAGATCCAACATGTAGTCTCTTATCATCTTAATGGAAGGCACTGAAGAAATTTGAGATGATAGAAGATCCCTTCTAAATCAGAAATATGAAGCATTCCGACAAGGAATAAAGGATTCAATTGTAGATACCTTTGAAAGTTTCATCAAGATTGTTAACGATCAAAGAGTATATGGCCGGGTCTTCACTAATAGAGAGTTGATTGATAAGTTTCTGAGGTCCCTGACTAAAGAATTGGACAACAAATTCTATGCTAACTGGGAGTTTGGTAAGCTGGCAGAGACTGGCCCACATAATTTCTTCGAAAAGCTAATATCCTATGAACTGTAAATCAACTCAAGAAAAGATGAAGAAGAGAAGAGCTGGTGGTCATCCAAGGAGAAGTCTGTTGCACTGAAGGTAGACAGCTCAAGGAAAGAAAAAGTTGCATCACCTGCTCCTTCACAGGAAGATAATGGAGATGAAACTTCAGAGCCAAGTACCTCAGGCTCAGAGTTATCTAAAGGAGAGTTTTCTCCTCTTTCAAGGCAGTTCTAGAAATTCTTGAACAAGAAAAAACAATGGAGATCACGTCATCGCTGATTTCCCCCACAAGAAGAAGGAGGGTGGAAAGAGAGAGGAGAAGAATTCTTCATATAACAAGAAGAAACCTGAAAAAAGCCTAGTAGGCAGGAAGGGCAAGACTCTCAGCGACTCTGACTCATCTGAGTCAAGTGAAGAAGAGGAAGCTTTCTTTGGGCTAATGGCACAAACTGATGAAGAAGAAGAACCCCAGTTCACTAGGAAGGTAAATTCTCATACCCCTCTTTATGAATCAAAAGCTTCTGATCATGATCATGAGGACAGTTCTTCTGACGATGAGTCTGAACTCATGGCCTAGTATAAATAGTTAATCAAGGCTTATGACAAATGTCGAAGAGTCGTAAAAACTCTAGCCAGGGAGATAAAGTCTCTCAAGGCTGAAGAGAGCACTGTGAGAGAGGAAGTCGTCAAGAAGGACTCACTCAGAGAGAACTTCAATGCTGCTATTCAAGAGTATAACAAGGCTCTCAAGCACCTAGATCTGAAGGAGAAGATCATCAAAGAATTGGAAGTACAAGTTGCTGCGGAGAAGAAACTTGTTGAAAACTTCTCCAAGCCCAAGACTGTCCTTCCTTTTGTTGCTGAATTCTCAGCTCAGGCCAAAGGGGTTGGCTTAGGCCATGTTAATGCTCCTAGTAAATCTTCTAGTAGAAATAAGGATCAAAGGAAAAATAAGGCGGCCAAGAAGGCTTTGGCCAAGGAGAAAGGGAAAGCTCCTCAAGATCGGAGAAAATTCAAAAAGGTCATCTTTCCAACAAACAAGTTTGATCTTGATTTGTCCTCCGGTCACTTCGGTAAGGTCCTAGTAAATAGAGCAACCAAATGACATAAAACTTTTATAGTGGTTCCCCTAAAACTTGGGTACTTCCACTCTTCTACCACCCTGGTAGGAATCAACTACAGGTTTTTGATCAGGTGCACTGCCACCACAGGTTTTTTCTCAGGTGCCCTGTCACCACAAGATATATTTTTAAGGGAGATCTAAAAACCCTTTTTAGCATTTTATCAGGTGCCCCAAAACCAAACTAAGTCTTTTGATCAGGAGACTTTACAACCATGGGATTAACTTTAGAAGGGAGTTAAAAACCCTTTTATAGTGAGGTAAAAAGAAATTGATGTTGTCTTCTCATTCTCAAAGTTCTGAGAAGACTAGTGGATTGCTGTTTTTGTCAAAACTCCCCCTAATATGTAGAATAGTTCAGGAGAATGGAAGCTTTGCTTTGGGTGTAGGCCTTCAAGATGGGCACTTCTTCATCCAGTAAATATCTCTAAGTGATTAAACTTTTGGTCTCAAACTGTATGTTGTGTTGCTGGAAGAAAACTTGAAGAGGAAGAATGAAGATGAACAAGATGTTCTGTGTCTTTGTTTCTTGTTCTCAGAATGCATATATTTTCTTTCTTCTTTTTACTGACTCAGCAAATTCTAGTTGTTAGACTCTCTATCCCGCAATCTTCTGAAAATCCTTTTTATATCTGATTGCTAATTTTCATATTCAAATCCTTGAAGTCCTCTACATATTTTCTGGGAATTGGAACTGTTGAATATTGCCTTCAATGCATTTCCCTAACTGTCCTAGTAAATATGTTAAGCAATAACTCTGTGAAAATCCTTAATTAATGCTGACATGAATGGCTATATTCTTGAGAATATGAGAATTAATTATCAGAGTATTACTGTCCAAATATTTGAAATAATCTGAATACGAATTGCCTTAGACGGTCTGAGAAACTGAGAGAAGATAGTCGAATAGAACCTGGATTGAGTTAGTCGAACTAAGGAAAGTTTTCGTTGACCTAAGCTCCAAATTTGTCGAGCAGATAATTCTCCTTCGTCAAGCTGAGCTCCAAGATCGTCGAACAAAAATAGCACTTGCCAAACTGAGCTCCAAGTTCATCCAGCTGAGAATGCATTTCGTCGAGCTAAGATCCTGAGATGAGCTCACAGTTCGTCGACCTGAGCTAGACTTTCATCGAGCTCAACTCAGAGAAGGAAATCTGAGTTTGTCGTTCTGAGATCGACGATCGTCGAGCTGAGTTCAGCTATCGTCGAACTCCTTTTTCTGCATTCTTTAAAACTGCCTTGTATCTTAAATCTTGAGTCTCGGAAGTCTTCTGAAGCCTTCTGAAGGTAGGTCTCTATGAACTAACCTAAAGTGATTGACCTTAACCCTATAACTAACAAATGACCCTAGACTATACATGGTGGGTCATAAATCCTAATAGTGAACTAGACCAAATAAAAAGTAGGGTTCTAACAATCTCCCCCTATTTGGGTTTGGTCACTATACAAAATAAAACACACAAAATCACAAAGCAATAAAAATATCTGGCAGAACCATAAACCATTTAGCAGATATGAATGAGTGTGCCTTGTGAGTTTACATATATCAAAAATCAAAATCAAAATGCATAACCAAAAGATTAATACTATTTCTTTGAATCATCTGAAGAAGAAGCATATTTTATGAAAATCATCTATATTTTTGGATCAGAAGCATGCTATTTGTTGGAACATTGACCCGATTCCACCTAAAGTTCAGACCTAAAGTTGCAGCCCCCCTACTCTTCCTGAACCACCCTCCTAACGTGAGTCGCAGACCTAGAAATAGACTGAGGGTCTCAGCTCGGAGGTCCCACCTCGTACCCGGAAGAAACTAAAGTCCTTCCCCTCCCTAGCCAATGCTGAGCTAGGTGCCTCTGAGGAAGAATATGGAAAGGTTCCACACATTATTCAAGGCACCTTATCGGTCTATTTATAGGCCACTGAGTTTGATCTGCAAATAACCATACTGAACCGACCTGAAATTACAAAAATACCATGGGTTGGGTCTGCCAACATCAAACTCCGCTGTTCTGAAAGGCCATATGCAAACCATCGAGGGTATAAGGGTAAAATTACCTGGGATAGAAGAGTAAAATCCCCCGTGAGGGTAAGAAGGTAAAAACATCCTTCCTTTTATATGGTGAGTGGGGAAATGCCGAGCGGGGGAGACGAGCCCTTCTGTTCGTCTCGCAAGCCTTCCGCATTATGGGAGCCAACTCGCCCTTAAGGGACTGCTCACTCCACCAAAGGGTGTCTTGCCTACTGCAGAGGGCCCCCGTCTCACCTTCTGCAGAGAACCCTCTGTCTCACCTCCTGCGACTGGACCACATGGTTCCACTCGCCTATCCAGCTCCTCTCGCCAGCTTCTCCTGTTCGCTCCTTGAGCCACCTCTCGCGATCCCAAGGTTGTACACAATCCCCGCTCTTTTTTAGGATGCCCCAAGCTCGGAAAGAAAGGGTAATCGAGGCTCACGGCATTGGGATTCGTTTAACAGAATATTTGGCGGACCCTCCCCCTAGAGTCTATAAATATGAGACCCCACCTCATCATGCAGTGCCCCTTTTCTCATTTCCACCTCTCTTCTACCCTCAACATGTCTCACAGCCAGAGTTTTCGGGAGCGTCTCACAATGGTCCGGAAGCAAAATAAAACCAATGTGGCTGCCCTGATCCCATCTTTGGTCCGCACCCCCGCTTCAACACCTTCATCATCTCGCCCGAAGAAGGCCAATACTGCCGGCCCTCCACTCTCGGCCGGCGTGACCTCCTCGTCCCCCACGACAGCCGATACACTTCCTCCCGCATCTTCCGGGGAGAGACAGGTGATTCTTGACTTCTCCTCTCGCCTCTCTTTTCTATTATTGTCTCGCCTATTGACCATGATCTTTCAGGGAAACCTCGCCGATTATCCTATGCCGCGAATCCTCCTGACGTTATCTACCAACATTATCAACTTCACGACTCGCCTCGGGAATCCTCCCCACCTATCACGAGGAAAGAAGACCTCTCATGGCTTGTGGGGAACCCTCGCATCCCGAGTAAGAAAACTCATCCCGTCTTTTGTTTCACACAGATTCCCATTCCTTCACCTGGTACATTTGAGACCATAGGGCCAGTCCTTATCTAAACAACTCAAGGCCGCAAGACCATCCTTCCATATGATCTTCCACTTTCTCTACGCATGTATCCAGTTCAACTCGGGTACTGAAGACTCTCCCGCGTTATCTCCCCTCTCGCCTCTTCCTCGGCCATACGAGATCAAAGACTACCTGGGTGACCCAATGGACCCTCTGGAGATGAAGCGTCGGATAGCCAGAATGTTTTGCAAATACACAAATATCATCCACGGGATGGAACTGGAGAAGCAAGCAACCGATCGGCGCATTGACAGGTTGGAAACCGAGTATGCTTACCTCTTTGCCGAGGTCAATGCCGACACTGAAATTTATGGGACAGACCACCACGCCATCATAAGAGAGACTGACCAACATCTCTATCTCGCACAACACAGTTTAGACGTCGTCCGCACCTTTTATCTACCTGGACGTCCTCCCTGCGCGGGATCTCGAAGTGGCCGCTGGAAGTGGCACAAGAATTAAGTGACCATGGCTCTATCTCGCCCGTTTAAGCATCTCACAGGTGACTCCACTGTGTTCATTAATCGGTCACCAGCTTGTTTAATTATTAATTTGTTCTTTAGATCCCTTGGACGAGATGCTCGCCCCGTGTGGGATGAAATAATTTATTATGATATTTTTGTCAACCTCTATCATGCGGGGTTTTCAATATGGCTGTGTTAATTAATCTGCTCTTTTATTTTTATTTTTATTTCTTGGCTCATTGGAAAGGTTGTCGCGGTGTTTCCGCACCTCAGCTTCAGGAGAGAGAGAAAGAGAGAGAGAGAGAGAGAAGATGAACCGCCCGGTTGCCCCTTTGGCTCCCGCTTTTTCACTTTCCTGCTCACTTTCCTCTCCTCTCTCTATCTCCTATAAATACCCCCCCTTCTTGATCCAGATGCTTTTACGCTTGTACTGTTGCTCTCTGCTACTTCTGAGATCCGGAGCTCTCGCGTACTCCTCCTCGCTTAACATTTCTCGCGTCCCGCTTCCCCCTCACTCTTTTCTACCCCTTTCTATTTTTGTCATCTCGCTTGCCATGGGGAATAAAAAAGCAGAAGAAGGGAGTGCCGCAGCCGCTACGGGTGGCGATTTATCGACCATAACTTCCCTCCTGGCAAAAACTCCAACGAGGATTACAACTGTTTCGCCTGCGAGTTCCTGGATGATGGGTATCTGTCTCGCCCGCCCAAGGTTGGCGAATTTGTTAACACATTCTATCCTGGCGAGCTAGACTTCCCCGTCCCGCACTTCGAGGTGGGGCTAAGACTCCTCCTCTGTCCAGAGGTAAAATAGGCCTTCAAATATTTTGGAGTTGTTCACGTACAGTTCAACCCAAATGCAATCTCGATGCTGGTCTCCTTCTCCAGCTACCTACGGCGAGAGCGCATCGAATTTAGTCCGACCGTCTTCCGCAAGTTGTTCATCTACCATGCTAAAGATGATGGCATCTCCTATTTTACCTGCCAGGGTTTCTAGGTATGCGAGACGCCAAATAAGAACCACCACAGGCTCACCCGGTTTGTCTTCATCAGCGGGAACCTTGGAGGCGTCCCACTTACACCGATGTCGCCTGCCGAGGTTTACTATGAGACACCCAAGGTTAGAGGTGCCGAGAAGGCTCTCTGCGACTTATTCATAGGGAAAAATTTCGAGGTCAATTACCCCCGGCGAGATCTCGACTCGCTTCCTCCAGTCCTCTCTGGTGAAGGTATACTCGCACCGTCTTATTATTATGCTTACCTTACCGTCTTATTTCATTCTGCCAATCTTCTTTCGCAGGAGAGAGTACCATCCCCATCCATCCCCCTTATTTGAGCAACAAGGGTATCTCCCTTGCTAGAATTATGGTGGAGGCGGCAAAGGAAATGCTGGCTCCCGCTCCAAAGAAAAGGGCTGGGGACGATGTTGCCGCTCCTCGGCGTAGTCCTAAAAAGAAAGTGAAGAAGGTGGTGTTGAGGCCAAAAGAGAAGAAAGTGGCTGCATCCAAGGAAAGGAAAGAAATGTCGGAGTCTCTGTCCCCAATATTTGTTGAAAGATCCCCATCACCTTACCATCAAGCCATCTCACCGACCCGTGGGATGGCCCCACCTAACCAAACAGCCAACACCTCTGTCCAGCCTGCCGAACTTCCCCCTCACGAAGCTGGCTCTTCCAGCCACCCGATCCACTCCTCGCATCTGAACTACAACATGGGGCCCGTGACGGACGATGTCGTCGTCGAGCCGATACTTTTGTGAGAGAAGGATGTCAATCACGTGTTGGTGTCTACTCTCCTTCCCTCATAGAAGGAGCAATATCCACCCACCAGTCATGCCTTCTCCCTTGGGTATGGGCTATACAGTGGCCTTGGGACTGAACCCCCCGGATAATGAGCCGTCGCGAGACCTCGTTCTGAAGACCACCCATGCCCAGTTTTGCTCCATGGAGATCTCGCACCAGATCTCACGTCGCCTCATCTTCAATAACATGAAGTGGAAGGAGGCCTTGTAACACCTCCCCTGTAATGACCGTATAATATGGGTCCGGCCGGGGCCCCACAACATACAGACGCCATAGCTTCAGTATTATAAAATGATATAGCTAGCCAAACTCAAAACACGACACATCGGAAACAACCAAAGTTACTAGAAGTTATCCACACCTACAAGAGTAACAAAATGGCCTTAAGGCCTTACAACAAGAGTAAATCCAAACTCAAATGATACATCAGTCCTGAAAGTGCATAAGCACACCTAGTCTACCTCGGCATGCAAGCCGGTCACAATGAGCATAAAACATACAATGCCAAAAATGTAAAGCTACAACAAAACGGTAACACTTAATGAGGCTTAGGCCTTTCTGGCCGGCGAGCTAGCTCCTGCTTGCGATCCTTGCCCTGTAAAAATTATTAGTAACGTGAGTCAGCAAAGGCTGACCTTAACTGTGTAACAAACACTTCTCCTCCCGACCGCCCCTAACGGACCCCGGGGTACTCCTCCAACCTGCAATTTAGCACTTCGTATGCAATATTCATAAGCAAGAAAAGCAACTAAAGAAACAGGCTTGGATGTCTCAAACATCATACATGTTCTCTACTGTTGAGCATATAATATTAGGGCCTACTATGCAACATTAATGCAACGCCCGGGTTTCACCCAAGGCACCCTATAGCGTATGCATCTAAAACAACATCACATCAACTGGGTACTCATCGTTTCCCCATTGGCATGAAGCCGCAAACAAAAAGGGAAACACAATTCCCCCCAACAGCACATGAGCCGGAACATGGAACTCTTGCCAAGGCCCCACCCGCTCAAGGTCTTAGACCCGGGCTTGCCTGCAAGCTCTGACGTCTCATGTCAGGATTCCAACAAACACAACTGACCGATTCTAAGGAGCCTTGATGGACCCCACCCGCTCATGGCCTCATTGCCCGGGCTTGCCCCCAAGCTTGGCATTCTCGTCAGTCTCACAGAAGGGGACTAGTATCGTCGGGACACTCTCCATACAAGACGTGTACATCACGGGATAGCCAGCCGACCACGGAGACACAGACACGCCTTGGCACATCACAATCCAAGACAATTCCACCCTAGTCCCACATTTGTACTACAGCGTTCCCGCGCACCAAGGAAACCATCTACCACTCATGCGGAGCTAACCTTGTCCACCAAGGAAACCATCTACCGCCATTGAGGCGCTAACCTTGTCTGGTTCCGACTACATGTACTCACTCGAGAAAAAAGGGGAAAACATCACCGCATCACAAATGGCATCTTGCCGCAACGGATCTATACGAATCCTTAAAGCTCGTATGCAACATCACCGAGTCGGACTAACGTTTGCGAATACGGATTCACACACCATGCCTAATCCCCTAACGAAGCGGATCTCTAATGCAAAAACATGCCGGGGATGGACTCAATCGACCCGGAGCTTCCTCTTGAACCTTGGGGACCCAAACCCCTCTCATTTGAGTGTTTGGTGCCCAAAAACTAGAAAAGCAAAGATGCTAAAACATGCATCCTAAAACCGAGAGGAGAAGTGTCGTTACCTTCCGACTCCTCCTCCTAGCCATGGTAAAATAGCCGGATGAAAACCTTTGAAATGGTCTAGCCTCCACGGATCTGGACTCGGCTCGCGATTTGGAGCATCGAAGCCTCTCCAACAGCCGGATCTCCACTTCACCTTCTTCCTTGCTCTCCCTTCTCTCTAGAACTTAGAAAGAGAACCACTCAAAAGAAATGAGGGTTTCTAAGGGTCCAATCCCATGTATATCCCATCAGGAAGAACCCCCAGCCGTTGGATCCCAAATTAAAGAAACGAACGGCCTTGATTCGGGCCTGAAATACTAAAACTCGGCCGAACAAGGCCTGTGACATGCCCGTGTCCAGGGTCGTGTCCCCCATTCGCCGTCACAAATCGACGCACCTGGAACGACACACGGGTATCCGACACGCCCGTGTTCGACCCGACACACCCATGTTCCAACTAACACGGCCGTGTGGTTGGTCGTGTGCCTCCATCGACACAGCCCCGAAAACAACCCGAGACTCATACGGGTACTGGACACGCCCGTGTCCCTGCCCGTGTCTAACTCAACATGCCTGGGCTCTAGGCCGTGTTCACTGTCTCGACACTTCGTCGAGCGAAGTTCGTCGACTGCCTGACATGGCCTTGGACACGCCCGTGTCCTAGGCCGTATGCCTTGTCTCGACACATCGTCGAGCGAAATTCGTCGACTACCTGACACGGCCTTGGACACGCCCGTGTCCTAGGCCGTGTGCCTTGTCTCGACACATCGTCGGGCAAAATTCGTCGACTCCCCCGGCCGATCGTCGACACGTGCTCGACACGCCCTGAGAAAAGACCGTGTCTCAGGCCGTGTTCTCTACTCGACGATCGTCGACTCCAAAAATCGTCGACCTCACGACCAAAACGTTGACTGGAGCCTGACAAGGCCTGGGACATGCCCATGTCCCAGGCCGTGTGCCCCCTTCCAAAAACCAATTTTCCCTCTACAAATTTTGGGGCGTTACAACTCTCTCCCCCTTAAAAGAATTTTGTCCCAAAATTACAAAACAAAAGGGAACAAAACTTAAATGGTACCTGATTTGAAGAGCTCTGGATACTCTTCTAGCATGGCTGGTTCTCGCTCCCAAGAGTACTCCTCACGACCGCAATTGTCCCATCGGACTTTCACGAGTTTAACCTCTTTATTCCACAACTGCCGAGTCTCCGAATCCTCGATAGCTATTGGACGAACTCGCATCCTCAAGTCTTCCTCTATCGGTACCGATGTCGGCTCGATCACCATACTAGCCTCCACCAAGGCTTTCCTCAAGACGGAGACATGGAAGACGTCGTGCAATCCACTCAACTCCGCGGACAATGCCAACCGATAGGCTGCATCTCCTACCCGTTCAACAACTTCAAAAGGCCCCAAAAACCTTGGACTCAACTTCTTGAGTCGGCGAATCCGTGAGACGCCTTTGAACACCTTAATCATCAAATAGACCCAATCACCTACCGCAAACTCCAACTTCCTGTGACGAGCATTAAAGTATTTTGCTTGTCGGTCTTGTGCCACCTTCATACGCTCTTGAATGGTCTGTACCAACTCACAAGCGTCAACTACCACCTCCTTTCCCAAAATTTTGGTGTCTCCCGCCTCTATCGAAGACATCGGTGTTTGACACCGTCTCCCATACAAAGCTTCGTATGGCGCCATTTTTATATTTGCTTGATAATTGTTATTGTACGCGAATTCCACCATGAAGAGGTCATCCTCCCACTTCTTACCGAAGTCAAGAATGCACATTCTCAGCATATCCTCCATAGTACGGTTCGTTCTTTCGGTTTGCCCGTCAGTTTGATGATGGAACGTCGTACTGAACTTTAGCTTCGTGCCCAAACTCTTCTGAACCAATCTCCAGTCCTTGGACGTAAACCGCCCATCTCGATCGCTGACTATGCACTTAGGAATCCCATGCAGTCGCACAATGTTGCGTACATACAACTCCACCAGCTTCTCCACGCTGTCCTCCTTCCGATTTGGGACGAAATGGGCCACCTTGGTTAAGCGATCCACGATCACCCAAATAGCATCATTACCCTGCTACGATCTAGGTAGACCATGTACAAAATCCATGGAGATGTCATCAGATATCCACTCAGGGATTGGAAGGGGCTTCAGGAACCCGCCCGACTTCTGACATTCGGCCTTCACCAAGGCACAAGTTTGGCAACGATTCACATACAAAGCTACATCCCGCATCAGCCCCGACCACCAAAAGGATTTCTTCATATCCAAGTACATCTTTGTACTGCCCGGGTGAATGGAGTACTTTGTAAAGTGAGCCTCAAACATCAACTCCTCACGGAGTTTGCCGAACTGCGGTATACAAACCCTTCCGTCCTTCCTCAGAATCCCATCAATCATCTCCCAGGCGCTGCTGTCGCCCTTTTGAGCCTCCATCACATATGGTTGAAACTCCACATCCAACCGAGTCGCTTCACGAATGCGATCGGACAAGTCGTTCTGCATTTCAATCCAGTTCAACCGAGCCATGCTGGACTCGCCTCTCACAACACATTCCAAACCAAGGGACTCCCATTCCCGTACCAACCGCTCATCATGAGCTTCTATCCAATTCCCATGCCCCGAGTACTTTCTACTCAAGGCATCCGCCAGCACATTGGCTTTACCTGGCGTATACTGAATCGCCACCTCATAGTCTCCAAGAAACTCAACCCACCGGCGTTGCCGCATGTTCAAGTCCTTTTGATCCAAGAGATACTTCAGGCTTTTATGATCCGTGAAGATCTCCATCTTTGCACCGTACACATAATGTCGTCATATTTTCAACGCAAAAATTACCGCCGCCAACTCCAAGTCATGGACGGGGTAATTCCTCTCATGAGGTTTTAGCTGTCTAGACCCAAAAGCTATCACCTTGCCATGTTGCACCAAAACGCAACCCAATTCGCATCCCGATGCATCACTGAAGATCTGAAATCCCTCGGTCCCTTGCGGTAGGCTTAGGATTGGAGCCATCATAAGTCTCTCCTTCAGTGCCTCAAATGCTTGACTGCACTCTTGAGTCCACACAAACTTATGATCTTTACGAGTGAGTGAGGTGAGGGGTAGAGCTATCCGCGAAAAATTCTCCAAGAATCTCCTATAATACCCGGCTAGTCCAAGAAAACTTCAGACTTCCGCCACGGTCCTCAAAACCGGCCAATCTCTGATGGCTTCCACTTTAGTTGGATCCACTGCCACCCCAACCCCACTAATCACGTGGCCCAAAAATGCCACCTTCGCTAACCAGAACTTGCACTTTGAGAACTTTGCATACAACTGATTCTCCCTCAACACTTGCAAGACCACTCTCAAGTGGGTCTCATGCTCCACTTCCGATTTGGAATACACCAAGATGTCATCAATGAAGACAACCACAAAATAATCCAAGTATTCCAGAAATACTCGATTCATAAGGTCCATGAACACAGATGGCGCGTTCGTCAGCCCGAACGGCATCACCGTAAACTCAAAGTGTTCGTACCTCGTATCGAAGGTAGTCTTGGGGATGTCCTCGTCCCGAATTCGCAACTGATAATAGCCTGACTTCAAGTCCAATTTTGAGTACACCACCGACCCCACCAACTGGTCGAACAAGTCGTCTATCCGAGAAATCAGATACTTATTCTTAACTGTCAGTTTATTCAGCTCCCAGTAGTCTATGCAGAGCCGCATACTACCGTCTTTCTTCTTTACAAACAACACCTGCGCGCTCCACGCCGAAGAACTGGGTCTGATATACCCTTGCTCCAACAGTTCCTTTAACTGTACTTTGAGTTCAGCCAACTCCTTTGGTGCCATCCTAAATGGAGGACGTGACACCGGCCTAGCCTCCGACACTAACTCGATTGAGAAGTCGATCTACCGCCGAGGTGGCGCTCCAGGAAGTTCATCCGGAAACACATTCTTAAACTCTGCCACTACGGGCACTTCCTCAATAGACAACTGGGAGAGACGAACCTCGAATAGTGGTACAAGCGCTACACCACCCTGGTTAACCGCCCACATCAACTGCATGGCCGAAATCAGGGAATAGGCCACTCCGCAAAGGCCTACAAATTTGACTTCCGCCTTCCCTTTGCTCCTTAGGGTCACTACCTTAGATAGGCAATCAATGCTGGCGCGCTGCTCTGCAAGCCAGTCCATGCCCAAAATGACATCGAACTCAACCAATGGTAAAACCGCTGCTACCAAAACGAAGTCAACTCCGTCCAGCTCCCAACACATGCGCCCTTTGGCCCCGGTGGTCATGGATGACCCATTAGGCATGCGCACTTTCAGCTCCACTTCCGCCGAGAAAGACTCAACTCCTATTATCCGGATGAAGCTCTCCGCAATAAAGGAGTGTGATGCCCCCGTATCGAATAATACCCTAGCGGGGTACCCGGAAACTAAAACGAAGCCTACAACATAGACATCACACATAAAAGTATGAAGAACAAAATTTAAACTTAAATTTCTTCATACCTGTCACCACATCAGTTTGGCGGATCGCTTCCTGCTGTACAAGGTTGTAGGCCCTTGGTTGCACCGGTTGGAACCGAGAAGCGCTTGACTCCGCCATCTTCCCTTTCTCTACGGCACTGGGGCCGGAGCGCACAGTCTACTCCTGCGTTGCCTCTTTCTCCGCTCCTCCTTGAGGACAAACACGAGCTATGTGCCCCACCTTACCGCAGTTGTAGCACGTCGGCGGTCCCCTAGAGTGAGAATCTCCAGGCATCCACTTGCTCTTCTCACCGGACCTAGAAGTGTAAGGCTTGTTCCTCCACCTACTCCCTTCAGACTTTCCCTGGGATTGGTGAGGCTTCCCATCCCCTTTCTTGGGAGTGAAACCCTTACGACGTTGGGTTCGCTCCAGATCACTTTCTAATATCCTGGTAGCCTCAACTAGCTCATTAAAACAAGCTCTCTTCATGGAAATGAGGGGTTGCCTCAGATTCTCCCTCAACCCCTGGTAGAAGAGGTTATCCTTCTCTACATCATCTACCATCGTCGTTCCCGCGTAATGAACCAAACGGGTGAACTCCTGCACATACTCATCCACCGTCTTGTCTCGCTGCATCAAGTGCAGAAACTGCCTCTGAAGGGCCAACCGTGTAGAAACGGGAATGTACCTCTTTAGAAAAGCATCCCCTAATTCCTCCATCGACGGGGTGCGTCCAGGGAACTAGCGGCCGCTATGGCTCACCCACCACAACTTGGCGTCTCCTTCCAACATTAATGTCGCATAATCAGATTTCTTTTCTTCTGGCGTCTCTGCCGCCCTCAAAAGCTCTTGAATTCAAAACCACCAATCCTCCGCATCCGTTAGCGTACCAACTCCCTTGAACGACGGAGGATGGAAGCTCAGGAAATACTTCATGTGATGATCTCCATGTCCGACAACCACCCTTTCCACCAAAGGCTCCACTCGCCTGGCTTCTCGGCATGGCACGGCCGTCGCCGTGTCCGGTGTAGCAGGGGTTTCTACCTGAGCTACCACTGCAGCTTGGGCCTCCACCATCGCTTCTACGAGCATGCGGCAGAAGTCGGCTGGGTTTACACTCGTGCCCAAAAGACCTGGAGCAGTGGCACTGCTCGCTGAATGTTCTTCTCTTGCTCTCGACGTACCCACCTCGTTGCTTGCACTCTTTAAGAAAACAAGAAACAAGGGATCAGTCTCTAATCTCAAGACTTAAACATAAGGACACTCATGGTCCTGCGCTACTCTTATGTGGATAACTTCTCTACGCACTAACCTTGAATCTAACCTCGCTTTGATACCAAATTGTAACACCTTCCCTGTAATGACCGTATAATATGGGTCCGGCCGGGTCCCCATAACATACAGACGCCACAGCTTTAGTATTACAAAATGATATAGCTACCCAAACTCAAAACTCAAAACACAACACAGTGGAAACAACCAAAGAGACTAGAAGTTATCCACGCCTACAAGAGTAACAAAATGGCCTTAAGGCCTTACAACAAGAGTAAATCCAAACTCAAATGATACATCAGTCCTGAAAGTGCATAAGCACACCTAGTCTACCTCAGCATGCAAGCCGGTCACAATGAGCATAAAACATACAATGCCATAAACGTAAAGCTACAACAAAAGGGTAACACTTCACGAGGCTTAGGCCTTTCTTGCCGGCGAGCTAGCTCCTGCTTGCGATCCTTGCCCTGTAAAAATTATTAGTAACGTGGGTCAGCAAAGGCTGACCTCAAACTGTATAACAAACACATCTCCTCCCGGCCGCCCCTAACGTACCCCGGGGTACTCCTCCAACCTGCAAGTTAGCACTTCATATGCAATATTCATAAGCAATAAAAGCAACTAAAGAAATAGGCTTGGATGTCTCAAACATCATACATGTTCTCTACTGTTGAGCATATAATATTAGGGCCTACTATACAACATAAATGCAACGCCCGGGTTTTACCCAAGGCAACCTATAGCGTATGCATCTAGCACAACATCACATCAACTGGGTACTCATCGTTTCCCCATTGCCATAAAGCCGCAAACAAAAATGGAAACACAATTCCCCCCAACGGTACACGAGCTGACACATTGAACTCTTGCCAAGGCCCCACCCGCTGAAGGTCTTAGACCCGGACTTGCCTGCAAGCTCTAACGTCTCATGTCAGGATTCCAACAAACACAACTGACCGATTCTAAGAAGCCTTGTTGAACCCCACCCGCTCATGGCCTCATTGCCCGGGCTTGCCCACATGCTTGGCATTATCGTCAGTCTCACAGAAGGGGACTAGTCTCGCCGGGACACTCTCCACACATGACGTGTACATTACGGGATAGCCAGCCGACCACGGAGACACAGCCATGCCTTGGCACATCACAATCCAAGACAATTCCACCCTAGTCCCATATTTGTACTGCAGCGTTCCCGCGCACCAAGGAAACCATCTACCACTCATGTGGAGCTAACCTTATCCACCAAGGAAACCATCTACCACCATTGAGGAGCTAACCTTGTCCGGTTCCGACTACACGTACTCACTCGAGAAAAAAGGGAAAACATCACCGCATCACAAACGACATCTTGCCGCAACGGATCTCTACGAATCCTTAAAGCTCGTATGCAACATCACCGAGTCGGACTAACGGTCGCGACTACGACTTCACAAACCATGCCTAATCCACTAACAGAGCGGATCTCTAATGAAAAAACATGTCGGGGACGGACTCAATCGACTCGGAGGTTCCTCTTGAACCTTGGCGACCCAAACCCCTCTCATTTGAGTGTTTGGTGCCCAAAAACTAGAAAAGAAAAGATGCTAAAACATGCATCATAAAACCGAGAGTAGAATTGTCGTTACCTTCCGACTCCTCTTCCTAAGCATGGTAAAATAGCCGGATGAAAACCTTCGCAACGGTCTAGCCTCCACGGATCTGGACTCGGCTCGCGATTTGGAGCACCGAAGCCTCTCCAACAGCCGTATCTCTACTTCACCTTCTTGCTTGCTCTCTCTTCTCTCTAGAACTTAGAAAGAGATCCACTCAAAAGAAATAAGGGTTTCTAAGGGTCCAATCCCGTGTATATCCCATCAAGAACAACCCCCGTCCATTGGATCCCAAATTAAAGAAATGAACGGCCTTGATTCGGTCCTAAAATGCTAAAACTGGGCCGAATACGGCCTGTGACACGCCCGTGTCCAGGGCTGTGTCCCCCATTTGCCGTCACAAATCGACGCGCCTGGAAATACACACGGGTATCAGACAAGCCCGTGTTCGACCCGACACGCTTGTGTTCCAACTGACACGGCCGTGTGGTCGGCCGTGTGCCTCCATCGACACAGCCCCGAAAACAACCCGAGACTCACACTGGTACTGGACACGCCCGTGTCCCTGCCCGTGTCTAACTTAACATGCCTGGGCTCCAGGCCGTGTTCACTGTCTCGACACTTCGTCGAGCGAAGTTCGACGACTGCCTAACACGGCCTTGGACACGCCCGTGTCTTAGGCCGTGTGCCTTGTCTCGACACATCGTCGAGCGAAATTCGTTGACTACCTGACACGGCCTTGGACACGCCCGTGTCCTAGGCCGTGTGCCTTGTCTCGACACATCGTCAAGCGAAATTCATCGACTCCCCAGGCCGATCGTCGACAAGGGCTCGACACGCCCTGAGATACGCCCGTGTCTTAGGCTGTGTTCTCTGCTCGACGATCGTCGACTCCAAAAATCGTCGACCTCACGACCAAAACGTCGATTGGAGCCTGACACGCCCCGGGACATGCCCGTTTCCCAGGCCGTGTGCCCCCTGCCAGAAACCAATTTTCTCTCTACAAATTTTGGGGTGTTACACCTTCCCTCCTAGAAGGAGCAATATCCACCCACCAGTCATGCCATCTCCCTTAGGTATGGGCTATACGGTTGCCTTGGGACTGAACCCCCCGGATAATGAGCCGTCGCGAGACCTCGTTCTGAAGACCACCCATGCCCAGTTTTGCTCCATGGATCTCTCGCACCAGATCTCACGTCGCCTCGTCTTCAATAACAAGAAGTGGAAGGAGGCCGAGACTAGCCTTTCCGCGGAGCGCAAGAAGTCAAATGACCTTGAAAAAGGCTAGCGGTCGCCAATAACCTTCTTGCCCGAAGCCAAGGTGGCGTGGCAAGACTTTTACTGCTATTAGCCTGTTTAACTCTCTAGTTTCCCTTGTATGAATTTTTGTTGACTAATAGCCTTCTCGCAGGATGCCGAGATGGCTGATCAAATGCGTTCGCGCATGGCGGCCTTGGAGGAGGAGAATAGGAGGCTGAAGGCCGAGAAGACCAGCCTTCTGGATAGCTACCTGCCTCACCCCCGCCCAGATCTGTCCACTCATTATTCTCTGGACGAGGTCAACGCCATGTGACGAGATACCAATATCAAGACCTCCGAGCTCGTCCTAAAGATGATGAAGGAATTGGAGGTCGTCAGAGATGATGCCGAGACCTTCACAGTCCGTGACCTGGTCCCTTACCTGTACGTCGAGACGGATGACAGCACCACCTCCAGTGACGAGGAGTGAAGGGGTGTCAGGGTCTTAGGACTTCTCCCTCCTTTTTTATCTCTTGTACTTGTAAACTTATTTTCGGAACACTGAAATGCATGTTCATGGGAGAGTCTCCCCCCTTTTTTTGTAACGGATATAAAATTTCTATCACATCTCGCCCACGGTCTATTTTATTCAATGGATAACTCCCTACTCTGTTCCTTTTGTTTTATTCTATTTCATTTCATTTTAACTACTGCCGACTCTCTCGAAGATGAGTTTAGGACACAAGCCATTAAACTTTTCCTTGCCCTTGTCGAGTGCGAGACATCTCAGCTTTTTAGCCTCGTCTCGCCGCGAGATGAACCCAGCGCGGGTAGACTTCGGAGATCAAACCGCTCTTTAGGATATGTCCCCTTTTTTACGCGAGACCCATACCTTCGACAATGAGCGCCCTCTCGCTGTGGGCGAGATCACCCTCGCCAAGTGCCAGTCTGAACTACTCATCCTCACTTGTACTGCCTCCACCCTTCTTTCTCACAGGGATAATCCATCCATTTCTAGATAAGTATAAACACCTTTCTTAGTGAGCTCTTACCACTTGACTTACCTTTGAGTGAGCCTACAGCCCTGTCAGCTAGGTGAGAGCCTGGTTAGCAGGTCTGCTCGGGGTCTCTTCTCCAAAACATCTCCGACCGCCGAGTCAGCCTACAATCCTGTCAGCTAGGTGAGAGCCTAGTAAGCAGGTCGGCTCGTGGTCTCCTCTCCAAAACATCTCCAACTACCGAGTGAGCCTACAGCCCTGCCAGCTAGATGAGAGCCTGGTCAGCCGGTCTGCTCGGGGTCTCCTCTCCAAAACATCTCCAACCACCAAGTGAGCATACAGCCCTGCCAGCTAGATGAGAGACTGGTCAGCGGGTCTGCTCGAGGTCTCCTCTCCAAAACATCTCCAACCATCGAGTGAGCCTACAACCCTGCCAGCTAGATGAGAGCATAGTCAGCAGGTCTGCTCGGGGTCTCCTCTCCAAAACATCTCCAACCACCAAGTGAGCCTAAAGTCCTGCTAGCTAGATGAGAGCCTGGTCAGTGGGTCTACTCGGGGTCTCCTATGCAAAACATCTCCAACCACCGAGTGAGCCTACAACCCCACCAGCTAGATAAGAGCTTCGTCAGTGGGTCTGCTCGGGGTATCCTCTCCAAAATATATCCAACAACCGAGTTAGCCTATAGCCCTACCAGCTAGATGAGAGCCTGGTCAATGGGTCTGCTTGGGGTCTCCTCTCTAAAACATCTCCAATCACCGAGTGAGCCTACAACCCTACCAGCTAGATGAGAGCCTGGTCATCGGGTCTGCTCGGGGTCTACTCTCCAAAACGTCTCTAACCACTGAGAGAGCCTACAACACTGCCTGCTAGATGAGAGCCTGATCAATGGGTCTGCTCGGGGTCTCCTCTCTAAAACATCTCCAACCACCGAGTGATCCTACAGCCCTGCCAGCTAGATGAGATCCTGGTCAGCGGGTCTGCTCGGGGTCTCTTCTCCAAAATATCTCCAAATGCCGATTGAGCCAACAACCCTGCCAGCTAGGTGAGAGCCTGGTCAGCGGGTCTACTCTGGGTCTCCTCTCCCAAACATCACCAACCACCGAGTGAGCCTACAACCCTGCTAGCTAGATGAGAGCCTGGTCATCGGGTCTTCTCGGTGTCTCCTCTCCAAAACATCTCCAACTATCGAGTGAGCCTACAACCCTGCCAGCTAGGTGAGAGTTTGGTCAATGGGTCTGCTCGGGGTCTCCTCTCCAAAACATCTCAAACCACCGAGTGAGCCTATAGCCCTGCCAGCTAGATGAGAGCTTGGTCAGCGGGTCTGATCGGAGTCTCTTCTCCAAAACATCTCCAACCGCCGAGTGAGCCTACAGTCGTGCCAGCTAGATAAGAGCCTGGTCAGCGGGTCTGCTCGGGGTCTCCTTGCTTCCATTTCACCTTTAATGCCATGAAAAAAGACACCTGCGATTTCATCATATCAGAAGGCCACTTCAAAATTACAAGTGCTCGATGATAAAAAATGTAATGAACGAAGAATGTTATGGATAAAATCTCTTTAAGTCATCGCCACTTCGGGCACGATCAAGGGACACCCCATCCACATCTTGGAGGTGGTACCCTCCCGATTTCAGGACCTCCTTTACTACAAAAGGACCATTCGAATTTGGATTGAGCTTTCCTACTGAGGCTCCTCTGCCCGCTGCATCCACCTTTTTGAGAACAAAATCACCCTTCTGGAACTGCTTGATCCTTATATGATTATCAAAGTACCTCGCCATCCGGTGCTTGACCTCCTCCTGCCGGACCATCGCCAAATCCCTGAGCTCTTCCACGAGATCAAGAGAGTGTTTTTGCTCTTCTACGTTCTCTGTCATCCATCCTTCATCTCCCTCCCTTGCAACGACTACTCTTGGTGATGTGACCTCGAACTCTGTTGGTATGACAACCTCCGAGCCATGAGAGAGCTTAAATGGGGTCTCTACCGTGGCATTATGTCATGTGGTCCTCAAGGCCCGGATAACTGAAGGGAGCTGTTCCACCTAGCTACCCCTCAGGTTCACCTTCTTCTTTAAAAGATTAACAATGATCTTGTTTGCTGTCTCTATCTGTCCATTGCTCCATGGATGATGAATCGAGGTAAAACGGAGGTCAATGCCCAGCTGGATGCATAAGTCCACGAATTCTCTACTAGCAAAATGTGGTCCGTTATCAGTTATGATGGCCAGTGGTAACCCATGTCGGCAGATCATCTCTCCCTATACAAAAGTTTTGACCACCTGTGATGCCACCTTGGCCAACACCTTCACCTTCAACCATTTTGAAAAGTAGTCCACCATGACTAGTAGAAACTACCTTTGGCCACTTTCCTGGGGAAAATGACCCACTAGATCCAGTCCCCATACTGCGAAGGGCCAGGGAGCCGTGATTGTTCGTAACCTATAGGCGGGAAGGAGTTGGAGGGGGCAAACTCCTGACACTTTTGACATCTTTTTGCGAACTCCTCTGCGTCTTTCCTGAGGGTAGGCCAGAAGTACCCCTGTTTCAGCACTCTCCCCTCTAAAGTCCGGCTCCTTGAGTGACTCCCACATTCTCCTGAATAAATTTCTTCCAGAACCCTTGGAACCTCCTCCTCTGACAGACATCGAGCCAGCAGACCCTACAACGTCTTACAGTACAATGCCCCATCTTTTAGCAGGTAGTATGCTGATTTTTACCTGGCCAGCTTCTTATCGACATCACTCACGGGCAGTTGCCCCGAGGTCAAAATGGTGATGAAGGAGTCCATCCAAGACCCTTGCTGGCTTATCTCCAATAGCTCTCCATCTTCTATGGACGGCCGGAAGAGCTCCATCACTGTTCCTCCTGCTCGAGGGCCGTACTTGGAGAGTTTGTCCGGCTGAGCGCTCTATCCGTCGGGACGTGCTGAATCAAAAAACTATGGAACATCCCAATTGTAATGCCCCAAAATTCAAAAGAGGGACGAACAGCATCGAGAGCCAAGTTTGAGTCTTGGTGAGGGTCACACTGCCTAGGACACGGGCGTGTCCCTGGCCGTGTCATGCTCGGGTTCAATGATGAACTCGGATGGTCGACATACTGAGCTGATGAAGTGCCGAGACAGTGAACACGGCCTAGTACACGGGCGTGTCCATGGACGTGTCGTGCCCGGGTTCGTCGAGAGCTCGGGAAGTCGACGAACTGGCTCGACGAAGTGTCGAAACAGGGAACAGGGCCTTGGACACGGGCGTGTCCAAGGCCGTGTCATGCGCATGTTCGAAGAATTTTCCGCGAAGTTGACAAGAAGGCAGTCGACGATCGTTGAGACTTCGAACATGGCCTGAGACACGGGCGTGTCCCAGGCCATGTCCTGCTCGGGTTGTTGGTTGGGCCGTGTGAGGCGATAGACACAGCCTGGAGCCCAGGTGTGTTTGTGTTGGACACGGGCGTGTCAAATGTGGCACAGGCGTGTCGAGTACCGGTGTTATCCTCAGGTTGTGTTTGGTCATGTGTCAATGGAGGAACACGCCCAGGCACACGGGTGTGTACTGCAAGACACGGGCATGTCAGATGTGACACGGTCATGTTCAGAGCCCATGTCCTTTTCTGGGTATGACGGTTTCATCATCGTTTGAGGCACACGGCCTTGGACACGGGCGTGTCGCAAGCCGTGTTCGGCCAAGGTGTTTTTGTTTTAAGTTCGGATCGTGGCCGTTCATTTCCATCTAGTGAGATCTGATGGTCCAGGGCTTTCCTTACTGATTTATGTCCGGAAATAGGGTTTGGAAACCCTCATTCTTCATCAAGTACTCTCTTTCTAAGTTCTAGGGAGAAGGGAGAGCAAGGAAGAAGGTGAATGAGAGATCCGGCTGCCGGAGAAGCTTCGGCGCCCCAAATCGTGAGCCGAGTATGGATCCGTGGAGGCAAGACCGTTACGAAGGTTTTCATCCGGCTAAGTTTCCATGGCTAGGAAGAGGGGTCGTAAGGTAACGACACTTCTCCTCTTGGTTTTAGGATGCGTGTTTAGCATCTTTTCTTTCAAGCTTTTGGGCATCAAATCTCTCACATGAGAGGGGTTTGGGTCACCATGGATCAAGAGGAACCTCCGGGTCGATTGAGTCCATCCCCGGCATGTTTTTACATTAGAGAACCGCTTCGTTAGTGGATTAGGCATTGTGGGTGAAACCGCGATCGTGACCGTTAGTCCGACTCGGTGATGTTGCATACGAGCTTTAAGGATTTTCTAGAAATCCGTTGCGACAATATGCCGTTTGTGATTTTTGTGTTTTCCCCCTTTTCTTGAGTGAGTACGTGTAGCCAGAACCAAACAAGGTTAGCTCCGCAATGGCGTTAGATGGTTTCCTTGGTGGACAAGGTTAGCTCTGCATTGGTGATAGATGGTTTCCTTGGTGTGTGGGGACGTTGCAGTATAAATGAGGGATTAGGGTGGGAATGATATTGGATTGTGACGTGCTAAGGCGTGGCTTTGTCTCCATGGTCGTCTGGCTATCCCGTGATGTGCAAGTCATGTGTGGAGAGTGTCCCAGCGAGACTAGTCCCTTTCTGTGAGACCGACGAGAACGCCAAGCATGGGGCAAGCCCGGGCAATGAGGCCATGAGCGGGTGTGGTCCAGCAAGGGTTCTTAGAATCGGTCAGTGTGTAGACGGAATCTTTACATGAGAAGTCAGAGCTTGCAGGCAAGCCCGGGTCTAAGACCGTGAGCAGGTGGGGCTTGGCAAGAGTTCCGTGTGGCGGCTTGTATGCTGTTAGGGGAATTGTAGTACCATTTTGTTTGTGGCTTAACGCCAATGGGGAAATTGGAAGTACCTAGATGTTTGATGATGTGCTAGACGCATACGCGATATGGTGCCTTGGGTGATGCCAGGGTTTTGCATACACGCGACATAGTAGGCCCTTTTTTTATTATAAGCTCAACAATAGAAAACGTGCATGATGTTTGATACATCCAAGCCTGTTCTTTTAGTACTTTACTTGTTTACGTATATGGTATACGGAGTGCTGACTTGCAGGTTGGAGGGGTACCCCGGGGTCCTTTTGGGGTGGCCGGGAGGAGATGTCTTTGTTACACAATTAGAGGTCAGCATTTGTTGACCCACGTTACAAAAATTTTTACAGGGCAAGGATCACAAGCAGGAGCAAGCTCGCCGGCCAAAAGGACCTAAGCCTCATGAACTGTTACCAGCTTTTCATTAGCTCTACTTTTGTGATATTGTATGTTTGATGCTTTAGACTTCCGGCTTGCATGCCGAGGTAGCTTAGGAGTGCCTTTTCACATTGATGTGTTATGTATCAATTGAATTGTATACTCTCTTTTGTTGAAAGGCCATAAGGCCGTTTGGATTCTCCTATATGTGTGGATAACATCTAGTATGGTTGCTGTTTCCGCTGTTGTTTGCTTCTGAGTTTTGAGTTGGGTAGATTATATCATCTTCTAATGCTAAAGCTGTGGCATCTGTATGTTGTGGGGCCCCAGCCAGACCCATATTATATGGTCATTACAGGGGAGGTGTTACACCAATTATGCATTTGACCTTCCCTAGGTACAGTTGGAGGGTGGGATCCCTTGCTTTAAACTTCCCTTTGATTTGGCCTGCCACCACCATGAAGTTAGTGGAGACACTAACGTCTTGTATGCCCAACTCCCGAGCTAACCTGAGCGCTGCGATGATTGCTTCGTATTCCGCTTGGTTGTTGGTGATTGTGAAGTAGATCTTCAAAGCCTGCTCAATTTTGGTCCCCTCTAGACTTACCAAGATCATTCCCCCTCCAAAGGAATTTTTTCCTTACGCTCCATCTACTAGCATCCGCCAAGCTGCTCGAGGGGACGCTTCAGCCTCTTGGACCTCAACTGTGTAATCCACTTCGAAGTCGACCACCGCTTGTGCCTTGATGGCAAGCCGAGGAGTAAAAGTGAGGTCGAATTCACTAAGCTCTATCGACCACTTGGCTAGCTTCCCAGAGTGCTCCACCCCCTCCAAGATGCGATGGAGGGGGTGATCCGTCACCAACTGAATAGAATGAGCATGAAAATATGGCCTAAGCTTCGTGTCTGATATGATGAGAGAAAATGCTAGTTTTTCAAGGATGGGGAACCCGAGCTCCGCCTTATTTAGGACCCTACTCACGTAATAGATCCGGAATTGCTTTTTTCCTTCCTCTCGTACAAGAACCAAACTCACGGCCCCGGTCCCCTCTCCTAAATATAAGAACAAGACCTCCCCTTCCCTTGGCCCCTAGAGTAGAGGCGTCTGGGTAACCTGCTGCTTTAGAGCCTGAAAAGCCTTCTCGCATTCAGGGGTCTATTCGATCTTTGTGCCCCCTCTTAACGTCTGGAAGAAAGGCGAGCATTTCTTCCCAGCTCAAGAGAGAAAACTGCTTAGCCCAACCAGCTTGTCGGTGAGACGTTGAATTTCCTTGTAATTTCTTGGATATTCTAGCTCTAGAATTGCCTTCACCATATCGGGATTAGGTTCTACTCTGAATGGGGTGAGAAGGTGCCCTAGGAACTTTCCCCTATCGGCTCCAAAAACACATTTTAGGGGGTTGAGCCTCATTTTATATTTTCATAAGGTTCCAAAGGTTTCCTCAAGATCCAAAACATGACATCTGATGTCCCGACTTTTGATCATCAGGTCATCCACATAAACTTCGAGGTTCCTTCCTTTCTGCTCTCGGAAGATCCGATCCATCTTTCTTTGGTAGGTTTCCCCCGTATTTTTCAACCCAAAGGGAATCATGTTAAAATAGAAGCACCCATCCTCCGTGATGAAGGTGATGTCCTTGACGTCCGGAGGGTGCATACATATTTGGTGATATCCTGAAAACGTATCTAGAAAACTCATAAGTGAGAAACTGACGGCTGAGTCAACCAGCGCTTCAATTCGAGGCAAGGGGGTAACAATCCTTAGGGCACACTTTATTTAAGAGAGAGAAATCTACACACATTCTCCACTTACCCTCCCTCTTTTTAACCATTACAACATTGCTCATCCACCCCGGATACTTTCAGGCAGACACAAACCATGCCATAAGTAGCATTTCTACCTCCTCTCTAATGGGTCCGACCATCTTAGAGGCGATGGACCTCTTCTTCTGTTGCACGAGCGAGTGTTGGGGTCGAGGTTGAGACGGTGGCAGACCACGTCCGCCTCGACCCCTGGCATGCCAGTCGCACTCTAAGTGAAGATGTCAATTTTCTTCTGCACGCATGCCTTGATCTCCTCCTGGTCTTCCGGGCTGAGCTCACCACTGACCTTTATCTTCTCTTTCCTTCCATCTTTGGTGATGATCTCCATCACTAGTACCTCCACTGCTGCCATCTCTTGACGGTTCCTCCTCTCCCTCTTGTTCTCCCGACATATCATGTTCTCTAGCCTCATCCTCTGTGACAGTCACCACCATTTCCACCCAAGCTTCTCCATCTCCCGCTCGCTAGTGTTCTCTCCTTCCTGTAGTGAAATTCTTCTTTTTTCCAGCCGTGCTTCCCCCCAGCTGACCCTCCTACTTCCTCCATCTATCTCTTTTCCTTCCTACTCCCTCCATCTTCCCTCGACTCCTCTCCCACCTTCATCTCTGTATATTCATCTCCCGCCATTTCTGGCTTCACCGCAATGCCTCCTACCATCTCCACCGCCCTTTCTCCTCCGTCCTCCTCTTTTCCTTTCTCCTCTTCCATCCCCATCTCTCCCTCCTTCTCTCCCACCGTTTCCTGCTGCACCGCAATGCCTCCTACCATCTCCACCTCCCTTTCTCCTCCGTCCTCCTCTTATCCTTTCTCCTCTTCCATCCCCATCTCTCCCTCCATATCTCCCGCCGTTTCTGGCTCCACCGCAATGCCTCCTACCATCTACACCTCCCTTTCTCCTCCGTCCTCCTCTTCTCATTTCTCCTCTTCCATCCCCATCTCTCCCTCCTTCTCTCCCTCCAATTCTGGCTCCACCATAATGCCTCCTACCATCTCCACCTCCCTTTATCCTCCGTCCTGCTCTTCTTCTTTCTCCTCTTCCTCGCCTCTGAATTCCTGATGCCATCATTCCATCCTCTTCCCCATCTCCTCGGCCTTTACCTGCCATGAGATGGTGTTTACCGTCGTCACGTAGCATTCCCTGGCCGGCTTTGGGTCTCCCAATACTCTGATTTGGGTACCTCCAGCATTGAGCTTCAAGCACTGATGGAAAGAGGATAGAACACATCTAAAAGCACTGATCAAGGGTCGCCCGAAAATGGCGTTGTAACTGTTGGGGGCATCCACTATGACAAGGTGATAGTTCCTGGAGAGCCCCCCCAGGGTTACCTGGAGTTCCACTCCCCCTCGACTTCCTTTCTCTCTCCTGAGAATCCGAACAATGGTCCATCTGCTGCTTGCACCCTTCGGGCCTCCACCCTCATCTCGTTAAATGCCTTTTTGAAGATAAAATTTTCTGGGCTTCCATTGTCGCCCAGGATGCGCGATACCATGAAGTTTTCAATGGCAGTCCGGATCACCAGTGTGTCACAAAAGGGGTCTTCATGGTCTGACATGTCTTTTCTCGAAAAGGTGAACTTCTCATCCGGGGGAGGGGCTTGTGACGTCGAAGCTACACTCCGGCGGTACATGGTATGTAGGCTCGCCTTTCGGGAAGCGTCCATCCCCACCCCCATGTATTATTCTGATCCTTCCTCGGTCCCCTACATCCGCTCAATCCACACATCGGTCTTCTTCTCCGGTCCCGGTCACCTCTACTATCCGTACCGGCCTTTGTTGTTCTCCTCCTCCCGTATCTCTTTTCATTTCCAAGAACTCCGGGTAGGTAGCCGTTGCGTGACCCTCCTCCTCGTTGAAGTCATAGTATGACAACTCCACCTCTGCCCCCCCCCCCCCTTGTATCCCCTCCTGATGGTTTCTCCTCCTCCCAGCTACTGCTCCTGCTCTTCCTCTCTCCCGGCCTCTACCTCTCCCTCGGCTGATGGCCATAGCTTGCTGCAGTGGGGGTAGGGGTGGTCTATGACTGTATATCCACGCTTGCTGGTTAAATATTCCAGGTCCACCTGGTTGGTTCCTTCCCAACTGGGGAAATCCTCTCTCTTGCCCTTGGACTGGGCCTCCCTACTGCCTCCACCCCAACTCCTGGTACGCCGGTGCCCTCTGCTCTTCTCTTATCCTCTCTTCCTGCTGTCTCCCTCTTGACACTCTTGATTCAACCTCTGTTAACATTGCTAGCTTTTTTGCAAAAGCTGGATTTGTCGCCTCCATCGCTATTTCCTTCGCAGCCTTCTCCATCAATCCCTCAAATGACATTGGCGCCTTCTGAGTGAGGCTCATCTTGAAGAAGCCCTCTCGTAGTCCCATGATAAAGTCCATCTAGATGGTGAATCTAGGCACCTCCTGGATATCCAAGATCTCCTCCTGGAATTTATCTACATACTGAGCTAGGGACACATCCTCCCTCTTCTTGATCAGAAAAATCGACCCCGGGTTCTTCTTTCTCTTGTTTGAAGTTGAGAAGCGTAGCTGAAAGCTCCTGCTCAGGTCCTCGAAGCAGTATATCGTGCCTGTAGGGAGCTGATGAAACCAGTCCATTGGTTTGTCCTTCGGTGTGATGGCAAAAAGACGGCACTTGAATGCATCCGTCATCGGCCCGATCGAAACCTCTTCCAAGAACCATTGCAGGTGTTGGAGGGGATCATCTTTCCCCACATAATAGTTCATCTTGGGTTCCCGGAACCCTTCCAGGACAGGAGCTAACACGATCAACTCGCAAAAGAGAGAACCTCTCGCCACTGGACTCGTCGCCCCTACTCGCGCGACGAACTCCCCTGGTGAGACGGCGCTTGTAGGGCTTGGGAACAACTCCCTTCCCGCCATGTCTCGCCCGCCTCCTTCCACTATCACTTCCTTCCCCGGTCGCCTCCCCGTGGCATCTTCTCCCACTCTTGTCGAGATGAGCTCTTCCTGCGCCACGAGAGCAGGCGCATGAGGTAGCGGGGTCGAACAATCCCACTATCGCGAGATCCCTTGGAGCATGTCCATGTTGCCTTTGATTGACGCCATGAACTCCTCCCTTCCAACGAATCATCCCGGGTTATCTGACCCATCTCCGTCTCCTTCTCTGTGACCTCCCGCCATGAGGTTGCTCAAGATTCTTCTTTGTGGGCTGCAGTCCACGCTCACCGCACCAAAAATGTTGGAACCAGTGACTAGATTCCACCTATGTTCAGACCTGAAGTTGCAGCCCTACCTACTCTTCCTGAACCACCCTCCTGACGTGAGTCGCAGACCTAAAAACAGACCGAGGGTCTCAGCTCAGAGGTCCCACCTCATACCCAAAAGAAACTGAAGTCCTTTCCCTCCATAGCCATTGCTGAGTTAGGTGCCTCTGAGGAAGAATATGGAAAGGTTCCACACACTATTCAAGTCACCTTATCGGTCTATTTATAGGCCACTGAGTTTGATCTGCAAATAACCATACTGAACCGACCTGAAATTCCCAAAATACGATGGGTTTGGTCTGCCAATAGCCAAACTCCATAGTTCTGAAAGGCTATATGCAGACCACCGAGGGTAGAAGGGTAAAATTACCTGTGCTAGAAGAGTAAAATCCCTCGTGGGGGTAAGAAGGTAAAAACATCCTTCCTTCTATATGGTGAGTGGGGAAATGACCAGCGGGTGAGACGAGCCCTTCTGTTTGTCTCGCAAGCCTCCAGCATTATGGGAGCCAACTCAGCCTTAAGGGCCTGCTCGCGCCACCAAAGGGTGTCTCGCCTACTGCAGAGGGCCCCCGTCTCGCCTACTGCAGAGAACACTCCATCTCGCCTCCTGCGAGTGGACCACATGGTCCTACTCGCTTATCCAGCACCTCTCGCCAGCTTCTCCTGTTTGCTCCTTGAGCTGCCTCTCGCAAGTCCAAGGTTGTACACTGTTGAGTCATCTTCATATCTTGAGAACCAAGATTTTTTTATAGATGCAGCTCTGGGGACTACAACTTCTGGATGTAAATTCATATATGTATCAACATTGAAAAGCATTTGTTTTACCTAATACTTGTCTAGCTCCTTCTTCCTGTATGATGACATGGTTGAAAATTATGATTTATTTTTTCTTTCTTCCTTTGCCTTTCTTATTTGAGATAGTCCTACAAGTTCTTGAAATCTTTCCATTCTGAAATTAGGAACCATTTCTATATCATATGTTGGAGAGAGGGGCCTTTCTAGACTGGAAGCTTCTTTTTGATTTTCTACAGATTTCTGTTGTTGACTGCTATGTTTCTTGTATTGTTTTTGACTACGTTTAGAGCTGTGCTATTGCCTGATGCTACTGTAAGATGTTCTGGAAGAGTGAGAAGATGATGTAGACCTTTGTCCTTGAGCAAAACTGCCGGCAGATCCAGCTACAAGAGGAGGAGGAAGACCTCTCCTATGCTGTGGAGGAGGAGAGTATCTCCTGCCCTTCTTCCTAGCTTTCATTTCATTTTTAGAATATCTCATCCAATTATGAGTATCTTGAGTGAGAGTGATGTTATGCAAAATGTAGTAGGGAGTGTCAGTAGTGGGAATTTTCTTAGGAGAAGCCTTGGATGGAACTCTCTTCTTGAGTTTTCTCTTTTTGGAATTGGAGTCTTCAATTATTTGACTCATCATCATCATCAGAAATATCAGCAGGATTATCATACATATCATGAATCTGTTTAAACAATACATCAGACACTATCGAATGAGCTTGTGGCTGTATGGCTTCAGCCTGAGGCTGTTCTTGAAGTTCTCGCTCTTTAGATGCAATATTTGTAATTTCTTGTGCCTGAATAATATCGTTTTCTGCTTCCATATCTAGAAACATAATTTCATCAATATCTGACATGGGGGACTCAGCCCAGCCAAATATATGAAGAGAGAGGATCGTTGGCTCTGGAGTTGGCTTTGGAATAGTTATATGCTCTATAATATCTTCTGTAACTATAAAACTTGTCCTAAGTTATTCCAAGACATGAGGACTTATGGGTGCAGTATAACAAACTATAGTTTTAGAGTAAGTGGAGAAATCTGGAAGACTGCTGTAAACTGTATCAAATGAATAAAGTAATGAACTAATGAATAAATATCCACTGTGGGATTGATGATGAAATCACCAACATTGTTTATTACTGCATCAAAAGAATCTTCTTCAAGATCTGGCATATTAGTGTCATCATCAATTTCAATTATTTCTATTATTTTTGGAATTGTTATTGTTGTTGTAGGAGTTGTTACTGCTGAAGGAGCATCTTCATTGGACATCTCCCCCTGCCTTGTTTCAGAGAGTCCTGAACCCAGGCCTCTAGAAGAAGGGACAGAATAGGAAGATGCTAGCTTTGAAGTAAGTGCAGAGATGGAAGAAGCAAGTGGGGCAATAGCCTCAGCTATGAGCTACTTTAGAGTAGGAGTAATGAATTTAATAAGAACATTTTTAATGTCAGAAAAATTTAGATATAATTGATCAGGAGTAGATGAGGTATAGGTGGATTGGTGTCCATAGTTTGAACAGATAGTGAAGCCCGGAGGGATTTATGAAAATTGGATGGATAGTAATGTTAGTGGAACATTTGATGGAGGGGTATCCTGAATAGGTGAATGATGTGAAGAGTGTGGTGGAGATGGAGATGAAAGAAGTGGTTCTTAGTGAGTAGAAGTGGATGGAATATCATCAACATATGGTGGAAGAGGTGACTGAGTAGGTGGAGATGGTATATCCTCAGGAATATGGATATGTGATTGTGGTTGAGATGGTGAGTCTGTAATGACTGTGGATGGTTGTTGAAAGTCCGTTGGGAAGTTGGAGGTGGAGACATCAGGGAGTATAATATATTCCTGAATTGAGGGATATTGTGGAGATGGTTGTTGAAGTGTAGTAACATAAACAAGGTGAGTTGATGAAGGAAATATTGAATGATGTTGAGATGGAGGTGGAACAGAGGGAATATGAGGAGCAGGACGTACTTCAGGGGTTGGTGAAGTGGCTAAAGTAGCCCTGGTGTCCTCTGAAGCTGTCCTAGAAGAGGAACCCCTAGAGGGTTTGGTAATAACTCTCTCCCATCTGCCAAAGAGGGCAGAGGTAAGCCTCTTAGAGGCATTTATAAAAATTGTCTGGGAGACCAGGAGTTCAGGGCACTTGGCTTGCAGGAAGATGCCCAGAACTCTTCCATAACCAACATCTTTCTTGTTTTTTTCTTCTTAATTGATTCAAACAGAATCAATCCATAATTTACTGATTTATGATTTCCTAAGGCACTCATCACCAAGAATTGGTGTCTAGTAATGTAGTCATGGTCAGAATGCATGCCCAAGATGACTCCCAACCGCATCAGCCAAGAACTTATATTCAGCAGACAGATTTTTCTTCAGTAATTTATTAGGTTTCCCTGCGAGTGACCCATGATAAATAGCATATCTTCAAACTCATTGCTAGATAATTCAGACTCATCTTTCCCATTTATAAAACCAAAAACTTTTGTTAGAATATCAGTGGTAAGAGAAACCTGATGAACAGAAATTGATCCAGTAATGGTGTTTTGGACTGGAAAACTTGCTATGAATACCCATTCTTTAATTTCTTGTACTGGAAGCTTGATCCTTAATGTCATGAACTGCCTCAACTACGGTGCCTCAAACAACTGAAGTATGTCTTTGAAGATTTGATCAGAATGATTGAACGAATCGACGTCGATGTCGAATCCTGCATCAAACTTCATGCTTGAAAGAGTCGTCGCCGAAATCTCCATGCCTGCAAAAACAAAAGATCAAGTGCATGAGAACTGGAAAGCGTGGGATGGAGTTCGATGAAAACCCTATTATAAATTTTCAGAAGATGAAAAGACGAAATCCCTCCAACAAAAATAGAAAAGCTTCGAACTCAAGTCAACAAAAAATTCCATGAAGAAATAAAAGCGTCGATCTCAGTTTGAAGAGGGGGAAAACATATCGTCGTATTCCGTTTGATGAAAAATTTACTGAAACAAAATTTTCAATCTCCGTTCGACGAACAGTTTCACAAAGCAAATTTCGCCGATCTTCGTTCGACGAACTCTTCACAAAGAGTTCACAGATCGTCGATCTTTGTTTGGCAAACTATATCCTAATCATTGAAGTCAGAACAAAAATTAAATTAAACCTTCCCCATTTATCCTGCCTAGCTGATTTTGGAAAAACAGATATTTCTTCTCATCTAAATGCTTAGTGAAGATGTCTGCTCTTTGTAAATCAGTAGAGATAAAGGCAAGGTTAATTTTATTTTTCTCCACACAAGCTCTAATGAAATGATGCCTAATTTCTATATGCTTTGTCCTACTATGATGCACTGGATTTTGCGCAATGGAAATTGCACTGGTACTATCATAAAATATAGTTGAATTATTAAGATTGAACCCAAAATCTAGGAGTTGGATTTGAATCCACAAAATTTATGAATAACAACTGCCAGCTGCAATATATTCAGCTTCCGCAGTTCAAGTTAACATAGATGTCTGTTTCTTACAAAACCAAGACACAAGCCTATCTCCAAGGAACTAGCATGTTCCTAATGTCCTCTTACTGTCAACTCTACATCCAGCAAAATCAGCATCTGAGAATCCATAACATTTGAAGTCATGCGTGTTTCTTAGCTGAGGAATCAAACATCCCAAATCTCTTAATTAGCTCCTAAATATATTTAGATTAGGAGATGAAAATGCCATCATGGGATTGCTTCACTTGAAGACCAAGGAAGTGGGAAAGCTCACCCATGCTACTCATTTCAAACTTGGAATGCATTAGGTCAGAGAACTTTTTACATAGCTTGGAATCAGTAGAGCCAATTATGATGTCATCTACATATATTTGCACTCACAAAATTTAATTTTTATGATGCCTAGTAAACAAAGTCCTATCTACAATGCCCCTAGTGAACTTATGTTCTAAAAGAAAGCTAGCTAGAGTCTCATACCAAGCTCTTGGAGCTTGCTTTAAACCATATAGAGCTTTATGAAATTTAAAAACAAAAGAGGCATGAGTTGGATAGATAAAATTTGGTGGTTGCTCCACATAGACTTCCTCTTTGAGTTCACCATTAAGAAAAGCACTTTTGACATCCATTTGGTAGACTTTGAATTTCTTGTATGCTGCATATGCAAGGAATATCCTGGAAGCCTCTAGCCTTGTAATAGGGGCAGAAATCTGGTCATAATCAATTCCTTCGACATGGGAATAGCCTTGAGCTGCCAATCTTGCTTTGTTCCTTACAATAGATCCTTTAACATCCAACTTTTTCCTGAAAACCCATTTAGTTCCAATGACTCAGTAGTTTTGTGGTCTTTGAACTAAATCCCAAACTTTGCATCTGTCAAACTGATTGAGCTCCTCTTGTATTGCAATAATCTAGTAGGAATCTTGCTCTGCATCTTTTATGGATTGAAGTTCAATCTGAGATATGAAGCAAGCAAGCATCAAATCTTGGTTGAGTTGATGCGTTGTTTTCACAGCAACTGATATGTCTCCAATCCTTTGAGATAAGGGATGATCTCTAAGTGTGACAAGATCAGTAGGAGGAGTTGGTTCATCAACAGCTTTGGAAGTTAATTTGTCTTGTGGAATTATATTAGCTGTTGTTGGTTCAACTGTTCCAACAGTTTCTTCTTCACTCTTTTCATCAGTCTGTGGAGATGGATGAGATGTAACCCCTTGGGTGAGGTTTAAGTCATCCAATTTCTCACACAGAAAGGGTACCTGCAAAGTATCTTTCGTAGAAGAATCCTTCTCCTTATAACACATGTTAGCTTCATCAAAAGTTATATGTACATATTCTTCTATTTTTAAGGTTAATTTGTTAAATACCCTATAAGCCTTGTTGACTTGGGAATATCTAAGAAATATTCCATCTGCAGATTGGCTTAAAACTTTCTAAGATGTTTCTTATTATTATTGTGAATGTAACATCTATAACCGAATATTCTAAAATAATTTATTTTAGGTTGCTTCCCTTTAAGCAATTCATTGAGAGTCTTACCCTTCAGTTTATGTATTAAACTTCAATTCAGAACAAAATTTGTTGTGCTTACAGCCTCTGCCCAAAAGGATAGGGGCAAGTAGGCATCTGCAAGCAATGTCCATGCAACTTCAATAAAGGTTCTATTTTTCATTTATGCTACCCTATTTATTGAGGAGTTCTATGAGTAGAGAAGTAATGCCTGATACCTTCAATCTCACAGAATTCTTACATAAGAAGAGATTCAAACTCAGTACCATGATCACTTCTAATCAATGGAACTGGAGTAGAGTACTCAATCTTTATGATCCTAAGAAAGTCTGTAAGAACTTTAAAGTTATCTGACTTGTTTCTGAGAAAGAACACTCAAGTGAATCTAGAGAAGTCATCTACAATAACTAGAGTGTAAGATTTCCCTCCCAAACTTCGTATATCAATGGGTCCAAAAAGGTCCATGTGTAGCAAATACAAAATTCTGGATGAATCACTCTTATTAATTGATTTAAAACAATTTTTAATTTGCTTGCATAATCGACAAGCCCTGCAGAGACTTTCCTTCTTGTAGGGGTCAGAAGGCAATTCTCTAACAAGGTTGTCCTTAGATAGTTTAGCAATATTTCTGAAGTTTACATGTCCTAGTCTTTTATGTCCTAAGTCATTAGCATTACTAATCTGATTGAATAAACAAATTTCTGAAATGGCGGACTTAAAATTTACTACATAAATGTTACCTTGTCCAATTCTTTTTAAAACAATTTTGTTGTTATCAGAAGTAATAGTACAACAACATTGATTAAATGATACCTGATAACCTTCATCACATAATTGGATTATGGATATCAAGTTATGCTTGAGACAACTCACATAGGTGACATACCTAAAGGTGATAGCACCAACTTTGACATTCCCATATCCTTTTGTTTGGCCACAGTTGGAGTCTACAAAGATGACTTTGGTCCAAGCTTTGACTTATAATCAGTCAGGTTTCACTTGCTTCCTGTCATGTGTTTTGAGCACCCACTATCCAAGTATGACTGTTGCTCTGTGATAGGATAGTCCATCACCTGCATGAAAATAGATTAGATGTTCTTGCCCCAGGTAACCTTGGGTCCTTGATTCTTCTCAAATTTATAACTAGAAATGAAAGAAAATTCTGGTTGGTCTTATATCCTAAGGGGTGAAATCTTATAGGTGGAATTATCCATTGAGTAAAAGGATGATTAAAGGTTTTAGGTTTCCTAAAATTCTGAAAAGAATTTAAGCTTCTGTTATAGAAAGCTGGGTTGGATGAATTGCAGTAAGTTCGTTTATCTACATTCGACAAATAGTTATGAGTTCGTCGAACTCCACTCAGAGAATGAAAGTATTCATTTTCTGCACCCGAATTTCGTCGATAGCGGTTTGACGAACCATATTGATTTCGCAGATCGCAGTTAGACGAATAGTTATATCTAAATTCCTCAATGGTAGTACGTCGATCTAAGTTCGATGAACTTCATATATTTTGTTGATCTTGGTTCGACGAAAAATGTTGAACATTGTTTTTATTAAGATTTTTCTTTTGCTTTGATTTATTCTTTGGAATTTTTGTTTCTTTGTTATCAACTTCTACTTTTTCTTTACCTTTGGCAGAAATAAATTTAATGGGGGTAGAAAGAATATTTTTTTTAAGAAGAGGAGGCTGACTTGATGAAGATCCCAAGCCCAGTTTGTCATTAAGCCTGCATTGACTGTGCTAGTGATATTCATCAATTTGATGCTTCTCCCATTAAGGGATTCTTCAAATTCTTTAGCCTCATTTAATTTAGTTTTTAAAGAAATGGTTTGTTAAGAAGCTAAGTCTAATTCAACTTTTAGTTTGATTTTTTCAAAAAACAGATTGTCATATTCACTTTGTTTTTCTCTGAGAATTTTGATTTCCTTCTCACATTTAATTAAGACTTTGCATAGAAGTTTGAATTCAGTTTTAAAATGATCAGAAGTAAAATCAAAAGTCGATATTACCTGGTTCTCTTCTGATTCAAATTCTGAATTTTCTGCTTCTGAAACAGCAGCTTCTGAGTTGCTGCAAGAGGCATTGATTGCCATCAAGCAGATCTCTCTGGCTTTCGCCTCTTCTTCATCCACACTAGAACTGACTGAAGTTTCTTCTTCTGATTCACTCTAGGTTTCAACCACAAATCCCTTCTCCTTCTTCTTCCTGTACGTTTTGTAGGAGGGCCTACTGGAGTGCTTCTTTGACTCTTTCTCTTTTCTCTTATCCTTCTTTTGATCCTCTGGACATTCTGGATGAATGTATCCTGGTTTCCTGCATCCATAGCAGACAATTTCCTTAGTAGGAGTCTTGTCATACCTTGGCTTGTCTTCATTTCTGGTTGACCTTCTACTAAAGTCCTTACTTGCCATTTTATAAAATATCTTTGCCAGAAGACTTAGTATGTCTTCATTGTTTGATAGTGCTTCTGATTCTTCTGATGCCTTGAAGTCTATACTTTGCTTCCTCCTGTCTGACGTACAAGTCTTTTGTTCAGCTGCCTCCCTAGTTTTCATAAGCTACTCGTAAGACTTGAGCTTGCCTAACAATGACTCAGTAGAAATCTCATTTACACTTTTGTACTCCTTGATTGGCAGATCCTAGTATCCACTACAGGTTTTTTATCAGGTGCCCTACCACTACAGATTTTTGCTCATGTGCCCTATCAACGCAAGATCTATTTTTAAGGGAGATCTAGTGATGTGCCCGCGAACAGACTCTTACTGTGGTTGGTTCGGTGAGTCGATCGCCGCGGGCTTGCTCGGGTAGGCAAGTGCACCTATCGCAAGTAGTACTCGATATTCGGGGGAATACCGAGGTCGTATTGTTCTCGGGGTTGCGTTGACTATTCTTACTCCTCCGGGAGAACTATTATTTTACTGAAAGTAAGGTGGATTTTTTTACTTAAAAAAAAGGCGGAAAAGCAAAGGAGCGAAAAAACGATTTAGAAAATATTCGATGAAGGGTTAACGCTCGGCATCGAATCGGATTAAGACTAAAACAATTTTTAATAATAAAAAGACTTAGTTTTCAAATTAATAATAAGGCAACTTGGTCGTGGAGGTTCCACAAATGTGAGCTCACCTAGCTATAGGGATATCGCTCACCTAAACGTTAAGACTATTCGACCGAACGTTAGTCCGACGAAGGATTCCTCTTAACGCCCGCTTTACGCTAAGAACCCCGCTATTGGGTGGGGAACCCAATCCGGTAGAATTACGCTTGTCCTCTCTCGAGGGTATGCACGCAACTCTATTTACCCAGGGGTGATCGGTCCATATGCACGGCCTCTCGGCTAGCTAGCATATGGACTACGGAAATAGGGCCCACACATCGATATGTGGTCCTACGCGTCGTAAACTCGGGGTAAACCCTAAGTGCTTAAATTAAAATGAAAATAAAGAGCTTCAATTATTATAAATCATTTTAAATGTCCCAATGCTCTTCGATGCCGAGGCTAATAGCGATTAGCCACACATCGGTATGGGGACGGCTTATAATTTAGTGAGGCGCGAGTTCGAAATTAAACACTACACGTTTATAAGAAAGGGACACAAGAAAAATAACAACATTTAGAAAGCTAAAAAGTTAACTAAAACGAGAACTCACGCACACTCCAAATTATAAATTAAAAAGAAACTAAGTTACACATAAAAGAAATTTGCATATTCATAATTTGCGAAGTCCCACTCAAACGAGTGGGGGCGGTAAATAAAAGCTGAAAATTGCAAGTCCTACTCAAACGAGTAGGACTGAAATGAAAGCGAGTCCTACTCAAATGAGTAGGAGAAAATAAATGCGATTACAGGGCTAAAAAGTCCGGCCATTTAACTCAAGTAAGTAGGCGGAAAAAATAAAGAAAGAAAAATTACAAATCCTACTCAAACGAGTAGGCGGGAAATAAAGTCCGACCATTTAAACTCAAGTTAGTAGGCAGAAAAATAAAGAAAGAAAAATTACAAGTCCTACTTGAACGAGTAGGACTGAAAATGAAAATGATGCGCCATTTAACTCTTAACGAGTAGGCGGAAATAAATGCACACAAACACACACACTCCATATGAAATTCAAGAAAGCAATAAAATTATACAACTACACTCACACACTCTACATAATTTGAATAAAGCATTAAAAGAAAGCAATTAAAAAGAAAGCATTAAAATTTAACACCTACACTCACACACTCTACACAATTTAAATCAAAGCATAAAAGTTAATACACCTACACTCACACACACTTCATGAAGATTAAGAAGAACAAAAGGAAATTTAGGCTCATACACTCACACACACAAATAACAAAGAAAAATCAAAGTTACCTAAAAATTAAAACTTTAACTTTTTCATGCTTAGGTTTTGCCAAAAACAAATAAAAAGGAAAATTACAATTTTTAGAAGACTAAAGTTTTTCAAAACAAATTAAAAACCAAAGTTTTTGGAAAATTAAAATACCAACATTTTCATTCTTATGATGTTATGAAAGTGATAAAAAAGTGAAAAAGAAGATGAAAAGAACAAAAGAGGTTTTACAATCCTAAAAGAAAACTAAGTAAAAAAGAACAAAATCACTTTTTTAAATCTCTTTTAAAAAAAATCATAAGAATGAAATCAAAATCCTAAGCATGAAGACAAGTTAAGGGAAAAAAGACATGGAAAGTAAATACATTACACTCATACACACACACACACCTTTCATAGATGAAGAACTAAGTGAAGAACAAAGATAAAACCAAGGATAAAAAGGGGAAAAGGTGAGCCATCCAAATGAATTTTTCATGCTAAATAGAGAGAGAAAATCTAACATTTTTATTAAAATTTTCAAGCTATTACAAAGCTAAAAGATAAAGCAAAACAAAACATGAAATAAGAAGGGAGAAATCTCCTTACATAGCACTAGTATCCATGGATTAAGCCCACAAAAAGACACTAACTTGGCCCAATAATCTGAACCCTTGGACCTTACAGAACTGGGCTATTTATAGGAAAAAATTTCTAAGTACACGCCCTCGGTCACGGGCGTGTAGGGGGGGCGTGACAGTACTATTCATGAAGGCGGCCGGCGATTGGACAGCAAAGTTGACTTCGGGCTGAGTTCGCAGCAGTCACGCCCCAGGTCACGGGCGTGACTCTGGGCGTGTCGGGGAGGTAGAACCGGGCGCGGGTTGCGTCAAATGTCCTCGGCAGCATCTTGTCGGGCCAGCTGGAAAGGTCACGCCTCATGTCACGGGCGTGACTATGGGCGTGGCAGTTGGGGTCGACACTCGACGAATGTCGAGCGGAATTCGTCGAGAGGAGAGGACACGGGCTTGGGTCACGCCCCGTGTCGGGTGACACAGGCGTGTCGCCAGGCGTGTCAAGCTTTAACTTCAGAAATTTTGTAATTTCACGGGAAATGCAATGTCACGGCCCGGTCACGGGCGTGACCAAAGTGTCACGGGCGTGTACTGCCCAATTTTGGCAGATTTTGGAATTTTTCTGCAAAATAAAATAAAACAAGTTAGGAGAAAATTTACAAGAATAAGAGCATTTTATTGAACAAAAATAAGTAAAAACGACGAAAATAAATGAAAATGACTAAATTAATGTGCATAAAAATACGCATATTTACAATTCATCAAATACCCCCATACTTAGGCTTTTGCTATTCCAGAGCAAAAGTTTGAGGTGAATCTATAAGGAATAAAAAAAACTCTAAGTTTTGGCTATCGTTTAATCAATTATAAGAGAGATCGAAATAAATATACGGGGTGTAAGAGTTAAGTCCTAAAATTATGTAGATGATTTAAATAGCGCAAAAGTTTTGGCCAAAAGACTTCTTGATGTAATCAAATAGAAGGCAACATTTGTAATGGTTAGATTAACGAAAATAGTTTGGAATTATAAGAACTCTATCTTATACGAGTGCTACCGGAAATAATACAATTTACTAATTATGCTCTCAAAAAGATTTTTGAATTAATTCTATAATCGTGTAATTGGCTAAGGGGGTAGTGTGGTTTATGAAGAGGGTTTTGATATTTGAGGTGAGGTAATTTTTTCTCGAACCTCCATGTTTTTTTTTCTTTTGGATTATTAGGAAAACGAAATCTTATTTTCCTAATATGATTTTTGTTTTTCAACTTCATAAGAAAAATTAACCCAATGTATATTTGTAGGAGTAATGAATTTTATCCTCTTACTCCCTATATAATCTTTTAAAATTATTGGGTGCCTATGTTTACGGAACGAAATCTTGTTCCCATTGACATAAGATCTTTTAAGGATAAAATTTTTCATGCCAAGTAGGTCATGAAAAGTAAGGGGAGAAAGGAAAACTAGATTGTAATCCTAAAAATTTTTGAGAGCAACCTTAATAATTTGTACGTCCCAATTTTTTTCAGAAAGCTAAAAGTAAGTATAATTGAATTCTATAGTCGTTATTTCCTAACATAATATACGTGCTCCTATTAATGAAAAATTAGAAGTAGTGCCTAAAACAAGTTCGCTAGTTTTTACAAAGCATAAAGAATTCTTTAAAACTTAACCCCGGCTATTTAAATGTTTCAATCAATAATTAACAAACGGGTAGCAAACAGAGAATTAATAGTATTCACATATAAATAAACTCAGAACAGAATTTTTGGATAGCAGAAAAGTTAAGTATGGAATATTTAATTTATTTGTTGCAAAACATTTTTTTGTTTGATTTTTATAGTTTTTATTATCATTTTTTTTGTGTTTTTCATTTATTATCTTTTTTTGTTGTATTTTTGTTTTTCGCAATTTTTTCGAAATTTTTTTTTTTGAACTATTATCTTTTTTTTTGTATTTTTTAAGAGAATTTTCATAATATGTACAAAAATAAGGGAGAAAAAGAAAAAGGTTTGTACAAGAATGAGGAAGGGGGAGAGAGAAAAAAAAACAAAAAAATATATACAAAGTGAAACTAAAAAAATTTTTTTGTTTTGTTTTTTTGAGTTTTTGGAAAAGAGAAAGAGAACAAAACAAAAAAAATTTTGGATTTTTGTTTTTTTTCATTTAAAATTTTTGTTTTTTCATTTAAAATTTTTTTGTTTCATTTTAAGATGTTTTTTAATTTTTTTGTTTTTGTTTTGTTGTTATATGTATTTTTTGTATTTTTCTTTTTTGAGAAGCAAAAAAATTGAAGTGCAGAAAGTAAAGCACGAAAATACCCTCATACTTAAGTCCAACATTGTTCCCAATGTTGTATCGTAAGTATGCGGAACAGAAAGGAAAGACAATATATACAAAGAAAAGAAAGGGAAGGGGGTAGAAGCTTCCCTGAAACGCGTAGGGGGAGGCCGATCAGAAACCCTGCGTTTATTAGAAAAAAAATAGCAAAGGTAATAAGGAAAGAGCGAAAAAGATAAGCGAGGGGTGCCTCCCAGGAGCGCTTTGTTTATAGTCGTGTAGCTTGACTATTTTGGCGGGTTTATTAGGTGGAGGAAAGTTATGGTTTCGCTAAAACCGATCACTGGGTCGCCCGCGATCTAAGACTTTAACCGATGGCCGTTTACTTTAAAAGAGCCTTTGTCCGGGTGGGAGATGAGTACGGTTCCATAAGGAAAAACTTCTTCAACTAGGAAGGGACCGGACCATCTAGATTTTAATTTACCTGGAAAAAGCCTAAGACGTGAATTGTAAAGAAGGACAAGATCGCCCGGAGAAAATAATTTTTGGGACTTGATTTTTCGATCGTGATATAACTTAGAGCGCTCCTTATAGAATTTATTGCTCTCGTAAGCGTTCGCACGCCATTCATCGAGCTCGTTTAGTTGCAGTTTTCTATTCTGAGCGGCTAAGTTGGAGTCGAGGTTTAAGAGTTTTAAAGCCCAAAGTGCGCGATGTTCTAATTCTACGGGTAAATGGCACGCTTTGTCGTAGACTAACCGGAACGGCGTACATCCAATAGCGGTTTTATATGCCGTCCGATATGCCCACAACGCATCGTCGAGTTTAACGGACCAATCTTTCCTATTTAGTGAAACGGTTTTTTCTAAGATTCGCTTAATCTCTCGATTTACTACCTCGACTTGGCCACTTGTTTGCGGGTGGTAGGGGGTGGCAAGCTTGTGCGTGACTCCGTATTTAGCTAACGTCTTAGCTATAAGAGCGTTACAGAAATGCGTTCCCCTATCACTAACAATTGCGCGAGGCGTGCCGAAGCGAGAAAATATTTTTTTAAGAAATGTAACGACGACTCGCGCATCGTTGGTGGGGAGAGCTTGCGCTTCCGCCCACCTTGATACGTAGTCGACCGCCACTAAAATATACATATTTTTGAAAGACGGAGGTAGGGGGCCAACAAAATCTATGCCCCACAAATCGAAGACTTCGCACTCTAAAAACATGTTTTGGGGCATCTCGTCGCGACGAGAGATGTTACCCGACCGCTGACAGCTATCGCATGCGCGCACAAAAGTATGCGCGTCTTTGAAGAGAGTGGGCCAAAAGTAGCCCGCCTCGAGCGCCTTCCGAGCGGTCCGGTTGGCTTGATAATGCCCACTGGCTGGACCCTCGTGGCAGTGCTTAAGAATTTGTAAGCACTCCACACCCGCAACGCATCGTCGAACCGCTTGGTCCGCGCAGATACGAAAAAGAAATGGGTCCTCCCAAAAGAAATTTTTCAAGTCAGAAAAGAATTTCTTCTTTTGATGACTGGAAAACTCTTTCGGAAGGACCCGCGCGACTAAAAAATTTGCAAAATCTGCGAACCAAGGCGAAGATGACGAGGATTTATTAATGGCAAGAAGGCGTTCCTCGGGGAATCTGTCATTTATTTCAGATTCGACGAGCGCTTCCGCACCCGGATTTTCTAAACGGGAGAGGTGGTCTGCCGCTAGATTTTCCGCTCCCCGCTTATCTCGGATCTCCAAATCGAACTCTTGTAGGAGGAGAATCTAGCGAAGAAGGCGGGGCTTCGCATCATTTTTAGCTAATAAATATTTAAGCGCGGAGTGATCGGTAAAAACGATAACTTTAGAAAGCGTTATATACGAGCGAAACTTATCGAAAGCGAAAACGACGGCTAAGAGTTCCTTTTCCGTTGTCGTGTAATTTACTTGTGCGGAAGTGAGCGTCTTGCTAGCGTAATAAATAGGATGAAAATGTTTTTCTACGCGTTGGCCAAGAACGGCACCTAAGGCAATATCACTAGCGTCGCACATTATTTCGAACGGAAGGGACCAATTAGGGGCCACTAAAATTGGTGAAGAGATAAGTTTTTGTTTTATTAAATTAAAGGCGGACTCGCATTCGCTACTAAAGATGAAACGTGATTCCTTTTCCAAGAGGTGAGTTAGCGGCTTTGTTATTTTTGAAAAGTCTTGAATGAAACGTCGATAAAAGCCCGCATGGCCTAAGAAACTCCTAATAGATTTTACGTTTGTTGGATGCGGAAGTTTTTCTATAATTTCTATCTTGGCCTTATCCACCTCTATCCCCTTAGACGTAAATCATATGGCCGAGGACCAAACCTCCTCGAACCATAAAGTTGCATTTTTCCCAATTTAAAACAAGGCTTGTGTCCTCGCACCGTTGAAGGACACGATCTAAATTGTGAAGGCAATCGGGAAAAGAGCGTCCGAAAACAGAGAAGTCATCCATAAAGACTTCCATAATGTCTTCTACTAGCTCGCCAAAGATCGCTAGCATACATCTTTGGAATGTAGCTGGCGCGTTGCAGAGTCCAAATGGCATTCTTCGATATGCGAAGGTGCCAAACGGGCAAGTAAAAGTTGTTTTCTCTTGATCATCGGGGGAAATGGGGATTTGGAAAAACCCCGATAAACCATCAAGAAAACAATAATACGGATGACCGGATAAACGCTCTAAAATCTGGTCTAGAAATGGCAGAGGAAAATGGTCCTTGCGGGTGGCGTCATTAAGTTTCCTATAGTCGATGCACACTCGCCAACCCGTAACAGTACGAGTTGGGACAAGCTCGTTATGCTCATTCGCCACTACGGTAAGACCGCCCTTCTTGGGCACGACATGCACGGGACTAACCCATGCACTGTCCGAAATAGGGTAGATAATCCCCGCATCTAATAACTTAATGATTTCGGCTTTAACGACGTCTTTCATGTTTGGGTTAAGACGACGCTGCGGCTGAATCGTTTTGCGGCAATTATCGTTAAGGAAAATCTTATGGGTGCAAAAGGAGGGGCTAATCCCCTTTAGGTCAGAGATTTGCCACGCAATTGCGTGGCGATGTTTAAATAAAACTTCCAATAGATCGGAAGTCTCCGAATCACTCAAGTCCGAAGAAATGATAACGGGGAGCGTATCACCTTTTCCCAAAAAAGCGTACTTGAGCGAGGCGGGTAAGGGTTTGAGGTCTAGGATGGGCGGTTCTTCTAGGGAGGTTTTAATTCCTATGTCTTTCTTACCAATTGGTTCGAAAGGCAAGTCTATAGACGTATCCTCATCGCAGTTGAAATTTTCGAGCGCATAAATATCGTCATTTAAAAATACGGACTCGAAAATGGGAGAAGAACGATCTCCGAAAAAGGTATCTAAAGAATAGCAGAAATCGTCGCTCGATGACAAATTGTCCATCGAGGGATTAATAGAGAAAGTAACTTGGTCATCGCCTACTCGGAGGAGAAGGCTACCATTACTAACATCTATTAGTGCGCGGGAGGTGGCGAGAAAAGGGCGACCGAGTATTATTGGTACCTCGGCGTCCTCCTCGATATCTAAGATGACGAAGTCTACCGGGAAGGTAAACTTGTCGACTCGGACAAGGACGTCCTCCACTACCCCGATAGGGAACTTAACCGAGCGATCCGCTAATTGGATGTGCATATTCGTAGGACTAGGAGTACCCAAACCTAAACGCGAAAAGAGCGAGAACGGCATCAGATTAATGCTAGCCCCGAAATCAGCTAAGGCGTACTTTACTAATATATCGCCAAAAAGGCACGGGATGGAAAACCGTCCCGGGTCGTTTTGTTTTGCGGGCAATTTATTAGTAAGGGCCGCCGAGCAGACAGCGTTGAGAGATACATGCGAAATATCCTCTAATTTGCGTTTATTAGAAAGTAGTTCTTTTAAAAATTTCGCATATTTGGGCATTTGCGAGATATCCGCGCAAAAAGGAACATTAATGTGAATTTGTTTTAGTAATAAAATAAATTTTTCATATTGCGCGTCCTTACGCTCGTTTTCTAACTTATGCGGATACGGAAGAGCCTTGTTTAAAATAATTTTTTCTTTTATAATAGGTAAAGGCGGCGTAAGCGAAGAAAGGGGAAGAGGGGTCGGAGGTGAAATATGTACCTGAGGGTCGGTCCGTTTTGGATCGACCACCTCCTTTCCGCTACGGAGGGTTATAGTGTTGGCGTTCTCCCGCGGATTGGGCTCCGTGTTTCCCGGCAGTGCCCCGAGCGCGCACTCGGACATCATCCTCGCCAGTTGTCCAACCTGTTGTTCGAGTGTTTTTAGCGATCCGGTGATGTTCCGGATATTTGACTCGTTGGACGCAATATATTTCGAAAAATTTTCCTCCATCGGGGAGGGTTTCGGAAGAGGAGGGGGAGGAAGAAATCCGGGCGCATAAGAAATAGGGGGACGCTGAGCATTATTCGGGTTGCTCCACGAGAAGTTGGGGTGATTCCTCCAACCCGGATTATAGTTATTACTATAAGGGTTGTTGTTGGGGTTGAAGGGAGGACGACCCGAATTTCCCATGAAGTCCACGAACTCTTCAGCTACGCAGACGTTAGGGGGAATAAAACAAGGTGGAGTGGAGGAGGCAGCAGACATCTCCGCCATCTGCTTTGTTAACCTTTCAACTTGAAGGGTCAAGAGAGCAGTGGCATCCACTTCAAAAAGACCAGCCGCCGGCTTTGGCCGTCCCCGCGGGACGTTCCATTGATAGGCGTTCATAGCCATCTCTTCGAATAAAGCCTTGGGCGGCCTCGGGGGTTTTGTTGTTAAGCGTACCCCCGGCAGCCGCGTCAATCATTTGACGCGTCTGAAAATTCAGCCCATTATAAAAAATTTGAACTTGCAACCACGTTGGCAGCGCGTGGTGCGGGCAACGGCGGAGGAATTCCTTAAACCGTTCCCAAGTCTCGTATAGAGACTCAGGATCGTTCTGCACAAACGAAGAAATGTCCGCCCGCAACTTTGCAGTTTTTGCGGGCGGAAAGTACTTCTTTTGGAACCGTTCCGTCAACTCAGCCCACGTGGTGATACATCCTCGCGGGAGGGCATTCAACCACGCCTTGGCTTTGGACTTAAGGGAAAAAGGAAATAAGCGCAAACGAATGGCGTCATCAGTGACGCCATTGATCTTGAAGGTGTCGCTTATCTCCAAGAAATTGGACAAGTGGACATTCGGTCCTCATCCAGCAGTCCATCGAACTGCACGGCGTTTTGGACCATTTGAATGACACTTGACTTAATTTCAAAATTATTATTCGCCACCGCAGGGCCAACAATACTCGACCCAGAATCATCCAGGTTAGGCCGGGCGTAATAGGACATAGTACGCTCGGCCGCCGGGGGAAGGTTAGGCGCGGCCATAACTACAACAGTGGGTTCTCCGATAGATTCCTCGGGATCTAAAGAAGGATTTCGGTGATGAGATCGGATACGCGCAAGAGAGCGTTCGATCTCAGGGTCGAAGTCTAAATCTTCAGACTCTGAGGGTTGTCCTCGGGTCATACACCCAAACAAAAATAAAACAAAAACAAACCTTTTTTTTGTTTTTTTAAAATAAAGTTTTTAGTTTTTTTTTTTTTGTAGAAAATAAGTAAAATTAATAGACTCCGGAATTCGAAATAGCAACTCGAAAAGAGAATTCCCCGGCAACGGCGCCAAAAACTTGATGCGCCGTCCCCGGCAACGGCGCCAAAAACTTGATGTGCCCGCGAACAGACTCTTACTGTGGTTGGTTCGGTGAGTCGATCGCCGCGGGCTTGCTCGGGTAGGCAAGTGCACCTATCGCAAGTAGTACTCGATATTCGGGGGAATACCGAGGTCGTATTGTTCTCGTGGTCGCATTGACTATTCTTACTCCTCCGGGAGGACTATTATTTTACTGAAAGTAAGGTGGATTTTTTTACTTAAAAAAAAGGCGGAAAAGCAAAGGAGCGAAAAAACGATTTAGAAAATATTCGATGAAGGGTTAACGCTCGGCATCGAATCGGATTAAGACTAAAACAATTTTTAATAATAAAAAGACTTAGTTTTCAAATTAATAATAAGGCAACTTGGCCGTGGAGGTTCCACAAATGTGAGCTCACCTAGCTATAGGGATATCGCTCACCTAAACGTTAAGACTATTCGACCGAACGTTAGTCCGACGAAGGATTCCTCTTAACGCCCGCTTTACGCTAAGAACCCCGCTATTGGGTGGGGAACCCAATCCGGTAGAATTACGCTTGTCCTCTCTCGAGGGTATGCACGCAACTCTATTTACCCAGGGGTGATCGGTCCATATGCACGGCCTCTCGGCTAGCTAGCATATGGACTACGGAAATAGGGCCCACACATCGATATGTGGTCCTACGCGTCGTAAACCCGGGGTAAACCCTAAGTGCTTAAATTAAAATGAAAATAAAGAGCTTCAATTATTATAAATCATTTTAAATGTCCCAATGCTCTTCGATGCCGAGGCTAATAGCGATTAGCCACACATCGGTATGGGGACGGCTTATAATTTAGTGAGGCGCGAGTTCGAAATTAAACACTACACGTTTATAAGAAAGGGACACAAGAAAAATAACAACATTTAGAAAGCTAAAAAGTTAACTAAAACGAGAACTCACGCACACTCCAAATTATAAATTAAAAAGAAACTAAGTTACACATAAAAGAAATTTGCATATTCATAATTTGCGAGTCCCACTCAAACGAGTGGGGCGGTAAATAAAAGCTGAAAATTGCAAGTCCTACTCAAACGAGTAGTACTGAAATGAAAGCGAGTCCTACTCAAATGAGTAGGAGAAAATAAATGCGATTACAGGGCTAAAAAGTCCGGCCATTTAACTCAAGTGAGTAGGCGGAAAAAATAAAGAAAGAAAAATTACAAATCCTACTCAAATGAGTAGGCGGGAAATAAAGTCCGGCCATTTAAACTCAAGTGAGTAGGCGGAAAAATAAAGAAAGAAAAATTACAAGTCATACTCGAATGAGTAGGACTGAAAATGAAAACGATGCGCCATTTAACTCTTAACGAGTAGGCGGAAATAAATGCACACAAACACACACACTCCATATGAAATTCAAGAAAGCAATAAAATTATACACCTACACTCACACACTCTACATAATTTGAATAAAGCATTAAAAGAAAGCAATTAAAAAGAAAGCATTAAAATTTAACACCTACACTCACACACTCTACACAATTTAAATCAAAGCATAAAAGTTAATACACCTACACTCACACACACTTCATGAAGATTAAGAAGAACAAAAGGAAATTTAGGCTCATACACTCACACACACAAATAACAAAGAAAAATTAAAGTTACCTAAAAATTAAAACTTTAACTTTTTCATGCTTAGGTTTTTCCAAAAACAAATAAAAAGAGAAAATTACAATTTTTAGAAGACTAAAGTTTTTCAAAACAAATTAAAAACCAAAGTTTTTGGAAAATTAAAATACCAACATTTTCATTCTTATGATGTTATGAAAGTGATAAAAAGTGAAAAAGAAGATGAAAAGAACAAAAGAGGTTTTACAATCCTAAAAGAAAACTAAGTAAAAAAGAACAAAATCACTTTTTTAAATCTCTTTTAAAAAAAATCATAAGAATGAAATCAAAATCCTAAGCATGAAGACAAGTTAAGGGAAAAAAGACATGGAAAGTAAATACATTACACTCATACACACACACACACCTTTCATAGATGAAGAACTAAGTGAAGAACAAAGATAAAACCAAGGATAAAACGGGGAAAAGGTGAGCCATCCAAATGAATTTTTCATGCTAAATAGAGAGAGAAAATCTAACATTTTTATTAAAATTTTCAAGCTATTACAAAGCTAAAAGATAAAGCAAAACAAAACATGAAATAAGAAGGGAGAAATCTCCTTACATAGCACTAGTATCCACGGATTAAACCCACAAAAAGACACTAACTTGGCCCAAAAATCTGAACCCTTGTACCTTACAGAACTGGGCTATTTATAGGAAAACATTTCTAAGTACACGCCCTCGGTCACGGGCGTGTAGGGGGGGCGTGACAGTACTATTCATGAAGGCGGCCAGCGATTGGACAGCAAAGTTGACTTCGGGCTGAGTTCGCAGCAGTCACGCCCCAGGTCACGGGCGTGACTCTGGGCGTGTCGGGGAGGTAGAACCGGGCGCGGGTTGTGTCAAATGTCCTCGGCAGCATCTTGTCGGGCCAGCTGGAAAGGTCACGCCCCATGTCACGGGCGTGACTATGGGCGTGACAGTTGGGGTCGACACTCGACGAATGTCGAGCAGAATTCGTCGAGAGGAGAGGACACGGGCTTGGGTCACGCCCCGTGTCAGGTGACACGGGCGTGTCGCCAGGCGTGTCAAGCTTTAACTTCAGAAATTTTGTAATTTCACGGGAAATGCAATGTCACGGCCCGGTCACGGGCGTGACCAAAGTGTCACGGGCGTGTACTGCCCAATTTTGGCAGATTTTGGAATTTTTCTGCAAAATAAAATAAAACAAGTTAGGAGAAAATTTACAAGAATAAGAGCATTTTATTGAACAAAAATAAGTAAAAACGACGAAAATAAATGAAAATGACTAAATTAATGTGCATAAAAATACGCATATTTACAATTCATCATCTAGCAACCCTTTTAACTTTTGATCAGGTGCCCAAAAACCTAACTAAGTCTTTTGATCAGGAGACTTAACAACCAAGGGATTAACTTTTTAAGGGATTTAGAAACCCTTTTGAAAGTGAAGTGTTAGACCTGAAATACTCTAGAGGGGGAGGGGGGGGGGTGGGTGAATAGAGTATCCTAAAATCCTTTAGAAAACTGTACAACTTTTACTGTAAATAAAAACTATAGAATAACAAATAAATAATCACAAGCACACAGTAAACCTAGCTAGCACAAACACAGCAAGAACATAAGAAAGGGCAACCAAACAACACAAAATATTATAGTGGTTCCCCAACCTGGTTACATCCACTCTTCTACCACCTTGATAGGAATCCACTCAGATTTTTGATCAGGTTCCTGACACCAATGAGCTTTTGATCAGGTGCTCAAAAACCAAACCTCAAGTCTTTTGGTAAGGTGACTTGCAACCAGGAATAACTTTTGAAGGGTGTTATAACCCTTTATACAGTGGGGTGATGAGGGTGATATTGTCTTCTCTTTCTCAATATACAACTGAGAAGACTTAAGTGGAAATGATTTTAGCAAAAAGCTCCCCCTGAGATATAGAATAGTTCAGGAAAAAACTGGAGCTTTGCTTCAGGGTGATAGGTCTTCAGTCTTTAAGCCTTGACCAGAAAAGATCTTCAGGAACTTCTTGACAGATGGAATTGATGTTGTCCTTTGAAGTGTCCTGGAGATTTGAAGAATGAAGACTCTTGATTTTTGATTGATTGTCCTTCTTCTTCATATAGCTGATGTTCTTATGGTCTAGGGCTTCTTCTCTGTATCAGATTTATGTGAAAGAAAGAGCTGAGAATTCCTTGATTTAGACTGACTGACTGTGTATCTATGTTGTCTGTCTTTCTCTGTATCTCTGTGTGTTTATTGTCTGTGTGTGTATCTTTTCTTTTGAGGAATGCAGAGGAAATTTCTTTTATATTTACTGTCAAAAAATTCTCATTCGAAATTTGAATTCCTCTGCATTAATTGCTGACGGCCTTGAAAATAAACTGCATTAATTTATTTCCCCAACTGCCCATGGAAAAATGGCAAGCAATAATCTTGGAGAAGACCATAATCAATGCTCTGTCTAACGGTTATATTTAGAGAATATTTTAGCATTGATTACTCAGGAAATATTGCAGTAGGAAAGGGACAAAATGAAGGAAATAACTAAGTATGGATTCGTCGAACAGAGAATAGAAATTATCGAGCTGAGTCTACAGTTCGTCGAGTTGAGAAGCTGTGTTCGTCGACCAGATGGCTTCTATTCGTCGAGTTGAGTTCCAAGATTGTCGAGTAGAGAGTAGAACTGCATTGATTAGAAATTTTGACAATTCTGTGTATGGAGTTCGCCGATCTGAGAGCTGATTTCGTCGAGCTGATAACTTGACAGAACTTCTGGGGAATATGTCGACACAAGTCCTGGGTGTCGACACAATTACTTCTTGTCTTGACATGGCTATTGTGTTGACATAAATCTAGAATGTGTAGACATAAGTCCTGTGTGTCGACATAATTGTTGTTAGTGTCGACACAAGTCTTGCTTCTGGTGTTGACACAAACTTCTGGTGTGAAGTGTTGAAGTATCCAGAAATCGTCGACCCGAGAATCTATTTCGTCAAGCTCAGGACCACTAACTGCTGTTGGATAACTTTAGCCAAAGTGGTCAAAGTTCGTCGAGCTGAGAATCTTGAATTCGTCGACTAGAGATGATTCTAGACTTAGAAAAATTGAGAAACTTCTGGAATAATAAGTTGAAGTTTAGAACCCAGAAATAATCAACCAGAGAACTAAGTTCGTCGACTGGAGTTTAGAGAATAAAGTCTGGACATGGAATGCTGAAGGTAGAGTCCAAAGATCATCGACCTGAGAATCAACTTTGTCGAGCTCAGCTCAGAGAATTTTCTCTGAGATCGTCGAGCTGAGCACGACAATCGTCGACCTAAGTTCGGCGAACGTCAAACTCATTTTACTAAGTCTTTGGAAAATCTCTAAGTCTTGAGTCTCTGGTAGTCTGATGATGGTTGGTCCATGAAATGTTGAAACTAAAGACTTGGCCTAAACTCTAGGACACAACTATGATCCTGGCTATACATGATGGGTCACAAGATCCTAACTTAGTGAACCTAGCCCAAAGCAAACATAGGGATCCAATAGTCTCCCCCTATTTGGTTGAGTTCACTAATTACAGACTTAGACTAAACTGAAAATAAACAAAGCAGAAAAAACATATATCTGGCAGAGAAAAATGAACAAATGCAGCAGATATATATATACAGATAAGTTTTGTTCAGAAATAAGAAAGCAGTTATAAACATAACAGAAATTAACCAGTTCAGAACTCATTTCTTTTGCTTCTTCTCTTTGGGCTTTTCTTCTTTGCTCTTATCTCCTGGCTTAGTAAAAACAATTTCTCTGTTTGGATCTGAAGCTTGCACTTTGGTCATGGTCATAACAGCGGCGCCTATAATATTCAAAGATGTGGCTCTGGGGACTACTGCTTTTGGGTGCAATTTCATGTAATCATCAACATTGAAAACTTGTTAGCTTTCTCAAACCTCTTAAGCTCTTCTTTCATGTACTTTGACATTGTTGTATATTCTGAGGGATTCTTTCCTTCAGCTCTGGCTTTGTTGATCATAGAAAGGCCAACAAGTTCTTGGAACCTGGCCATCCTAGCTGAAGTACCTGTTTCTTAATCTTCAAAGGGTACAGGAGGAGAAGGAGGTCTATTGGAGCTTTCACCTTATTGATGTTGCTTCTGTTGTTGAGGTTGGTACTGCCTGCCAGAAGGATATTATCTTTGCTTGCTGCTTTTTGATGATGAGGACCTACCCTGATGTATTTGATAAGTTTGAAATTAGGAAGTCCTTTGAGAAAATGTGCTTGAAGAACCAGCAGCTGGAGGAGGAGGAGTGTCCCTTTTGTATTTCTGAGTTGGAGGAGGGGAGTATCTTCTGCTTCTCTTCCTCTCTTTCTGTTCATTTTTAGATAACCACATCCAAGCTGACATCCCTTTATATGGAGTTATCTTCTGAAGGATATAGTAGGGAGTGTCATTGGCTGGATTTGGTTTAGGAGCAGGAGGAGCAGGTGCTTTCCTTTTCTTAGATACTTTTTTCTTCTTTGGATCCTCATAGGAATCCTCATCCTCATCCTCATAAGCATCATCAGATCCCTGAGGATTATTATATAGATCATTTAAAGCTTTCAGGGCCTCAACAAAAATGATAGGTTTCTTAGTCTGAGATGGAACTGCAGAAGGAGCTGGAGAACTAATTGTGAAAGTGCTTTCAGCAACTGCCTTATTATCTCTTCAATATCATCCAAGATCAAGGCATCAAAATCTGGCATTGAAGAGTCATCCATCACAAAGCTTGGAGCAGAAATAGTTTCTGGAGGGGATAGAATGACTGTGGGCTCTGGAGCAGCATACATGTCCCTGAGTTGCTTGGCAACTGTAGGACTTATTGTTGAAGAATAGGGTACAATAGCCAAAGATGGCTTGGTATAATCTGCTGGAAGGAAGCTCAAAAATGCAGTATCAAAAATTTTCAACAAATATGCTAAATCTACTATGTGATTTTAAAAAAATCACCAGCAGTAAGAATCTCTTCAGTAACTGACTCATCTAAATCCATCTCAGTCTCAATAAAATGAATGAAATTAATAAAATCTGTATCTTCTGCTGTTGCTGCCTCTACATCTGATGGAGCTGCTGAAACTGAAACTGTTGCTACTGCTGTAGCTGTTGCAGCTTCTTCATCAAGCATCTCCCCCTGCTTGGTTTTAGTGTGAACTGGAGCCAGCCGCTTACTAAAGATGGGGCAGCAGTGAGGGCCGACATCTGGGCAGATAGTGTAGATATGGAAGTAGCTAGAGGTGTAATGGCCTATATTATTATTGTTTTGAGGAGGGGTGTGATGAGGGCAATGACAGATGAGATGGTGGAGGGATCTAATGGTGGAGTTGTAGTTGGTGTTTCAGATGGTGGTTGGGTGGAAACATTTGGAGGGATGGTAGATGTTGGTGAGGATGGAGGAGGAGCATCTTGCATTTGGACATCCTGTGTCATTGATTTGGAGGAGAAGTGGGAGGGGATGATAGTAGATTGAAAGATGGTATGGAGGATAAGTGTGGTGGAAGAGGAGATGAAGGTGGTGTTGGAGAAAAGGAGGGTTGATGATATTCCTGAATAGGGGATGAAGTGATGTCTGTGAGATCTACTGGTAGAGAGGTGGCAGGGGATGTAACAGGAACAGATGGTTGTGGTTGTGGTACAGATTAGTGTTGGGGTTATTGTTGAGTCTGAGGTTGAGGTGGGAGGACTGTGGTGTGTGGTGGTTTTGGAGTGCTGGAAGAGATGGTGATGGTGGAATGATCTATTCAGCAGGGTGGGGAGTGACTGTAACAGCCCTTGTGCTCTCAGAAGCTTTGGTGGCAGAGGATGAGGCCTTGGAAGGCTTTGTAATGGTCCTCTCCCACCTGCCAAATAAGCCACACGTAATACTTTTCCTGGCATTGATGAATATGGTATGGGAGACCAGTGATTCAGCAGCTTTTTCTTTCAAAAAGATCCACAGGATCCTTCCAAAACAAACTTCCTTTTTGTTATTCTTTTCCTTTATTAGATCAAAGATAATCTGAGCCCAGTCCACTTGCTTCTTGTTAACTACTGCAAACATAACCAGAAATTGATGCTGGTTATATAATCATGTGCAGTATGCTTGCCTAGCAAGACTTTCCCAACAATATCTGCCAGAAACTTGAATTCGGCAGATAAGTGTTTCTTCAATAACTTATTAGGGTTATCTCCTGTATAACCCATCAAACTCAACATTTGATCATATTCTTCACTGTCAATCTCTAATTTTTCTTCACCATTGTGCAATCCAAAAAATTTAGTTAATACGGCGAGAGATAGAGAAACAACATTACCCGCAATTGATCCAGTCATGGTATTCTCCTCTGTGGTTGAAGATGTGTAGACCCATTATCTAATCTCAGTTCCAGATAGTTTGATCCTTGTTGTCATCAGATTCTTCAGATGCTGCTCTTGCAGAAGTTCCAGAATATTCAGAAAAATCGGGTCGGAATGCTGGAAAGAATCAAAGTCGACATCGAAGCCGGTGTATAACTTCATCGCAGCAAGGGTTCCTGTTGGAATCGCCATGAGAGTACTTGCAAGAGAAAACGACGATAAAGTGCAAAGGAACAAAAAGCGCGGGATGGAGGTCGAAGAAAACCTAAATATAGGGTTTTTCAGAATATGAATCGACAAACTCCGTTCCACCAAAATTAAAACATTCTTTGATCTGGGTTCGAAGAAATAATTTAGAGTTAAATAACTCGTCGAGCTCACTCTGAAGATTTGAAGACATTTCATCGAGCTCTGTTCGACGAAAGTTTTTTGAAGTGGATTCGTCGATCTCCGTTTGACGAAAACACCTTCACTCACAGAGAGTTCATCGACCTCCGTTTGACGAATATCTCTCGAACTATCCCTAGTTTGTCGAGCTCGGTTCGACAAACTCTGGAAATTTTGTCGAGTGCAGACATGAACTAAACTAACTCTTCTTCATTGATCATTCCAAGCTGATTTATAAAGAACAGATGGTTTCTTTCATCCAGAGGTTTGGTGAAAATGTCAGCTCTTTGTAAATCATTGTACATATAGACAAGTTTAATTTTATTTTTATCTACACACTCTGTTATGAAATGATGCCTAATGTTTATATGCTTGGTCCTACTATGATGGACTGGATTTTGTGCTATGGTTATAGCACTTGTGTTATCACATAGTAGAGTTGAATTATTTAAGTTGAGACCATAGTCTACTAATTGATTTTGAATCCACAGCATCTGGGAACAACAGCTGCCAGCTGTAATATATTCTGCCTCAATAGTCGAGGTAGACACAGATGAGTGTTTCTTACAAAACCAGGACACTAATCTCATACCCAGGAACTGGCAGGTTCCTGAAGTACTTTTCCTGTCCACTCTGCATCCAGCAAAATCAGCATCCGAGTATCCAGTTAACTCAAATTCTGATTTAGTGGGATACCATAGGCCTAGACTTGGACAACGTTTTATATATCTCAAAATTCTTTTTATGAAAATTAGATGAGATTCTTTAGGGTTCAATTGGAACTAGCATAAAGGCACGTGGCAAACATGATATCAGGTCTGCTAGCTGTAAGATATATTAGTGACCCAAAAAAGCCCCTATATAATTTCTGGTCAACAGGTTTCCCATGTGGATCAGAGCCTATTACAACATTTGTAGTCATAGGTGTTTTATTTGCCGAGGCATCAGCCTTCCCAAACTTTTTGATAAGCTCTTTTGCATATTTAGCTGGGGAGATGAAGATGCTATCAGGGAGCTGCTTCACTTGGAGACCAAGGAAGTAGGAGAGCTCACCCATGCTACACATTTCAAATTTCGAATGCATGAGGTCAGAGAACCTCTTGTATAATTCGGAATCAGTAGACCCCAAATATGATGTCATCCACATATATTTGTACTAACAATGATTGGTCCTTATGATGTCTTGTGAAAAGTGTCTTATCTACTATGCCTTTAATGAATTTATACTCTATCAAAAAGCTATCTAAGGTCTCATACCAAGCTCTTGGAGATTGCTTTAGACCATAGAGGGCTTTATGTAATTTAAAAACATAAGAGGGCTGAGTTGGAGAGACAAAACCTGGAGGTTGTTCAACATAAACCTCTTCTTTTACTACTCCATTCAGAAAAGCACTCTTCACATCCATTTGATAGACCTTGAATTTCTTGAAGGCTGCATAGGCAAGGAATATTCTGATTGCCTCTAACCTTGCCACAGGTGCAAAGGTTTGGTCATAATATATTCCTTCCTCTTACCTATATCCTTGAGCAACAAGCCTAGCCTTATTTCTCCCAATCACTCCTTGGGCATCCAGCTTGTTTCTGTAAACTCATTTGATTCCAATTACTTGGTAGTTTTGGGGTCTTGGAACCAAATCCCAAACTCTATATCTCTTAAATTGGTTTAATTCCTCCTGCATTGTAATGATCCAGTGGGGATCTTGCTCTGCATCATGGATGGATAGAGGTTCAACCTGAGAGAGGAAACATGCATGCATCAAATCTTGGTTGAGTTGATGCCTTGTCTGTACACCTACTAATATGTCTCCAATCACTTGAGATCTTGGGTGATCCCTTAGTGTGACAAAATAAGTAGGTGGAGTTGGTTCTGTAACAGCATTAGGAACTAATTCCTCTTGTGGAATTATGTTTGCTGTTGGGGGAAGATCAATTCCTTAAGTGCCTTCATCTTCACTTTCTTCAATGACTTGTGGAGAAGGATGTGTTGGAACCTCTTGGGAGAGGTTTAGTCCATCCAATTTCTCACACAAGTGAGGTACCTGCAAAGTGCTTTTGGTAGAAATCTCTTTCTCCTTGCAAGACATGTTAGCTTCATCAAATATAACATGAATAGATTCTTCAATTTTTAGTAATGATTTATTAAAAACCTTATAGGCTTTGCTTACTTGGGAATATCCTAGAAAGATTCCCTCTTCATCCTTAGCCTCAAACTTTCTAATGTATCTTTTATTGTTGTTGTGAATATAACATATACATCCAAATACTTTAAAATAGTTGATTTTAGGTTTCTTCCCTTTAAGTAATTCATAGGGAGTCATATTCTTTAGTTTAAGTATCAGGCTTCTGTTCAGGAAATAATTTGCAGTGTTTACAGCATCTACCTAAAAGGATAGTGGCATGTAAGCATCTACAAGTAATGTACCTACAGCTTCAATTAGTGTCCTATTTTTCCTTCTAGCTACCCCATTTTGTTGAGGAGTTCTAGGAGCTGAGACGCAATGCTTGATACCTTACTTATCACAAAACTCATGCATAAGAAGAGACTCAAACTCTGTGCCATGATCACTTCTGATCAATGCAACATCAGTAGAGAACACAATCTGAATGGTCCTGAGAAAATCTGTAAGAACCTTAAAGGTATCTGACTTATATCTCAGAAATGACGCCAAGTGAACCTTGAGAATTCATCCACTATAACTAAGGTATAGGATTTCCTTCCTAGGCTTTGTACAGCAATCGGTCCAAATAGATCCATGTATAACACGTACAATATCCTAGGTGAATCACTTTTATTAACAGATTTAAAACTAGATTTAGTTTGCTTGCCTAGTTGACAAGCCCTGCAGAGACCTTCCATCTTGTAGGGACCAGAAGGCAGACCTCTCACAAGATTGTCTTTTGATAGCCTAGCAATATTTTTCAAGTTTACATGACCTAGCCTTTTATGTCATAAATCATTGTGATTACTAATTATATTAAGTAAGAAAATATCAGAATTGGCAGAAAGAAAATCAACTAAGTATATGTTACCTTGTCTATTCCCAATTAAAACAGTTTGTTTTTCTTTATTAGCAATTGTGCAAGAAGATGAGTTAAAGTGTACCTGATAACATTCACCACATAACAAGCTTATAGAGATGAGGTTATGCTTGAGTCCTCTGACATAAGTCACTTTCTTGAATGTGACTGCTCCAATCTTCACTTCTCCAAAACCTTCAAACTGCCCACACTTTGAATCACGAAAGATATCCATTGGTCCCAGCAATGCTGTGCTCTTTTCTTGCTGGAGGAGGTGTTCTTTGCTCAGCTACCTCTCTAGATTTCATTAGCTGTTCATAGTACTTAAGCTTTCCTAAAAGAAATTCATTGGAAATCTCATTTAGGCTTCTAGCCTCCTTGATGGGCCAGATCCTTGAATCCCATGAGCTTGGGAAGCACATAAGGATCTTATCATTCACCTCTGTGAGGGTGATGTCCTTGTCCATGGTTTTTATCTCATTGATGATTGAGATTAACCTGTTGTGTATATCAGTTACTGACTCAGCTTCCTCCTTCTTGAAATTCTCATATAGGGATATGAGATTGGAACTCCTGTCCTTCCTTTCATCTGCTGATCCAGCTACCATTTGATTTAGGGAGTCCCAAATGGCTTTGGCTGAGGTGCATTCAGCAACTTTTTGAAAAATATCATCTAACATTGTCTGTGCCAGAATATTCATTGCCTTGAGCAATCTTTGCCTTTTTCTATGCTTCAGTCCACTCAGGTGGTGGAACTGCATTTGTGATTGAAGCTATTGTAGATGTGGAGGCAGTGGCTTGAGGAGGACCTGTCAAAACAGAATTAAAGATATCCTCATCAATAGAGTTCATGTACAATTTGATTCTTACCTTCCAGATGGCAAACTTATTCAGATTGCACACTGGAGGTCTGGTGCATGCATAATCTTTATTCTGTGTCATGCTATGTGATAATAAATCTAATAGGAATGTAAAGACAGATCTAACTCAGGATTTTTGGTTCAAGGGTTAGCTTGTACAACCAAGGGAATCCTGCTCTGATACCAATTGAATGTGATGTGTTAGATCTGAAATACTTTAGAGGGGGGAGGGGTGAATAAAGTATCCCAAAATCCTTTAGAAAACTTTATAGCTTTTGCTGTAAATAAAAACTGCAGAATAATAAATAAATAATCACAAGCACACAGCAAACCTAGCTAGCACAAACATAGCAAGAATAAAAGAAAGGGCAACCAGACAACACAAGAAATTATTGTGGTTCCCCAACCTGGGTACATCCACTTTTCTACCACCCTGGTAAGAATGCACTCAGATTTTTGATCAGGTGCCTGACACCAATGAGCTTTTGATCAGGTGCTCAAAAATCAAACCTCATGTCTTTTGGTCAGGTGACTTGCAACCAGGAATAACTTTTGAAGGGAGTTATAACCCTTTATACAGTGGGGGGATGATAGGTGATATTGTCTTCTCTTTCTCAATATAAAACTGAGAAGACTTAAGTGGAAATGATTTTAGCAAAGAGCTACCCCTGAGATGTAGAATGGTTCAGGGAAAAACTGGAGCTTTGCTTCAGGTTGATAGGTCTTCAGTCTTTAAGCCTTGACCAGAAAAGATCTTCAGGAACTTCTTGATAGATGGAATTGATGTTGTCCTTTGAAGTGTCCTGGAGAGTTGAAGAATGAAGACTCTTGATTTTTGATTGATTATTCTTCTTCTTCTTCATATAGGTGATGTTCTTCTGTTCTAGGGCTTCTTCTCTGTATCAGAGTTTTGTGAAAGAAAGAGCAGTGAATTCCTTGATTCAGATTGACTGACTGTGTATCTGTGTTGTCTGTCTTTCTTTGTATCTCTATGTGTTTATTGTTTGTGTGTATCTCTTCTTTTCAGTAAGGCAGAGGAAATATCTTTTATATTTTTTGTCAAGAAATTCTAATTCGAAATTTGAATTCCTCTTCATTAATTGTCGACAGCCTTAAAAATAAACTGCATTGATTTATTTCCCCAACTGTCCCATGGAAAAATGGCAAGCAATAATCCTGGAGAAGACCATAATCAATGCTTTGTCTAACAGTTATATTCAGACAAAATTTTAGCATTAATTACTCAGGAATTATTGCAGTAAGAAAGGGACAGAATGAAGGAAATAACTAAGTCTGGATTCGTCGAATAGAGAACAGAAATCGTCAAGCTGAGTCCATAGTTCGTCGAGCTGAGAAGCTATATTCGTCGAACAGATGGCTTCTGTTCGTCGAGCTGAGTTCCAAGATTGTAGAGCAGGGAGTAGAACTACATTGATTAGAAACTTTGACAATTCTGTGTATGGAGTTCGTCGAGCTGAGAGCTGATTTCATCGAGCTGATAACTTGTTGACAGAACTTCTGGGGAATGTGTCGACACAAGTCCTGGGTATCGACACAATTACTTTTTGTCTCGACATGACTGTTGTGTTGACAAAAATCTGGAATGTGTTGACATAAGTCATTTTTGTCGACACAATTGTTGTTGGTGTTGACACAAGTCTTACTTCTGGTGTCGACACAAACTTCTGGTGTGAAGTGTTGAAGTATCCTGAAATCATCGACCTGAGAATCTGTTTCGTCGACCTGAGGACCACTAACTGCTGCTGGATAACTTTAGCCAAAGTGGTCAAAGTTCGTCGAGCTAAGAATATTGAATTCGTCGACTGGAGATAATTCTGGACCTAGAAAAATTGAGAAACTTCTGGAATAATAAGTTAAAGCAGAGAACCCATAAATCGTCTACCAGAGAACTAAGTTCGTCGACAGGAGTCTAGAGAATAAAGTCTGGACTTGGAATGATGAAGGTAGAGTCCAAAAATCATCTAGCTGAGCACGACAATCGTCGACCTGAGTTCGATGAACGTCGAACACATTTTACTGAGTCTTTGGAAAATCTCTAAGTCTTGAGACTCTGACAGTCTGATGATGGCTGGTCCATGAAATGTTGAAACTAAGAACTTGGCCTAAACTCTAGGACACAACTATGACCCTGGCTATACATGATGGGTCACAAGATCCTAACTTAGTGAACCTAGCCCAAATCAAACTACGGATCCAACACCTTTTATAGTGAGGTAAAAATAAATTGTTGTTGTCTTCTCTTTCTCAAAGTTTTGAGAAGACTAGTGGATTGTTGTTGTTGTCAAAGATCCCCCTGAGATGTAGAATAGTTCAGGAGAACGGAAGCTTTCCTCAGGGTGTAGGCCTTCAATATGAGCACTTCTTCTTCCAATAAATATCACTGAGTGATTAAGCTTTTGGTCTCAGATTGTATGTTATGTTGCTGGAAGAAAACTTGAAGTGGAAGAATGAAGATGAACAAGATGTCTGTGTCTCTGTTTCTTGTTCTCAGAATGCAGATATTTTCTTTCTTCTTTTTCCTGACTCAGTAAATTCTAGCTGTTACACTCTCTATCCGGCAATCACCTGAAAATCCTTTTTATATCTGATTGCTAATTTTCAAATTCAAATCCTAGAAGTCCTCTGCATATTTTTTGGGAATTGGAACGGCTGAATATTGTCTTCAATGCATTTCCCCAACTGTCCCAGTAAATATTTTAAGTAATAACTCTGTGAAAATCCTTAATTAATGTTGTCATGAACGGCTATATTCTTGAGAATATGAGCATTAATTATCAGAGTATTGCTGTCTGAATATTTGAAATAATCTAAATTCGAATTGCCTCACACGGTCTAAGAAACTGAGAGAAAATAGTCGAATAGAACCTGGATAGAGTTACTCGAACTAAGGAAATTTTTCGTCGACCTAAGCTCCAAATTCGTCAAGCTGATAATTCTCCTTCGTCAAGCTAAGCTCCAAGATCGTCGAATAGAAAAAACAATTGCCAAACTGAGCTCCAAGTTCATCGAGCTGAGAATGCATTTCGTCGAGCTAAGATCCTGAGATGAGCTCACAGTTCGTCGACCTGAGCTAGACTTTCATCGAGCTAGACTCAATGCAATAAATGCCTAACTATGCAGGAGCAATTGGCTAAGTCCATAGGCGTTGAGTGATGAAGGTTCACTCAACGCACTCAACGCCTAGACATTCTGACGCATTGGCTAAGTCTTAAAGTGTTGAGTGATGAAGGTTCACTCAACGCACACAACACCTTTGATGCACAAGAATTGGCTAAGTCCAAATTCGTTGAGTGAAGGCCATTCACTTAATGTACTCAACGTCTGGGTTGTAACTAAGAATTTGGCTAAGTCCACAGATACTGACGTCAGCAAAAGTTAATAAAGTTTCAAATTTTGGGGGGAAGTCTACAGTACACGATAAATGTCATTGGAGGTCTACTATACGTCTTCTTCTGAAAAGTCAAGCCGCAACTAACCACTACTGCGGGCCCCGAGGAATAAGGAGCCGTTAATCGGCGGAAGATAAAAGGGACAAGTTCAGCTAAGACAAATTAACTTTTAGGGTTTGCTCATTTTTGAATTTTCTCAAAGTGGTCACCCAGATAGCCTAATGCCAAATTAATATCCTCAGAACTATCAAGATCACACCTTGATCGTGTGAAACCAGGAAAGCAAGCTTCAACAACCTAATGCAAACACAAGGGCAAGCAGATCATATATTATATCTTCTTTACAACGCGAGGTATACATGGCGTGACATGATTTCGCAAGTACAAAGGAACAGAAAAAACTACAAGGAAAACAATCTGAGCGGACAGAACTGCAGACCGCCAAGATCGCCGAGACCGCCCAGTCCGCCGAAGTTTCCGAAGCCACCCGAACTGCTACTGCTGTTAGAAGACGAATTATACACAGAGTCCGCCAACACCGCGAGGTCGCGCGGACACACTGTTATTCGCTGACTGCAACAAACTGCTGCCGAACTGATGAACAGACCGCCGAGCTCGGAGGTCAGGTTAATGAACTTGGAAATGTTGAAGCAGAGAAAACTGACAAGCCTCCCACGCGACCTGCTGAAACCGCTGATTGAACCCGCAAACTTCACTGATGCTGACCGCAGTCAAAACCAATCTCCTGGCTCCTCAATGTTAGTCGCACAATCTGCAAACAACACACAGCTAACTCTGCTCAACCCGCACAGACAGGAAAAACCAGACCACAAAAATTAACCAAGCCCACACTTAGTGTTCACTCAGTTACTGTAGATGTGTCGGGGGGGTGTCTATTTATAGGTGAGGTGAGGAGTGTGGTCACCACCCTAGTGAATAGAGTCACCACCCCAGCTTGCGTGCTAACACAACCGAGTCCGCCAAGTCCGCAAGGACTTGGCCAGACTTCAAACCTCCAAGCGCCAGGGCAAAGACAGTCTGCCACCATGCAGACACATTGTCAGCCCGCACAACACATACTCAGCTCCAGTCCGCCCAATGTAAGCATAACGCCAGACCGCCACTCACCCCAGCATGCAGACAAACCTGCAACTGAGCTGCATCATTCCGCAATATTCCATAACATGCGGACACAACCACAACATATGCTGTAATAGTCCCCATGCTGTAAGCAGACAAAGAGGCAGTCCACATAGCTCGATAACAACGCCAAAGCCCGCCACAAGTCCACGAACAACAAGCAGTCCGCCAGGTCAACAGCGGACTCTGCGGACTCTGCGGACACCATGAACTTGTCACAAAAAATGACCAAATCCAGAAGCCCATCAAGCAACTGATGCGAGCACGGCGGACACAGAAGACCCAGACCACCAATCAGCAGGACAGTCTGCCACAGGATAAGAAACATCCATCCCATCATGGAGATCTCGGCAAGAACAAAAGCCCATCTCCAAAACTAGTCCACAAATGCGGACTCTGCGGATGCATGAATCCAAGTCCGCCAACACCCCGCGGATATAACTTCCAATCCGCCTGGTAACCACAAGGGTTGGCCAATTGTAAGGCCGCAAATCAAGCAGAGCACCGCCAACAAAGGGACAACACAATACACTCACGCCGCTCCACTTGATGTGCAAGTCACTAGACTTCCTTGGCCATACAACATCCAGACCGCAAAACAGTCCGCCCAAGATCGCACTCCAGGTCACACAGGCCGCTCCTCAAAACTAGCTAAGCCACCAAGACCAAGCTAGGTCACCCAGGCCGCAACTAGCAGCCCGCTCAGGCCATAGAATCAGACCGCTCAGGCTGCTCATACCACCTGATCTGCCCCATCACCCACTTTCACTTCACAAATTTCAACACTCCCCCTTGAAGTGAGAAGTGGTGATCAAGCCCAGCAACCCTCGTAACCGTTGAAATGGCCCCTTCAACAGCGGCTTCGTGAAGATGTCAGCAAGGTTATCTTCACTCCGAACATGCCCGACCAGAAGAGATCCCTCCAACACCTTCTCCATTATGAAGTGGTGTTCGATCTCAATATGCTTGGTCCTTGCGTGACACACTGGATTGTTCACCAGTTTGAGAGAACTCTCATTGTCACCTTGGAGTAAAGTAAGACCTTGCACTTCCTCATGAACACCTCTATCAGCCTTCTCAATCAGACGGCTTCACGAGCAGCCAAGGCCGAAGCCTTATAATCTGCTTCCATACTAGACATAGACACTGAGTCTTGCTTCTTGCTACAGCATGATATGCAAGCTGATCCACAAGTGAAAACATAACCCGAATTTGATCTTCGATCATCCGAGTCACCACCATAATCAACATTCGTGTATCCAAGCAAAGAAAACATTGTGTCCCTACTTTAGAGGAGTACAATATCAGAAGTCGCCTTGACATACTTCAAGATGTTCTTTACCGCTACCAGATGTGACTTCCTTAGTTCAGCCATAAACCGACTTACTCGGCCAACAGCGTAAGCAATGTCTGGCCTTGTAATCGTTAAGTAGATCAAGCTCCCAACTAGAGCTCTGAACACCAAGGCATCAGGAAGAATCCTTCCTTCATCTCGTCGAAGCTTCAGACCAAGATCCAGAGGAGTAGAGCAACTCTTCCCTTCGTCCATGCCGAATTGATTCACAATGCGATCCACATTTCCTTTCTGGCAAATGCGTATCCCGCTCTCCTTCCTCTTCACTTCGAGACCAAGGAAGTGATGAAGCTCCCCCAAGTCTTTCATCTCGAAGCGTATAGCTAGCTCAGCCTGAGCCTAGTCACCTCCTCCTATGAATTCCCTGTTGATGATCATATCATCAACATACAGCAGGACCAAGACTTGCAGCTCTCCCTTCTTCTTGATGAACAAGCTAGAATCCGAGTTGGAAGTAAGATAATCGCAGAATTGAAGATACTCTGGTATCTTTCCATACCAAGCTCTAGGAGCTTGCATCAAGTCGTAGAGAGCCTTCATGAGCTTGCAGACATAGTTCAGATGAACTTCAGAAATAAAACCAAGTGGTTGATCTATGAAGATATCCTTATCAATTTCTCCGTAAAGAAAAGCATTCTTCACATCAAGCTGCCACATCCTCCATCCCTTGCAAGCAGCCAAGGCGATCACCACCCGAACCGAAGTCATCTATGCAACTGGACTAAATGTCTCCTCATAGTCTTCTCCATACTGTTGTGAGAATCCTCGAGCAACCAGTTGAGCTTTGTATCTATCAATGCTCCCATCAGCCTTCTTCTTCAACTTATACACCCACTTGCAAGTCACTGGTGTAATGCCATCAACCTTGGGCACAAGGTCCCAGGTTTCATTCTTCTTAAGAGCAGCAATCTCTTCCTTCATGACATCATCCCATTCCTTGACTATAGTGGCCTCAATGAAGTTTGTAGGCTCTTGCTCATCCAGAGGACCTGCAAAGAAGAAGGAGACAAAAATCACTGCATTCCCATCACAGTACCGAGCTGATGGCTTCACAACCCTCTTTGATCCCCTAAGGGTCTGCTCCTTGCTCACCACCTCCGTTGCTTCTTCATGCTCAACTCCAACTTCGAGCAAGCTTTGATCAATGCTCCCCCTACATACTGAGCCAGAAACCTCAGCACCAGAGCTTGAAGCAACAGGATCTGCTGGTGATACAACAAGCTCCTCTTCTAGAAGATCAGTAGTCACCTTCTGCTCTTCATCAACCTTGCTCTCTGGAAGATCAACCGACCCACCTCCATACGACGTCAGCTCATCAAAGAACAGATCTCTTGAAATAACAAACTTCTTCTTTGCAGGATCCATGCATTTCCATCCCTTCTTACGCTCATCATAGACAACAAAGACAAGCTTCTTTGCCTTTGCATCAAGTTTACTCCTTAAAGCATCCGGGACATGCATATAACAAGTTGATCCAAACACTCGAATGTGTTCCACACTTGGATTCTCCTTCTGCAACATTTCAAAGGGAGACTTCATGTTGATCAGGCTGAGCGGCATTCGATTGATGACATAAGAAGCAGAAGACATCCCCTCTGCCCAGAAGGACCTAGGAATGTCTTTCGCATGAAGCCAACACTTGCAAGTTTCCGCCAGATGACGGATCGTCCGCTCCGCTACTCCATTTTATTATGGAGTATGAGCACAAGTGTGATCTCTTTGGATCCCATGCTTCCTGCAGAAGTTAGAAAACTCAGAGGAGACAAACTCACCACCTTTGTCTGTTCTAAACTTCTTGATCTATAAGTTAAGCCGACCCTCCACTAGCTCCTTGAACTCCACAAACACCTGGAAAGCTTCTGACTTCTCCTTCAAGAAATAAACCCAAGTGTATCTTGAGTAGTCATCAATCAACACAAGCATGTGTCTGCTCCCACCAAGGCTAGCGTGACGGTTGGTCCCATCAAGTCTCCATGGATACACTCCAATGGTCTCTTGCGTCTCGTTTGTGACTTATCAAACGGAAGGTGATGAGACTTTCCGTACTGACACCCACGCAAACGTTACCGTCACCAAAGGAAGTTAGCTTAGGCAAGCCTCTTACAAGGCTCCTGTTTGCCATAGCTTTCAACTTATCCATTCCTACATGCCCCAGCCTTTCATGTCATATAGCAGCGCTAACGTTTTCTCCCATCCGATCAACCTAAGAGTTCGTTGCAAGAACAAACAAGTTCTTAACTCTCCTCCCAACATGAGCAACATCAGCCTTTACAGCTGATATGTTGTGAAGGAGCTTCACTTTTATTGGCCCAAACAGAACGTGATAACATGAGTCTGCCGCATTGGTCATAGAGAAGAGGTTCTTCTTCATAACCGGTATGTGATACACACTCCTTAATGTGAGTAGCCCCCTATCACTACCCAAATACACAATCCCCTCCTTCTCTACTGCATAAATAGTATTATTAGCAGTTATCATAGCTTCGTTACCTGAGTAGGCTTGCAGAGAAGAGAACTTCGACTTGTCTCTGGTGACGTGATGAACACACCCGGAGTCCACGATCCACTCATCATTGAAGTCGATAGTGGACAAAGCACAAACACAAGTGCCCGTCATAAAAGCTCTGCCCCATCCAGCTTCTTCAGTACTCAAGCAAGCTTCCTCCTTGCATGCAGCATGCCCAGGCTGTAGTTTGACCTTGCAGTCACACTTGAAGTGTCCCGCTGAGGACACCTGTATCACTTCTAGTTCTTCTTCCAATCATTCTTAGGAGCAGCGCTCCTCTCTGACTGATAAGAAGTTGAAGGCTCATTTTCAGCATCAGTATTCTTCTTCTTCCCTTCCCATCTCTTCTTCTTCTTGCCCATGAACAACGCTTCACTACGTCCTTCAGAGAAAGTCACTCATGTCATCTGTCTTGCCAAACTTTCCTGCAAAGCAAGCAGGTTCTCAAGTTCCAGCAGAGATGGCTGAGTAGCCCAGCCTTGAACAGAGGTTACAAAGGCAACATACTCCTTCCGCAAACCGCGGATTATGTGCCTTTTCAACTTGGCCTCAGAGATGGGCTCATCAGGATAAAGCGCTGATATCTCAGCACACAGGCTCTTCATCTTAAAGAAGAACTTAGAGATAGCCAGGTCTTCTTGAGTTATCCTAGCCAACTCATTCTCCAAGAACTGTAGCCTTTCTACATTCTTCCTGTTGAACAAATCATCAATGGTTGTCCAGATATCATCAGCTGACTCACATCCAATGATGTAATCAAACAGCTCCGATGAAACAGCCCTCTTTAGAACAAACTCTGCCTTCGCATTTGTTTTTCTCCAGAGCCTCACCTGCTCAGCAGTCCCAAAAGCAATAGTAATCTCCTGCCTGTCGTCACCACCGACGACCTCCCATAACTCCTCGCCAAGAAGAAACCTCTTCATACACGATTTCCACTTCTTGAAGTTAGTCGTGGTCAAGAGTTCAATACCCAGACCTCTTGCATGGTTCCCTTCCATTACATCGAACTTTGGTTAAGCTCCCAGAAGTACAGAGCCACAACAGAGTAACAACACAAGTTGATCAGTGCTCAAGCAACTGAACTTGGCTCTGATACCATGTTGAATTTTCTCAAAGTAGTCACCAAGATAGCCTAATTCCAAGTTAATATCCTCAGAACTATCAAGATCACACCTTGATCGTGCAGAAACCCGGAAAGCAAGCTTCAACAACCAATTGCAAACAAAAGGCCAAGCAGATCATATATTATTTATTCTTTACAAGACGAGGTATACATGGCGAGACATGATTTCACCAGTACAAAGGAACAGAAAAAATATAAGTAAAACAATCCGAGCGGACAGAATTGGAGACCGCCGAGACCGCCCAGTCCGCCGAAGTCACCGAAGCCGCCCGAACTGCTGTTACTGCTAGAAGATGAATAGAACACGGAGTCCGCCAAGACCGCGAGGTCGCACAGACACACTGTTATTTGCTGACTGCTACAAGCTGTTGTCGAACTGATGAACAGACCGCCTAGACCGCCGAGCTCGGCGGTAAGATTATTGAACTTGGAAATGTTGAAGTAGAGAAACCTGACAAGCCGCCCACGCGACCTGCTGAAACCGCTGATTGAAGCCGCAAACTTCACTGATGCTGACCATAGTCACAACCAATCTCCTGGCTCCTCAGTGTTAGTCGCACAACCTGCAAATAGCATACAGTTAATTCTGCTCAACCCGCACGGATAGGAAAAACCAGACCGTAACAATTAACCAAGCCCTCACTTACTGTCTCACTCAGTTACTGTAGATGTGCCGGGGTGGTGTCTATTTATAGGTAAGGTGAGGAGTGTAGTCACCACCCTAGTGAATAGAGTCACCACCCCAGCTTCCACGCTAACACAACCCAGTCTGCCAAGTCTGCAAGGACTTGGCCAGACATCAAACCTCTAGGCGCCAGGGCAAACACAGTATGCCACCATGCGGACACATTGCCAGCCCGCACAACACAGACTCAGCTCGAGTCCTCCCAACACAATCATAGCGCCAGACCGACACTCACCCCAGCATGCGGACACACCCGTAACTCAGCTGCATCAGTCCGCAATACTCCATAACATGCGGACATAGCCACAACATATGCTGTAACAGTCTGCATGTTGTACGCAGAAAAAGAGGCAGTCTGCATAGCTCGACAACAACGCCACAGTCTGCAACAAGTCCACAACCAACAGGCTGTCCGCCCGGTCAATAGCGGACTCTGCGGACTCTGCGGACACCATGAACTTGTCACAAAAAATGACCAAGTCCAGAAGCCCATCAAGCAACTGGCGCGAGCACGGCGGACACAGAAGACCCAGACTGCCAATCAGCAGGACAGTCTGCCACAGGATGAGAAACATCCATCGCAACATGGAGACCTCGGCAAGAACAAAAGCACATCTCCAAAAACAGTCCACAAATGCGGACTCCGCGTACGCAAGAAATAAAGTCCGCCAACACCCCGCGGATATAACTTCCAATCCGCCTGGTAACCACAAGGGCTGGCCAACTGCAAGGCCATAGATCAAGCTGAGCACTGCCAGCAGAGCGCCAACACAATCCACTCAGGCTGCTCCACTTAATGTCCAAGTCACTACGACTTCGTTGGCCATACAACAGACAGGCCACAAACCAGTCCGCCCAAGGTCGCACTCCAGGAAGCAGAGGCCGCTCCTCAAAAGCAGCCAAGCCACCAAGACTAAGCTAGGTCACCCAGGCCACAACCAGTAGCCTACTCAGGCCGCAGACTCAGACCACTCAGGCAGCTCAGACTACCCGTTCTGCCCCATCACCCACTTTCACTTCACAAATTTCAACACTCATTTCGCAAAGTAGTGGAGGAACTTCATCTTCTTCCTCGCCATTATTGCCGAGCTTGAAGCAAAAAGTTCAATCAACTGATCTAAAAGTTCCAGTAAGTTAGCTGTTGCGATCTTCACCTACTACCATAAGTTTAGAAGAAATTTTGGACAAAGAAGAAGCAGAGCCATCTGGTTCCTGCAGTGAAGGTAGCTGATTGAAGAATACTCAAACAGTGAACACATCTGTCTTCATCAGTAAGATCAGAATCTTGTTTCTAAGTTACTTCCAAAACAAGCAGAAGTTTACTGAAGATCATATTTCTTGTTATTGAGAAGAAGGTATGGCTGAGTATTTATCAGTCCAGGAAGGCAGGCATAGAGAACTTTTTCAAGTGTCAAATCAACACAAATAACAAACCTTTCTCTCTGTAGGATCCAGTCTCGAATCTGAGCTGTAGGATCCTTTGTATCTGAGTGTAGGCCTATTTTATAAAGGCTGAGGTAGGATCCTTGTGTGGATCTGAGTGTAGGGCCTACGTGCATGAGGTAGGGCTTTTTCCTGAGGTAGGAGAGTCATTCTCTCTGAGTGTAGGATCATTTGTTGATATGTGGTAGGATCCAGCTTTGGATCTGAGGTATGGTATTTGTGCCTGAGCTGTAGCAGAGTCATCCTCTCTAATATTGTAGGGCTATCCTCCTATCCTGAATTGTAGGGCTTTTGGGCCAGAGGTATGTGATCTTTTGATCACTGAGTTGTAGGGCTTTGTGCCCGAGCTGTAGGTCTTAGAGGAGACTGAGAGATCCTGAGGGATCCGTGTTGTAAGCTCTTATGAGCCAAGATTGGAGAAGTGCCTTGTCTAACAAATTGTTAGAAAGGTGGGAGGGACAGTGGACATACCCATAATCTGGGGAACCACTTTAAATATTGTTTTTGCTATGTGATTGTCTTGAAAGCAAGCTAACTAAGCTAACTCACAACACACTAAGTTAAAGATAGTCATAAAAGACTAAAAAACCTATTCACCCCCTCTAGTGTTTAGCTATCCTTGAAACTAAAGACTTTCACCAAGAGAGTACTAGGTGAGTGCTCCTCGGACTGTGCTTCCAAGGACCCCGCAAGGCGCGCTGCTCCATTGACCCCTGTCCGCTTACTAGGTAATAGAATCCCCGCACCCTCTGCATAGGGGGTCATATGTTCTCATGAGACCCTCACCCCGCCGAATTCCCCGATATTATTGGTAGAAACTATCATCTTGTCGTACTTTGTGCAAGCTAATTGCTGAAGACAAAAATTCACCTCTGTGGAGTTCGGGGTCCCAAAAGAGGGGTGATCGCGCACCTACTACCCTCAAGCAAACGATCTGTGCAGAAGACAAGGAACACAAGGGACAGACCCAAGGTCTCAGCGTGGAGGTCCCACCGCATACCCGGAAGACAAACAAACTCTTCCCCACCTAAGCCAAAGATTGAGCTAAGACACCTTCGGAGGGCACTCTTGGCCGACTGGAACATCTAAGTAGGATCTCAAGACCAACTCCCTCCTATTCAGATGTGTCTCCTTGGGTCTATGCAATATGCTACTCACCCACCCTACCGATGACGTAACCTCGCCGAACAACTCTACCTTACGCAACCCCAATTGGGCCGCCAACAACATAACCTCATTGTTCTGAAAGGATATCAAACCCTCGAGGGCTTCTCGATAACTTTATCTCGAGGTCACCACAGGGCGAGCGGTTCACGAGAATACCGCTCGCCTAAGACAGAAAGATAAATAACATACATACGGCAGCACATGCATTTTAATTTACTGGAATATAAATTCCATACTTCAGCACGCAGGCCGACAACATAAACAAATTAGACCTTCTAGGGCCGACACAAACTTGGGCATAAGCACGTCACTTCCCGCTTGATACTGCAACACCTGAACGCTGACGTCTCGACAAGCGACGACAAGCTAAATATCAGTCAACTAAAAGCGATCCAATAATATTGCACCAACCCCTTTTCGGGGCTATGGTGCTTATTCCCTGCAAATAGATAAAATACAACTTCCTCAAAGTCTTCTCCGGGAACCCCAGAACATCACCAATCCGGCTCACACGTCCTGATGGGCTTCATACAACATGCCTAAATCCGTACTCATGCTTCCAGATACTAAATCCAATTAATTGCGGGGATGTACACATCGACCCGTCGGAGAGCACCCTTCCCCCACCCGTTAGCAGGGAGGGGCTTCCATGCAAATTTGTTAATTGAGTGCTTCACCTGCCCAAGAAAGAACTTCGTTACCCTTGATGCGTGTTTTGACGGCGGTGTCGGGAGAGGAGCTCCTAGCCAACCATACTCCAGGAGACTACGACGGTGAAGGAGAGCAGCAAGTAGGGCAATAGCCTCAACTATAAGCTACTTTAGAGTAGGAGTAATGAATTTAATAAGATCATTTGCAATGTCAGAAAAATTTAGATATAATTGATCAGGAGTAGAGGAGGTATAGGTGGATTGGTGTCCACAGTTTGAACAGATAGTGAAGCCTGGAGGGATGTCTGAAAATTGGATGGATAGTAATGTTAGTGGAACATTTGATGGAGGGGTATCCTGAATAGGTGAATGATGTGAAGAGTGTGGTGGAGATGGAGATGAAAGAAGTGGTTCTTGGTGAGTAGAAGTGGATGGAATATCATCAACATATGGTGGAAGAGGTGATTGAGTAGGTGGAGATGGTGTATCCTCAGGAATATGGATTGGTGATTGTGGTTGAGATGGTGAGTATGTAATGACTGTGGATGGTTGCTGAAAGTACATTGGGAAGTTGGAGTTGGAGACATCAGGGAGTATAATATCTTCCTGAATTGAGGGATATTGTGGAGATGGTTGTTGAAGTGTAGTAACATCAACAAGGTGAGTTGATGAAGGAAATATTGAATGATGTTGAGATGGAGGTGGAACAGAGGGAATATGAGGAGCAGGACGTACTTCAGGGGTTGGTGAAGTGGCTAAAACAGCACTGGTGTCCTTTGAAGCTGTCCTGGAAGAGGAACCCCTGGATGGTTTGGTAATAACTCTCTCCCATCTGCCAAAGAGGGCAAAGGTAAGCCTCTTAGAGGAATTTATAAAAATGGTCTGGGAGACCAGGAGTTCAGGGCACTTGGCTTGCAGGAAGATGCTCAGAACTCTTCCATAACCAACATCTTTCTTGTATTTTTTCTTCTTAATTGATTCAAACAGAATCAATCCACAGTTTAATGATTTATGATTTCCTAAGGCACTCATCACCAAGAATTGGTGCCTAGTAATGTAGTCATGGGCAGAATGCTTGCCCAAGATGACTTTCCCAACTACATCAACCAAGAACTTATATTCAGCAGACAGATTTTTCTTCAGTAATTTATTAGGTTTCCCTGGGAGTGACCCATGATACCTACCATATCTTCAAACTCATTGCTAGATAATTCAGTCTCATCTTCCCCATTTATAAAACCAAAAACTTTTGTGAGAATATCAGTGGTAAGAGAAACCTGATGAACAAAAATCGATCCAATAATGGTGGTTTGGTCTGGAAAACTTGTTATGAATACCCATTCTTTAATTTCTTATACTGGAAGCTTGATTTAATGTCATGAACTGCCTCAACTGCGGTGCCTCAAAGAACTGAAGTATGTCTTTGAAGATTTGATCAGAATGATTGAACGAATCGATGTTGATGTCGAATCCTGCATCAAACTTCATGCTTGAAAGAGTCGCCGCCGAAATCTCCATGCCTGCAAAAACAAAAGATCAAGTGCATGAGAACTGGAAAGCGTGGGATGGAGTTCGATGAAAACCCTATTATATATTTTTAGAAGATGAAAAGATGAAATCCGTCCAACAAAAAAAGAAAAGCTTCGAACTCAGGTCAACAAAAAAATCCATGAAGAAATAAAAGCGTCGATCTCAGTTTGAAGAGGGGGAAAACATATCGTCGTATTCCGTTTGACTAAAAATTTATTGAAACAAAATCTTCAATCTTCGTTCGACGAACAGTTTCACAAAGAAAAATTCGCCGATCTTCGTTTGACGAACTCTTCACGAAGAGTTCACAGATCATCGATCTTTGTTTGGCAAACTATATCCTAATCATTGAAGTCAGAACAAAAAGTAAATTAAACCTTCCCCATTTATCCTGCCTAGCTAATTTTTGAAAAACAGATATTTCTTCTCATCTAAAAGCTTAGTGAAGATGTCTTCTCTTTGTAAATCAGTAGAGATAAAGACAAGGTTAATTTTATTTTTGTCCACACAAGCTCTAATGAAATGATGCCTAATTTCTATATGCTTGGCCCTACTATGATGCACTGGATTTTGCGTAATGGAAATTGCACTAGTACTATCACAAATTATAGTTGAATTATTAAGATTGAACCCAAAATCTAGGAGTTGGATTTGAATCCACAAAATTTATGAACAACAACTGCCAGCTGCAATATATTCAGCTTCAGCAGTTCAAGTTGACATAGATGTCTGTTTCTTATAAAACCAAGACACAAGCCTATCTCCAAGGAATTAGCATGTTCCTAATGTTCTCTTCCTGTCAACTCTACATCCCGCAAAATCAGCATCTGAGAATCCAGTTAATTTAAATTCTGACTCAGTTGTATACTAGAGTCCTAGATTTGGTCAACCCTTTATATATCTCAAAATCCTTTTTAGTAAAATTAGATGAGATTCTTTAGAGTTCACTTGGAACCTAGCACAAAGACATGTAGAAAAAATTATATCTGGCCTACTAGCTGTGAGATACAACAAGGACTCACCAATAGCCCTATATGTTTTCTGATCAATTGTATTGCCTTATTCATCAGAATCAATCACAACATTTGAAGTCATCAGTGTTTTCTTAGCTGAGGCATCAAACAACCCAAATCTCTTAATTAGCTCCTTAACATATTAAATTTAGAGATGAAAATGTCATCATGGGATTGCTTCACTTAAAGACCAAGGAAGTAGGAAAGCTCACCCATGCTACTCATTTTAAACTTGGAATGCATCAGGTTAGAAAACTTTTTATATAGTTTGGAATCAGTAGAGTCAAATATGATGTCATCTACATATATTTGCACTCATAAAATTTAATTTTTATGATGCCTAGTAAACAAAGTCCTATCTACAATGCCCTTAGTGAACTTATGTTCTAAAAGAAAGCTAGCTAGGGTCTCATACCAAGCTCTTGGAGCTTGCTTTAAACCATAGAGAGCTTTATGAAATTTAAAAACAAAAGAGGCATGGGTTGGATAGATAAAACTTGGTGGTTGCTCAACATAGAATTCCTCTTTGAGTTCACCATTCAGAAAAGCACTTTTGACATACATTTGGTAGACTTTGAATTTCTTGTATGCTGCATATGCAAGGAATATCCTGGTAGCCTCTAGCCTTGTAATAGGGGCAAAAGTCTGGTCATAATCAATTCCTTTCACCTGGGAATAGCCTTGAGCTACCAATTTTGCTTTGTTCCTTACAATAGATCCTTTAGCATCCAACTTGTTCCTGAAAACCCATTTAGTTCCAATGACTCGGTAGTTTTGGGGTCTTTGAACTAAATCCCAAACTCTGCATCTCTCAAACAGATTAAGTTCCTCTTGTATTGCAATAATCTAGTAGGAATCTTGCTCTGCATCTTTTATGGATTGAAGTTCAATCTGAGATATGAAGCAAGCATGCATCAAATCTTGGTTGAGTTGATACCTTGTTTGCACAGCAACTGATATGTCTCCATTCATTTGTGATAATGGATGATCTCAAAGTGTGACAAGATTAGTAGGAGGAGTTGGTTCATCAACAGCTTTGAGAGTTAATTCCTCTTGTAGAATTATATTAGCTGTTGTTGGTTCAACTGTTCCAACAGTTTCTTCTTCACTCTTTTCATCAGTCTGTGGAGAAGGATGAGATGTAACCCCTTGGGTGAGGTTTAAGTCATCCAATTTCTCACACAGAAAGGGTACCTGCAAAGTATCTTTGGTAGAAGAATCCTTCTCCTTATAACATATGTTAGCCTCATCAAAAGTTATATGTACATATTCTTCTATTTTTAAGGTTGATTTGTTAAATACCCTATAAGCCTTGTTTACTTGGGAATATCCAAGAAAAATTCCCTTTGCAACTTGGCTTCAAACTCTATAAGATGTTTCTTATTATTATTGTGAATGTAACATCTATTACCGAATATTCTAAAATAATTTATTTTAGGTTTCTTCCCTTTAAGCAATTCATTGGGAGTCCTACCCTTAAGTTTATGTATTAAACTTCAATTCAGAACAAAATTTGTTGTGCTTACAGCCTCTGTCCAAAAGGATAGGGGCAAGTAGGCATCTGCAAGCAATGTCCATGCAACTTCAATAAGGGTTCTATTTTTCATTTATGCTACCCCATTTTATTGAGGAGTTCTATGAGCAGAGAAGTAATGCCTAATACCCTCAATCTCAAAGAATTCTTGCATAAGAAGAAATTCAAACTCAGTACCATGATCACTTCTAATCAATGCAACTGGAGTAGAGTACTCAATCTTTATGCTTCTAAGAAAGTCTGTAAGAAATTTAAAGTTATCTGACTTGTTTCTGAGAAAGAACACCCAAGTGAATCTAGAGAAGTCATCTACAATAACTAGAGTGTAAGATTTCCCTCCCAAACTTTGTACAGCAATGGGTCCAAAAAGGTCCATGTGTAGCAAATACAAAATTCTGGATGAATCGCTCTTATTAATTGATTTAAACTATTTTTAGTTTATTTGCATAATTGATAAGCCCTGCAGAGACTTTCCTTCTTGTAGGGGCCAGAAGGCAATTCTCTAACAAGGTTGTCCTTAGATAGTTTAGCAATATTTCTGAAGTTTACATGTCCAAGTCTTTTATGCCATAAGTCATTAGCATTACTAATCTGATTGAATAAACAAATTTCTGAAATGCCAGGCTTAAAATTTACTACATAAATGTTACCTTGTCTAATTCCTTTTAAAACAATTTTGTTATTATCAGAAGTAATAGTACAATAAGATTGATTAAATGATACCTGATAACCTTCATCACATAATTGGATTATGGATATCAGGTTATGCTTGAGACCACTCATATAGGCAACATTCCTAAAGGTGACATCTCCAACTTTGACATTCCTATATCCTTTTGTTTGGCCACAGTTGGAGTCTCCAAAGATGACCTTTGGTAAAAGCTTTGACTTGTAATCAGTTAGATTTCTCTTGCTACCTGTCATGTGTTTTGAGCACACACTATCCAAGTACGACTGTTGCTATGTGGTAGGATAGTCTATCACCTGCATGAAAATAGATTAGATGTTCTTGCCCAAGGTAACCTTGGGTCCTTGATTCTTCTCAAATTTATAACTAGAAATGAAAGAAAATTCTGGTTGTTCTTTATATCCTAAGGGGTGAAATCTTATAGGTGGAATTATCCATTGAGTAAAAGGATTATTAAAGGTTTTAGGTTTCCTGAAATTCTGAAAAGAATTTAAGCTTCTGTTATAGAAAACTGGGTTGGATGAATTGCAGTAAGTTCGTTTATCTACATTCGACAAATAGGGATGAGTTCGTCGAACTCCACTTAGAGAATGAAAGTATTCATTTTCTGCACCAGAATTTCGTCGATAGCGGTTCGATGAATCATATTGATTTTGCTGATCACAGTTAGACGAATAGTTATATCTAAATTCCGCGTTCATAGTTCGTCGATCTGAGTTCGATGAACTGCATATATTTTGTTAATCTTGGTTCGACGAAAAATGTTGAACATTGTTTATATTAAGATTTTTCTTTTTCCTTGATTTATTCTTTGGAATTTCTGTTTCTTTGTTATCAACTTTTACTTTTTCTGTACCTTTGGAAGAAAATAAATTTAATGGGGGTAGAAAGAATATTTTTTTAAGAAGAGGAGGCTGACTTGATGAAGATCTCAAGCCCAGTTTATCATTAAGCCTGGCATTGACTATGTTAGAGATATTCATCAATTTGATGCTTCTCATATTAAGGGATTCTTCAAATTCTTTAGCCTCATTTAATTTAGATTTTTAAGAAATTATTTGTTAAGAAGCTAAGTCTAATTCAACTTTTAGTTTGATGTTTTCAGAAAACAGATTGTCATATTCACTTTGTTTTTCTCTGAGAATTTTGATTTCCTTCTCAGATTTAATTAAGTCTTTGCATAGAAGTTTGAATTCAGTTTTAAAATGATCAGAAGTAAAATCAAAAGTTGATATTACCTGGTTCTCTTCAGATTCAGATTCTGAATTTTCTACTCCTGAAATAGCAGCTTCTAAGTTGCTGCAAGAGGCATTGATTCCCATCAAACAGATCTCTCTGGCTTTTGCCTCTTCTTCATCCTCACTAGAACTGGCTGAAGTTTCTTCCTCTGATTCACTCCAGGTCTCAGCCACAAATCCCTTCTCCTTCTTCTTCTTGTACTTGTTGGAGGAGGGCCTACTGGAGTGCTTCTTTGACTCTTTCTCTTTTCTCTTATCCTTCTTTTGAGCCTCTGGACATTCTGGATGGATGTGTCCTAGCTTCCTGCATCCATAGCAGACAATTTCCTTGGCAAGAGTCTTGTCATACCTTGGCTTGTCTTCATTTCTGGTTGACCTTCTCCTAAAGTCCTTCCTTGCCATTTTATAAAATCTCTTTGCCAGAAGACTTAAGAGGTCTTCATTGTCTAATAGTGCTTCTGATTCTTCTGATGCCTTGAAGGCTATACTTTGCTTCTTCCTGTCTGACGTAGAAGTCTTTTGTTCAGCTGCCTCCCTGATTTTGATAAGCTGCTCGTAAGACTTGAGCTTGCCTAACAATGACTCAGTAGAAATCTCATTTACACTTCTGTACTCCTTGATTGGTAGATCCTAGAGTCCCATGTGCTAGGAAAGCACATGAGGATTTTGTCATTGATCTCTATTAAAGAGATGTCCTTATCAAGAGGCTTCAGCTCATTGATGTGAGGCTGAGTCTGTTGTACATTTCAGTAACTGATTCTGATTCACCCTTCTTGAAATTCTCATATTGAGAAATCAAGTGGGACCTTCTGTCCTTTCTTTCATCTGCTGAACCAGCAACCATAGCACTTAAGGAATCCCAGATATCCTTGGCTGAAGAACATTCAGCAACTTTCTATAATATATCGTCAGATATTATTTAAGACCAAATGTTCATGGCTTTGGCATCTACAATTTTCAGCTTTTCCTGAGCATCTGTCCACTCAGGTGGTGGAACTGCACTTGTGCTTGTTGTTGACACTGGTTGTGGGTGACCTGTCAATATTGAATTATAGATATCTTCATCAATAGAATTCATATACAGTCTAATCCTTGCCTTCTAGAGAGCAAACTTATTTAGGTTGAAGACTGGAGGTTTGGTGCTAGAGTACTCCTTATTTTGTATCATGATGTAAAACAAAACTAGAGTAAATGGGATCTATCAAAGATCATTTGGTTCAGGTGTTAGCATGTACAACCAATTAACCTTACCCTCTGATACCAATTGAATGTGAAGTGATAGATCACACTAACTCTACAGGGGGGTGAATAGAGTATTAAAAATATTTTGATTAATTTTTATATCAGATTAAAATAAGTGATATCTATATGTAAAATGGCAGAAATAAAACACAGAAATCACAGCACAGAAAATAACAAATTGAGCAACCAGACGACACAAAAAATTTATATGGTTCCCCTAAACATTGGTACATCTACTCTTCTACCACCCTGGTAGGAATCCACTACAGGTTTTTGATCAGGTGCCCTGCAACTACAGATTTTTGCTCAAGTGCCCTGTCAACACAAGATCTATTTTCAAGGGAGATCTAGCAACCCTTTTAACTTTTGATCAGGTGCCCAAAAACCCAACTAAGTCTTTTGATCAGGAGACTTAACAACCAAGGGATTATCTTTTGAAGGGAGTTAGAAACCCTTTTGAAAGTGACGTGTTTTATCTGAAATACTCTATAGGTGGGTGAATAGATTATCCTAAAATCCTTTAGAAAACTTTACAGCTTTTGCTGTAAATAAAAACTGCAAAATAACAAATAAATAATCACAAGCACACAACAAACCTAGCTAGCACAAAAACAGCAAGAACAAAATAAAGGGCAACCATACAACACAAGAAATTATAGTGGTTCTCCAACCTGGTTACATCCACTCTTCTACCACCCAGGTAGGAATCCACTCAGATTTTTGATCAGGTGCCTGACACCAATGAACTTTTGATCAGGTGCTCAAAAACAAACCTCAAGTCTTTTGGTCAGGTGACTTGCAACCAGGAATAACTTTTGAAGGGAGTTATAGCCCTTTATACAGTGGGGGGATGAGAGGTGATATTGTCTTCTCTTTCTAAATATACAACTGAGAAGACTTAAGTGGAAATGATTTTAGCAAAGAGCTCCTCTTGAGATGTAGAATGATTCAGGGAAAAACTGGAGCTTTGCTTCAGGGTGATAGGTCTTCAGTCTTTAAGCCTTGACCAGAAAAGATCTTCAGGAACTTCTTGACAGATGGAATTGATGTTGTCCTTTGAAGTGTCCTGGAGAGTTGAAGAAAGAAGACTCTTGATTTTTGATTGATTGTTCTTCTTCTTCAGATAGCTGATGTTCTTCTGGTCTAGGGCTTCTTCTCTATATCAAATTTTTGTGAAAGAAAGAGCAGAGAATTCCTTGATTTATACTAACTGACTGTGTATCTGTGTTGTATGTCTTTCTCTGTATCTCTGTGTGTTTATTGTTTGTGTGTGTATCTCTTCTTTTCAGGAATGCAGAGAAAATTTCTTTTATATTTACTGTCAAGAAATTCCCATTCGAAATTTTAATTCCTCTGCATTAATTGCTGACAGCCTTGAAAATAAACTGCATTGATTAATTTCCACAACTGCCCATGGAAAACTGGCAAGCAATAATCCTGGAGAAGACCATAATCAATGCTTTGTCTAACGGTTATATTTAGAGAATATTTTATCATTGATTACTCAGGAATTATTACAATAGGAAAGGGACAGAATGAAGAAAATAACTAAGTCTGGATTCGTCGAACAGAGAATAGAAATTGTCGAGCTGAGTCCACAGTTCGTCGAGATGAGAAGCTGTGTTCGTCGACCAGATGGCTTCTATTCATCCAGCTGAGTTCCAAGATTGTCGAGCAGAGAGTAGAACTGCATTGATTAGAAACTTTGACAATTCTGTGTATGGAGTTCATCGAGCTGAGAGCTGATTTCGTCGAGCTGATAACTTGACAGAACTCCTGGGGAATGTGTCGACACAAGTTCTGGGTGTCGACACCATTACTTCTTGTCTCGACATGGCTGTTGTGTTGACAGAAATCTGGAATGTGTTTACATAAGTGCCGTATGTCGATGTAATTGTTGTTGGTGTCGACACAAGTCTTGCTTATGGTGTTGACACAAACTTCTAGTGTGAATTGTTGAAGTATCCAGAAATCGTCGACCTGAGAATATTTTTCGTCGACCTGAGGACCACTAACTATTGCTGGATAACTTTAGCCAAAGGGGTCAAAGTTCGTTGAGCTGAGAATCTTGAATTCGTCGACTGGAGATGATTCTGGACTCAGAAAAATTGAGAAACTTATCGAATAATAAGTTGAAGTAGAGAACCCAGAAATCGTCGACCAGAGAACTAAGTTCATCGAGTGGAGTCTAGAGAATAAAGTCTGGACTTGGAATGCTGAAGGTAGAGTCCAAAGATCGTCGACCTGAGAATAAAGTTCGTCGAGCTCAGCTCAGAGAATTTTCTCTGAGATCGTCGAGCTGGGCACGACAATCGTCGACCTGAGTTAGACGAACGCCAAACTCATTTTACTGAGTCTTTGGAAAATCTCTAAGTCTTGAGTCTCGGTTAGTCTGATGATGGCTGGTCCATGAAATGTTGAAACTAAAGACTTGGACTAGACTCTAGGACACAACTATGACCCTAGCTATACATGATGGGTCACAAGATCCTAACTTAGTGAACCTAGCCCAAATCAAACTAGGGATCCAACAATCTCCCCCTATTTGGTTGAGGTCACTAATTACAGACACAGACTAAACTAAAAATAAACAAAGCAGAAAAAACATATATCTGGCAGAGAAAAATGAACAAATGCTGCAGATATATATATATACAGATTAGATTTGTTCAGAAATAAGAAAGCAGTTATAAACATAACATAAATTAACCTGTTCAAAACTCATTTCTTTTACTTCTTCTCTTTGGGCTTTTCTTCTTTGCTCTTGTCTCCTGGCTTAGTAAAAACAATTTCTCTGTTTGGATCTGAAGCTTGCACTTTGGTCATGGTCATATCAGAAACCCTAGAATCTTCAAAGATGTGGCTCTGGGGACTACTACTTCTGGGTGCAATTTCATGTAATCATCAACATCGAAAAACTTGTTAGCTTTCTCAAACCTCTTAAGCTCTTCTTTCCTGTACTTTGACATTGTTGTATATTCTGAGGGATCCTTTCCTTCAGCTATGGCTTTGTTGATCATAGAAAGGCCAACAAGTTCTTGGAACCTGGCCATCCTAGCTGAAGTACCTGTTTCTTGATCTTCAAAGGGTATAGGAGGAGAAGGAGGTCTGTTGGAGCTTTCAGCTTGTTGATGTTGCTTCTGTTGTTGAGGTTGGTACTGCCTGCCAGAAGGATATTGTCTTTGCTGGCTGCTTTCTGAAGATGAGGACCTACCCTGATGTATTTGATAAGTTTGAAATTGGGTAATCCTTTGAGAAGATGTGCCTGAAGCACCAACAGCTGGAGGAGGAGGAGGAGTGTCCCTTCTGTATTCTGAGTTGGAGGAGGGGAGTATCTTCTGCTTCTCTTCCTGTCTTTCTTTTCATTTTTAGATAACCACATCCAAGCTGACATCCTTTTATATGGAGTTATCTTCTGAAGGATATAGTAGGGAGTGTCATTGGCTGGATTTGGTTTAGGAGCAGGAGGAGGAGGAGCTTTCCTTTTCTTAAATACTTTCTTCTTCTTTGGATCCTCATAATAATCCTCATCCTCATCCTCCTCATCATCATCAGATCCCTGAGGATTATCATATAGATCATTTAAAGCTTTTAGGGCCTCAGCAGAAATGATAGGTTCCTCAGTCTGAGATGGAACTGTAGAAGGAGATGGAGAACTAATTGTGACAGTGCTTTCAACAACTGCCTTATTCTCTTCTTCAATGTCAGCCAAGATCAAGGCATCAAGATCTGGCATTGGAGAGTCATCCATCACAAAGCTTGGAGAAGAAATATTTTTTGGAGGGGATGGAATGACTGTGGGCTCTAGAGCAGCAAAACTGTCCCTGAGTTTCTTGGCAACTGTAGGACTTATTGGTGAAGAATAGGGGACAATAGCCAAAGATGGCTTGGTATAATCTGCTGGAAGGAAGCTCAAAAATGCAGTATCAAAAATTTTCAACAAATATGCTAAATCTACTGTGGGATTTAAAATAAAATCACCAGCAGTAAGAATCTCTTCAGTAACTGACTCATCTAAATCCATGTTAGTCTCAATAAAATGAATGAAATCAATAAAATCTGTATCTTCTGCTGTTGCTGCTTCTGCATCTGCTGGAGCTGGAGCTGCTGAAACTGAAACTGCTGCTACTGCTGGAGCTACTGCAGCTTTTCATCAAGCATCTCCCCCTGCCTGGTTTTAGTGTGAACTGGAGGCAGGCCCCTTACTGAAGATGGGGCAGCAGTGAGGGCCGATATCTGGGTAGATAGTGTAGATATAGAAGTAGCAAGAGGTGTAATGACCTCTACTATTATTGTTTTGAGGAGGGGTGTGATGAGGGCAATGACAGATGAGATGGTGGAGGGATCCAATGGTGGAGTTGCAGTTGGTGTTTCAGATGGTGGTTGGGTGGAAACATTTGGAGGGATGGTAGATGTTGGTGAGGATGGAGGAGGAGCATCTTGCATTTGGACATCCTGTGTGGATTGATTTGGAGGAGAAGTGGGAGGGGATGACAGTAGATTGAAAGATGGTATGAAGGACAAGTGTGTTGGAGAAAAGGAGGGTTGATGATATTCCTGAATAGGGGATGAAGTGATGTCTGTGAGATCTACTGGTGGAGAGGTGGCAGGGGATGTATCAAGAACAGATGGTTATGGTTGTGGTATAGATTGGTGTTGGGGTTTTTGTTGACCCTGAGGTTGAGGTGGGAGGACTGTGGTGTGTGGTGGTTTTGGAGTGCTGGAATAGATGGTGATGGTGGAATGATCTATTCAGCAGGGTGGGGAGTGACTGTAACAGCCCTTGTGCTCTCAGAAGCTTTGGTGGCAGAGGATGAGGCCTTGGAAGGCTTTGTAATGGTCCTCTCCCACCTTCCAAATAAGCCACACGTAAGACTTTTGCTGGCATTGATGAATATGGTCTGAGAGACCAGTGATTCAGCAGTTTTTTCTTTCAAAACGATCCCCAGGATCCTTCCAAAATAAACTTCCTTTTTATTATTCTTTTTCTTTATTAGATCAAAGATAATTTGAGCCCAATCCACTTGCTTCTTGTTAATTACTGCAAACATAACCAAAAATTGATGCTTGGTTATATAATCATGTGCAGTATGCTTGCCTAGCAATACTTTCCCAACAATATCTACCAGAAACTTGAATTCTGCAGATATGTGTTTCTTCAAGAACTTATTAGGGTTATCTCCAGTATAACCCATCAAACTCAACATTTGATCATATTCTTCACTGTCAATCTCTAATTCTTCTTCACCATTGTGCAATCCAAAAATTTTAGTTAATACGACGGGAGATAGAGAAACAGTATTACCTGTAATTGATCCAGTCATGGTATTCTCCTCTGTGGTTGAAGATGTGTAGACCCATTCTCTAATCTCAGTTCCAGAGAGTTTGATCCTTGTTGTCATCAGATTCTTCAGATGATACTCTTCTAAAAGTTCCAAAATATTCAGAAAAATCGGGTCGGAATGCTGGAAAGAATCAACGTCGACATCGAAGCCGGTGTCGAACTTCATCGCAGCAAGTGTTCCTGTTGGAATCGCCATGAGAGTACCTGCAAGAGAAAATGGCAATCAAGTGCAAAGGAACAAAAAGCGCGGGATGGAGGTCGAAGAAAACCTAAATATAGGGTTTTCTAGAATATGAATCGACAAACTCCATTCCACGAAAATTAAAACATTCTTCGATCTGGGTTCAACGAAATAATTTAGAGTTAAATAATTCATCGAGCTCACTCTGAAGATTTGAAGACATTTCGTCGAGCTCCGTTCGACGAAAGTTTTCTGAAGTGGATTCGTCGATCTCCGTTCGACGAAAACATCTTCACTCACAGAGAGTTCGTCGACCTCCATTTGACGAATATCTCTCGAACTATCCCTAGTTCGTCGAGCTCCGTTTGACGAACTCTGGAAAATTCATCGAGTGCAGACAGGAACTAAACTAAGTCTTCTCCATTGATCATTCCAAGCTGATTTATAAAGAACAGATGGTTTCTTTCATCCAGAGGTTTGGTGAAAATGTCAGCTCTTTGTAAATCAGTGTACATATAGACAAGTTTAATTTTGTTTTTGTCTACACACTCTCTTATGAAATGATGCCTAATGTCTATATGCTTGGTCCTACTGTGATGGACTGGATTTTGTGATATGGCTATAGCACTTGTGTTATCACATAGTAGAGTTGAATTATTTAAGTTGAGACCATAGTATAGTAATTGATTTTGAATTCACAACATCTGGGAACAATAGCTGCCAGCTACAATATATTCTGCCCCAGGAACTGGCAGGTTCCTGAAGTACTTTTCCTGTCCACCCTGGATCCAGCAAAATCAGCATCTGAGTATCCAGTTAACTCAAATTCTGATTCAGTGGGATACCATAGGCCTAGATTTGGATAACTCTTTATATATCTCAAAACTCTTTTTAGGAAAATTAGATGAGATTTTTTAGGGTTCAATTGGAACCTAACACAAAGGCATGTGGCAAACATGATATCAGGTCTGCTAACTGTAAGATATAATAGGGACCCAACAATGCCCCTATATAATTTCTGGTCAACAGGTTTCCCATGTGGATCAGAGTCTATTACAGCATTTGCAGCCATAGGTGTTTTCTTTGCTGAGGCATCAGCCTTCCCAAACTTTTTGATAAGCTCTTTTACATATTTAGCTTGGGAGATGAAGATGCCATCAGGGAGCTGCTTCACTTGGAGACCAAGGAAGTAGGAGATCTCACCCATGCTACACATTTCAAATTTGGAATGCATGAGGTCAGAGAACCTCTTGCATAATTCGGAATCAGTAGACCCAAATATGATGTCATCCACATATATATGTACTAACAATGTTTGGTCCTTATGATGTCTAGTGAAATGTGTCTTATCTACTATGTCTCTAATGAACTTATACTCTATCAAAAAGCTAGCTAAGGTCTCATACCAAGCTCTTGGAGCTTGCTTTAGACCATATAGGGCTTTATGTAATTTAAAAACATAAGAGGGGTGAGTTGGAGAGACAAAACCTGGAGGTTGTTCAACATAAACCTCTTCTTTTAGTACTCCATTCAGAAAAGCACTCTTCACATCCATTTGATAGACCTTGAATTTCTTGAAGGCTGCATAGGCAAGGAATATTCTGATTGCCTCTAACCTTGCCACAGGTGTAAAGGTTTGGTCATAATATATTCCTTCCTCTTACCTATATCCTTTAGCAACAAGCCTAGCCTTGTTTCTCACAATCACTCCTTTGGCATCCATCTTGTTTCTGTAAACCCATTTGGTTCCACTTACTGGGTAGTTTTGTGGTCTTGGAACCAAATCCCAAACTCTACATCTCTCAAATTGGTTTAATTCCTCCTACATTGTAATGATTCAGTGGGGATCTTTCTCTACATCATGGATGGATTGAGGTTCAACCTGAGGAAACATGCATGCATCAAATCTTGGTTGAGTTGATGCCTTGTTTGTACACCTACTGATATGTCTCCAATCACTTGAGATCTGGGGTGATCCCTTGGTGTGACAAGATCAGTGGGTGGAGTTGGTTCTACAACAGCATTAGGAACAAATTTCTCTTGTTGAATTATGTTTGCTATTGGGGGAAGATCAATTCCTTCAGTGCCTTCATCTTCACTTCCTTCAATGACTTGTGGAGCCGTGTTGGAACCTCTTGGGTGAGGTTTAGTCCATCCAAATTCTCACACAAGTGAGGTACCTGTAAAGTGCTTTTGGTAGAAATCTCTTTCTCCTTGCTTCATAAAATGTAACATGAACAGATTATTCAATTTTTAGTGATGATTTATTAAAAACCCTATAGGCATTGCTTACTTGGGAATATCCTAGAAAGATTCCCTCTTCAACCTTAGCCTCAAACTTTCTAATGTATCTTTTATTGTTGTTGTGAATATAACATATACATCCAAATACTTTAAAATAGTTGATTTTAGGTTTCTTCCCTTTAAGTAATTCATAGAGTGTCATATTCTTTATTTTATGTATCAGGCTTTTATTCAGGACATAATTTGCAGTGTTTACAGTCTCTGGCCAAAAGGATAGTGGCATGTAAGCATCTACAAGTAATGTACCTACAGCTTCAATTAGTGTCCTATTTTTTCTTTCAGCCACCCCATTTTGTTGAGAAGTTCTAGGAGCTGAGACATAATGCTTGATACCTTCCTTATCATAGAACTCATGTATAAGAAGAGACTCAAACTTTGTGCCATGATCACTTCTGATCAATGCAACATGAGTAGAGAACTCAATCTGTATGGTCCTGAGAAAATCTGTAAGAACCTTAAAGGTATCTGACTTAGATCTCAGAAATGACACACAAGTGAACCTTGAGAATTTCATCCACTATAAGTAAGGTGTAGGATTTCCCTCCTAGGCTTTGTACAGCAATGGGTCCAAATAGATCCATGTATAGCAAGTACAATATCCTAGGTGAATCACTTTTTTAACAGATTTAAAAGTAGATTTAGTTTGATTGCCTAGTTGACAAGCCCTGTAGAGACCTTCCTTCTTGTAGGGACCAGAAGGTAGACCTCTCACAAGATTGTCTTTTGATAGCCTGGCAATGTTTTTCAAGTTTACATGACCTAGCCTTTTATGCCATAAATCATTATGATTACTAGTTATATTAAGTAAGCAGATATAAGAGTTGGCAGAAAGAAAATAAACTAAGTATAAGTTACCTTGTCTATTCCCAATTAAAATAGTTTGTTTTTCTTTATTAGCAATAGTGCAAGAAGATGAGTTAAAGTGTACATGATAACCTTCATCACATAACTAGCTTATAGAGATGAGGTTATGCTTGAGTCCTCTGACATAAGTCACTTTCTTGAATGTGACTGCTCCAATCTTCACTTCTCCAAAACCTTCAGATTGCCCACACTTTGAATCACCAAAGATAACCATTGGTCCCAGCAATGTTGTGCTCTTTTCTTACTGGAGGAGGTGTTCTTTGCTCAGCTGCCTCTCTGGATTTCATCAGCTGTTCATAGGACTTATGCTTTCCTAAAAGAGATTCAGTGTAAATCTCATTTAGGCTTCTGGCCTCCTTGATGGGCCAGATCCTTAAATCCCATGAGCTTAGGAAGCACATAAGGATCTTATCATTCACCTCTGTGAGGGTGATGTCCTTGTCCAAGGTTTTTAGCTCATTGATGATTGAGTTTAACCTGTTGTATATATCAGTTACTGTCTCAGCTTCCTCCTCTTGAAATTCTCTTATAGGGATATGAGATTGGAACTCATGTCCTTCCTTTCATCTACTGATCCAGCTACCATTTGATTTATGGAGTCCCAAATGGCTTTGCCTGAGGTGCATTCAGCCAATTTTTTAAAGATATCATCTGACATTGTTTGTGCTAGTATATTCATTGCCTTGACATCAACAATCTTTTCCTTTTTCTAGGCTTCAGTCCACTCAGGTGGTGGAACTGCATTTGTGCTTGAAGCTGCTGTAGATGTGGAGGCAGTGGCTTGAGGAGGACCTGTCAAAATATAATTAAAGATATCCTCATCAATAGAGTTCATGTATAATTTGATTCTTGTCTTCCAGATGACAAACTTATTCAGATTGCACACTGGAGGTCGGGTGCTTGCATAGTATTTATTCTGTGACATGCTGTGTGATAATAAATCTAATAGGAATGTAAAGACAGATCTAACTCAGGATCTTTAGTTCAAGGGTTAGCTTGTACAACCAAGGGAATCCTGCTCTTATACCAATTTAAAGTGATGTGTTAGATCTGAAATACTCTAGAGGGGGGTGAATAAAGTATCCTAAAATCCTTTAGAAAACTTTATATCTTTTGCTGGAAATAAAAACTGCAGAATAACAAATAAAAAATCACAAGAACACAGCAAACCTAGCTAGCACAAACACAGCAAGAACAAATGAAAGGGAAACAAGACAACACAAGAAATTATAGTGGTTCCCCAACCTGGGTACATCCAGTCTTCTACCACCCTAGTAGGAATCCACTTAGATTTTTGATCAGGTGCCTGACACCAGTGAGCTTTTGATCAGGTTCTCAAAAACCAAACCTCAAGTCTTTTGGTCAGGTGACTTGCAACCAGGAATAACTTTTGAAGGGAGTTATAACCCCTTTTACAATGGGGCGATGAGAGGTGATATTGTCTTCTCTTTCTCAATATACAACTGAGAAGACTTAAGTGGAAATGATTTTAGCAAAGAGCTACCCCTGAGATGTAGAATGGTTCAGGGAAAAACTGGAGCTTTTCTTCAGGGTGATAGGTCTTCAGTCTTTAAGCCTTGACCAGAAAAGATCTTCAGGAACTTCTTGACAGATGGAATTGATGTTGTCCTTTGAAGTGTCTGGAGAGTTGAAGAATGAAGACTCTTGAATTTTTATTGATTGTTCTTCTTCTTTAGATAGCTGATGTTCTTCTGGTCTAGGGCTTCTTCTCTGTATCAGAGTTTTATGAAAGAAAGAGCAGAGAATTCCTTGATTCAGACTGACTGACTGTGTATCTGTGTTATTTATCTTTCTCTGTATCTCTGTGCGTTTATTGTCTGTGTGTGTATCTCTTCTTTTCAGGAAGGCAGAGGAAATATCTTTTATATTTTCTGTCAAGAAATTCTCATTCGAAATTTGAATTCCTCTGCATTAATTGCTGACGGCCTTGAAAATAAACTGCATTGATTTATTTCCCCAACTGTCCCATGGAAAAATGGCAAGCAATAATCTTGGAGAAGACCATAATCAATACTCCGTCTAACGGTTATATTCAGAGAATATTTTAGCATTAATTACTCAGGAATTATTGCAGTTGGAAAGGACAGAATGAAGGAAATAACTAAGTCTGGATTCATCGAACAGAGAACAGAAATCGTCAAGCTAGTCCACAGTTCGTCGAGCTAAGAAACTTTATTCATCGACCAGATGGCTTCTGTTCGTCAAGCTGAGTTCCAAGATTGTCGAGCAGAGAGTAGAACTGCATTGATTAGAAACTTTGGCAATTCTGTGTATGGAGTTCGTCGAGCTGAGGGCAGATTTCATCGAGCTGATAACTTGTTGACAGAACTTCTGGGGAATGTGTCGACACAAGTCCTGGGTGTCGACACAATTACTTTTTGTCTCGATATGGTTGTTGTGTTGACAAAAATCTGGAATTTGTTGACATAAGTCCTGTGTGTCGACACAATTGTTGTTGGTGTAGACACAAGTCTTACTTTTGGTGTCGATACAAACTTCTGGTGTGAAGTGTTGAAGTATCTTGAAATCATCGACCTGAGAATCTGTTTCGTCGAGCTGAGGACCACTAACTACTGCTGGATAACTTTAGCCAAAGTGGTCAAAGTTTGTCGAGTTGAGAATCTTGAATTCGTCGACTGGAGATGATTCTGGACCTAGATAAATTGAGAAACTTTTGGAATAATAAGTTGAAGTAGAGAACCCAGAAATCGTCGACCAAAGAACTAAGTTCGTCGACTGGAGTCTAGAGAATAAAGTCTGGACTTGGAATGCTGAAGGTAGAGTCCAAAGATCGTCTACCTGAGAATTAAGTTCGTCGAGCTCAGTTCAGAGAATTTTCTCTGAGATCATCGAGCTGAGCACGACAATCGTCGACCTGAGTTCGACGAACGTCGAACTCATTTTACTGAGTCTTTGGAAAATCTCTAAGTCTTGAGTCTCTAGCAGTCTGATGATGGCTGGTCCATGAAATGTTGAAACTAAGGACTTGGCCTAGACTCTAGGACACAACTATGACCCTGGCTAAACATGATGGGTCATAAGATCCTAACTTAGTGAACCTAGCCAAAATCAAACTAGGGATCCAACACCTTTTACAATGAGGTAAAAAGAAATTGTTGTTGTCTTCTTTTTCTCAAAGTTTTGAGAAGACTAGTGGATTGCTGTTGATGTCAAAGATCCCCCTGAGATGTAGAATAGTTCAGGAGAATGGAAACTTTGCTCAGGGTGTAGGCCTGTAATATGAGCACTTCTTCTTCCAATAAATATCACTGAGTGATTAAGCTTTTGGTCTCAGATTGTATGTTATGTTGCTGGAAGAAAACTTGAAGTGGAAGAATGAAGATGAACAAGATGTCTGTGTCTCTGTTTCTTGTTCTCAGAATGTAGATATTTTCTTTCTTGTTTTTCCTGACTCAATAAATTCTAGCTGTTAGACTCTCTATCCGACAATCTCCTGAAAATCCTTTTTATATCTGATTGATAATTTTGAAATTCAAATCCTAGAAGTCCTCTGAATATTTTTTGGGAATTGGAACGGCTGAATGTTGTCTTCAATGCATTTCCCTAACTGTCCCAGTAAATATGTTAAGTAATAACTCTGTAAAAATCCTTAATTAATGCTGCCATGAACGGCTATATTCTTGAGAATATGAGCATTAATTATCAGAGTATTACTGTCTGAATATTTGAAATAATCTAAATTCGAATTGACTCTGACGGTCTGAGAAACTGAGAGAAAATAGTCGAACAGAACCTGGATGGAGTTACTCGAACTAATGAAAGTTTTTGTTGACCTAAGCTCCAAATTCGTCAAGCTGATAATTCTCCTTCGTCAAGATGAGCTCTAAGATCGTCGAACAGAAAAAACACTTGCCAAACTGAGCTCCAAGTTCATCGAGCTGAGAATGCATTTCGTCGAGCTAAGATCCTGAGATGAGCCCACAGTTCGTCGACCTGAGCTAGAATTTCATCGAGCTAGACTCAATGCACTAAATGGCTAACTGCGCAGGAGTAATTGGCTAAGTCCATAGGCATTGAGTGATGAAGGTTCACTCAATGCACTTGATGCGTAAGATCACGATAGTGAACCGGTCGCACAAGTAATATAAAATGGGGGTTTTCCCAAGTATCGATCTCTCAAGGAACACGGTAAGGTTGAGTTAATTTCGAGGAGGACTTGAGATTGAAGTCCTTCGGTCGGAGGTAACGATGGGGGCTTTGATATTTGCGGAAAAAGAAAATAAAACACTAACAACTAATCCTATGCAACGCCGCTATGCGATGCTTCGCTAGGCGGGATGGAAGACTAGTCGGGCCGCTATGCACCGAATCACTAGGCGGAGTGGGCGATTAGGCTTGCAGATGAGGTGGTTAGAACTGCGGAATGAGGGTCGTGAGCACCTCTTCGCTACGCACGCCACTAGCAATTGCTAGTGCGGCAAGGGCGGATGGATGGTGGATGGAATATGGCACACCTCAAGCAAATAACGAAAATACAAAATCACATAGACATGATTGTATAAAAACAATTTACAAACTAAGCATACTTCATCATATACAAGAGTTCAACTAAACTATCAACAACAAGAGAAGAAAAGTGTGCGAAATCGACCGAATCCGAAGTCTTGCTGAGGATTCACGGTTGGAGTCGTCGGGTTGTCAATCCGCGTCCAAGCTCGGTCCGCAACTGCGTCTGGGGTACAGAAGGGCTGTCACCACCCTCCAATGGCCCGTCTTCTTCGTGTCACGATCCGGTGGAGGATGGCACAACTTCCCCTAGATTGATGGAGAAAGATAGGTCAAGCTCTTCTTATAGCTCAAAGATGAAGGAGGAGGCCGACAGGAAGCTCCGACTTGGATTTGGCGGTGAAAGCTTGCCCGGAGCACCTCCCTAGGGTGGAGATTGAAGGAGGACGGCGGAATCCCTCCTCGGAGATGAAAACGGCGGAGGAAAAATGAGAGATGGATCGTCCTCTTAATTAGGGCGAGACCTGCACTATTTATACAAAGCAGAAATGGACAATGTGTACGATCACAGGCGCACGACTAGTAGTCATGTGCACTATGTCCGGTGATCGTGCGCACTGGCATGGAAGATCAGGAAGAAGAACTGGGATAACGCGCACGAGTAGTGGCGCACAACCAGTGGTCGTGCGCACTAAGTCTAATGGTCGTGCGATTACCCTAGACAGGACTCCAGAAAAGAGGAATCAATGCACATGATCAGTGGCGTACGACCGGTGGTCGTGCGCATTATGTCAAGTGGTCGTGCGCTTACCCCAGGCTGATTCTGGAAAATGTAGAGTAGTGTGCACGATCAGGGGCGCACGACCAGTGGTCGTGCGCATTAGATCCCATGATTGTGCGCAGTATTCCTGTTTCACAACCATCCCGGAACACGCACACGACCCCTGTACCGAAAGGAAAAACCAATCACTGATATGTGCAGACATTCCAGGCAATCACAAAAAGGAGTACAAACAATAAAAGTAACAAAATACACAACCACGGGCATAAATGTGCACTTCTTATTTAAATAAAGATTAGATGAAATAGGAACGATAAAGAACTAAAAGTGAAGTGCAAACACGTGAAAACTAGCCCAGATGAGTCCGAAAATAGGTATAAAAAGTGGACTCATCACACCCCCAGACTTAACTGTTTGCGCGTCCCGAGCAAACAAAATCGAAGTAGATAGGGAAAAATACTAGTTAACAAAGAAATTGTGATACGAAGTACCATGCGAAGTCGCATGCTCGCGCGCGTAAAAATATAATAGAAGAAATTTCTAAGTATACAAAATAGTTTATACTTTTCACAATGTGTATCAAAATTTTATTATTACTCAAAAATGGAATCACGGTGAATCACCCGGTCACGCGTAGGGATAAAGTAGAGTAATCTCTAGGTGAGCATTGCCAAAGATTGGGGCTCCGGATAACCTCCAAAGGAATCCACCAATGTCGGTGACCTTATGCTTGACCTTTCGCATTCTCTCCACAGTACTGGTTTGGTTCACACATGAATCAGTAGGACTTGAGTTGAAGAGATGGGGCTTGGGTTTCGGTGAGGTAAACAATGATAAATAAGAATGGCTAAGCACCATACCCAAATGAGCTAGTATAAAATGAATCCATCAGCTAACCAAAATATAAACGGGTACACCACACCCCGAGACTTTACTTTTAACATATGGGTGTGTGCACCGCCTACTCCAAAAATAATCACAACTCAAATAGGATTTTCAATTATACTTTTTCTTTTCACTTTTTCACAAGTAACATCATTTTTTTTAACTTTTCTTTTTCTTTTAAAATTGCTTCTCTTTTAACAATTTCAGCAAATATAAGCTTTGGAGCACATCCACATATTCACATGTAAAAGCACCACATCAACACCCCAAAATGAAAAAATATAAAACTCTAAAGCTCGACTTGGGAGTGAGACTAGGATCGGCTTTAAGGCTTTGGAGAAATAAAGGTGGAGCTGAATCAAAAGAATGTGTAGACACAACGGGGCTAGTGAGGATAAGACGTTAGCAACGGTACAAAGCTCAACCGGGCCAAAATGATGGTCTACATCACGCTCATGCGAGTGAACTAACCTATACCCATGCTTCAAGAATAGCTTGGGGCAAGTTCTTAGCCAACGAGAAAGACTATCCATTCTCCCGACTCTAGCAATACGAACCTAACGGGCGTCTACACACATCCCTAAGCTACCGTCGGATTCACACCGGATTCACCAATTTTTGAGTAGAATAAAAAGTATTTACGCAATTAGAAAAATATAAAACTAAAAGCATACAGAAAAATTAAATCTACTCGAATTTCTACACGAGACGAGAGCAGTTGACTAGGAGCACATCAAGGTCAACATTTTACTCCGTCTCACAATCCTAAGCCAGCACCATAATTTTCCCAAATCTAACGAAAAAATGAGTTTAACTCACAGCACGCAAAAAGCTAAGCACGTGCTCATATGGGTGCAGTGGTGTGTGATGCAATGAACTAATCAAAATAAAACAATAAAGTCTTCCAGTATGCACAAGAAATGTGTGCGTGCAAAAGGTAACAAATATCTCCCCCAGACTTAAACTAAGCAACAAATCATATGATAGAGAAATTAAAATCATAAAGAGCTAAGGGAAGAGGTTACCCCATGCTCAGCTAGTGAGCATAACAGAAGACGCGTGGAAACCTGAAGCATGCCCGCCATACGAAGAATCACAACCCCGCCAATGCAATTTGCCATGAATACCTGCAGGGGTGAGCTCCGTAAAAACAAAAGAAAAATACACAAAATACAAAGAAATACTAAAACAAACTAGGCATGAAAAATAAAATGCAAAAAATGAAAGATAAGTACTGGGGTTATTGTCATCCCAACATGACTTATTACATTCTAAACAGTTCTAGCTAATGGTCCTATGAAATAAAAAGTGCACAGGTAACTGTTCCAATATCCGTTGCGGTAGCAAGTACCGATACGGAGATAGAACAGTTACCCCTCTGCCTACATAATCATACCTGCTCCTCGCAGGCAGAGGAAATAGGAAGTAAGAAGAGAAGGAGCGCTGGTCCTCACTCTTCTCACCACAAAATGAATCCTTGCCCAGTAAGGTATCGTCTACTACAGGGAGAAGGCAGGAGGAGAAAGCAATCAATGGAGCTTTCTCAACAGAGGAGGAATCAACCTCCTTGCGAGAGAAGATGCTACTATCAATGACTCAAGCTGAAAGCTCCAAGTCCTCCTGAAGCTCCTGCGGAGTCTCAACCCGCACAGGCTCAGATACAGAAATGGGATCAAGAAATAAAGGAGAAGAAGAACTAAAATAATCAGAAATAGGGGGAGTGGTACCGGTCTCACTCCCAGTAGGATCCAAGCACAGATCATCGTTGGTATCATACAAGTCATACCGAGGGGACTCCGAGAACTCGAGGTCCGCGGTGGTAAGAGGGACAGCCTCATCCAATAAGGAGGTGCAAACCTCCACATCAGAAAGAGGGTATTCCTCATCCCACCGGGGTGCGTCATAGTGTTCTGAAGATCCACCTTCTCCATCGGAGATAGAGGAATCATCATCCCACTTCGACGCAACCTCGGGGACCGAATCATCAACAAATACGACATCATCACCCGACTCACAAGAAAGAGGAATAGCACAATCCGGCAAAAATTGCGGAAGGGCAAGGCTGCTCTCAAAATCAAGCACGGAATGAGCAGGCCCCCTCGCACAGTCATTCGCAGACGCCACCCCGTCGACGACCGGAACAATCTCATCGTCCCATACAGGAGCGTCCATGAGTTCCTGCTCCTCTTTTTGTTGGCTAACACCATAGTGATCATCATCACTCAAGGAAAGCTCGTAAAAAGGGATCGAGGGACCCATGAAAGAGCTGTATGCTGCCGGAGATTCTTCAGTAATCTCAACGGGTAAAGAATGAGCAAAGTGCGTTATGTCAGTGTATGGGCCAAGCAACACCCTGGTAGGCCTGTCCACAACAGTCTTCCGCGAATGGAAGGTTGTTGTGCACACGCCCTCAGAGGGAGAAGGCTTGCACAAACGAGGGCAATCCTTCAACATGTGGCCCACACCTTGACATAACAAACACCGAATGCAATGCTCGGCATTCATAACAGCAATGGCATCGATGGATCGGCGCAAAGTGTCAAGTAGACGACACTCAACATCAGGATCCATCACAAACAAAAATAATTGCTGAAAAAGTGCTACACAGCTAAAATGAAAATAGCACAGATCTGCTATCTAAATCAAAAATCAGAAAAGGGCAAAAAGAAATAAGCAAAATAAAAATTCTAATAACCAAAGCAAATAAGAAGAAAAAAAATGATATGCACAAATGGAAAAGGGCTTCAATCTATTATCTCCCTCTCCACAAACTCACACGACTGTGTTCCCCGGCAACGGCGTCAAAAACCTGATGTGTAAGATCACGGCAGTGAACCGGTCGCACAAGTAATATAAAATGGGGGTTTTCCCAAGTATCGATCTCTCAAGGAACACACTAAGGTGGAGTTAATTTCGAGGAGGACTTGAGAATGAAGTCCTTAGGTTGGAGGTAATGATGGGGGCTTTGATATTTGCGGAAAAAGAAAATAGAACACTAACAACTACTCCTATGCAACGCCGCTATGCGATGCTTTGCCAGGCAGGATGGAAGACAGTCGGTCCTCTATGCACCGAATCACTAGGCGGATGGGCGAGTAGGCTTGCAGATGAGGTGGTTAGAATGGCGGAATGAGGGTCGTGAGCACCTCTTTGTTATGCACGCCACTAGCAATTGCTAGTGCGGTAAGGGCGGATGGATGGTGGATGTAATATGGCACACCTCAAGAAAATAACGAAAATACAAAATCACATAGACATGATTGTATAAAAACGTTTTACAAACTAAGCATACTTCATCATATACAAGAGTTCAACTAAACTATCAACAACAAGAGAAGAAAAGTGTGCAAAATCGACCGAATCCGAAGTCTTGCTGAGGATTCACGGTTGGAGTCGTCGGGTTGTCAATCCGCATCCAAGCTCTGTCCGCAACTGCGTCCGGGGTAGAGAAGGGCTGTCACCATCTTCCAATGGCCCGTCTTCTTCGTGTCACAATCTGGTGGAGGATGGCACAACTTCCACTAGCTTGATGGAGAAAGCTAGGTCAAGCTCTTCTTATAGCGCAAGGATGAAGGAGGTGGCCGAGAGGAAGCTCCGGCTTGGATTTGGCGGTGAAATCTTGTCCGGAGCACCTCCCTAGGGTGGAGATTGAAGGAGGATGGCGGAATCCCTCCTCGGAGACAAAAATGACGGAGGAAAAATGAGCGATGGATCGTCGTCTTAATTAGGGCGAGACCTGCACTATTTATACAAAGCAGAAACAAATAATGCGCACGATCACAGGCGCACGACCAGTAGTCATGCGCACTATGTCTGGTGATCATGCGCACTGGCATGGAAGATCAGGAAGAAGAGCTGGGATAACGTGCACGAGCAGTGGCGCACGACCAGTGGTCGTGCGCACTAAGTCCAGTGGTCGTGCGATTACCCCAGACAGGACTCCAGAAAAGAGCAATAAATGCACACAATCAGTGGCATAAGACCGGTGGTCGTGCGCATTATGTCCAGTGGTCGTGCGCTTACCCCAGGCTGATTCTGGAAAACGTAGAGTAGTGCGCACGATCAGGGGCGCACGACCAGTTGTCGTGCGCATTAGATCGCATGATCGTGCGCAGTATTCTTGTTTCACAACCATCCCGGAACACGCACACGACCCCTGTACCGAAAGGAAAAATCAATCACTGATATGTGCAGACATTGCAGGCAATCACAAAAAGGAGTACAAATAATAAAAGTAACAAAATACACAACCACGGGCATAAATGTGCACTTCCTATGGAAATAAAGGTTAGATGAAATAGGAATGATAAAGAACTAAAAGTGAAGTGCAAACACGTGAAAACTATCCCAGATGAGTCCGAAAATAGGTATAAAAAGTGGACTCATCAGCACTCAACGCCTAGACATTCAGAAGCATCGGCTAAGTCTTAAAACGTTGAGTGATGAAGGTTCACTCAACGCACTCAACACCTTTGATGCACGAGTATTTGCTAAGTCCAAATTCGTTGAGTGAAGGCCATTCACTCAATGTTCTCAACGCCTGGGTTGTAACTGAGAATTTGGCTAAGTCCACAGATACTGACGTCAGAAAAAGTTAACAAAGTTTCAAATTGTTGGGGGAAGTCTATAGTATATGATAAATGTCATCGGAGGTCTACTATACGTCTTCTTCTGAAAAGTCAAGTCGCAACTAACCACTATTGCGGGTCCTGAGGAATAAGGAGTCGTTAATCGGCGGAAGATAAAAGGGACAAGTTCAGCTGAGAAAAATTAACTTTTAGGGTTTTCTCTTTGTTGAATTTTCTCAAAGTTGTCAACCAGATAGCCTAATGTCAAATTAATATCCTCAGAACTATCAAGATCACACCTTGATCGTGTGAAACCAGGAAAGCAAGCTTCAACAACCAAATGCAAACACAGGGGCAAACAAATCATATATTATATCTTCTTTACAAGGCGAGGTATACATGGCGAGATATGATTTCGCAAGTACAAAGGAACAAAAAAACTACAATTAAAACAATCCCAGCGGACAGAACTGGAGACCGCCAAGATCGCCGAGACCGCCTAGTCCGCCGATGTTGCTGAAGCCACCAGAACTGCTACTGCTGCTAGAAGACGAATATAACACAGAGTCCGCCGAGACCGCGAGGTCGCGCGGACACACCGTTATTCGCTGACTGCAACAAGCTGCTGTCGAACTGATGAATAGACCGCCTAGACCGCCGAGCTCGGCGGTCAGGTTATTGACCTTGGAAATGTTGAAGCAGAGAAAACTGACAAGCCGCCCACGCGACTTGCTGAAATCGCTGATTGAAGCCGCAAACTTCATTGATGCTGACCGCAGTCAAAACCAATCTCCTGGCTCCTCAGTGTTAGTTGCACAATCTGCAAACAACACACAGTTAACTCTGCTCAACCCGCGCAGACAGGAAAAATCAGACTGTAACAATTAACCAAGCCCACACTTACTGTTCACTCAGTTACTGTAGATGTGTCGGGGGGGTCTATTTATAGCTGAGGTGAGAAGTGTGGTCACCACCCTAGTGAATAGAGTCACCACCCCAGCTTGCGTGCTAACACAACCGAGTCCGCCAAGTCCGCAAGGACTTGGCCAGACTTCAAACCTCCAGGCGACAGGGCAAAGACAGTCCGCCACCATGTAGACACATTGACAGCCTGCACAACACAGACTCAGCTCTAGTCCGCCCAACGCAAGCATAACGCCAGACCGCCACTCACCCCAGCATGCAGACAAACCCGCAACTGAGCTGCATCAGTCCGTAATATTCCATAACATACGGACAGAACCACAACATATGTTGTAATAGTCCGCATGCTGTAAGCAGACAAAGAGGCAGTCCGCATAGATCGATAACAACGCCACCGCCCGCCACAACTCCACGACCAACAGGTAGTCCGCCCAGTCAACATCGGACTCTGCGGACATCATGAACTTGTCACAAAAAATGACCAAATCCAGAAGCCCAACAAGCAACTGGCGCGAGCACAGCAGACATAGAAGACCCAGACCACCAATCAGCAGGACAATCCGCCACAGGATGAGAAACATCCATCCCATCATGGAGAGCTCGGCAAGAACAAAAGCCCATCTCCAAAACCAGTCCACAAATGCAGACTCCGCGGATGCAAGAAACCAAGTCCGCCAACACCCCGCGGATATAACTTCCAATCCGCCTGGTAACCACAAGGGCTGGACAATTGTAAGGGTGCAAATCAAGCTGAGCACCACCAACAGAGGGACAACACAATCCACTCAGGCCGCTCCACTTGATGTGCAAGTCACTGGACTTCCTTGGCCATACAACATCCAGACCGCAAACCAGTCCGCCTAAGATCGCACTCCAGGTTGCACAGGCTGCTCCTCAAAACTAGCCATGCCACCAAGACCAAGCCAGGTCACCCAGGCTGCAACTAGCAGCCTGCTCAAGCCGTAGAATCAGACCGCTCAGACCACCCGGTCTGCCCCATCACCCACTTTCACTTCACAAATTTCAACACTCCCCCTTGAAGTGAGAAGTGGTGATCAAGCCCAACAACCCACATAACCGTTGAAATGACCGCTTCAATAGCGGCTTCGTGAATATGTCAGCAAGATTATCTTCACTCAGAACATGCCCGACCAAAAGAGATCCCTTCAACACCTTCTCCCTTATGAAGTGGTGTTCGATCTCAATATGCTTGGTCCTTGCATGACACACTAGATTGTTCACCAGTTTGAGAGCACTCTCATTTTCACCTCAGAGTAAAGTAGGACCTTGCACTTCCTCATGAACACCTCTATCAGCCTCCTCAACCAGGCGACTTCACGAGCAGCCAAGGCCGAAGCCTTGTAATCTACTTCCGTAGTAGACATAGACACTGAGTCGTGCTTCTTGCTACACCATAATATGCAAGCTGATCCACGAGTGAAAACATAACCCGAAGTTGATCTTCCATCATCCGAGTCACCACCATAATCAACATTCGTGTATCCAAGCAAAGAAAACATTGTGTCCCTACTTTAGAGGAGTCCAATATCAGAAGTCACCTTGACATACTTCAAGATGTTCTTTACCACTACCAGATGAGACTTCCTTAGTTCAACTGTAAACCGACTTGCTCGGCCAACAGCGTAAGCAATTTCTGGCCTTCTAATCGTTAAGTAGATCATGCTCCCAACTAGAGCACTGAACACCAAGGGATTAGGAAGAATCCTTCCGTCATCTCGTCGAAGCTTCAAACCAAGATCCAGAGGAGTAGAGCAACTCTTCCCTTCATCCATGCCGAATCGATTCACAATGCGATCCACATTTCCATTCTGGAAATGAGTATCTCGCTCTCCTTCCTCTTCACTTCGAGATCAAGGAAGTAATGAAGCTCCCCCAAGTCTTTCATCTCGAAGCGTATAGCTAGCTAAGCCCTGAGCCTAGTCACCTCCTCCTCTGAATTCCCTATGATGATCATATCATCAACATACAGCAGGACCAAGACTTGCAGCTCCCCCTTCTTCTTGATGAACAAGCTAGAATTCGAGTTGGAAGTAAGATAACAGCAGAATTGAAGATACTCTGCTATCTTCCGATACCAAGCTCTAGGAGCTTGCTTCAACTCGTAGAGAGCCTTCCTGAGCTTGCATACATAGTCCGGATGAACTTCGGAAACAAAACCAAGTGGTTGATCCATGAAGATGTACTTATCAATTTCTCCGTAAAGAAAAGCATTCTTCACATCAAGCTGCCACATCCTCCATCCCTTGCAAGCAGCCAAGGCGATCACCACCCGAACCGAAGTCATCTTTGCAGCTGGACTAAATGTCTCCTCATAGTCTTCTCCATACTATTGTGAGAATCCTCGAGCAACTAGGCGAGCTTTGTATCTATCAATGCTCCCATCAGCCTTCTTCTTCAACTTATACACCCACTTTCAAGTCACTGGAGTAATGACATCAACCTTGGGCACAAGGTCCCAGGTTTCATTCTTCTTGAGAGCAGCAATCTCTTCCTTCATGGCATCATCCCATTCCTTGACTCTAGTGGCCTCAATTAAGTTTGCAGGCTCTCACTCATCCAGAGGACCTGCAAAGAAGAAGGAGACAAAAATCACTGCATTTCCATCACAGTACCGAGCTGAGGGCTTCACAACCCTCTTTGATCTCTAAAGGGTCTGCTCCTTGCTCACCACCTCTGTTGCTTCTTCATGCTCAACTCCTACTTCGGGCAATCTTTGAGCAATGCTCCTGCTGCTTACTGAGCCAGAAAACTCAGCACTAGAGCTTGAAGTAATAGGATCTGCTGGTGATACAACAAGCTCCTCTTCCAGAAGTTCAGTAGTCACCTTCTACTCTTCATCAAACTTGCTCTCTGGTAGATCAACCGACCCACCTCCATACGACGTCAGTTCATCAAAGACTAGATCTCTTGAAACAACAAACTTCTTCATTGCAGGATCCATGCATTTCTATCACTTCTTCCGCTCATCATAGGCAACAACGACAAGCTTCTTTGCCTTTGGCTCAAGTTTACTCCTTGAAGCATTCGGGATATGCACATAGCAAGTTGATCCAAACACCCGAATGTGTTCCACACTTGGCTTCTCCTTCAACAACATTTCAAAGGGAGACTTCATGTTGATTGGGCTAAGCAGTATTCGATTGATGACATAAGAAGCATAAGACATCCCCTCTGCCCAGAAGGACCTAGGAATGTCTTTTGCATGAAGCTAACACTTGCAGGTTTCCGTTAGATGACGGATCTTCCGCTCCGCTACTCCATTTTGTTGTGGAGTATGAGCACAAGTGAGCGCTCTTTGGATCCCATGCTTCCTGCAGAAGTTAGAAAACTCAGCCAAGACAAACTCACCACCGTTGTCTGTTCTAAACTTCTTGATCCACAAGCTAAGCCGACCCTCCACTAGCTCCTTGAACTCCACAAACACCTGGAAAGCTTCTGACTTCTCCTTCAAGAAATAAACCCAAGTGTATCTTGAGTAGTCATCAATCAACACAAGCATGTATCTGCTCCCACCAAGGCTAGCGTGACGGTTGGTCCCATCAAGTCTCCATGGATACACTCCAATGGTCTCTTGCTTCTAGTTTGTGACTTAGCAATTGGAATGTGATGAGCCTTGCCATACTGACACCCACACAAACGTTACCATCACCAAAGGAAGTTAGCTTAGGCAAGCCTCTTACAAGGCTCCTGTTTGCCATAGCTTTCAAATTATCCATTCCTACATGCCCCAGCCTTTCATGTCATATAGCAGCGCTATCGTTTTCTCTCATCCGATCAACATAAGAGTTCGTTGCAAGAACAAACAAGTTCTTAACTCTCCTCCCAACATGATCAACATCAGCCTTTACGGCTGATACGTTGTGAAGGAACTTCACTTCTATTGGCCCAAACAGAATGTGATAACCTGCGTCTACCGCATTAGTCATAGAGAAGAGGTTCTTCTTCATACCCGGTATGTAATACACACTCCTTAACGTGAGTAGCCCCCTATCACTACCCAAAGACACAACCCCATCCTTCTCTACTGCATAAATAGTATTATCAGCAGTTATGATAGCTTCGTTACCTAAGTAGGCTTGCAGAGAAGAGAACTTCGACTTGTCTCTGGTGAGGTGATGACCACACCTGGAGTCCACGATCCACTAGTCGTTGAAGTCGACAGTGGACAAAGCACAGACATAAGTGCCCGTCATAAAAGCTCTGCCCCATCCAGCTTCTTCAGTACTCAAGCAAGCTTCCTCCTTGCCTGCAGTATGCCCAGGATGCAGTTTGACCTTGCAGTCACACTTGAAGTGTCCCGCTGATGACACCTGTAGCACTTCTAGTTCTTCTTCCAATCCTTCTTAGGAGCAGCGCTCCTCTCTGACTGATGAGAAGTTGAAGGCTTATTTTCAGCAGTAGTATTCTTCTTCTTCGCTTCCCATCTATTCTTCTTCTTGCCTGTGAATAGCGCTTCACTACCTCCTTCAGAGATAGTCACTCATGCCATCTGTCTTGCCAAACTATCCTGCGAAGCAAGCAGGTTCTCAAGTTCCAGCAGAGATGGCTGAGTAGCCCAGCCTTGAACAGAGGTTACAATGGCAACATACTCCTTCTACAAGCCGCGGATTATGTGCCTTTTCAACATGGCCTCAGAGATGGGCCCATCAGGATCAAGCGATGATATCTCAGCACACAGGCTCTTCATCTTCAAGAGGAACTTAGAGATAGTCAGGTCTTCTTGAGTTATCCTAGCCAACTCATTCTTCAAGAACTGTAGCCTTTCTACATTCTTCATGTTAAACAACTCATCAATGGTTGTCCAGATATTAGCAGCTGACTCACATCCAATGATGTAATCAAATAGCTCCGATGAAATATCCCTCTTGAGAACAAACTCCGCCTTCTCATTTGTTTTTTTCCAGAGCCTCACCTGCTCAGTAGTCCCAAAAGTAACAGTAACCTCCTTCCTGTCGTCACCACCGACGACCTCCCATAACTCCTCGCCAAGAAGAAAACTCTTCATAGACGACTTCCACTTCTTGAAGTTAGGCGTGGTCAAGAGTTCAATACCCAGACCTCTTGAATGGTTCCGTTCCATTACAACAAACTTTGGTTAAGCTCCCAGAAGCACAGAGAAACAATAGAGTAACATCACAAGTTGATCACCGCTCAAACAACTGAACCTGGCTCTAATACCATGTTGAATTTTCTCAAAGTGGTCACCAAGATAGCCTAATGCCAAGTTAATATCCTCAGAACTATCAAGATCACACCTTGATCGTGCAGAAACGAGGAAAGCAAGCTTTAACAACCAAATGCAAACACAAGGGCAAGCAAATCATATATTATTTCTTCTTTACAAGACGAGGTATACATGGCGAGACATGATTTCGCCAGTACAACGGAACAAAAAAAACTATAAGTAAAACAATCCAAGATGACAGAATTGGAGACCGCCGAGACCGCCCAGTCCGCCGAAGTCACCGAAGCCGCCCGAACTGCTGTTGCTGCTAGAAGATGAATAGAACACGGAGTCCTCCAAGATCGCGAGGTCACGCGGACACACTGTTATTCGCTGACTGCTACAAGCTACTGTCGAACTGATGAACAGACCGCCTAGACCGCCGAGCTAGGCGATAAGGTTATTGAACTTAGAAATGTTGAAGTAGAGAAAACTGACAAGCCGCCTACACGACCTGCTTAAACCGCTGATTGAAGCCGCAAACTTCACTGATGCTGACCGTAGTCAAAACCAATCTCCTGGCTCCTCAGTGTTAGTCGCGCAACCTGCAAACAGCATATAGTTAATTCTGCTCAACCCACACGGATAGGAAAAACCAGACCGCAACAATTAACCAAGCCCTCACTTACTATCTCACTCAGTTACTGTAGATGTGCCGGGGGGTGTCTATTTATAGGTAAGATGAGGAGTGCAGTCAGCACCCTAGTGAATAGAGTCACCACCCTAGCTTGCGCGCTAACACAACCCAGTCTGCCAAGTCTGCAAGGACTTGGCCAGACTTTAAACCTCCAGGCGCCAAGGCAAAGACAGTCCGCCACCATGCGGACACATTGCCAGCCCGCACAACACAGACTCAGCTCTAGTCCGCCCAACGCAAGCATAGCTCCATACCGACACTCACCCCAGCATGCGAACACACCCGCAACTCAGCTGCATCAGTTCGCAATACTCCACAACACGCGGACATAGCCATAACATATGCTGTAACAGTCTGCATGCTGTACGCAGACATAAAGGCAGTCTGCATAGCTCGACAAAAATGCCACAGTCTGCAACAAGTCCGCGACCAACAAGCAGTCCTCCCGGTCAATAGCGGACTCTGCGGACACCATGAACTTGTCACAGAAAATGACTAAGTCCAAAAGCCCATCAAGCAACTGGCGCGAGCACGGCGGACACAGAAGACACAGACCGCCAATCAACAGGACAGTCCGCCACAGGATGAGAAACATCCATCGCAATATGGAGAGCTCGGCAAGAACAAAAGCACATCTCCAAAACCAGTCCACAAATGTGGACTCCGCGTACGCAAGAAACCAAGTCCGCCAACACCCCGCGGATATAACTTCCAATCCGCCTGGTAACCACAAGGGCTGGCCAACTACAAGGTCGTAGATCAAGCTGAGCACTGCCAGCAGAGCGCCAACACAATCCACTCAGGTCGCTCCACTTGATGTCCAAGTCACTACGACTTCGTTGGCCACACAACATCCAGGCCGCAAACCAGTCCGCCCAAGGTTGCACTCCAGGCCGCACAAGCCGCTCCTCAAAAGAAGCCAAGCCACCAAGACTAAGCCAGGTCACCCAGGCCGCAACCAGCAGCCCGCTCAGGCCGTAGAATCATACCGCTCAGGCTGCTCAGACTGCCCGGTCTGCCCCATCACCCACTTTCACTTCAGAAATTTCAACACTCATTTCGCAAAGTAGCGGAGGAAGTTCATCTTCTTCCTCGCCATTATTGCCGAGCTTGAAGCAAAAAGTTCAATCAACTGATCTAAAAGTTCCAGTAATTTAGCTGTTGCGATCTTCACCTACTTCTATAAGTTTAGAAGAAATTTTGGACAAAGAAGAAGCAGAGCCATCTGGTTCCTGCAGTCAAGGTAGCTGATTGAAGAATACTAGAACAGTGAACACATATGTCTTCATCAGTAAGATCAAAAACATGTTTCTAAGTTACTTCCAAAACAAGTAGTTGTTTACTGAAGATCAGATTTCTTGTTACTGAGAAGAAGGTATGGCTGAGTATTTCTCAGTCCAGGAAGGTAGGCATAGAGAAATTTTTCAAGTGTCAAATCAACACAAATAACCAACCTTTCTCTCTGTAGGATCCAGTCTCGAATCTGAGCTGTAGGATCCTTTATATCTGAGTGTAGGCCTATTTTATAAAGGCTGAGGTAGGATCCTTGTGTGGATCTAAGTGTAGGGCCTACGTGCATGAGGTAGGGCTTTTTCCTAAGGTAGGAGATCCATTCTCTCTGAGTGTAGGATCATTTGTTGATATGTGGTAGGATCCAGCTTTGGATCTAAGGTATGGTCTTTGTGCCTGAGTTGTAGGAGAGTCATCATCTCTAATATTGTAGGGCTATCCTCCTAGCCTGAATTGTAGGGCTTTTGGGCTAGAGATAGGTGATCTTTTGATCACTGAGTTGTAGGGCTTTGTGCCCGAGCTGTAGGTCTTAGAGGAGACTGAGAGATCCTGAGGGATCTATGTTATAAGCTCTTAGGAGCCAAGATTGGAGAAGTGCCTTTTCTAACAAACTATTAGAAAGGTGGGAGGGATAGTGGACATACCCATAATCTGGGGAACCACTTTAAATCTTGTTTTTGCTGTGTGATTGTCTTGAAAGCAAGCTAACTAAGCTAACTCAAAACACACTAAGTTAAAGATAGTCATAAAAGACTAAAAAACCTATTCACCCACCTCTAGTGTTTAGTTATCCTTGAAACTAAAGACTTTCACCAAGCGAGTGCTAGGTGAGTGCTCCTCTGCCTGTGCTTCCAAGGACCCCGGAAGGCGTGCTGCTCCATTGACCCCTGTCCGCTTACTGGGCAATAGAATCCCTGCACCCTCTGCATAGGGGGTCATAAGTTCTCATGAGACCATCACCCCGCCGAATTCCCCGATATTATTGGTAGAAACTATCATCTTGTCATACTTGGTGCAAGTTAATTGTTGAAGACAAAAATTAAACTCTGTGGATTTTATGGTCCCAAAAGTGGGGTGACCGCGCACCTACTACCCCTCAAGCGAACGATCTGTGCAAAAGACAAGGAACACAAGGGACAGACCCAAGGTCTCAGCATGGAGGTCCCACCACATACCCGGAAGACAAACAAACTCTTCCCCTCCTAAGCCAAAGTTTGAGCTAAGACACCTTCGGAGGGCACTCTTGGCCGACTAGAACATTTAAATAGGATATCAAGACCAACTCCCTCCTATCTAGATGTGTCTCCTTGGGTCTATGCAATATGCTACTCACCCTCCCTACCGATGGCGTAACCTCGTCGAACAACTCTACCTTACGCAACCCCAATTGGGCCGCCAACAACATAACCTCATTGTTCTGAAAGGCTATCAAACCCTCGAGGGCTTCTCAGTAACTTTATCTCGAGGTCACCACGGGGCAATCGGTTCACGAGAATATCGCTCGCCTAAGACAGAAAGATAAATAACATACATATGGCAGCACATGCATTTTAATTTACTGGAATATAAATTCCAAACTTCAGCACGCAGGCCGACAACATAAACAAATTAGGCCTTCTAGGGCCGACACAAACTTGGGCTTAAGCATGCCACTTCCGGCTTGATACTGCAACACCTAAACGTCGACGTCTTGACAAGCGACGACAATCCAAACATCAGTCGACTAAAAGCGACCCAATAATATTGCACCCACCCCTTTTTCGGGGCTATGGTGCTTATTCCCTGCAAATAGATAATATACAACTTCCTCAGAGTCTTCTCCGGGAACCCCAGAACATCACCAATCCGGCTCACACATCCGGATGGGATTCATAAAACATGTCTAAATCCGTACTCACGCTTCCAGATACTAAATGCAATTAATTACGGGGATGTACACATCGACCCGTCGGAGAGCACCCTTCCCCCACCTGTTAGCAGGGAGGGGCTTCCATGAAAATTTGTTAATTGAGTGCTTCACCTGTCCAAGAAGGAACTTCGTTACCCTTGATGCGTGTTTTGGCGGCGGTGTTGGGAGAGGAGCTCCTAGCCGACCTTACTCCAGGAGACTACGGCGGTGAAGGAGAGCTAGGGTTCGACCAGCTTCTGCTCCAAATGGATGCGGCGGTGAAGAAGTGCTAGGGCTCGGCCAGCCTTGCCACAGGCAGCTGCGGCGGTGAAGGAGAGCTAGGGCTCGGCCAGCCTCTACTGCAGACGGCTACGACGGTGAAGGAGATCTAGGGCTCGGCCAGCCTCTGCTCCAGACAGATGCGGCGGTGAAGGAGAACTAGGGCTCGGCCAGCCTTGCCCCAGGAGGCTGCGGAGGGGAAGGAGAGCTAGGGCTCGGCCAGCACCTGCTCCAGACGGATGCGGCGGTGAAGGAGAGTTATGGCTCGACCAGCCTTGCTCCAGGCAGATCTTGCTCTAAGCGGCGCCGGGAGAGGGGGGGCTAGGGCTCGACCAACCTCTTCTCCAGGCGGCTGCGGTGGGAGAGACATCCTAATCCCTCCTCCTCCTTGTCGGCCAGCGCAGAGGAAGAAATCGGGAGCAGGGGAGAGAGCGGGATCGGGGAGGGAGTGGGAGGATCGGGAGAGAATGCGGCTGGCCCCTTCCTCCAGGGTTAGCGTTTTTCCGCTTTTCCTATTTTTTCTCCCCTGGGTTGCCTGCCTCCTCCTCTTTTCTCATATAAACATATATATCCTAAAAATCTATCTAATCACATATCTTTCTATACAATATATATATATATATATATATATATATATATATATATATATATATATATATATATATATATATATATATATATATATATATATATATATATATATATATATATATAGGATCAAACCACTTAAAGTCGTTTACATATAAAATCTCCCCACGCATATGTGAGCACTCATCGCTCAGAGCATGCCCCAAGCCCGCTACAAGGGGAGGATCCCACTCGGCTGGATACGTGGTTGTACACAATCCCCGCTTTTTTGAGCGAGTCCTACGCTCGGAAATAAATGTTCAACCTCGAGTATCCGACGAGTGGGAGCCGATCTCAAAAAAACATTTGAGAAAATTCCTCACTCGGAGATAAAGGGAGCGAAACAGATCGTGTGAAAGATAAAACACAACATGGTATATTGTATTATTCAAGTTTCTTATCTGAAAAATCATTACCACCTACAATTGAAGTCAAAATGGCTGATTTTGAAAGATCTAATTTTAGACATTTAGCAGAAGTTGAAATCTTTGTACTGAAAGTTCCAAATGCAATATGCATAGTTTTAATGAGTAGAACTGATAAACGCTTATCTCAATTTGAACACAGACATCATATGACTGAATGGATATTATATGATAGCAGTATAGCTTTGAAATCATCAGATAGTTCAACATTGAAATTCATATTTAATTTGAATAAGATTACTAAAACATGCAAGTTTGAAACTAATAGTGGCACAGACTCTTTCTTTATACGATTCTCTGATCCATGGGTAAACTCTGATATAGCATGTTTGAAATATAATCCAAATAGTTTATATGTTTCTGAATTTATAAAAGTATTTGAAAACATGAATGTTTCTCATAATGATTACATATCTAAAGAATTACCAACATCTACAGATGATATGAGGAAATTTCATAGTGATTGTTACAGTAGATCAATACAACCTAAAGGAGCTTCAGGTGTGAGAAATAAAATACAAACTATATTAGAAGGTGCTTCTATGGTTAGAGATGCTTTGCTATGCACTTCTCGATTATCATTGCTACAGGTTAATAATAAGAATACCATAGTGAGAGTGAATCTGAGTACAGGAATGTCTGTCGATACTGAACATTTTATGATAAAATCAAACTAACTTATCATTGAATGTCACTATTAGCCACAAAACAGGTTTTGAAATTCAAGAAGCTAAATCTTACGGAAGTAGAACACGTCACAAGCTTCATTTCTTTATTACTTCAAAAACACTTTATGTTATAGCAAAATCCCAACTTGAAGAAATTAGAGCAGCTAAAGATTGGTCTATGCGTGTTCACAATTATATTAATACAATAATGAGATTCAAAACATGACAGGAATATTCGACACCACCTGAAACTAAGAATGGAAAAGGTACAGATGCGTATCTTTCCATGTTATGAAAGATGATGATATTTTTGATTTGGTAGATTTTCCAAATAATCTTACAATTTTCTTAAGGCATGAATCAAGTAGAGTATTAATACTAGTCTGTTCTGTTCATCAAAATGAAACTATTGATCTCAACTATGGCTTAAACTATGATTATCCACATTTTGAAGAAGCATTGCACATTTTCCAGTTTTTTATAAGTATATATATTTATATTTCAATATATAAAAAGCTTTTATCTATTATAGATATACGTTTATTCCAAACCCTTTTCAAACTCTTTCCCTTGCCCCCAGGTGTGCCTATAGCCCTGCCCAGCTAATGAGAGTCTGGATAGCTGGTTTGCTAGGGGTCTCCACTCCCATACATCTCCAACCACCGAGTGAGCCTACAGCCCTGCTAGCTAGATGAGAGCCTGGTTAGCGGGTGTGCTCGTGGTCTCCTCTCCAAACAACCTCCAACCATCGAGTGAGCCTACAGCCTTGCCAGCTTGATGAGAGCCTAGTCAGTCGGTCTGCTCGGAGTCTCCTCTCCAAACAACCTCCAACCACCGAGTGATCCTACAACACTGCCAGCTTAATGAGAGCCTGGTTAGCGGGTCTACTCGGGGTCACCTCTCAAGACAACCTCTAACCACCGAGTGAGCCTACAGCCCTGCAAACTTGATGAGAGCTTGGTCATCAGGTTTTCTCGGGGTCTCCTCTCCAAACAACCTCCAACCACCGAGTGAGCCTACAACACTGCCAGCTTGATGAGAGCCTAGTCAGCGGGTCTGCTCGGGTTCTCCTATATAAACAACCTTCAACCACAGAGTGAGCCTACAGCTCTGCCTGCTTGATGAGAGCCTGGTCAGTGGGTATGCTCGAGGTCTCCTCTCCAAACAACCTCCAACCACCGAGTGAGCCTACAGCCCTGCCATCTTGATGAGAGCCTGGTCAGCGGGTCTGCTCGACGTATCCTCTCCAAACAACCTCCAACCACCGAGTGAGCCTACAGCCTTGCCAGCTTGATGAGAGCCTGTCTGTAGGTCTGCTCGAGGTCTCCTCGCTAAACAACCTCCAACCACCGAGTGAGCCTACAGCCCTGTCAACTTGATGAGATCCTAGTCAACGTATTTGCTCGGGGTCTCCTCTCCAAACAACCTCCAATCACTGAGTGAGCCTACAACCCTGCCAGCTTGATGAGAGCCTGGTCAGCGGGTCTGCTGGGGGTCTCCTCTCTAAACAACCTTTAACCACCGAGTGAGCCTACAATCCTGCCTGCTTGATGAGAACCTGGTCAGCGGGTCTGCTCAGGGTCTCCTCTCCCATCAACCTCCAACGCCCGAGTGAGCCTACAGCCCTGCCAGCTTGATGAGAGACTAGTCAGCGGGTCTACTCGGGGTCTCCTCTCCCAATAACCTCTAACCACCGAGTAATCCTACAGCCCTGCCAGCTTGATGAGAACCTGGTGAGCGGGTCTGCTCGGGGTCTCCTCTCCCAACAACTCCAACCACCGAGTGAGCCTATACCCCTGCAAGCTTGATGAGAGTCTGGTCAGCTGTTCTGCTCGGGGTCTTCACTCCAAACAACCTCCAACCATAATGGTACCATCTATATAAATAGCTTTTGTTCCTGCGATACGAGCACCTTGTACCAAAAGGTTGTCGAACTTATTTCTAAGAAGAAATAAAACAAAACTTTTCCTTTTATAAATGAAGAAAACATTTGGAATGTATAAAAATGATAACCAACACTTTGAATACGTTATGCATAATAATGAACTTACACTATCTGAAGTATTCCAAATCTGATCCTAAAGCACTCCAATTTGATCCCCAAGCATTGCAAGTTTGATATCGTATATCAGGAAGAGAAATTCTTTCGTCTGCTAATTTCTTAAACAAGGAGTCTTCTACTTCTATATTTCCTTGTTCTATTGTTTTATGTAACGCCAGAAGATCAATATTTATATGAATAATGGTTTTCGGTCTTGCATTTTTAGGATGATCTGTTACAGTTATTAATTGTCTTGCTTCTGGGATTAGATGTACTTCATTCTTTGCTAAAGATCCTTTTAATTATTTGGGAGTATTTGTTCCGCTAACAACTGCTTCATCTGCTCAAAATCACATTTAACTAAATCTTCACCACTAATATTCTGTACTTATCTAATAATACTAAACATACTTTGATTGGAAAATATCGTGTTAGTAGTTACGCTTTTGAAGGATTATTAAATTTTCATTATCTTATTAAATATCATTTAGCTTTAATTCCCCATATCAGTTTAGGATATGGTTTATCTCGCAGTAAAATGCATAATAAGCAGAGCTTAATAAATAATTTATGAAAGAAATAGTACCTAATCACCTAGAGGGGGGGGGGTGAATAGGTGAACTTAATCTTTTTAAAATTATAGGCAGAAACACTTAATAATAAGAGCTGTGTTTGCAATTCTCTACAGCAATTCAGCACAGAACATACAACAATCACAGAATTAATCACACACAGAGTACACACAGATTTTATAGTGGTTCCCCAAGGTCTGAGTACATCCACTTTCCCCCTTCGCCTATCTAGTAGTGTACTAGATTCGGCTTAACTTCTCCACTTCTTCTCAGATCCTCAGATCTTACAATCTCAGAACCCCAAACAGGTTCCTACAACTCAGAGTGATCCCACTCCTACAACTCAGGCACAAAAGCCCTACCACTCAGTCTTCACCAAGACTTACACTCAGAGAACAATGTCTCCTACAACTCAGGCACTAGGCCCTTCCTCAGTATTCAACAAGACCTACACTCAGAGCACACTGTCTCCTACACTTAGCCTTTATAAAATAGGCTTATAGCTCAGATCCCTTAGGATCCTACAGAAAATAAGGTTTAAAAAATATATAACCACAACTCTGAAAGAGAGAGATGAGCTGAGTGGTTTCTTGATGAGTTCTTGGAAGAACTTGGCAGAGATCAACCTCCCTTGGCTTTCTTCAAAGCTTCTTGAATTAGAACACTGTAGGGTTGTATCTCTATGCAGATGATCTTCAATCAACTGCTGTCTTGAGATTCTGATTTAAATCTGAATCTTCCTTATCAGCCTGGTTCAACAGCTGGTCTTCTTAGAAGGAGCTCTCTCTCTCCAACTTCTTAGATGTTCTCTTGAAGGTCTTCTTCTTCCTGTGTTGTTTTTCACTTCATTGATCGATGATCATTCTTACTTCATTCTTTTCCGTCGAAGGAGAATGGTCTTTAAATAAGCTTTCTCCATGGTGACCGGCTGATCCGGTTTCTAACAACTTTCTGACGGCTCTGACAGTTGCAGTTGACCGGTTGAAATGGCAGCTGTCAAGTCATCCAGTCACTTCTTGAAATCTCTGTCACTGTCTGAAAGTGTCGAGACAGATAGTATTTATGTGTCAACACAAATGGACTAAGTGTCGACACAAGTAGACTAAGTGTTGACACTAGCCTTGTTGGTGTCGACACAACTCCTTGTGTTGTTGTAACAGCTTCTCGACACTGCTTCTTCAGAATGTGTCGACACTGATTCTATGTGTCGACACAAGCCTTCTTCTTTAATACTTAGTTGAGTTCTGCTAAGTGTCGACACAACTCCTTTGTGTCGACACATCTTCTTGTGTTCAAACTTGCTAAGTGTCGACACATCTTCTTTGTGTCGACACATGCCTCCTGTGTTGAAACTTTACTGAGTGTCGACACATCTTCTTAGTGTCGACACATGTACTTGAATTTTGTTGAATTTTGTTAAGTGTCGACACAGCCTCCTAGTGTCGACACATTTGTTGTCGACAAAGTTTCTCTAGGTGTCGACACTGCCTCTAAGTGTCGACATAGATAATGTTGACAATTTTTCACTGTGTGTCGACACAACCTGTATGTGTCGACACTTTTCTTCTGGTGTCGACTCTGCCTTCCTGGTGTCGACACAATTACTCCAAGTGTCGACACAGCTTCTCTAGGTGTCGACACAAGCCTTCTCAAGTGTCGACACTTTTCTTCTGGGTGTCGACACATGGACTTAGAAACTTTTATGCTTTCCCTGCAATTACTTAACTTGCACAAATAAACTCAAAGCACATCAAATACATCTTGATGTATATCATTGAGTAGGGTGAGGCTTCTTCAAATCAGGTACATATATTCCAATGTACTCAACAATCTCCCCCTATTTGGAGAAGTCATAACCCTTAGTCAATGATATACACCATACATAACAAATTTTCAGTATGATGTAAAATAGTATTTTATGACAGGGAAAATACTTAAACATGTATGAACAGAACATGTATAAACAATTATCTCAGAACAATTAATGTAATAGATTGAACATATAATATTGTTCTTATAACTCCAAACATTTTCATTAATCAAAAGTTTACATAGAGTTAAATACAAATGATTACAAATTGTAAACTTAAGAAAATTTCTATCCTATGGCTGCTCAGGCTCCTTGATAACAATCCCCTTTGCAGATTGTATCTTTGCTTGAACTGGAGCATCATTGTCACCAACAGGCTTCTTCCCTTTGAGATCTTTCTTTTTCAGCTCTTCAGCCTTTATCTTCTACCTTTCAAAATAGTGATAAGGCTTAGGGAAATACTTGCTAGGCTCCTGTGCATTAGGAGGTAGCTTTCCCAGTTTAGCCTTCCTTCTATATTGTACAATGGCCTCTTGCCTATTCTCATGTTTTCTCCACTCCTGTTCAGAATACCATTTGCCTCTATCCAGGATATTGTCCTTAGCAGCCTTCCAAGCAATCAATATGATATTTCTGGATGTGGGGCTACATTGTTCAAAATCTGGCCTTAGTTCAGCTTGCTTTCTGAACCTTTTCTTAGATAATTGGGCCTCTTGTTCTTTTAGAAATGCCTCTTGCTCTTTTAAGATTGCCTCTAGCACAGGCTGGACTACCTTCTCAATAATAAAATTCTGATTACCCTCAGGAGGACTGTACATATACTGTACCTCCTGATGTATCATGTCAAAATCTGTAGGAGGATATATAACTTGAGCCACTTTAGCTTACTCTCCTCCAAAGTATGCAGAATTTACTCCAAACTCTATCACATTGTCATCATCACATAAAGGTGGATATCCAAGGGTGGCTCTGATGGAATTTGAAATCCATTTGGCATGATCAGAGCCGTCTTTGACTAAAACCCTCTCCCCCTTTATGACTTCTCTTTCTATATGATCCCTAAGATCATCTTTCTGGAATCTTATTTGAGCATTCAAATAGTTTACTCCATCCTTATAAAAAGGTTTAAACTTCTGAAGCTGGGCAGAAATAGCTTTCTAAGAATCTTCAATGGCAGTTCTCACAGTAGTGAGGCTCTCCTGTAATTTCTTATCAAATTCTTCTGTGGCAGTGGCACTTACTGCAGGTTGTGCAGTAGTTATATTTTTCATTTCAATTACAATGGCATTATGTGAAGCAGTGAGATTATCATTCATCCTTATCTGGTTTTCCAGGACATAGCCTTGATTCACTACTATGTCATCAACCTGTTTCTTGATGTTCTCTTGATGAGTAGCCAGATAGACTACTGTATTTCCTTCTTTATGGAAACAATCAGTCATTTCCTTCTTGTTTTGATTTACTTCAAATCTGATAGACTTGATGTCTTGTGCCAGATCAAATTACAGGGATTTATGCCCTTCATCCATATACTTTTCTAAAGCTTTCCTTTGCTCATCCATCTTTATCTGCAATGCCACCATCAGAGAAATATAATCAGTAGATGGGGCAGGCTGTGGAGCAATTGTCTGGAGTGCTTTCTTGTAGTTCTGGCTTCTTCTCTTGAAGACCTGTAACTTCCTCTTCTTGGCTCTAGCAGCCTCTTCATCCTCTGAAGTAGAAGTGCTAGCAATATCTACTCTATCCTTAGGACTAGGAGGTAACTCCTTCTCTGTCCTTTTTATTTGCTCAGCATCCTTTGGCTCCACAGTCTCTTGTCTAGCAGACTCCTCTATTTCCTCCCCCTCAATATTGGCATTCTCCCACTCAACAGCTGTTATGTATCTCTCAAGTCTGTCTGTAAGAGGTCAGGGAACAGCTCTTCTAATGTATACACCTGTTGAGGATGGACTGGTGAATCTCTGTGCTCAGGAGCATCTAATACCTCTCTATCAGCAACTGATGTGTCCTCCATGATAACATCCTGAGGTTGAGGTTATTTCTATGTTTGCTGAGCAACATTAAGTAATGGTTCAGACAAAATGGTTGTCTTCTTCTTCTTCTTCTGAGGTGTTTCCTTTTCTGGAGTTGGCAGTTCCTTTGTCAATACTCTATCCCACCTTGAGAAAATTCTCACATCCATTCTCCTCATGTGATTTATCTTTGAACCTGCAGCTTGGTTCATCACTTCAGGTATACTGCCAGCTAAGTATAGACTCAGAATTCTTCCCAGATTGGTTTTCTTCAGGCTCTCTTTTATCTTATCAAACATAACTACTGACCAATCAGTTGTAAGTTTGAAAATTATCCTAGTCATTAGACTGAACATGTGAGCAGATATTCTATCATGGCCACCAGGCTTGCTCAGTATTACTTTTCCTATTATTTCAGATAGAAAATTTCCTTGTATGTTCATCCCTTTTCTGTTGAAAACTAATCCAATTTTCAGGTTTGAGTCTAATCCACAAAATTTCAATGCCTCTCTAGTCTTAGAAGCAGATACATCTTCTTCCTCTTTTGTTCTTGGTAGTTGAAGTACCTTTCTTAGACTTTTCTGTGTGACCTTGACTTTTGTCCCATGGACTCTGGACTTAATTTTGAGTCCTGATACATCAAGAGTAGCTGCACTGAAGAATTCAAGGACCTCCTTCTTCCAGATCTTGATAGGTTCTGATACAAGATACTCTAGTCCAGTCTCGGTAATTAGGGTTACCATACCTTTGATTTCTGGTTCCGCATCATCAAAGGTGTGACGCATGACCTCATATCCTTCGTTAATGTTCTCTTCTAGCTTGGGCGCCATTAGGGTTTGAAGAAATTTTGAATTTAGAGAAGAGAGATGTCGACACACAAGTTTGGTCTCGAGACTAAGGTGAGCGTGTTGACAAACAATGGGGAAAACCTATTTATACCTTTCTAGAATTGAAGGTGAAAAGGCTCGTCAAAATACTTGAAATGTGTCGACACTGTTGAAAAGTGTCGACACTTACTTATAATGTCTCGACAACTATGTGTCGACACAAATATAATCGACAGAATATATGTGTCGACACTTATATATCTCAGCTCGACACTTAGTCGAGACTCTACTCGACTAATTCTGTGTAATCCTAAGTGTCGACACCACCTTGGATGTGTCGACACCTACTTTGGATGTGTCGACACTTATTCTCTGAAGTGTCGACACAGAATGTCTAGATGTGTTGACACCATTTCTCTGAAGTGTCGACACCACTTCTATGTGTCGACACAGACAACTTTGTGTGTCGACACTATTTTACTTAGCCAATTTTTGTAAACTATTCTAAGTTTATCATCCATAATTCAATTTTAAACTTATTGAATTTGGTTTCATTTAAGGGCTTAGTATACATATCAGCTAACTGATTATCTGTATTAATATATTCTAAGGAAATATCTCCTTTTTCTACATGTTCTCTTAGAAAATGGTATTTTATTTCTATGTGCTTAGTCCTACTATGAGAGACATGATTATTTGTAAAAGAAATGACACTAGTAGGATCACAAAATAAAAGTGTTCTACTTACTTGAATACCATAATCTTCTAGCTGGTGTTGTATCCATAGTAGTTGTGCATAACAACTTCCTGCAGCCTAATACTCTGATTCTGCTGTGGAGATAACCACACTTGTTTGTTTCTTGCTACTCCATGACACCAGCCTTCCACCTAGAAATTGACAGGTTCCTGTTGTACTCTTCCTATCTTCCTTGCAGCCTGCAAAGTCTGCATCTAAATAACCTGTCAGTTCAAAATCTCCATTCCTAGGGTACCAAAGACCTAGATAAGGTGTGCCCTTAAGATATCTCAAAATTCTTTTGACTGCTGTCAAATGAGATTCTTTAGGGCAAGCTTGGTACCTAGCACAGAAACATGTAGCATACATGATATCTGGTCTACTAGCATTCAAATATAGTAGGGAACCAACTATCCCTCTATACAAAGTCTCATCTACAGGTTTCCCTGCATCATCTTTGCTTAGAGATATGCTTGACCCCAAAGGAGTTTTCATGGTACTGGATGATTCCATACCATACTTCCTTATCAACTGTCGGGTGAACTTAGACTGGCATATGGATAATCCATCTTCAGTCTGTCTAACTTGGAGACCCAAGAAGAACTTAAGTTCCCCCATACTGCTCATTTCAAATTGTCCTTGCATGAGTTTTGCAAACTTTCTGCAAACACTACTTTTTGTAGACCCAAATATGATGTAATCTATATATATTTGGACTAAGATAATCTTACCTCTAGATTCCTTAAGGAATAGAGTCTTGTCTATTTTCCCCCTTGAGAATTTGTTCTCAATGAGGAAACTAGACAGGGTTTCATACCAAGCCCTAGGTGCTTGTTTTAACTCATACAAAGCCTTCCTAAGTCTATATACATAATCAGGTTTAAGAGAATCTACAAAACCTGATGGCTGCTCTACATAGAATTCTTCCTTCAGGTTTCCATTCAGAAAAGCTGACTTAACATCCATTTGATATACCTTAAATCCTTGATATGTTGCATAGGCAAGAAACATCCTTACTGCTTCCAGTCTTGCTACTGGAGCAAAGGTTTGATCAAAATCAATACCTTCTTCCTGCCTATATCCTTTTGCAACTAGTCTAGCTTTATTCTTTATAATAATTCCATTCTCATCCAACTTGTTCCTAAAGATCCACTTAGTTCCAATAATGTTGTGGTCCTTTGGTTTAGGAACTAGCTCCCAGACCTTGCATCTTTTGAACTGGTTCAACTCCTCTTGCATGGCCTCAATCCAATGAGGGTCTAGGGTTGCTTCTTCATATTTCTTTGGCTCTACTTGGGATAGAAAGCTGGAGTAGAGAACTGAACTTAGATTCCTGCTCCTTGTTTGTACCCCTTGTCTGAGATCTCCAATAATTTGATTGGCTGGATGATCTTTCAAATGCCTATTTGCAGGAGGCAGCCTGTCTTAAGATTGTACACCTTCATTCTCTTCATCTAGCTGCACTTCTTGATCCTCTTCAGCTTCAGGAGTATCTTGTACTCCCCCTGGACAGCAGCTACCTTCTTCCACTTGCTGACTTGCAGTAGGACCTTCTGCAATAGTAAGCTTGTCCATCTTCTCAGTTACACCTGTGGAGCTGCAAACACTTCTAGGAAATTTATTGTTAATGAGTCTAGCTTCATCAAAAACTACATGTACTGACTCTTCTATAACTTGAGTAATCAAGTTGTAGACTATATAAGCCTTATTGTTGTTGCTGTACCCAACAAAGATCCCCCCTTGGGATTTGGCAGCAAACTTGGTTAGATAAGACTTACCATTGTTAAGGATATATCACTTGCAACCAAAGATCCTGAAATAGGATAGATTTGGTTTTCTGCCCTTCACAATCTCATAGGGGGTCTTCTTGTGGCTCTTGGTGATAGTATCCCTATTGATCACATGTCATGCAGTATTAACTGCCTCAGCCCAGAAATATTCTGGGAGAGAAGTGTCACTCAATAGGGTTCTAACAGCCTCTATCGAGGTTCTATTTTTCCTTTCAGCAATACCATTTTGCTGAGGTGTTGTTGGTGAGGAAAATTCCTGAAACATTCCAAACTCTTCACACAGTTTTGTCATACTTTCAGACTGAAATTCAGTACCATGGTCACTTCTGATTTTGACCACTGTACTGTCCAATTAATTCTGAATTAGTTTAACAAAACTATACAAGATACTTGGAGTTTCAGATTTTTGCCTTAGGAAGAACACCCAGGAATACCTTGAGTAGTCATCAACTACCACAAATGTGTAGACCTTCCTACCTAGGCTGTGAACTGGCATATGACCAAAAAGATCCATATGCAAGAGGTATAGACACCTCACAGCATCTTTTATCTCAAGGCTATGAAAGGTGGATTTGGTCTGCTTGCCTTTTTGACAAGCTGAGCATATCCCATCCTTTATACACTTAACCTGAGGACCATTCCTCACTAACTCTTTGCTAAAGAGTTGACCAATTGTCTTGTAGTTAAGATGAGCCAGCCTCTTGTGCCATTTAACACAATGTGAGACTTTCTCATCAGCTACAAGACAAATAGGAGAAACAATGTTCTCACACATAATGTCTAGACAATAGACATTTCTCTTCCTATATCCTGTCAGAATGATCTTTTGATCACTTGACCTCCTGATATGACAACCATCCTTGACAAATGAGATGTCATATCCTAAATCACTCAGCTGACTTATGCTAATGAGGTTATGTTTCAAACCCTTTACATAAGCCACTTGAGTAATTATAATTTGGTTACTAGAAATGTTACCAAAGCCTTTGATGATCCCTTTTTCTGAACCACCAAAAGGTAACTTTAGGCCCATCTTTGATAGATGTAAAATCCTTCAGCAACCCCCTAGTTCCAGTCATGTGCCTGGAACATCCACTGTCCAAGTACCATATAGGGGCATGGCCACTTGGACTCACCTTACTTGGTCCAAGCTGATCCTGGATTTTGTCTCCTTCAGATAATGCCATCAGCCCTTTGCACTAATTGTCCTCATGCTCATAGATTGAATTCATCGACTATATGAACTCATCTTCCTCCTCTTCAGCAAACAATCCAATATAAGCTTCAGGTTCTGAATCTGTTTCTGAAGATGACTGATCAGTCAAACTCTTATCCTTCTTGGCAACAAAGGACCTTTCCTTTTTGCCCTTAAACTGAGTCTTCTTTTATTCAGTTGACTCTTTGCTCTTTTCTGGATAGTAAGCTACTATATGTCCTTGTCTATTGCAACAATAGCATACCATCTTTGAGGATGTATTTTTACTTGGCTTGTACTTTCTTCTGTCATTCCTTGATGACTTCCTGTTCTGATAGTAGTCATCTTTTGTCTGTGAAGTGGATGGCTTAGACCTCCACTGCTTCTTCTTCAGAAACTTTTGAAAATGTCTTGTGAAAGCTGCAAAGTCCTCATCACTTTCACTGCTTTCTGAATTCTTGCTGTCTGAATTTTCTGTGACAGTCTCTGCAACTACTTGAGGTGGAGATGGATACTTGCTTCTATACTTCCTAGTGGCTTCAGTCTTGAAAGCCACAGCTCTTTCCTTATGTTCCACTCTTCTAGTCTTCTCTTCCTCCTTTCTAACCATTAACTGCATTTCATAAGATAGCAGTTTTCCAAACAAGGTTGGAGGAGGAATATCAGCTAATTTGGTCATTTCTCTAATGGCACAGATCTTGGTATCCCAGTCCTTAGTCAGGGATCTTAAAAACTTGTCATTCAGCTCATAGTTGCTGAATTCTCTTCCATGGGACATCAACTCATTAACAATCCTATAGAATTTCTTATAGCATTCAGTAATGCTATCCGACTTTCCTAGTCTGAAGCTTTCATACTCTTGATTTAACAAGGACTTCCTGTCTTGTCTTACCTCTTCAGATCCCTCCATGTAAACTATTAGAGTGTCTCACATTTCTTTTGAGGTTTTACAGTGAATTAGATTCTGAAATGTGGCATCATCAATTGCACTTACAATAATATTCTAGGCCCTCTTGTCCATAATGGCCAGAATTATTTCATCTTTAGTCATTTCTGAATAGTCATCGGGAGTTCTCTGATTTGCATCCAGAACAGATACTTTCATTGGAACATATGGCCCTTCTTTGACTGTGATGTATATTCTTGGGTCAAATGCTTCCATAAAGAGTCTAACCCTCTCTTTCCATATGCCAAAAATCTCTTTTCTGCAGATTGACAATTTCATGGATCCTAGCTATTTGTGATTCTCAGTAGAACCCATTTTCTTGATTCTTGATTATTCTGATTCTTCCTACAAGATCTTTACTCAGACTGTTATGTCCTTTTTGAGTAACCTGACTCTGATACCACTTGAAAAAAATAGTACCTAATCACCTAGAGGGGGGGGGGTGAATAGGTGAACTTAATCTTTTTAAAATTACAGGCAGAAACACTTAATAATAAGAGCTGTGTTTACAATTCTCTACAGCAATTCAGCACAGAACGTACAGCAATCACAGAATTAATCACACATAGAGTACACACAGATTTTATAGTGGTTCCCCAAGGTCTGGGTACATCCACTTTCCCCCTTCGCCTATCTAGTAGTGTACTAGATTCGACCTAACTTCTCCACTTCTTCTCAGATCCTCAGATCTTACAATCTCAGAACCCCAAACAGATTCCTACAACTCAGAGTGATCCCACTCCTACAACTCAGGCACAAAAGCCCTACCACTCAGTCTTCACCAAGACTTATACTCAGAGAACAAAGTCTCCTACAACTCAGGCACTAGGCCCTACCTCAGTCTTCAACAAGACCTACACTCAGAGCACACTGTCTCCTACACTCAGCCTTTATAAAATAGGCTTACAACTCAGATCCCTTAGGATCCTACAGAAAATAAGGTTTAAAAAATATATAACCACAACTCTGAAAGAGAGAGATGAGTTGAGTGGTTTCTTGATGAGTTCTTGGAAGAACTTGGCAGAGATCAACCTCACTTGGCTTTCTTCAAAGCTTCTTGAATTAGAACACAGTAGGGTTGTATCTCTATGCAGATGATCTTCAATCAACTGCTGTCTTGAGATTCTGATTTCAATCTGAATCTTCCTTATCAGCCTGGTTCAACAGCTGGTCTTCTTAGAAGGAGCTCTCTCTCTCCAACTTCTTAAATCTTCTCTTGAAGGTCTTCTTCTTCTTGTGTTGTTTTTCACTTCATTGATCGATGATCATTCTTACTTCATTCTTTACTGTCGAAGGAGAAAGGTCTTTAAATAAGCTTTCTCCATGGTGACCGGCTGATCCGGTTTCTAACAACTTTCTGACGGCTCTGACAGTTGCAGTTGACCGGTTGAAATGGCAGCTGTCAAGTCATCCAGTCACTTCTTGAAATCTCTGTCACTGTCTGAAAGTGTCGAGACAGATAGTCTTTATGTGTCGACAAAAATGGACTAAGTGTCGACACAAGTAGACTAAGTGTCGACACTAGCCTTGTTGGTGTCGACACAACTCCTTGTGTTGTTGTAACAGCTTCTCGACACTGCTTCTTCAGAATGTGTCGACACTGATTCTATGTGTCGACACAAGCCTTCTTCTTTAATACTTAGTTGAGTTCTGCTAAGTGTTGACATAACTCCTTTATGTCGACACATCTTCTTGTGTTGAAACTTGCTAAGTGTCGACACATCTTCTTTGTGTCGACACATGCCTTCTGTGTTGAAACTTTGCTGAGTGTCGACACATCTTCTTAGTGTCGACACATGTACTTGAATTTTGTTGAATTTTGCTGAGTGTCGACACAGCCTCCTAGTGTCGACACATTTGCTGTCGACAAAGTTTCTCTGGTGTCGACACTGCCTCTAAGTGTCGACACAGATAATGTTGATAATTCTTCACTGTGTGTCGACACAACCTGTATGTGTCGACCCTTTTCTTCTGGTATCGACTCTGCATTCCTGGTGTTGACACAATTACTCCAAGTGTCGACACAGCTTCTCTAGGTTTCGACATAAGCCTTCTCAAGTGTCGACACTTTTCTTCTGGGTGTCGACACATGGACTTAGAAACTTTTATGCTTTCCCTGCAATTACTTAACCTGCACAAATAAACTCAAAGCACATCAAATACATCTTGATGTATATCATTGAGTAGGGTGAGGCTTCTTCAAATCAGGTACATATATTCTAATGTACCCAACAATTTTATATCTTCTAATATGCACACTGGTATCATAGGACCAAAGCTAGCTTCACCATTCGAGAAAGTTTTTGATTTTGCTACAGTCGAATTATATTTACATAGTTAAATGGAGTATAACTTTTACCCGAAAGTTCATCATATAACTAAAGTTATCAATGTAGAAAAGCATAATTTAACCAAAAATTATATGTCCTCTTGGTTTTGCTGTTAATAGGGCTACTATAGCTATTCCAGGATAAAGTGCATGGTACTAACCATGGGTTTAGTACTTACAAAATTCCATAAAACAACGGGGAGTCCAATATGATCATACAAAGACTGTTCCAAATTTCATAATTATATCCATCATAGTTTAAGATTCATTCAATTTATTCAAACATCATAAGTTAAAGTATGAGGAACTTACCTACAAAGCATCCGCGCATGACCCTGGCTGTCACTTGGTTCCTCTTCTAAAGCCATGACTTTCACCTGAGTTCTTCCGTGTTGGCCACTCTCCATGCTCACCGCACCAAAAGTGTTGAAGCCAAAAATTGACCTCTGTGGAGTTCGGGGTTGATGCTAAAGATCACGGCAAACTTGATGCTAAAGATCACGGCAGTGAACAGGTCGCACAAGTAATATAAAATGGGGGCTTTCCCATGTATCGATCTCTCAAGGAACACAGTAAGGTGGAGTTAATTTTGAGGAGGACTTGAGATTGAAGTCCTCAGGTCGGAGCTAACTAAGGGGTGGTTTTGATGTTTGCGGAAACAGAAAATAAAAGGCTATCAACTACTCCTATGCAACGCCGCTATGCGATGCTTTGCCAGGCGGGATGGAAGACTAGTCGGGCCACTATGCACCGAATCACTAGGCGGATGGGCGAGTACGCTTGCGGATGAGGTGGTTAGAACGGAGGAATGAGGGTCGTAAGCACCTCTTCGCTACACACGCCACTAACAATTGCAAGTGCGGCAAGGGTGGATGGTGGTGGATGGAATATGGTGCAACTCGGGCAACTTAAGTAGTAAAATGAAATAGGAATCACATAGACATGAAACACATAACATATATAACCAAAGTGCACTTCATCAATATAAATAGAGTTAAACACCAATATTCAACAAGAAAGCAAGAACAAGTCAAGAGATCGACCGAATCCGAAGTCTTGCTGAGGATTCACGGTTGGAATTGTCGGGTTGTCATTCCGCGTCCAGCTCGGTCCTCAACTGCGTCCGGGGTAGAGAAGGGCTGTCACCACCTTCCAATGGCCCGTCTTCTTCGTGTCACGATAGCGGATGAAGTTTGCAAGCTTTCTTTTGCTTGATGGCTATGGTGTCAAACCCTACTTGAAGCTCACAGATGAAGGACAAGGCCGAGAGGAAGCTCCGGCTTGGATTTGGCAATGAATGCTTGCCCAGAGCACCTCCCTAGGGTGGAAGATGAAGGGGAACGGCGGAGAAGGTGGAAAACAGCGGAGAAATGTCGAGCTTCGGATCGTCTCCTCAATTAGGGCGAGACCCGCACTATTTATACATAGCATAAATGAACAATGCGCACGATCACAGGCGCACGACCAGTGGTCGTGCGCACTATGTCCGGTGATCGTGCGCACTGGCATGGAAGATCAGGAAGAAGAACTGGGATAACGCGCACGAGCAGTGGCGAACGACCAGTGGTCGTGCTCACTAAGTCCAATGGTAGTGCGATTACCCCAGACAGGACTCCAGAAAAGAGGAATCAATGCACACGATCAGTGGCGCACGACCGGTGGTCGTGCGCATTATGTCCAGTGGTCGTGCTCTTACCCCTAGCTGATTCTGGAAAATGTAGAGTAGTGCGCACGATCAGGGGCGCACGACCAGTGGTCGTGCGCATTAGATCCCATGATCGTGCGCAGTATTCCTGTTTCACAACCATCCCGGAACACGCACACGACCCCTGTACTGAAAGGAAAAGCCAATCACTGATATTTGCAGACATTCCGGGCAATCACACAAAGGAGTACAAACTATATAAATAACAAAATACACAACCACGGGCATAAATGTGCACTTCCTATGGAAATAAAGATAAGATGAAATATGAACGATATAGAACTAAAAGATAAGTGCAAACATGTTAAAACTAACCCAGATGAGTCCGAAAGTAGGTATATAAAGTGGACTCATCACACCCCCAGACTTAACTCTTTGCATGTCCCGAGCAAACAAAATCTAAGCAGATAGGGAAAATACTAGTCAACAAAGAAATTGCGATACGAAGTACCATGCGAAGTCGCATGCTCGCACGCATAAAAATATAATAGAAGAAATTTCTAAGTATACAAAATAGTTTATAGTTTTCACAATGCGTATCAACATTTTATTATTACTCAAAAATGGAATCACGGTGAATCATCCGGTCATGCGTAGGGAGAAAGTAGACTAATCGCTAGGCGGGCATAGCCAAAGATCAGGGCTCGGGATAACCTCCAAAGAAATCCACAAATGTCGGTGACCATATGCTTGCCATTTCACACTCTCTCCACGGCACTAGTTAGACTCAAGCACGAATCCGTAGGACTTGGAGTATAATATAGGCTTAGGTGAAGGCAGGGTATATAAAGGTAAACAAGACGGACACGCACACCCAAAATTAGATACCCGAAAACGAACACAGCTAAACTCAATGTACAAACACGTGTGACACATCACCAGACCAGGACTTTTGACGGTGCGTGCAAGCCCATAACGAACACAACTCAACCACATTGCACAACTCAGCAATAATAGATATACAAATACATTTCTTTTTTTTTGTATTCCACATTGGGAATTTTCTTTTTATTTACTATCATATTTTTTTCCTTTTTTTATCCAAATAGCCAAAACAAATTATGAAAACACGGCAACACCACAAGCTGCACAAACACCAACAAAACTACCCACACAAGACGGATATAAACTACAACAAAACAAACTAACCGAGCGATCACATTCAGATGTGCGAGTAGGAAAGGCTATATGGCTATGGTAGCGAGGCGAAGGGATTTCAAAGGATGGGATTGGCTCAACGGGGATAGCAACGGTTAGATGTCGGGAATGGTACAAGGCTCAAACGAGACAAAGTGACGGCCCACATCACGCACGCACTTGACTAACCATGTACCCATGCTTCGAGAGTAGATAGGGGCAGGTTCTTAGCTAACAAGAAAGACTATCCATCCTCCCAACTCAAGGAATACGAACCTAACGGCCGTCTACACACATCCCTAAGCTACCGTAGTATTCACACCGGATTCACCAATTTTTGAGTAGAATAAAAAGTATTTACGGAATTATAAAAATATAAAACTATAAGCATACAAAAAAATTAAATCTACTCAAATTTCTACACGAGATGAGAGCAGTTGACTAGGAGCACAGCAAGGTCAACATTTTACTCTGTCTCACAATCCTAAGTCAGCACCATAATTTTCCCAAATCTAACGAAGAAATGAGTTTTACTCGCGGCACACTAACAACTAAGCACACGCTCAAGTGGGTGCAGTGGTGTGCAGTGCAATGAACTAATCAAAATAAAACTATAAAAGCTTCTAGTATGCACATGAGATGTGCACGTGCAAAAGGTAACAAAACTGGCTCTCCCCCAGACTTAAACTAAACTACACAGCATATGATGGAGAAATTAAAATCATAAAGAGCTAAGGGAAGAGGTTATCCAATGCTCAGCTAGTGAGCATACCAGAAGACGCGTGGAAACCTGAAGCAGGCCCGCCATACGAAGAATCAAAACCCCGCCAAAACGAAGTTGTCAAGAATACCTGCAGGGGTGAGCTCCGCAAAAACAAAAGAAAATATACAAAAAGAAATGCTAAAACTAAAAGAGACATGAAAATAAAAATGCCGGAAATGAAAGATAAGTACTGGGGTTATTGTCATCCCAGCACGACTTATTCAGCTACGAAAAGGTTCTAGCTAATGGGCCTATGAAAAGAAAAATACACAGGTAACTGTTCCAATATGCGTTTTGGTAACGGGTACCGATACGGCGATAGAACAGTTACCCCTCTGCCTAAATATTCATACCTTCTCCTCGCAGGCAGAGGAAGTAGGAAGTAGGATGAGTAGGAGGCCTGGTCCTCACTCATCTCACCACAAAATGAATCCTTGCCCAGCAAGGTATCGTCTACTACAGGGAGAAGGCAGGAGGAGAAAGCAATCAATGGAGCTTCCTCAACAGAGGAGGAATCAACCTCCTCGCGAGAGAGGATACTATCATCGATGACTTGCACTGAAATCTTTAAGTCCTCCTGAAGCTCCTGCAGAGTCTCAACCCGCACAGGCTCAGATAAAGAAGAGGGATCAAGAAATAAAGGAGAAGAAGAACTAAAATAATCATAAATTGGGGGAGTGGTCCCGGTCTCACTCCCAGCAGGATCCAAGCAGAGATCATCGTCGGTATCATACGAGTTGTACCGAGGGGAATCCGAGAACTCGAGGTCCGCGGTGGTAAGAGGAACGACCTCATCCAATAAGGAGGTGCAAACCTCCGCATCGGAAAGGGAATATTCCTCATCCCACCAGGGTGCGTAAAAGTGTTCCGAAGATCCACCATCTCCGTCGGAGATAATAGAGTCATCATCCCACTTCGGCGCAACCTCGGGCACCGAATCATCCACAATCACGGCATCATCAACCGACTCACAAGAAAATGCAGTAGCACAATCCGACAAAAATTGCGGAGGGGCAAGGCTGCTCTCAAAATCAAGCACTGAATTAGAAGGCCCCATCGCAAAACCATTCACAGACACTACCCCATCGACGACCGGAACAATCTCATCGTCCCATACAATTGTCCATGAGTTCCTGCTCCTCGTTTTCTTGGCTAACACCAGAGTGATTGTAATCACTCAACGGAAGCTCGTAAAAATGGATCGAGGGAGCCATAAAAGAGCTGTATGCGGCTAGAGATTCTTCGGTAATCTCAACGTGTAGAGAACGAGCAAAGTGTGTTATGTCAGTGTATGGGCCAGGCAACACTCTGGTAGGCCTGTCCACAACAGTCTTTCACGAATGAGAGGTTGTTGTGCACACGCCCTCAAAGGGAGAAGGCTTGCACAAATGAGGTCAATCCTTCAACATGTGGCCCACACCTTGACATAACAAACACCGAATGCAATGCTTGGCATTCATAACAGCAATGACATCGACGGATCGGCGCAAAGTGTTAAGTAGACGACACTCAGCATCAGGATCCATCGCGAAAAAAAATAATTGCTGAAAAAGTGCTACATAGCTAAAATGAAAATAGCACGGATCTGTTATCTAAATCAAAAATCAGAAAAGGTCAAAAAAGAAATAAGCAAAATAAAAATTCTAATAACCAAAGCAAATAAGAAAAAAATGATATGCACAAATGGAAAAGAGCTTCAATATATTATCTCCCTCTCCACAAACTCACACAACTGTGTTCCCCGGCAACGTCGCCAAAAACTTGATGCTAAAGATCATGACCGTGAACTGGTCGCACAAGTAATATAAAATGGGGGCTTTCCCAAGTATCGATCTCTAAAGGAACACAGTAAGGTGGAGTTAATTTTGAGGAGGACTTGAGATTGAAGTCCTCAGGTCGGAGCTAACTAAGGGGGGTTTTGATGTTTGCGGAAACAAAAAATAAAAGGCTATCAACTACTCCTATGCAACGCCGCTATGCGATGCTTCGCTAGGCAGGATGGAAGACTAGTTGGGCCGCTATGCATCGAATCACTAGGCGGATGGGCGAGTAGGCTTGCAGATGAGGTGGTTAGAACGGCGGAATGAGGGTCATAAGAACCTCTTCGCTAAAGACACCACTAGCAAATGCTAGTGAGGCAAGGGTGGATGGTTGTGGATGGAATATGGCGCAACTCGAGCAACTTAAGTAGTAAAATGAAATAGGAGTCACATAGACATGAAACACATAACATATACAACCAAAGTGCACTTCATCAATATAAATAGAGTTAAACACCAATATTCAACAAGAAAGCAAGAACAAGTCAAGAGATCGACCGAATCCGAAGTCTTGCTGAGGATTCACAGTTGGAACTGTCGGGTTGTCATTCCGCATCCAATCTCGATCCTCAACTGCGTCCGAGCTAGAGAAGGGTTGTCACCACCTTCCAATGGCCCGTCTTTTTTGTGTCAGGATAGCGGACGAAGTTTTCAAGCTTTCATTTGCTTGATGGATATGGCGTCAAACCCTACTTGAAGCTCACAGATGAAGGAGAAGGCCGAGAGGAAGCTCCGGCTTGGATTTGGCGATGAATGCTTGCCCGGAGCACCTCCCTAGGGTGGAAGATGAAGGGGAACGGTGGAGAAGGTGGAAAACGGCGGAGAAATGTCGAGCTCCGGATCGTCTCCTCAATTAGTGTGAGACCTGCACTATTTATACAAAGCAGAAGTGAAGAATGCGCACGATCACAGGCGTGCGACCAGTGGTCATGCGCACTATGTCCGGTGATCGTGCGCACTGGCATGGAAGATCAGGAAGAAGAACTAGGATAACGCGCACGAGCAGTGGCGCACGACCAGTGGTCGTGCGCACTAATTCTAGTGGTCGTGCGATTACCCCAGACAGGACTCCAGAAAAGAGGAATAAATGCACACGATCAGTGGCGCACGACCAGTGGTGGTGCGCATTATGTCCAGTGGTCGTGCGCTTACCCCAGGCTAATTCTGGAAAACGTAGAGTAGTGCGCACGATCAGGGGCGCACGACCAGTGGTCGTACGTATTAGATCCCATGATCATGCGTAGTATTCATGTTTCACAACCATCCCGGAACACGCACACGACCCCTGTACCCAAAGGAAAAACCAATCACTGATATGTGCAGACATTCCAGGCAATCAAACAAAGGAGTACAAACTATAAAAATAACAAAATACACAATCACGGGCATAAATGTGCACTTACTATGGAAATAAAGATAAGATGAAATATGAACGATATAGAACTAAAAGTGAAGTGCAAACGCGTTAAAACTAACCCAGATGATTCCGAAAATAGGTATAAAAAGTGGACTCATCAGGGGTCCCAAAAGAGGGGTGACCGCGCACATACTACCCTCAAGCGAATGATCGGGGCACAAGATTAGGAACACAAATGATAGACTCAAGGTCTCAGCGTAGAGGTCCCACCGTATAACCAGAAGACTAACAAACTCTTCCCCTCACAAGCCAAAGACTGAGCTAAGACACCTTCGAAGGGCAATCTTGGCCGACCCGAACATCTAAGGAGGATCTTTAGACCAACTTCCTCCTTTCCAGATGTGTCTCCTTGGGTCTATGCAAAATGCTACTCACCCGGCCTACCGATGGCGTAACCTCGCCGAATAGATCTACCTTATGTAGTCCCAATTGGGCTGCCAACAACGTAACCGCGTTATTCTAAAAGGCTGTCAAACCCTCGAGGGCTTCCCAGTAACTTTATATCGAGGTCCCCATGGGGCTAGCGGTTCACGAGAATAGCGCTCGCCTAAGACAGAATGATAAATACCATACATACTACAACACATGCATTTTAATTTATAGTAATAAAAATTCTATACTTCGGCACGCAGGCCGACAACATAAGAAAATTCGGCCTTCTAGGGCCGACGCAAACTTGGGCTTAACAATGTCACTTCCCGCTTGATACTGCAACACCTGAACGCCGATGTCTCGACAAGCGGTGGCAAGCTAAACATCAGTCGACTAAAATCGACCCAATAATATTGCACCCACCCCTTTTTGAGGCTATGGTACTTATTCCCTGCAAATAGATAATATACAACTTCCTCAGAGTCTTCTCCAGGAACCTCAGAACATCACCAATTCGGCTAACACGTCCAGATGGGCTTCACACAGCATGCCTAAATCCGTACTCATGCTTTCAGATACTAAATGCAATTAATTGTGGGGATGTACACATAGACCCATTGGAGAGCACTGGTCCCCCACCTGTTAGCGGGGAGGGGCTTCCATACAAATATGTTAATTGACGGTTTCACCTACCCAAGAAGGAACTTCGTTACCCTTAATGCATATTTGATGGCAGTGTTGGGAGAGGAGCTCCTAGCCGACCTTGCTCTAGGAGAATGCGGCGGTGAAGGAGAGCTAGGGTTCGTCCAGCCTATGCTCCAGACAGATGCGGAGATGAAGGAGAACTAGGGCTCGACAAGCCTTGCTCCAGGCGGCTGCGGCATTGAAGGAGAGCTAGGGCTCGACCAGCCTCTGCTCTAGAAGGATACGGCGGTGAAGGAGAACTATGGCTCGGCTAGCCTTGATCCAAGCTAGCCCCTTCCTCCAGGGTTAGAGTTTTCCCTCTTTTCCTGTTTTTTCTCCCTCGGGTTGCCTACCTCCTCCTCTTTTCTCATATAAACATATATATTCTAAAAATCTATATAATCACATATCTTTCTTTAAAATATATATATATATATATATATATATATATATATTTATTTATTTAGGCTCAAACTACTTAAAGACGTTTATATATAAAATCTTTGCACGCATGTGCGAGCACTGATCGCTCAGAGCATGCCCAGAGCCCGCTAAAAGGGGAGGATCCCACTCTACTGTATACGGGGTTGTACACTAACACCCATGTGTACTAAGGTAAAACCTGCAAGTTACAAGATAGTATTTTTTCATTATGCAAGTTATCTTTAAATGAGATTAAGTCAAGAAGTTCATGTGAGGCGAGGTGATATACAAGCATGGGTCGCCCCTGGCGATAGTCACGGGCAATAGGCTGCAATTCGTAAGTGAAAAGATGTTTAGCTTCTGCAATTAATGGGTTATCGACTTCCGTCTTGTGTTGGTCCATCACCCAAGAAGCAAAAGGCAAGTGGAAGTGATGAATTTTGTGATTGTGAACTTGTTAAGTAAAAATATGGGGAAGCTGAGGGGTAAATGGGTGGGATAGCTCCCCCTAGTCCTCTCAACCTTGAGGACCTTCCCCAATGCAACCACAAGAGAGACCCTCTTCAAACTTTCACGTGGTTGTGAAGTAGTTCTACCTATAGAGTTTGAGGTTAGGTTGCCCTGGGTAGTAGCTGCCGAGGAAGGAGTTGAAAAATGGAGGATAAAGAACGAAGGGGGGCTATGACTCTCACTGGACCTGTTAGAGGAATTCCACAACATAACCGCCGTCAGGTAGGGGAAGATCAAGCAAAGTGTTGGGTACATTGGAAAATGTGTACAAGATTTGGAGAAGCCTCACCTAACTCAATGATATGCATCAAGTTGTATTTGATGTTTTGTTGAGTTTTCATGTGCAGGTTAAGTAAATGGAAAGGAAAATTCTCCAAGTACAAGTGTCTACACTTTGGAATGGCTGTGTCGACATCAAGGGCCAGATTGTGTCGATACGCAGAATTTTTGTCGACACACAGAAAATCTGTTGACAACGTTGTGTCGACACTAAGGGCAAGATTATGTCGACATTATCAGGAGTTGTGTCGACACACAGAGAAGCTATCAACACATTCTAGAATTCTGTCGACAACGACTGTGTTGACACACAGAACTTGTGCCGACACACACCAGAATTCTGTCGACACCAACTTTGTCAAGACAAGGAGTGTTTGTGTCGACACACAGGACTTGTGTCGACACATTCCACAGAAGTTGTGCCGAGTAATAAAAGTGAAGCTGTGTCGACAACAACAAGACTTGTGTCGACACATGGACTATGTGTGTCGACAAATATGAAGTATTCACTTCGACATTTTCTGCTGCTGAGTCAAAGTCCAATGAAGGCTGAAGTAATACAACTAGAGACTTGACAGCTATCATTACTGACATTGTTGTCACATCTGTCAGACGTGTCAGAAGACTGTTTAAATCCGAAATAGCCGATTTCCATGGATGAAACCTATATATAGATATGCTCTCTCAACAATCAATGAACACACAACATATACAGAATTGAGAAAAGTTAATCAAGCTAATCAATTATAATCTCTGAAGGATTGAGAATCCAGAAGAAGAGAAAGAAGAGTTAGTCAACATATTGTAGAGAGAGAAAAACAAGAAGGAGAGAAGTTCTCATCCAGTGAATGCAGATTCTGAACAGTCTGCCTGAAGAATTCAGATCAAGTCTGAAGAAGAATTCAGAATAATTTCTGAAGGAAGCTGATTGAAGATCAACTCCAACACCAAGAAGATCAACCCTACTTTGTTCAGATTCAAGAAGCTTTGAAGGAAGCTAAGACAGGTTGATCCTTAAGTAATCAGTTCTATCAAGAACTGATCAAGAAGCCTTCAACCAATTCTCTCTCCATCTTGTTGAAGATATCATTATCTTTTCATCAATATTTTTTGTAGGATTTGTACTAGATCTGAGTGTAGGAGATTTACTTCTCTGAGTTGTAAGCCTAAATTATAAAGGCTGAGGTAGGGGATCTGTTTCCTGAGTTGTAGGCCTGTGAAAGAGGCTGAGGTACGGCTTTTTCCTGAGTTGTAGGAGTGGGGTGTCACTCAGAGTGGTAGGCCTGTGGAAGAGGCTGAGGTAGGGCGTGTGCTTGAGTTGTAGGAGTGTGGATTCACTCTGAGTTGTAGGAACTAGTCTTGGTTCTGAGCTGTAAGATCTGTGGATCTGAGAAGAAGGAAGGAAGTTAGGCCGAATCTAGTACACTGCTAGATAGGCGAAGAGGGAAAGTGGATGTACCCATAATTTGGGGAACCACTATAAATCTGGTGTGCAATCTGTGAATGTTATGTGTATGTGAATGTTGTGTTGTGTTTTCTGCTAAGTAAATTGCTAAATTAGATTGAATTATCTGTCTGAGATAGAAAAAGAATTGAACCTATTCACCCCCTCCCCCCTAGGTGTTTAGAACATCTTGAAACCAATTCTTTCAAGTGGTATCAGAGCCAGGTTGCTCAAAGAATAGACCTAACAGTCTGAGTAGATCTCCAAGACTGAAATCTATTAGGCAAAATGGGTTCCATTGTGAATCATAAGGAGTTTGGTTCCATGAAGTTACCTATATGCAGGAAAGAGATATTTGGCTTTTGGAAAGAAAGAGTTAGATTGTTTATGGAAGCTTCAGATCCAAGAATCTACATGACAGTCAAAGAAGAGTCATTCATACCAATGAAAGTCTCAGTTATTGATGCAAATCTCAGGACACCAAAGGAGTATTCTGAAATGACAAAGGATGAGATCATCTTGACTACTATGGATAAGAGAGCACAGAATATCATAGTCAGTGTCATAGATGATTCAACATTCCAAAATTTGATTCACTGCAAGACGTCCAAAAAAATGTGGGACACCCTGATTATCTACATGGAAGGTTCAGAAGAGGTGAGAGAAGGCAGAAAGTCTATGCTGAATCAGTAGTATGAAAGTTTTAGACAATCTAAAACAGACATCATAACTGAATGTTACAAGAAATTTTTCAGAATAGTTAATGAATTGATGTCATATAGAAGAGTATTCAGTACATATGAGTTAAATGATAAGTTTTTGATATCATTAACTAAGGAATGGGACACCAAGATATGTGTCATTAGGGTAGTGGCCAGACTAGCAGAAATTTCACCTCCAACATTATTTGGCAAACTGCTTTCATATGAAATGCAACTGATGGTCAGAAAGGAGGAGGAGAAAATTAATAAAGTTTATTACAGAGATAAGTTAGTGGCTTTCAAGACTGAAGTCATAAGAAAGTATAGGAGGATGTCTCCATCTCCTCCTAGGAAAGCTGCAGAAGTAGTTTCAGAAAGTTCTGACAGTCACACATCAGATAGTCCAAATTCTGATGAAGACTTAGCTGCTTTCTCAAAATAGTTTCAAAGGTTCTTGAAGAAGAAATAGTGGAGATCCAAGCCATCCTCCTCACAATCCAAGGATGATTACTATCAGAAAAAGAAATCATCTAGGAAGGACAGGTATGGTTCTAAATCTAGTAAATTATCTTCAACTAAGATTGTTTGCTATTGTTGCAATAGGCCTGAACATGTGGTAGCTGATTGTCCTGACAAAAGGAAAGAATCTAATGATAAAAAGAAACTAAAACACAAGGGCAAGAAGGAGAAATCCTTTGTTGCAAAGAAGCAAAAAAGCTGGTCAGATTCTTCATCATCAAATTCTGAGGCTGAAGCTGAAGCTGAAGCATATATAGGACTATTGGCAACTGCAGAAGATGTAGAAGAGGCTGAGTTCTTGAAGTTGTTGGACTCAGTAAATGGAATTAAAGAACATTATTGTAAAGGGCTGATGGCCTTGATAGAAGAAGATCAGTGTTAGGATCAGCCTGGACCTAGTAAGGTAAACAAGTCTTCAATAGATTCTGATTACTATACTGGTTCAAAATCATAAGCATCTATATCAATAGATGTAGATGAATCTGAATCTGAAGGAGATGTTCATCAACTTATTGATGAATATGGTAATCTGCTGCAAGCACATAAGAAAATCAGAATCCTTGATAAAACACAGGACAAGGAAATTGCTGCTCTTAAGCTGGCCGCATTAGATTCAGAAAAAATACTGGATCTAAAGATGAATGAAGTAGCAAAACTGAAAAACATAACTGCTTCAGATGGGCACTATTATATTCAAGAATGATCAAATCAAAAGTCTGGAAGTCAAACTTCAGAAGGAAAAGGATCTGGTGGCTAAATTCTGTAAGACAAAATCAGTCTTACCTTTAATTGATGACTTTATTCCCAAAAAGGGTAAGACAAGATTGGGCTTTGAGGGAAATGCAAGGGCTACCAATTTCAAAAGAAAAGGCAAATCCCCAGTACAGTCTCTAGCCTCCAAACCCCCCATTTCCTTCAGAAAAGTGTGGCAGCCAACTAATAGATATGATCATGATATCATACATGGTTACAGTAAGCCTGATATTCTGAATGACAAGGGTGTAGCTCCAGCACTCAAGCAAAGAACCACTATACCAACAGTGTTAAGAACAGCTGACAGCAATGCTGTTAAAACTGTACCTAAAAAGAGGTATAATAGATATGATTGTTGGTGTTGTGGAAAGATAGGGCATTATGCCATGAATTACTGGCACAACACCAGTGTCAGGAAGAATGCCAGCTTACCTGTGAGGAAGGTTGCTGGTAAGAATATCAAGTTTCAATCTAACTTGAACCTAGAACCCAATAAATATTGGGGTTCCAATGTAAATTAATTTTATTTGATGCAGGTGGGTCCAAGTTATCATACCCCTATATGGTACTTGGAAAGTGGATGTTCAAGGCACATGACTGGAACAAGAAGAATGTTAAAGGACTATACTCCCGTAGAGAATGGACCCAAAGTGATCTTTGGTGGATCAGAAAAAGGGGTAATAAACGGGCTTGGTAACATTTCTACTAGTTCTATAACAATCACTCAAGTGGCTTATGTAAAAGGTTTGAAACATAACTTGATAAGCATAAGTCAGCTGAGTGATCTTGGGTAAGATATTTCATTTATTAAGAATGGGTGTCAGATCAAAAGGACAAGTGATCAGAAGGTGATCTTGTCTGGTTATAGAAAACAGAATGTTTATTGTTTAAATTTTGATTATGAAAACATGAACTCCCCTGTATGTTTAGTTGCAGATGAGAAAGCATCTCTGTGTGTCCAATGGTACAAGAGGCTAGCTTATCTGAACTATAAGACTATAGGCCAGCTCTATAGTTTAGAGTTAGTGAGAAATGGTCCTCAATTTAACTGCATAAAAGAGGGTATATGTTCAGCTTGTCAAAAAGGCAAGCAGACCAAATCCTCTTTTCATAGTCTTGATACCAAAGACTCTGTGAGGTGTTTGTACCTCTTGCATATGGAACTATTTGGTCCTATGCCAGTTCATAGTCTAGGTAGGAAAGTCTGTACTTTTGTGGTAGTAGATGACTATTCTAGATTTACATGGGTTTTCTTTTTGAGGCAGAAATCTAAAACCCCTACTGTCTTTCATAACTTTGTTAAACAAATTCAGAATGAATTTAACAATTCAGTGGTCAAAATCAGAAGTGACCATGGAACTGAATTTCAGTCTGAGTGTATGACAAGATTTTGTGAAGAACTAGGGATTCATCAGGAATTCTCCTCACCTAGAACACCTCAGCAAAATAGAATTGTTGAAAGAAAGAATAGAACTCTTATTGAGGCTGGTAGAACTCTACTAAGTGATACCTCACTCCTAGAATATTTCTGGGCTGAGGCAGTAAATACTGCTTGTCATGTTCTCAATAGAGCATCTATAACTAAGAATAACAAAAAGACTCCCTATGAGATTATGAAGGGCAGAAAACCAAATATATCCTACTTTAGGATCTTTGGTAGCAGGTGTTATGTGCTTAATACTGGCAAGTCTCACCTAACTAAGTTTGCTGCCAAATCCCAAGATGGGATATTTGTTGGGTACATCAATAACAGTAAGGCATATAGGGTCTACAACTTAATTACACAAGTTGTAGAAGAATCTGTTCATATAGTGTTTGATGAATCTGAGCTAATTAACTGTGAGTTGTCGAGCAATCCTTGTAGCTCAACAGGCTTAAAAGAATAGTTGGACATGCTGACCATTAATGAAGACCAAAATGCAAGGCAGGATGTTGAAAATGATGGTTGCTGTCCAGGGGGAGTACAAGGTCCACAAGCTGACATTGAAAACAATGAAGTTCAGCATGGTGGAGAAATTGAAGAAGTTCAAATTGCTGATAGAATGCCTCCAGCAGTAAGGAATCTAAAGGATCATCCAGCACACCAAATCATTGGTGATCCCAGACATGGTGTGAAAACCAGAAGCAAACACATGAACACAGTGCTTTGCTCAAGTTTCCTGTCACAGTTGGAACCAAAGAGATTTGAAGAAGCCATACAAGACTCCAACTGTATTGATGCAATATAGGAGGAGCTGAATCAATTCAGAAGGTGTAAAGTATGGGAGCTGGTTCCAAAACCAAAGGATCATAACATTATTGAGACAAAGTGGATCTACAGGAACAAACTAGATGAAAATGGCATCATAGTGAAGAACAAAGCAAGACTGGTTGCCAAAGGATATAGGAAGAGGGCATTGACTTTGATCAGACTTTTGCCCTAGTGGCAAGGTTGGAAGCAATAAGGCTATTCCTTGCCTTTGCTGCTTTCTAAGGGTTCAAAGTATACCAAATGGATGTCAAGTCAGCATTCCTAGATGGTAATTTGATTGAAGAAGTCTATGTTGTACAGCCCTCAAGTTTTGTTGATCCACTTTATCCTAGTTATGTTTATAGACTTAAGAAAGCCTTATATGGCTTGAAACAAGCCCCTAGGGCTTGGTATGAAACTTTGTCTACCTTCCTCATTGAAAATAAATTTTCAAGGGGGAAAATAGACAAGACTCTATTCCTTAGGGAGTCAAAGGGCAAGATGATCCTAGTACAGATTTATGTTGATGATATAATCTTTGGATCTACAGAAAACAACCTTTGTAGGAAGTTTGCAAAACTTATGCAAGGGAAGTTTGAGATGAGCAGTATGGGTGAGCTAAAATTCTTCTTGGGACTCCAAATAAGACAGACTGATGATGGCTTTTCCATATCACAGTCTAAGTTTACCAAGGAGTTAATTAAGAAATATGGTATGGAGTCATCCACCACCATGAGAACTCCAATGGGGACAAGTATGCCTTTAGGCAAAGATGATGCAGGAAAATATGTAGATGTGTCTTTGTATAGAGGGATAATTGGCTCCCTTCTATACTTAACTGCCAGTACACCAGACATTATGTATGCTACATGTGTTTGTGCTAGGTACCAAGCAAGCCCTAAAGAATCTCATTATACTGCAGTCAAAAGAATATTGAGATATTTTAAGGGCACACGTAATCTTGGTCTTTGGTACCCTAAGAATAGAGACTTTCTACTGACTAGTTTTTCAGATGCAGACTTTGCAGGTTGCAAAAAAGATAGAAAGAGCACCGCTGGTACATGTAAGATTCTAGGTGGTAGATTGGTATCATGGAGCAGTAAGAAGCAGACTAGTGTGCAAATTTCACTGCAGAGTCTGAGTATATTGCTGCAGGCAGCTGTTGTGCTCAGCTTTTATGGATTCAACATCAAATTGAAGACTATGGTCTCAAGGTAAGTAGAACTCCACTATTTTGTGATTTAAAAAGTGCTATTTCTATTGCTAAAAACCCTGTATCACATAACAGAATAAAGCATATAGAAATTAGATATCACTTCATTAGAGAGCATGTTGAAAAAGAAGATATTTGTTTCGAATTTGTTACCACAAATAATCAAATTGCTGACATGTTTACTAAAGCCACTAGATGAAACTAAATTCAATTATTTCAAAATTGAATTAGTCATGTTAAACCTAGAGTAACTTGGTAAATCTGGCTAAGTAATTCAATGTTGACATATAGTAGTTTATGACGACACAAAAGGAAATTTATGTCGATATATAGTAGTTTATGTCGTAACTTAAGATAAGTTGTGTCGACACAATAAAATAATGGTGAGATAGTGGTGTCGACACTCAGAGTTTGGTGTCGACACATAGAAGTTCTATCATTTAGATAGTTGTGTCGACACATACAGATGTCTGTGTCGACACACATATATTAGAGTCAATTATTAAGAATTCTGTGTCGACACATCGCAAACTATGTTGACACATAGTGTTGTCTGACTCTGTCGAGACATTAGAAGTCTGTGTCAACACAATCGCTACAGTGTCGACACATTAAGTATCTATTGCCCCGCCTTTTGACCTTCTGTGTTGACAAACATATAAATAGGTTACAGAACAACTTTGTTGACTAAGCTCTCAACATTTTCGAGACCAAATCCTTGAGTCGACAAACCTTCATCTCTCTTCTCCTCAAATTTCTCGTCACCAATGGCACCAAAGTTGGAGAACAACATTAACGAAGGCTATGAGTTAGTTTGCAATGCTTTTGAGAGTGCAGCGATTGAGATTAGAGATGTGATAACCCTAATCCAATAAAATGGTTTAGAATATCTAGTTTCCGAACCTACCAAGATCTGTAAGACAGAAATTCTTGAATTCTATACAAAAGCAACCTTGGATTCAACTGGATTGAAGATTAGGTCATCAATTCAAGGAAGCAAAGTGAAACTTACCCAAAACCATCTGAGGAAGACACTCCAATTACCCAGGACATAGGAAGATGATGAAGTCACATCTTTAATGACAAAAGAAGCTCTTCAATGGTGTGGCCTAGATCCCACCACTAAGATTGAATCATCAATGCAAAGGAAGGGGATGAACTCACAAGGAAAGTTTCTCTCAGAGATTATGGGAAAAGTAATTCTCTGCAAATCAGGTGGACATGATAGGATCTCAGCCTATATGTTCAGCTTGATGACCAGAATTATTTTCAGAATAAAGACTAACTGGTCTGCAGTGATTTTTGACAAGATTAAGGAAAGCCTGAAGAAACCTAATCTAGGTAGAATACTGAGTCTGTATCTGGCAATAAATATTCCTGAAGTGTTGAACCACACAACTGGATCTAGAATAAACCACAAGAGAAGAATGGATATGAAAATATTATCCAGGTGGGAAAGAGTTCTGACAAAGGATGGTTCTACACCATAGAAACAACCACAACAAAAAAAGAAAAAGACATCACCCAGGAAACTGGAATCTTCTAGTGATTCAGAAGAACAAGTAATCTTCAGTTCAGATGAAGACCAACAAGAATCTACAAGGAAATCATTTGCTCCTAAGAATGTAGATGATAGTCAGATGCAGGGGGAGCATATTCCAGAAAGCACAATCCCACTATATCAAGTTCAGGATGTGCTTCCTCTAGGGGGAGCCAATGAGCTTTCACCAGCTCAACAAAAGGTCTTGCCTCCAGAAAGTGCTCCTAAGAAAGAGCAAGCTGCATTAGAGAGTGAAACAACCACTCAAACTATTCTTGAGGTAATAAATGATATTAAACAGTCTATACTAGATACTGAGCCAGATACATTAACTGTCCTTCTAACTGATGTTGAACAGACACACCATGACAACATCCCTGTACAGGATGTATCAATGGAAGATACATCTACATTAGATGATGCTCCATTAAATGTACAAGATACAGATGTTCCTCCATTTCAACTGTAATAAGAATTTACTCTTGAGGAATTTTTTCCTGACTTACAAGAAGTAAGAACTGAGGAAGTAGTGCCAAGTACTGAGGGGGAGGAGCCAGGGACTCAGGGGGAGTTGCCAAGAACTGACAAGGAGCTGCCCTCAAGTCTAAAGGACACAGTGAATCTTGAAAGTTCTTTTGAATCTGATGATGGAAAATCACTAGAGCAAAGAAGAGAAAACTGATGGTTTACAAGAAGAAAAGCTCAAATTATAATAAAGCTTTACAGACTGCCTCACAACTCTCAGCTCCAACAGTTGATTTCAGTTCATTGTTGGTTGCTCTGCAAATTAAAATGGATGATCAAAGAGCATCCATGGAGAAATATATGGATGAAAGCCATAAGGATCTTCAATTCACTCTGGATCAAGATATAAAATCAATCATATTTGAAGTAAACCGACATAAGAAGGAGATGACAGATTGCTTCCATAAAGGAGGTAATGATGTAGTTTGTCTGGCAAAACAGCAACAAGAGGCAAGGACACAAATTGATGATATAGTGGTCAAGCAAGGATATGTCCTAGAAAATCAAATTTGGATGAATGATAATCTTACTGAATCACATAATGTGATTGTTACTGAGTTAAAGAATAATGCAACTGCATTAACTGAGGAAAGGTCTAAAGAGAAGTCAGAGTTTCATAAGAAACTTCAAGAAGATTTAGCCACTTTCCAATCAGCCATTCAAGCCTCTCAGAAGATCATATCTTCTCAGCTATAGAAGTTTAAAGCTTATTATATAGAAGAAACCAATTATCTAGTTAATCAGATCAGGTTCCAAAAAGATGACGTAAGAGATCATATTTAGAGAGAAGTCATAAAGGGGGAGAGGGTGATAGTCAATGCTATCTTAGAGCATGCTAAATGGATAACAAATGCTGTTAGAGCAACTCTGGGATATCCACCCCTATGTGATGATGATGATGATAATACAGCTGAGTCAGGTATTCAAGCTGCAGGAATTGAAGGGGGTCAGCAGGAGGTAGCTCAAATCATATACACCCCTTCTAATTTTGAAGGAATTCAACAACTTGTTCAACAGATGTATACCCTCTAGAGTCTACAAAGAATGTTATATTTGAGAAAGTGGAAATGTCAGAGGCAACACTGAATAAAGAGCAAGAAGCTCAACTCTCAAAGAAAAGGTTTAGAGAGCAGGCTGAAGTAAAGCCTGATTTTGAAAGATGTGGTCCAACCTCCAGAAATATAATATTCACTGCCTGGCAAGCTGTCAAAGACAAAATGCATGATAGAGGCAAGTGGTATTCTGAAGTTGAGTGAAATAAATATCTGCAAAGACAAGATATGATACATTAGTTCAGAAGGGATCACAAGGCTGGGAAATTACATGCTACAGCTGTAGAGCCTAGTAAATACTTTCCCAAGCCTTATCACTATTTTCAAAGGCAAAAAGTTAAGGCTGAAGAACTTAAGAAGAAAGATCTCAAAGGCAAGAAGCCAGCTGAAGATACTGAAGCTCCAGTACAAGCGAGGGTCCAGTCTGGAAAAGGCATAGTGATCAAGGAGCCTGATCAGCCTTAGGATAGATTGACTAGATTTTATAACATTGTAATCTTCAGTTTTAAAATCTATATAATCTGTTGTCAACAAACTTTTGTATATTTTAAACAAAATAATGATTCATGCTTGTTATGTTTGTATCATATTCTGTGATGATATTATTTACTTATTTTATTTATATATTTCCCTGTCATTGAATGGTTTTTTATACATCATATTGTTAATTTTATTATAAGTGATGTATATCATTGACTAAGGGTTATGACTTCTCCAAATTGTGGGAGAATGTTGGCTACATTGGAAAATGTGTACCAGATTTGGAGAATCCTCACCTAACTCAATAATATGCATCAAGTTGTATTTGATGTTGTGTTGAGTTATCATGTGCAGGTTAAGTAAATGGAAAGGAAAATTCTTTAAGTACAAGTGTCGACACTTGGGAATGGCTGTGTCGACATCAAGAGTCAGATTGTGTCGACACCCAGAATTTGTGTCGACATACAGAAAATCTGTCGACAACGTTGTGTCGACACTAAGGGCCAGATTGTTTCGACATTATCAGGAGTTGTGTCGAGACACAGAGAAGCTGTCGACACATTCTAGAATTCTGTCGACAATGACTGTGTCGACACACAAAACTTGTGTCGACACATACCAGAATTCTGTCGACACCAACTTTGTCAAGACAAGGAGTGTTTATGTCGACACACAGGACTTGTGTCGACACATTCCACAGAAGTTGTGTCGAGTAGTAAAAGTGAAGCTGTGTCGACAACAACAAGACTTGTGTCGACACATGGACTATGTGTGTCGACACATATGAAGTATTCAAACAACATTCTCTGTTGCTGAGTCAAAGTCCAATGAAGGCTGAAGTAATACAACTGGAGACTTAACAGCTGTCATTACTGACATTGCTGTCACATCTGTCAGAGATGTCAAAAGACTGTTTAAAACCGGAATAGCCGGTTACCATGGATGAAGTATATATATAGATATGCTCTGTCAATAATCAAGGAACACACAACACATACAGAATAAAGAAATGTTAATCAAGCTAATCAATTATAATCTCTGAAGGATTGAGAATCCAGAAGAAGAGAAAGAAGAGACGGTGAACAGATTGTAGAGAGAGAAAAACAAGAAGGAGAGAAGTTCTCATCCAGTGAAGGCAGATTCTAAAAAGTCTGCCTGAAGAATTCAGATCAAGTCTGAAGAAGAATTCAGAATAATTTCTGAAGGAAGCTGATTGAAGATCAACTCCAACACCAAGAAGATCAACCCTACTTTGTTTAGATTCAAGAAGCTTTGAATAAAGCTAAGACAAGTTGATCCTTAAGTAATCAGTTCTATCAAGAACTGATCAAGAAGCCTTCAACCAATTCTCTCTCCATCTGGTTGAAGATATCATTATCTTTTCATCAATAATTTTTGTAGGATCTATACTAGATTTGAGTGTAGGAGATTTACTTCTCTGAGTTGTAAGCCTAAACTATAAAGGCTGAGGGGGGGAATCTCTTCCCTGAGTTGTAGGCCTGTGAAAGAGGCTGAGGTAGGGCTTTTTCCTGAGTTATAGGAGTGGGGTGGCACTTTGAGTGGTAGGCCTATGGAAGAGGCTGAGGTAGGGCGTGTGCCTGAGTTGTAGGAGTGTGGATTCACTCTGAGTTGTAGGAACCAGTCTTAGTTCTGAGCTGTAAGATCTGCGGATCTGAGAAGAAGGAAGGAAGTTAGGCCGAATCTAGTACACCGCTAGATAGGCGAAGAGGGAAAGTGGATCTACCCATCATTTGGGGAACCACTATAAATCTAGTGTGCAATCTGTGAATGCTATGTGTATGTGAATGTTGTGCTGTGTTTTCTGCTAAGTAAATTGCTAAATTAGATTCAATTATCTGCCTAAGTTAGAAAAAGAATTGAACCTATTCATCCCCCCCCCCTTCTAGGTATTTAGAACATCTTGAAACCAATTCTTTCACAAAGGATGGCCAGGGAGATCAGAAATAGTGAGAAAGCTCCATCTGAATGGGGAAGGTCCATACATCATCAAGGACGCACTAAAGTCAGGAGGATATCGCCTTCAGAATGTTGGCCTAAGAAGATCTCGCAGACCAGGCTTCCACTAGCTGGCAGGGCTGGAAGTCACTCTGAGATAGATTGAAATGTTGGCCGGAGAAGATCTCACTGACCAGGCTCCCACTAGCTAGCAGGGCTAGAAGTCCCTCAGAGATAGATTGAAATGTAGGCCCGAGAAGATCCCACCGACCAGGCACCCACTAGCTGATAGGCTGGAAGTCACTCAGAGATAAATCAAAATATTGGCCCGCGAAGATCCCACTGACCAGGCCCCCACTAGCTGCGAGGTTGGAAGTCACTTAGAGATAGATTGAAATGTTGGCCCGAGAAGATCCCGCTGACCAGGCTCCACTAGCTGGCAGGGCTGGAAGCCACTCGGAGATATATTGAAATGTTAGACCCAGAAGATCACACTGACTAGGCTCCCACTACCTAGCAGGGTTGAAAGTCACTAATAGATTTTTGGAAAGATGTCCACGAGACACTTCCACTGACCAGTCTCCCACTAGCCGATAGGGTGGGTAGCCCTCTCGGGGGACAGGTTGAAAAAAGGTTGAAAGATATAGTACCTAAACACCTAGAGGGGGGGGTGAATAGGTGACCTAATTCTTTTTTAAACTTTAATGGCAGCAATCAGTTATAACACAGAATCTACTCTACTTTGCAATCACACAGCATACACAGCAAAGCACAGCACAACAGACACAGAGTTTTATAGTGGTTCCCCAAGCTTTGGGTACATCCACTTTCCCCCTTCGCCTATCTAGCAGTGTACTAGATTCGGCCAAACTTCACCACTATCTCAGAACCCAAACTGGTTCCTACACCTCAGGCCCAAGGCCCTACAACTCAGCTTTTCCACAAAGCCTACACTCAGCCACAAAGGCCTACACTCAGCCAACAAGGCCTACACTCCGCCACCAAGGCCTACACTCAGAGATTTCAATCTCCTACACTCAGGCTCTCAAGCCCTAACCTCAGTCTTTATAATTACAGGCTTACAAAACACTCAGATCCAAAGGATCCTATAAGATAAAAATGAATTTACAATTGTTAACTCAACAACCCAAAGACAAGAGAGGGAGGTTGTGAGTTTCTTGGTGAGTTCTTGGAAGAACTCAGCTGGATTCAATCTGACTTAGCTTTCTTCAAAGCTTCTTGAAAGTAGAACTAAATTAGATTGACTCCTTCTGCAGTTGATCCTTGACCTCTGCTTCTTAAGACCCAGAATGAATCTGAATCCTTCTTCTCAGCCTAGTTCCAACGGCTGATTTCTTGGATGGAGCCCTCTCTCTCCAACTTCTTAGATCTGTGCTTGGACAGCTAGATCTTCTGTATTTGATCCTTGATCAATAACTTGAACAACTCTGTGAACCACTTTTTGAATTGCTTCAACAACCTCAACAACAAATGTTTCTGTAGACTGTGAGCCTATTTATAGGCCTTCTTCATGGTAACCGGCTGGTCCGGTTCATAACAGTCTTCTGACATCTCTGACAAGTGCTGTAGATCGGCTGGAACGGCAGCTGTCAAGTCATCCAGTCAGTTCTTAAAAGTTCTCTAACTGTCAGAAAGTGTCGAGACTTTCTGTCTTTAAGTGTCGACACTTATAGACCAAGTGTCGACACAAGTTGTGTAAGTGTCGACACAAGTCGATAAGGTGTCGACACAACTCCTTGTGTTGTGGATTCTATGTCTCGACACAGTTTCTTCTTCAAGTGTCGATACTGAAATTGAGTGTCGACACAAGTACTTGATCTTCTATCTTTTGCTGAATTCTTCTAAGTGTCGACACATCTCCTTTGTGTCGACACATCTTCATGTGTTGAATCTGTCAAGTGTCGACACTGCTTCTTGGTGTCGACACATAGTCTTCAATGTTGATACTTGATGATGTCGACACAGCTCCTTGTGTCAACACTTGATTCTTCTGTTGAGACTTCAGCTGAGTGTCGACACATTCCTTCAGTGTCGACACTTGTACTTAGAATATTTTGTTGATCTTTCTGTTCTTTGCTAAGTGTCGACACAGCTCCATGTGTCGACACTTTCTTCAAGTGTTGAGTCTTCAGCTGAGTGTCGACACATACTGTCTTATGTCGACACTTTCTTTAAGTGCTGACTCTTCTGTTGAGTGTCGACACATTGTTCTGTGTGTCGACACTTATACTTAGTCTCTGCTGACTTTTGCTGAGTGTCGACACAGCTCCAAGTGTCGACACTTTCTGGTGTAGACACAGCTTCACTGGGTGTCAACACTGCTGTTAAGTGTCGACACTGCTTTACTGTACTTTCTTCATTGAGTGTCGACACAGCTCCTTGTGTCGACACTTTGTGTCTGGTGTTGACTCTGCATCCCAGGTGTCGACACAATGACTCCAAGTGTCGACACTGCTTGCTTGGGTGTCGACACAAGTCTTCTTAAGTGTCGACACTTTCCCTCTTGGTGTCGACACATGGACTTAGAAATTTTTGCTTCAGTCCTGCAAATACTTAACCTGCACAAGTAACTCAAAAACACATCAAATACATTTTGATGTATATCATTGAGTTAGGTGAGGCTTCTTCAAATCAGGTACATTTAAACCAATGTACCCAACAATATCCCCCTATTTGGAGAAGTCATAACCCTTAGTCAATGATATACACCATTCATAATTAAAATTACAAAATGATGTAAGGCAGGATAATGTACAGCAGGGTAAACATAAACATGTATCAATTTCACATGTATACAAATTCATCATCACAGAACAAATATGAAATAGACATAGACATTATCACAGAACAAACATGAAATAGATTATTCATATATTGTTCTAATATCTGTCTTATACATTTTCAGAAGTTCACAAAAATGTTTTACATCAAAAAGATTACACAGTAATCTTTAAGAAAATTCTAATTCTATTTCAGTTCTGGTTCCTTGATAACTATTCCTTTGCCAGCATGAACCTTAGCTTGGACAGGAGCATCAGCAACATCAGCATCAGCAGGCTTCTTGCCTTTCAGATCTTTCTTCTTAAGCTCTTCTGCTTTAATCTTCTGTCTTTCAAAATAATGGTATGGCTTAGGAAAGTACTTGCTAGGCTCCTGGGCAGTAGGAGGTAGCTTTCCCATCTTTGCATTCCTTCTGTATTGGATAATTGCCTCTTGTCTAGATTCATGTTTTCTCCATTCAACTTCAGAGAACCACTTGTTCCTGTCTTGAATGTTGTCTTTGGCAGCTTTCCAGGCAGTTAATATAATGTTCCTAGAGGTAGGGCTCCATTGCTCAAAATCTGGTCTCTGTTCAGCTTGTTCCCTAAACCTCTTCTTAGACAATCTTGTCTCTTCTTCTTTTTGCAATGCCTCTTGCATGGCTTCAGAAATAGGCTGAACAACCTTTTCAATAATCACATTGTCCTTGCCCCCAGGTGGGCTGTACATGGTCTGTACATCAACATGCACCATTTCAAAATATGGAGGAGGATAAATGACTTGAGCTACTTCTGGTGGCTCACCTCCTAGATATGCAGGGTTAATGCCAGATTCAGCAACATCATTGTCATCACACAGAGGAGGATATCCAAGAGTTGCTCTGATAGAATTTGATATCCACTTAGCATGGTCAGAGCTTGCCTTGACTAACACTCTCTCCCCCTTTATGACTTCTCTAGCCATGTGATCTTTGACATCATCCTTCTGAAATCTGATTTGATTATCCAAGTATCTGACTCCATCTTTAAAGAAAGGTTTGAGCTTTTGAAGTTGTTTAGAGATGGCCTTCTGGGAGGCTTGGATAGCAGTCTTAACAGCAGAGAGTTCTTCTTGGAATACTTTATCAAATTCAGCTTTAACAGCAGCAGTAGAGGTAGAAGGTCCAGCAGCCTGGTTCTTTAATTCTGTGACAATAGCATTATGGGAAGCAGTAAGATTGTCATTCATCCTTAACTGATTTTCAAGAACATACCCTTGCTTCAATGCTATGTCATCCACTTGTGCTTTTATCTTCTCTTGATGTGTTGCCAAGTACACCACTGCATTTCCACCCTAGTGGAAGCAGTCTGTCATTTCTTTCTTGTTAAGGTTCATTTCAAACCTTATAGACTTGATATCTTGGGCCATATCAAATTGCAATGATTTCTGCCCTTCATCCACATACTTCTCTATTGCTTTTCTATGTTCATCCAGTTTAATCTGCATTGCCACCATTAAAGCACTATAATCAAAAGATGGTGTTTGCTGAACTATAGGCTGTGGTGAAATAGATTGTAGAGCTTTCTTATAACTTTGGCTTCTTCTCTTGAATACATAAAGTTTCTTTTGCTTAGCCCTTGTAGCCTCCTCATCTTCAGATTCTGATGAGCTGGCTATGTCAACCCTCTCCTTAGGGCTTGCAGGCCTTTCAGCTTGCACATCAGGTGCCTTCTCAGTTTCTTGCCTCACAGGCTCTTCATGAACTTGCACTTGCTCCCCCTCAAGTGAAGCATTCTCTTCTTCAGCAGCAGCCTTGTCCATGTCAAAATCTTGTTGGTCTAGATTTAAAAATAAATCTTCCATGGTGAATTCTTGTGGTGAAGGAGCTGGAGTAATTCTAGGTTCTTCAACCACTGGATCAGGAACCACTTGAACAACAGCAGATGTGTCTTCTATAACAGCATCTGGAACTGGACTATTCAGCTGAGTTTGCTGATGATCATCAGACAAATCAGTATCTTCCATAAAAAAATCTAAAGTGTTTAGTTCAGTGATTACCTCTAGTATGATGGTGGTTGCTTGTTCACTTTCCAGTGTAGTTGGTTCTTCTACAACTGGAAGCTCCCCCTGGCTGTGATCCTTGTGGATGGGGCTAGCTTGAGGTAGCTCCCCCTGGATCTCAACAACCTCTTGAGGAGCAGGATATTTCACTGCAGGCTTTTCCACATTCTCATCAGGTGTGAAGACAACCTGTTCTTCACTTTCAGAGCTGCTAGTGGACTCTTGTGCCACTGGAACTGTCTTCCTTTTCTTCTCGGGAGGAATTTCTTTCTCAACAACGATCTTCTCAGGGGTTGGCATCTCTTTAGACAACACCCTGTCCCATCTTGAGAACAACCTCATGTCCATTTTCCTCATGTGATTAATTTTGCTTCCAGCAGATTGTTGCATTACCTTAGGTATGGTTCCAGCAAGATAAAGACTTATGATTCTGCCCAGGTTGGGCTTCTTCAGACTTTCCTTGATTTTCTCAAATACTATAACAGACCAATCAGTTTTTAGTGTGAAGATTATCATTGTCATTATACCAAACATATGGGCAGACACTCTGTCATGCCCTCCTGGCTTGTTGAGTAGTACTTTGCCAACAATTTCAGAAAGAAATTTTCCTTGACTGTTCATGCCTTTTCTGTTGAAAACAGAACCAATCTTCAGCTTAGAATCAAGTCCACACCAGGTTAGAGCTTCCCTGGTCTTTGATGCAGTAACTTCATCTTCCTCTTGAGTTCTTGGAAGCTGTAGAATCTTCCTCAGACTTTTTGGTGATACCTTGACCTTCTCACCATGAACTCTGGATTTGATTTTGTATCCAGATTCGTCCACCTTTGCTCCATTGAGGAATTCAAGTACCTCTTTCTTCCATATCTTAGTAGGTTCTGAAACGAGATATTCTAACCCAGAATCGGCAACTAGGGTTATCACGTGCTTGATTTCTTGCTCAGCATCCTCAAAGGCGCCGCGCACCAGCTCGTAACCTTCGATGACATTCTCCTCTAGCTTAGGCGCCATTAGGGTTTGTAGAATTTGTCTTGAGAGAAGAGAGGTGTCGACAAATAAGTTTGGTCTCGAAACTTTGAAAGCGTGTCGACAAACAAAGACAATGCCCTATTTATACCTTTCTAATTTTGAAGGTGAACAGGCGGGACAGCAAACTTAAAATGTGTCGACACTAGCAATAAGTGTCGACACTGACTTATAATGTCTCGACACATATGTGTCGACAGTAGTTTAGACAACAGATTTTATGTGTCGACACTTGGTTATGTGTCGACACAACATAACTCGACACATTATCGAGACTTTACTTAGAAAATTCTGAGTAAATACTAAGTGTCGACACCACTTTGGATGTGTCGACACCTACTTGGCATGTGTCGACACTAATATTCTGAAGTGTCGACACCAACTTCCTAGATGTGTCGACACCTATTTCCTGAAGTGTCGACACCACTATTCTGTGTCGACATAGACTTGTCTATGTGTCGACACCTTTTTACTTAGCCAATTTCAATTCTGTAAACTTACTCTAAGTTTATCATTCCTAGTTCAATTTTAAATCTATTGAACTTAGCTTCTTCTAGGGGCTTAGTATACATATCAGCTACTTGATTATCAGTTTTAACATATTCTAATAAAATATCTTCTCTTTCTACATGCTCCCTAAGAAAATGATATTTAATTTCAATATGTTTTGTTCTACTATGAGATACAGGATTATTAGCTATTGAAATAGCACTTGTAGAATCACAGAAGAGTGGAGTTCTACTAACCTGAAATCCATAGTCCTCTAGCTGATGTTGTATCCACAGAAGTTGAGCACAGCAACTTCCTGCAGCCACATACTCTGACTCTGCAGTGGAGATAGCCACACTTGTCTGCTTTTTGCTACTCCATGATATTAGTCTCCCACCTAGGAATTGACAGGTTCCAGTAGTGCTTTTTCTATCTTCTTTGCATCCTGCAAAGTCTGCATCTGAATAACCTGTTAGTTCAAAATCTCCATTCCTAGGGTACCAAAGGCCTAGATAGGGAGTGCCCTTTAGATATCTCAATATTCTTTTGACTGCTGTCAAATGAGACTCTTTAGGGCAGGCTTGATACCTTGCACAGACACATGTAGCATACATGATATCTGGTCTACTAGCAGTCAAGTATAATATGGAGCCAACTATCCCTCTATACAAGGTTTCATCTACAGGTTTCCCTGCATCATCCTTGCTAAGAGACATACTTGACCCCATAGGAGTCTTCATGGTACTGGATGAATCCATACCATACTTCCTTATGAGTTCTAGGGTGAACTTGGACTGACATATGGATAAACCACTCTCAGTCTGTTTAACTTGGAGACCCAAGAAAAACTTCAGCTCTCCCATACTACTCATCTCAAATTGACCTTGCATAAGTTTTGCAAACTTTTTGCAAAGGCTGCTTTCAGTAGACCCAAATATAATGTCATCAACATATATTTGGACAAGTATAACTTTGCCTCTAGATTCCCTAAGGAATAGAGTCTTATCTATTTTCCCCCTTGAGAACTTGTTCTCAATGAGGAAACTAGATAGGGTTTCATACCAAGCCATAGGGGCTTGCTTTAACCTATATAAAGCTTTCCTAAGTCTATAGACATGATGAGGTAGAGTTGAATCAACAAAACCTGAAGGCTGTTCCACATAGACTTCCTCTTTAAGATTACCATTCAGAAATGCTGACTTGACATCCATTTGGTAAACCTTGAATCCTTGATAGGTTGCATAGGCTAAGAACATCCTTATGGCTTCCAGTCTGGCTACTGGAGCAAAGGTTTGATCAAAGTCAATACCTTCTTCTTGTCTATATCCTTTAGCAACCAATCTTGCTTTATTCTTAATGATGACCCCTTGTTCATCCATCTTATTCCTGTAGATCCACTTGGTTCCTATTATATTGTGGTCTTTAGGTTTAGGAACAAGTTCCCAGACCCTGCACCTCTTGAACTGATTAAGCTCTTCTTGCATTGCTTCAGTCCATTGTGGATCTAGTATTGCTTCTTTAAACTTCTTAGGTTCAACTTGAGATAGAAAACTGGAGTAGATTGCTGCATTCTGATGTCTGCTCCTTGTTTGTACCCCTTGTCTTGGATCTCCAATAATCTGCTCTACTGGATGATCTCTAAGATGCCTGTTGGCTGGAGGCATCCTAACTTCTGGTTGAACCTCTTCAGCATCTCCATCATGCTATACTCCTTGTACTTCTTCTGCAATTGGTACATGTAGTTCTCTCCCTGGACAACAGCCACTGTCTTCTACTTGCTGTCTTGCAGTAGATTCTTCTTCTAAAGTGAGCTTGTCCATCTTCTTTGTTAAACCTGTGGGGCTGCATACACTACTAGACAACTCATTATTAATAAGTTTAGTCTCATCAAAAACTACATGCACAGATTCTTCTACAACTTGTGTAGTCAAGTTGTAGACTCTATAAGCCTTACTGTTATTGCTGTACCCAACAAAAATTCCCTCTTGGGACTTGGCAGCAAACTTAGTCAAGTAAGACTTTCCATTGTTAAGTATGAAGCATTTGCAACCAAAGATCCTGAAGTAGGATAGGTTTGGTTTCCTGCATTTCACAACTTCATAGGGGGTCTTGTTGAGGCCTTAAGTGATGGTAGCCCTATTTATAACATGGCATGCAGTATTAACTGCTTCAGCCTAGAAATATTCTGGTACTGATGTATCACTTAATAGGGTCCTACCAGCCTCTATCAAGGTCCTATTCTTCCTCTCAGCAATGCCATTTTGCTGAGGTGTTCTTGGTGAAGAAAACTCTTGAAATATCCCAAAGTCTTCACAAAGTTTTGTCATGCTATCAGATTGAAACTCAGTACCATGGTCACTTCTAATCTTGACCACTGTACTGTCTAGTTCATTCTGAATTTGCTTGACAAAGCTATGAAAGACACTAGATATTTCAGATTTCTGTCTTAAGAAGAACACCCAGGAAAACCTTGAGTAGTCATCTACAACTACAAAGGTATAGACCTTCCTACCTAAGCTGTGAACTGGCATTGGACCAAAGAGATCCATATGCAAGAGGTATAAACACCTCACAGCATCTTTGTTTTCTATGCTTCTAAAGGTGGATTTAGTCTGCTTGCCCTTTTGACAAGCTGAGCAAATACCATCTTTAACACACTTAACTTGAGGATCATTCCTCACTAACTCTTTGCTAAAGAGTTTGCCAATTATCTTGTTGTTAAGATGGGCAAGCCTTTTGTGCCATTTGACACAATGAGAGACTGTCTCATCAGCTACAAGACACACTTGAGAACCATTGGTCTCACACATAATGTATAGGCAGTAGACATTCCTCTTTCTATAACCTGTCAAAATGATCTCTTGATCAGTTGACCTCTTGATATGACAACCATTTTTAACAAATGAGATGTCATACCCTACATCACTTAATTGACTTATACTTATTAGGTTGTGTTTCAACCCTTTAACATAAGCCACTTGAGTAATGGTAACCAAGTTACTAGAATTGTTACCAAATCCTTTGATGATTCCTTTTTCAGAACCACCAAAGGTTACTTTTGGACCATCTTTGATTGGAATGTAGTCCTTTAGTAGTCCCCTAATTCCAGTCATATGTCTGGAACATCCACTATCCAAATACCATATTGGGGCATGGCCACTTGGACTCACCTGCAAAACAGATTAGTGAACCTTAGAACCCAAAGTATTCTTAGGTCCTTGGTACTTGTTAGTTTGCAACTTGACAAAACTACCTACTGGCTTTCCAATAGGTAATTTGCAACTCACTTTAGCACTAACATTGTGCCAACAGTCCATTACAAAATGGCCAACTTTGCCACAACACCAACATTCAAACTTATTGTACCTTTGCTTAGGTACTGTCTTTGTTGTCTTATCTACAGCAGACTTGTTGAATGTTGAGGCTTTGCCCTTGGACTTGGACTTGGACTGCTCAGTCCTTGCAGGTTTAATAAAACCCAGTCCAGCCTTACCCTTGTGATGAACAAATTCATCAATTATGGGTAACACTGACTTAGGTTTAGAAAACCTAGCAACAAGCTCTCTCTCCTTCTGAAGATTTATCTCCAGACTCTTGATTTGATCATTCTTAAAGGTGATAGTCCCCATCTGAATCACAGTTATGTGTTTCAGCCTGGCTATCTCATTAAGCTTTTGATCAAATAGCTTCTCAGAATCTGTTGCATCATCTTTAAGATCAGCAATTTCCTTTGCCTGACTTTTGGCTAGGGACTTGCTTTTCTTGTAAGCTTGCAACAGTACTTTATATTCATCTATAAGATGATGAATATCTTCCTCAGACTCAGATACACTCTCATCACTAGATGATGATGAATCTGATTCTGTACTAGAACAAGAAACTGAACTTAAAGTTGAACTTTGTACATTACTGGGTATTGGCTGCTCCAGGATTTTGTCATGCTCTGTCAAAGCCGTTAGCCCTTGGCATTGACTGTCTTCTTGTTCATAAATAGACTCCATTATCTGCATGAATTCTTCTTCTTCTTTAGCAAACAGCCCTATGTATGCCTCAACATCAGACTCAGTTTCTGAAGAAGAGATATCTGATAGAGTCTTCTCTTTCTTGGCAACAAAAGACTTCTCTTTCTTGCCTTTGAAATGAGTCTTCTTCTTATCACTAGACTCCTTTCTCTTTTCAGGACAATCTGCAACAACATGGCCTTGTCTATTGCTGCAATAACACACTATTTTAGAAACAGTTGTCTTGCTAGATTTAGTCCTCTTCCTGTCCTTTTTTGAGGCCTTTTTATCCTGATAAAAATCTTCTTTTCCTTTTGAAGTAGAAGGCCTTGACCTCCACTGTTTCTTCTTCAAGAATTTCTGAAAATGTCTAGTGAAGGCAGCAAAGTCTTCATCACTTTCACTGCTTTCAGATTTTGTGCTGACTGACTCATCTGACTCTGATTCAACTACCTTTGGAGGTGGAGTTGATGACTTATTCCTGCACTTTCTGGAGGCTTCTGTCTTGAAAGCTACTGTTCTTTCCTTGTGTTCAGTTCTTGTTGATTTCTCCTCCTCTTTCCTCACTGTCAACTGCATTTCATAAGACAATAACTTGCCAAACAGTGTAGGTGGAGGAATTTCTCCCAACTTAGCCATTTCTCTAATGGCACAAATCTTTGTGTCCCAATCTTTAGTTAGGGACCTTAGGAACTTGTCATTTAGTTCATAATTGCTAAACTCTCTTCCATAAGACATGAGTTCATTCACTATTCTGTAGAACTTCTTATAGCACTCAGTTATGCTATCACCCTTTCCTTGTCTAAAACTCTCATACTCTTGATTTAGCAAGAATTTTCTATCTTGCCTAACTTCTTCAGAACCTTCCATATACACAATAAGAGTGTCCCACATCTCTTTGGCTATCTTACAGTGTATTAGATTCTGAAAAGTTGCATCATCTATGGCACTCACTATAATGTTTTGTGCCCTTTTGTCCATGGTGGCTAGGACAATCTCATCCTTAGTCATTTCAGAGAAATCCTTTGGGGTTCTCTGATTTGGATGTAGAACTGATATCTTCATGGGCACATAAGGCCCTTCCTTTACTGTGATGTATATCCTAGGGTCTGAGGCTTCCATAAACAACCTTACCCTTTCCTTCCAGATCCCAAATATCTCTTTCCTGCATAGAGGTAATTTCATGGAACCCAATTCCTTGTGATTCTCAGAGGAACCCATGGTTCTTGATTTTCTTGAATCTGTAATTTGTCTTAGACTGAATCTGCCAATCAGGATCTCCTTACACTGTTAATCCTTTTTAAGGAACCTGCCTCTGATACCACTTGAAAGATATAGTACATAAACACCTAGAGGGGGGGGGGTGAATAGGTGACCTAATTCTTTTTTAAACATTAATGGCAGCAATCAGTTATAACACAGAATCTACTCTACTTTTGCAATCACACAGCATACACAGCAAAGCACAGCACAGCAGACACAGAGTTTTATAGTGGTTCCCCAAGCTTTGGGTACATCCACTTTCCCCCTTCGCCTATCTAGCAGTGTACTAGATTCGGCCAAACTTCACCACTGTCTCAGAACCCAAACTGGTTCCTACACCTCAGGCCCAAGGCCCTACAACTCAGCTTTTCCACAAAGCCTACACTCAGCCACAAAGGCCTACACTCAGCCAACAAGGCCTACACTCAGCCACCAAGGCCTACACTCAGAGATTTCAATCTCCTACACTCAGGTTCTCAAGCCCTACCCTCAGCCTTTATAATTACAGGCTTACAAAATACTCAGATCCAAAGGATCCTACAAGATAAAAATGAATTTACAATTGTTAACTCAACAACCCAAATACAAGAGAGGGAGGTTGTGAGTTTCTTGATGAGTTCTTGGAAGAACTCAGCTGGATTCAATCTGACTTAGCTTTCTTCAAAGCTTCTTGAAAGTAGAACTCAATTAGATTGACTCCTTCTGCAGTTGATCCTTGACCTCTGCTTCTTAAGACCCAGAATGAATCTGAATCCTTCTTCTCAGCCTAGTTCCAACGGCTGATTTCTTGTATGGAGCCCTCTCTCTCCAACTTCTTAGATCTGCGCTTGGACAGCTAAATCTTCTTGATTTGATCCTTGATCAATAACTTGAACAACTCTGTGAACCACTTTTTGAATTGCTTCAACAACCTCAACAACAACTATTTCTGTAGACTGTATGAGCCTATTTATAGGCCTTCTTCATGGTAACCGGCTGGTCCGGTTCATAACTGTCTTCTGACATCTCTGACAGGTGTTGTAGACCGGCTGGAACGACAGCTGTCAAGTCATCCAGTCAGTTCTTGAAAGTTCTCTAACTGTCTGAAAGTGTCGAGACTTTCTGTCTTTAAGTGTTGACACTTATAGACCAAGTGTCGACACAAGTTGTGTAAGTGTCGACACAAGTCTACAAGGTGTCGACACAACTCCTTGTGTTGTGGATTCTATGTCTCGACACAGTTTCTTCTTCAAGTGTCGACACTGAAATTGAGTGTCGACACAAATACTTGATCTTCTATCTTTTGCTGAATTCTTCTAAGTGTCGACACATCTCCTTTGTGTTGACACATCTTCATGTGTTGAATCTGTCAAGTGTCGACACTGCTTCTTGGTGTCGACACATAGTCTTCAATGTTGATACTTGATGAGTGTCGACACAGCTCCTTGTGTCGACACTTGATTCTTCTGTTGAGACTTCAACTGAGTGTCGACACATTCCCTTAGTGTCGACACTTGTACTTAGAATATTTTGTTGATCTTTCTGTTCTTTGCTAAGTGTCGACACAGCTCCATGTGTCGACACTTTCTTCAAGTGTTGAGTCTTCAGCTGAGTGTCGACACATACTGTCTTGTGTCGACACTTTCTTTAAGTGCTGACTCTTCTGTTGAGTGTCGACACATTGTTCTGGGTGTCGGCACTTATACTTAGTCTCTGCTGACTTTTGTTGAGTGTCGACACAGCTCCAAGTGTCGACACTTTCTGGTGTAGACACAGCTTCACTGGGTGTCGACACTGCTGTTAAGTGTCGACACTGCTTTACTGTACTTTCTTCATTGAGTGTCGACACAGCTCCTTGTGTCGACACTTTGTGTCTGGTGTCGACTCTGCATCTCAGGTGTCGACATAATGACTCCAAGTGTCGATACTGCTTGCCTGGGTGTTGACACAAGTCTTCTTAAGTGTCGACACTTTCCCTCTGGGTGTCGACACATGCACTTAGAAATTTTTGCTTCAGTCCTGCAAATACTTAACCTGCACAAGTAACTCAAAAACACATCAAATACATTTTAATGTATATCATTAAGTTGGGTGAGGCTTCTTCAAATCAGGTACATTTAAACCAATGTACCCAACAAAGGTGTTTTGGAAAGATGTTCCCAAGACGCTTCCACTAACTAGGTTACCACCAGCAGGCAGGGTGGGTAGGCCTCTCGCGGGACAGATTGAAAAAAAGAGTTTTAGAAAGATTTCCCTGAGACGCTTCCACTGACCGGGCAACCACTAGCCGACATGATTGGTAGGACTCTCAGGACACAGGTTGAAAATAGGTGTTTTGGAAAGATGTCCCCAAGACGCTTCCACTAACCGGGCTCCCACAAGCCGACATGATCGGTAGGCCCCTCGGGGGACAGGTTGAAAAAAGTTGTTTTGGAAAGATATCCCCGAGATGCTACCACAGACCGGGCTCCCACTAGTCGGTAGGGTAGGTATGCCTCTCAGGGGACAAGTTGAAAAAAGGTGTTTTGGAAAGATGTCCTCGAGATGCTTCCACTGATCAGGCTCCGACTAGCTGACATGGTGGGTAGACCTCTTATGGGACATAATAAAAAAAAGTGTTTTGGAAAGATGTCCCCGAGACGCTTCCACTGACCGGGCTCCCACTAGCCGATAGAGTGGGTAGGCCTTCTCGGGGCTAAGTTGAAAAAATGTGTTTTGGAAATTTGTCCCCAAGACACTTCTACTAATCGGGCATCCACTAAACGATAGGGTGGGTAGGCCTCTCAGGGGACAGGTTGAAAAAACATATTTTGTAAAGATTTCCCCGAGATGCTTCCACCGACCGGGCTCCCACTAGCCGACAGGGTGGGTAGGCCCCTCGGGGGATAGGTTGAAAAAAGGTGTTTTGGAAAGATGTCACCAAAATGCTTCCACTGACCGGTCTCCCACTAGCCGACAGGGTAGGTAGGCTTCTCAAGGGACAGATTAAAAAAAGGTATTTTGGAAAGACGTCCCCAAGATGCTTCCACAGCCGGGCTCCCACTAGCCGGTTGGGTGGGTTGGCCTCTCGGGGGACTGGTTGAAAAAAGGTGTTTTGGAAAGATGTCCCTGAGAAGCTTCCAATAACCAGGTTCCCACTAGCCGGCAGGGTGGGTAGGCCTCTTGGGGGACAGATTAAAAAGGTGTTTTATAAAGATGTCACTGATACGCTACCATTGACCGGGCTCCCACTAGCCAACAGGATGGGTAGGACTCTAAGGGTATAGGTTTAAAAAGGTGTTTTGGAAAGATGTCCCCGAGACGCTTCCACTAACCAGGCTACCACTAGCTGGCCGGGTGGGTAGGCCTCTCTGGGGACAGGTTAAAAAGATGTTTTGGAAATTTGTCCCCGAGACGCTTGTAACGACCTAGGGAGGACCCCAAGCACCGCCCGGCCCACCAGTAGCCCAAGGAGGACCCATGGCACCACGGTGGTACAGCCAGAATCTATAAGGCCTATAGGCCATAGACCCCAAAACATCTCCGGCCTATTTATCAGCACGATGCATTGTTGTCATGGGGTCTCGAATGCGTAACCTTGACAAGTAGCTTTTGCCAGAGAGGTCCTAATCACTGGAAGTGAGAAATGAAATTCATCTCAGGCGGTAGTGCGACTGGGGGAACATGAGCAGTAGGGGGAGTAGGAACGGCTTGGCCCATAGTAGGGTCCTACGCTCTAGTCTGTTGCCCGGCGACAACAGCGAATAACAATTGTATCTGAGATTGCATGTCCAAAATCTGTCTTGTCAGGGCCTCATAACTTTGCCATAGCACTTCGATCACCGCTTCGCTCTGGGCATCAGAAGACTCACCCTCTTACTGGGAAGTCGACCTTGTCGCAATGCGTTTAGGCGACATTCTACAGAATAAAGAGATATCTAGTCAAATCTTGCCTAAGACATCACAAACTTTGAAGATATTCCCTTAGCAACTTTTTCGAGTTCATATTTTACCGATACGAACAAACACCTTGTAGATTTCGGCTGTACCACCGTGGTGCTATGCGTCCTCCATGGGTTGCTGGTGGGCCAGGAGGCGCTAGGGGTCCTCCCTAGGTCGTTACAATGCTTCCACTGACCAGGCTTCCACTAGACAGCAGGGTAGGTAGGCCTCTAGGCGGACAAGTTGAAAAAAGGTGTTTTGGAAAGATGTACCCCGAGACGCTTCCACTGACCGGGCTCCCACTAGTCGGCATGGTGGGTAGGCCTCTCGTGGGATATAATGAAAATTTTTTTTGGAAAGATGTCCCCGAGGCGCTTCCACTTACCAGGCTCCCACTAGCCGATAGGCTGGGTAGGCCTCTTGGGGGATAGGTTAAAAAAGGTGTTCTGGAAATATGTCCCCGAGTTGCTTCTACTGACCGGGCTCCTACTGGCCAATAGGGTAGGTAGTCCTCTCTGAGGAAAAGTTGACAAAAGGTGTTTTGGAAAGATTTCCCTGAGACGCTTCCACTGGCCGGGCTCCCACTAGACGGCAGGGTCGGTAAGCCCCTCGGGGGATAGTTTAAAAAAGGTATTTTGGAAAGATGTCCCAAAAATGCTTCAACTGATCAGGCTCCCACTAGCCAACAGGGTGGGTAGGCTTCTCAGGGGATAGATTAAAAAAGGTGTTTTGGAAAGATGTCCCCGAGATGCTTCAACTAACCTGGCTCCCACTAGTCAGCAGGATGGGTAGGCCTCTCGTGGGATAAATTGAAAAAAGATGTTTTGGAAAGATGTCCCGGAGACGGTTCTAGTGATCAATCTCTCACTAGCCGGTAGGGTGGGTAGATCTCTCTGGAGATAGGTGGAAAAAGGATATTTTGGAAGATGACCTCGAGACGGTTCCACCGATCAGGCTCCAACTAGCTGGCAACACAGGTTGATCTTTCGGGTGACAGAATGAGAAACAAGTGGTCTCGATAAGTGAAGGCCCTTGAGAAGTTTCCTCCACCTCCAGTTGAGTCGGGCTCTTAGGAGGATTCAAGCTTTCTTCCCTCTAGATAAGCATGGATTCTAGAGGGGGTGGAGATTTTGAATTACACTCTATCTAGTGCCACTCTCAACGAACCACGAGTTCTGAATTATTTTTTCCAACCTCGTGTTGAGTTCAGAAAAAGCGAGGATTGTGTCTAAGCCGTACTTCGTCGAGATCAGATGCATCCGATGATGGCCGAGGGGTTCTCATCCATTTAGGAGGAGTGCAGTAGAAGTCATGTAACACCCCAAAAAATTGGAAAACAGAACTCACTGGTAGTTATCCCCGACCATAGTGGATATCATTAGCGATAGTGCCACGTGGTAGCTAGACACGTGTTGGATGACCGGAATGCGGCCGAAGAGTGGTGTTGACTGGGGTCAAAACCGCTACCTACAATGTCGCCAGGCGACAGCTGATATCACCCGACGATATCGTTATGTTTGACTTGTCAGCTGAAATCGTGGCCTTTCATTTATTTTGAAGAGAGGATCCTATGGCTGGGATTATTCCAGAAGTCACTTAAGCAGAAAAGAGGTGAAAAGAAGAGTCATTTCTCTTCTCTTACACTCTCTCATCCCTTTTCATCAAGTTCTTGGAAGAAAGAACAAGGGTTGAAGGCTGAAGCTTTGAGAAGGAGATTCTGTGGTGGTAATCAAGAGACAATGCAAGATCCATGAGAGGAAAGCGAGGTGATACTTTCCATCCGGATAAAAGTCTTGATCATGGATCCAAAATGATATATGAGGGTAAGGATCATCCTTCTTGGATAAGTGAAGTCCTAATATTTCATATGCATGGAATCCCCACCCAAAAGGTGGAAAGAGGAAGGAATTCTGATGGGTTGATACATGGTATCCCTGTGTAGTTTTGCATATAGAATCCAGAAATCATAGTACGAAATAGGCATGTTGTGAGAAGCCCATCCGGACAGGTTGGTTTGAACTGGAGATGTTTTAATTTGCATGCAATAGAAGACTACGAGTATAAATGAGTAGTTTATGGAGTCCGAGGGGTTGTGCCTGCGAATTTGAGTAGCAGGAAGTATTGGAGATGCGCTATAGGAAAATACCAAGAGAATACCACGGTTTTGATAACTATTGGATATCGCTGAGCGATAGTGTATATCGTTGGTGATAGCTCTTGGTGAGCTATATTTTGTGAAAGTCCAGTTTCTAGCAATGCAAGAGGATGCAGTTTTTTCTGGAGAGATGTTCTAGTTATGGCTGAGTCTGAAGACAGAAAGGAATATTCAGTTGTTAATGCCAGGCGATAATGACTATCACTAGCGATAGCTCTCAGATAGTATTGTGTAACATCCCGCAGACTTCTAGTCCCCTAGGATGGTTTTGTCAAGACTAGGTCATGACAAAACCGTGGGAAGCACTAAAGGGTTTGGGTGAATATGAGAATTAGGGTGTGAACCACCTTGTTATGCAAATAGTAGAATTCTAATTACAAGCTTAGGGATGACCATAGGGCTTTGCCATGACTTCATGACCCCACCACAACATCTCTAACCCATTAGAGGGTCCATTAGAGCCATAGAGACCCATTGTAGTCAGCAAAAAGGCCAAGTTGACCAAGGTTAACCTTAAGCCTAAAAAAGTCAACTTAGCTCAATTTGGGTCAATTGACCACCTAAGTGTGAAATTGATCTCACCCTTAATCTCTTGTTATCATGGGGGACCCAATGGCTCCAAAAGCCCCATGCTTAAGTCCACCAAGTGGCTAATTTGGAGAAACTCAACCCATAGTTCAATTTGGTCAATTTATGCTAACCTAGCCCAATACAAGTGAGCTAAACCCAAACTAGTGTGGCTCATTGGTCTAGGAGGGGGAGAGACACCTTTGGGGCCCACAAATTTCAGAGATTGATGACTAGGAGAGAGAGAATTGGAGTTTCCCCAATTTGGAGGAGAGAGAAAATGGGAGCTTAATGACCATCATGGCCATGGAGGCTCCATAACCCAACACTTTTATGGGGCTTTTACTCCTCTGAGGGAGAGGAGAAGTTTTCAGGAGGTGTCTATCCATTGGGGTGGCTCAGTCTTCTCTATTTGGCTAAAACTGAAAAAGCCCCTTTATGGCCATTAATGGAGTTTTCAATATTGAGGAGTTACAAGTCTCATATCCTCAATTCCCTCTATAAGGACCATCACCGGAGCAAGGGCAAGCGTTTCCCCTGATCCTTTCTAAGTTTGATTGAGGTTGGTGTAGAAGTTGCAGAAGAGCAAAAGCTCGATGGCCGGAAATGGTGAGGAGGCAAAGCACTCACGTTCAAGTTGCAAACCATGTCCTCCTCTACTCCTTCTTCATGGGTTAGATCTTAGGAATTGTTAGAGCAAAGAGTCGGGCTCTATTGAGCCAATCGGGTGGAGTGTTTCCATTAGTTTTTCGTGAAAATGAGGGTGTTGGGTTCGCCGGAATTCGTCTTCTCCGGCGGCCAAACCACCGTCGACCGATAGCCGTCACCTCGACGGAGGTGGTGGTGGTGGTGGTTTGCCGGGGAGATGGTCGCAGGGCTAGGAATTGGGGCTTGAGTTGGCTCTAGGTCGGGTGAATCTGGGCTATTAGCTGGAGTAATAAGAAAGCCAGCAGCCGTCCGATCCTGCTTTAATATCTGTGCAGATCATGATGAATTAAACTTTATGGTACTTTGTATTTTCTGTCAAAGAAATTAAGCTGCCTTAGGATTTAAATTAGAAATACCTAGATGCCTTTTTCAAAAAAGTGGTCAACATCAAACCTATAGTCCTATGCGTCTATTTTATTATAAAATTGATTTGAACCAATTTAGAGTTCATGTCAGACAACAACACTCATTTTGGTGAGGTCTATACTTAGGGTTGCTCAGAGATTTTTTGGGGTGCCCCCATCAATCCTGAAATCCAAATGACTTGAAATTTGGAAAATGAGCCATTCATATCTAGATCTATAATATATCCAAAAATTGGAATTTTTGGAAAAATATATTCTAAAGTTTTGGAAATCATTTCATTTTTCATGTAAGGTTTAATTAAAGGGTCTAATGATGTCCAAATCCTCCAAAATTTTGGTGAGTAGTCCTTGGGGTCAATATAGGACTCGGTGTAAAATTTCATCACATTTTCATTTGATTTGCTTTGGAAATTAGTAAACCCTAGAATAGGCCTAAAAGGGTTATTTATGTCAAAGTGTGCCTTGTGGTTATTGAGTGACCAAAACACCTCAACAGAGGATGAAACTTGGGCCACTTATTCTTTATGACTATAAACACCTTCACATGTAGTTTGTGGTGGATTAGTGTGCATTTACCCTAGGACCCTAGTTCAAACCCTTAGGTTGAACTTTGGGGGTTTGTGAAGGACCTGGTGTGATTTGTCCTTGTATGTATTTGGTGTTTAGTCCATGAGATCTTAGGGTGGTGAAATGACCTAGGAAGGAATTTTATGGTATTTGGACACATGCACCCCACTTTAATCACTTGGAAATTATTTAGGTCTATAGACCTTATGGAATAATTAAGGGGTCCTATGACCTTAGATCATCATGAGATATTGGTAGGTGTGATTTTATAGTAATATTACCCACTGAAATTTATTATAGGTTGTTTAGATAACAGTAGTTCATACTTATAGATACATCATCTTGCCCTTTTTGATGATATTGAAGTAACTGTGGTTTAATTATCTTCGAATGATATGAAACTCTGACAAAGTTCATCAAATATCATTTGCATGCACTAATAAATTATTTGGAATAATTGGGCATTTCTTCTTAGTACTTCACGTGTAAAGTGAACTAGTGCGCCTTATTTTGATAAATAGATAGTAAATATCATATTTTGTTGGAAAATTATCACTACTAGAAAACAGACCTTTGGCCAGGGCAAATTTCCCTGGCAAAAAGTCCAAAACCGTGGCTAAAAAGCTTTAGCCACGGTCTAGCCACGGGAAAAATCCGTGGCTAAAGTCGGCGTGGCTAAACATTCTAAGCCACGGATTGGCCGTAGCTAATAGTATTAGCCACGGAAAAAAACTGCCGTGGCTAATATCTTTACCTTTAGCCACGGTTTTAATCCCTGGCAAAAACGGTTTCATGAGTTAAAATAAACCATTTGCCACGGTTATTGCCCGTGGCAAATAAGCCAACTATTAGCCACGGTTTGAAGCCCTGGCTAAAGGCAAACTCATCATTTTTTAAAAAACCTATTTGCCACGGTTTTAAGCCGTGGCAAATACTAATTTATGTTTTTTAAAAAAAAAAACATATTTTTCCAGAAAGATGTAGACTGGCATTAGAGTAGCTGATCAAACCAGCTGCCAGCTGCCAATTACCACCATCAACTGACCACAAGCCATTGTTGATATGCCTATAGCATCTCTTCTATAAAAGGGATCTCCATCAGCTTTGGGACTTTCCAGAAAGATTCAATGATGGAGCACAGGTTTTCACTGCCCTCCAACATTTAAGATGGAGCTTTGAGAACTTGACATGCCCTAGAGGGCCGTGCATTGGTTCCATCATTGAGGTTTCTTCCCGACAACAGTTAAAATATGTTCACTGCAGACAATTTACCTGTACTGGCGTTGGTTTACAGAAGAAAGTCATTTATATAAACTTTTTCACCTGGCAAGAATCATCCAACTCAGCCTCAATCATCAGTTTAATAGTAAAAATGGTTCAGCATCAAATAAGATCTTCTAGTAAAGAATGCAGAACTGAAACATGAATATAACAGAGTTTCAAACTCAAATAAATAAAGGATACAAAATCCAATATTATTCTGGAAACATCTGGTTCATAAGACCACTACTACTACCACACAAAATCTTAAAATAAGCTTAGCGTACAGAACACATCATCAATCCAAGCATCAAGATGTTTCATGAGGCCACTACTACTACCACACAAAGGATTAAGCAACTCACTTTGACATTCACGTCAATTCTGCGTATTAATCTACATTCAGCCCAATCATACCGGCAGGCATGGGAGATGGAAATTTGCAAAAATAACTTGAGCCTTTGAGGCGAAACAATGACGAAAATACAAGGTAACGATGTACTAAAGAATAATCTTACAGAACATAACCAAGGCGGCCGTCAGGAAGAACCATCGACACCATTCTTATACCGGCAGGCATGGGACCTCTCCCATATATCATTGGCTGCACAATGATATAAGCAATAAGAGGACAAAATGAGTGAATGAGCAAACTGTTGTTGGAAACTGAGATTGTGTGTGGGACGCAACTGGTTTACAATGACGAAGTTGTTTGGGGGGGGAGAGGAAGAAGCAAAAAAGATCGGAGAGAAATCTCAAGAGAATACCCTTAACGTAGCCTTAGGCAATTTCATAAATGATACAAATATAATCCCAAAAGCATATAAACTCACATATATGTGTTAAGGTAATTGCAAAGGTGTAAATAACGCAAGTCCACATATCCCAGTTATAAAAGAGAGCATTATATAAATAAGCAAAGCCTCCTACTCCAGATAAATAAAGTTAAGGCATTTGGATTACATGAACAACATAACATCAGACGTGTAGACAAAGGGGGAAAAACAATGCAAAGCCTCCTACTCCAGATATCACTACTACACAACTTCGTAGATTTGAGAGCTAGAAATAACTTAAGAGATCAATAATCACATGAAAATAAAATTGAAACGTATACAAATTAAAGGACAAAAACTCACTAATATCCATCTCTAAGGCCTCCAAACTTCTCCTGCCCGGCAGTATCCCAGCAATAGAACCTGATCTTCCCGCAATTAGTGTGGAAATCCAAAGGATGGACCTCAACGCCAATGGTAGTTGAATGATCCACATCAAAAACTAGATCAGACACAAGAGAGAAAGGAAACAGGAAAAAAAATACAATCCAACAATCAAACCAGTATAAACAGAAGAGACAGAAAATCGTATTCCTACGTTCGTATTTCTTCACAAACTCCCCTGTGAGATGCCTTTTCACAAAGGTAGTCTTCCCTGAGAGAGATCAAACAAAAATCCTAATCAAGCCGAAACAACATAAGATCTATCTAAATACAACAACGAAGAAAAGAAATGCAGGGATCCTCACCTGTACCGCCATCGCCGACCAGGACAAGATTGAAATTAGGGTAACTGACTTGCTGCTGATTCGGGAGTGCCTGAAATTGAACAAAAACGATCGCAAACTCTATCGCAAACTCTATCAAATATTTATTTATCTTTTTTACTTCTATGAAACAAGAATGAGCAAGAAATCCTCACCTTTACTGCTAGTAAATTATCTGGAAGCCTAAGGGAACAGCATTGAGATGGCTCGTTGATTTCTGCAAGTTTCCATATCTTAGATTTCTCTGCAGACTCGTCAATAATTTTGGGTTTTACATCAGATATGCCGCGGTTATCACCACTCTACAGCAATGTTGAAAGATTCTAGTTAAACTCGAACAATATAAAATGACTTTATATTTATGATAAGAATATATTCAACAAAAAGATGAATCATTGGAAGGCTAAACTATTGAAAAGGTATTGAACATACAAAAAACCAAGCAACCAAGGAATGAACTATATTACCAATCCAACACAAGGAGCTACTAGGCTACTACGATCAGCCATGGAAACACCAGGCATAGCACTGACGGCCCCCAAAGGTGGCTGAAGTTATAAGAAAGGTTTTATGTAGTTAGCATGAGTGGGTAGAAAGAAAAATAAAGCAATAAGCAATGCAACGGTGCAAAGTATCAAATAAATGGCAGTAAATAACCTTTGCCTCAGAAGCTGATCTCGCAGCACTGTACAGTCGACTTTCAAAGGAACGCAACAGTTGATATCCCTCAGCATTTGCTAATATTTTAATACAATTGTCACTGGTAGAAACAGCTAAAAGTGAACCTAATTTGTTGAAGCGGATACATGGAGATGCCTGCAAGATTGTCAAGAAACCAATTGATTTCTTAAAATAGGACATTGTGAAATTAGATGAAAAAGGGAAAAAAAACTCCATTAAACTAATCACCGATAAACCACCATCTGCCTCAGTTGTTGTCAGAAGGTTAGTATTGTCCATGTCCCAGAACTTAACCATAAAATCATCTCCAGCAGCCAAAAATCGATTTTTTGTTGTATCAAATTGCACGACACCATTTGACCTTTTCTGAAAACCAGAATATGTTCTCTTTACAGACCCTTCACTTTCATTCCACTCAACAATATATGAATCTCCTTCTTTACTAGTACCACAGGAGAACAGCCTAAACATGCACACACACAAACTCATATTTTTTTTGATAAGAGTAATACTAGAATTAACAAAACATATTATGAAAATTATAAGTAACATATTTTAAAATTTGATGAGTTCCCATAAGAAAACCTGGTTCCATCGACACTATAAGCCATGGTAGTACACCATTGACCAGGCGCGGTGTAATCCACTCTTGAGCCCCCATTATCATACAACCAAGCCTTTATTTTCCCATCAAGTGATGTGGAGAAGATAAACTGAATGTTTGAGATAGAAGGTTAAGTATGATTTCAGAAATTCCAATAATGTCTGCATCTAGCAACCAAGCAATAACTAAAAGATGGGCAGGAAATTACATGAATATTTTCTTTTGAATGTGGGCATATGGAGTAAACAGGTGCCTCATGACCTTCATAGGTATATTGTACCACACCAGTAATAGCATCACAAACCTGAAGATACATGACTATTGAGAATAGGAACATCCAACATTTTATGACTAATCACGTTGTTAGAAAAAATCATAGAAACCTTGATAGTTTTGTCATCTCCGCAAGTCACAACGCACAACTGCTTGTTAGGTTGTGAGAGAGAAATATCATTTACCCCACCACTATGAGCATCAATCTGATAATCAAGCACATCACAATAAAAAGAAAAAGAAAAAAAACAAAGCCAGACATGAATGAAGATTAAGAACAACAATTACCCAGGTGGGGAAATAAAAGTGATAAAAAGTACCTCCATGTGTTGTAATAAATCATCACAGTCCCACACACAATCTCAGTTTCCAATAACTAGAAATCTTATCTCAAGTCAACTTTGTCTTACTATACTCTTAAAATATACCCCTATAAATACTACTCTATACCTCATGGTCAACATTTTATTTCCCTCCAAGTAAACAAAAGAATTTATTTACGATCTGGTGGCTACACTATGTCATAACAGGCTTATGTTGGTTTTCCAACTTCCTATCGGATTGAGGTTTAGCAAGGGAAACCTCTAATGCATTCCCTATGCAAAAGAAAATGTTTGCAAATTTGTTATTACACAGTATGCAAAATCATCAGACAAACTAAACCATAAATGTCATTTACAAAAAAACCATTTCTCGAGGCAGTAACTAATTTGAGGAGGTAACAAACACACAAGAGACATTCACCGGGCATTCTTAAACTTATATGAATAGTAGCATAATTAAAGCCACCATGCAGCAATAGCCTGATAGGACACTGCATCAGGCACTACAGAGTGCAGATTAATGAGGCAGAACAAAATGCTGACAAGGAGGAAAGGAGCGTGCTTTTGCTTTTGCTACGATCTGATCCTCCATCACATGACGAGATCCATTTTGAGGGTCTCCAACAAATTGGTATCAAAATCAATCGTCATAGATGTTGAATCAGATCCCCTTGGCAAAATCAAAACTAGCAGTGTAATGGGCACAGCTCCTCAAGCCTAAATACAATGATGAACCTTAAATATGTTATTGCGAGATATTCTGCACTGAGAGGTAAATGTGAAGCTTGATATTTCATAGCTCAAAGGAAAGCAAAACCCATTTGAGTGGTTCATTTGATGTGAAAAATTCTCTTCAATAAACAAGTAATGTGGATGGAACAAGAACACGTTCCCAAAATATATCTCAAAACATCATGGAAATAAATTTAAGTTCACCAAAATCTATCTCAAAACATCGAGTTGATATGATTTTTTTCCATATTAGTAGATCAACACTAACGCTTTTAATTTGGGTAGTGCATCATCCGTTGAAATTCTGCATCTTCTTGAGCGCTATTTTCATCACCAACCTAAAAATATATATACATTATGGATATGTTAAACATGTTAATAATTGAGTAATAAACAATACTACTTACTTGACCAGTGCTAGAAGGCATCGAAGGATTCACCCGACTTCTAGAAGTGGTTGTTGTTGGTGTCAATGGGCAACTAACAAGCTCCAAATGAGCTCGCAACTCTTGTTGTAGGCATGCCATCTTTTCTTCCATTTGTGCCTCCACTTGTGCCTTCATTTCGGCAATTTGAGTATCAAACTGTGATTTCATTTCTTCTCGAAGTTGAGTACGGATTGACTCAACTGCTTGTTGACTAGGTTGTAAATTAATATCTTTTTTTCTCATTAAGCCCCATGTACGCAAACGTCCATGTCCATCCTCTCCCATTACCAGAGAGAAGCAAGAATCTCTATATTCTACGGTGCGCTCCTCCTCAGGAACATTTTCAAGAAGAGTGTTCATATCTTCCTATGATATGAAGATATAAAAATAAGAAATGTTGTCAATATTATATGTATTATTTTGAAATTAGCTATGGGTGAAAGAAATCAAAACATACAATGGCCTCCTGAGCTTCAAAATCAATTCTACCCTTCTTATCTGTCCGTGTTCTTATAAAAACATTAATTCTATCTACCTGATTGTTACCTTGTTTCTCCATCTAAAATAACAACAAAAAATAAATTGTCATTGCATATATGTATTATATAAAGATGTTGGATGTTTTACCTCCGATCGAACAGAGCGAAATGAGTACCTCCCCATTTTATGGTATCCTCCAAGATGTTCACGGTTGATTGAGTTTTGCTTTGATACAACTTTAACAGCTTCTTGCCCCCAATATTGAACAAGAGTTCTCCATTGCCCGGCAATAACTCGATTTGGTACAATGGCAAGACGCTCCTCATCGGTTGTATATATATCATAATTATCACGCTTAACATGATATTTTCATTCCCTCCACCGCAATCCAACTGAATGCAAGCATCTACCTTAATAATTTAGAGGGACATCTGTATTCTCCTACAATTATTCAATAAAAAAAAATTGAGTTTATTTTAAGAGTGGTGTTCATTAATGTAACAAAAGAATAAAGTACAATACCTGCACCTCTCTCCATATCGCATCAAGCATGTCATTGGGTATATCCATCCATCGTGGATATGTGAGTGGTAGTTTAAACCCATTTCTAGCTAGAACCCCAAGTTGGCTAACAAATGGTTGCTCGCACTTACCGGTAGGGTACCCATATCTATCAAAATCAACATGAAATCGCTCACCTGTCCCCCACGTTGGGATGCCTTGAGCAGGGCCTCGACCTCTCTTTTTATTAATACTTTCACGATTGTTTGGAAGATTTGCATTAAAAATGTCAATAACTTATATATGTTATTATAGTGCACAAGCAAAAAAATTGTGATTCCAAATACCTGCATTGTCTATTGAATGTGACGTCTCAATGGGTTGGGAGATTGGTGTAGCATGTGCAATAGCTTTAGAAACTGAATGTAGAGTGGTGATGGGTTGAGATATTGGTGAAGGATTAATATTAGGTTGGGAGATTGAATGTGCGGCGACGGATTGAGAGAGTTGCAACTTTTCAGTCATAGTTTGTCCTCGTGTTTTTTTCTTCCCCATGCCTGCAAGAGATCATATAACAAACTATATTGGTGAATCAAATGTAATTTAAAATGACCAAATATAGTAATTTGTCAAGCAAAAAAATTATGATTCCAAATACCTGCATTGTTTAGTGAATGTGATGTGTCAATGGGTTGGGAGTTTGGTGTAGCATGTGCAGTAGCTTGGGAAACTGAATGTAGAGTGGTGATGGGTTGAGATATTGGTGAAGGATTAATATTAGGTTGGGAGATTGAATGCGCGGCGACGGATTGAGAGAGTTGCAACTTTTCAGTCATAGTTTGTCCTCGTGTTTTTTTCTTCCCCATGCCTGCAAGAAGATCATATAACAAACTATATTGATGAATCAAATGTAATTTAAAATGACCAAATATAGTAATTTGTCAAGCAAAAAAATTATGATTCCAAATACCTGCATTGTCTAGTGAATGTGATGTGTCAATGGGTTTGGAGTTTGGTGTAGCATGTGTAGTAGCTTGGGAAACTGAATGTAGAGTGGTGATGGGTTGAGATATTGGTGAAGGATTAATATTAGGTTGGGAGATTGAATGCGCGGTGACGGATTGAGAGAGTTGCAACTTTTCAGTCATAGTTTGTCCTCGTGTTTTTTTCTTCCCCATGCCTGCAAGAAGATCATATAACAAACTATATTAATTCAAAACACATCACAACTACATTATAAATCAAAATATATTAATTTAAAAAGACAAAATATTGCAATTTGGCAAGCACAAAATTATGATAACATACAATATTACTCTTCATTAGTTATTCCATCGTCGACATCTAAAGGAATATCATCAACAACATCACCATCAACTCCTTCCCTAACCCAATTAGTATCATCATCACGTACACATATTGTTTCATCCAAATGTCGTTGATTGAGTGGTTCAACTTGAGGTTCAACATCAAATGATTCCCGAGCTGTCAACTTCATAACGACTTCCCAATATGGATCTAGAGGATCTTTGACGTAACAAACCTGCTCTGCTTGAGTGGCTAATATAAAAGGCTCATCTATCATTTTATTTTGTCTATATAACAAATGATTGAAGTTCACAAGAGTGAAACTAAATTCATCCAATTTTTTTCCAACTTGAGGGTCAACCCAATCACACTTAAACAGGATGAATTTAAAATCATTACCATAGTGAATCTCAAAAATGTCCCTTAACCTTCCATAGTAGGTGACACCCCCTACACGTGGATTCTTATCTTTGGAGCTAGCATAACTAGTTGTACTTTCTTTGAGCAGCACACCACTATTTTGGGTAGTTCTTTTTTGATCTTTGTACTTTGTGCGATAACGAAATCCATTAATAAAATATCCATCATATCTCCATGCCCAATTATCTGGACCTTCACTGAGACGCTTAACTTCTTCGGATAGATTGTTATCAATACATCTAACCTGTAGAGATAATCAAACCATTGATGAAATTAATGAAATGATTCATTAAAAAGTTGATCTTCATTACTATATTGAAGAACTTACATAATGTTTAAACCATAGATGAAAGGATTCATTATGAGCTTTATCAATTTGATGTTCGGACATACGAGGGATTGTATTTTTGAGTTCTTCGATGTGTTTCTTATATAAAAACACATTTCAATATTGTAAAAAAGAAACACCAAATTAAATTGATGGGAGAAAATATGACAACTCACGTTAGAAAAGGTGTGATTGCATCTATGTTGAAAAGAACATGACGATGCATTTGTATCCAAGAAATCTCATCAAGTTCTATCTTTTTCCCCTTTTTAAACGGGCGACCAATGTCATGTCCTCCATCATAATTTCTATTTTGTCGATTATATTTTGTTTCAATGCCAACAAGATATCGTTCGCAAAAGTTCATGCATTCCTCCATTAGATATCCTTTCGCAATAGAACCTTCCGGATGAGCACGATTACGAACATATCTCTTCAAGGTAAGTAGATACCTAATTTCAATATATATAATAAGTTAATACCAACAATATTATATAAATAAATATATAAACTCAAATATATGAAATGTTCATTACCTTTCAATAGGATACATCCATCGAAATTGCACCGGACCACCAACATGGGCCTCTTCAGCTAAATGTATTGTTAGATGCTCCATAATATCAAAAAAAGAAGGTGGAAATATCTTTTCAAGATGACACAGTGTTAGAACTATGCGTTCTTGCATAATCTTCAAGTCCACATGCTTAATAGTCTTTGAGCACAATTGTCTATAGAAATTAGATAACTCGATAACAACTTTCACAACATCTGGTGGCAATACTTTCCTTATAGCTATTGGAAGGAATTGTTGCATAAGAATGTGCATATCATGACTTTTAAGACCCCAAATATTTCTCTCTTTCAAATGTACACATCGAGAAATATTAGATGCATAACCATCCGACACTTTGATATTTTTTAACACTTGTAGAAAAACATCTTGATGAACTTTGTTCATTGAAAAACGGGCTAGAGATAAGAAGGCCTTACCGGATGCAAGTTGTTGTGGGTGCAATTTTGTTCGAATACCCATTTCTTTTAAATCTCGTCTTGCTTTTAAGCCATCTTTTGTTTTTCCTATAATACCCAATATTGTATAAAGCAAATTTTCACCCATATTCTTCTCTTGGTGCATTACATCAATGAAATGACGTGTTTGAAAATACTCCCAATATGGCAATTCAAAGAATATGCTTTTTTTCTTCCAACCATGTTTCTGACCAACATTCTTAACCCTACAATTATCTTCCCTCTTCCTCTTTTTAAGATCATTTTTCTTGTATTCAGTAAGTACATCATTCAGTTATGTTGTGATAGTACTTCCCTTTAACATTAGAGGTTTAGCTTCAAATTCACGACATCCATTAAAAGATGCCTTATCTCTTCGAAATCTGTGCCCACTGGATAACCATCGACGATGCCCCAAATAGAAAAATTTTCTACAATTTTTTAGCCACTGTGATTTAGTTTGCAAATTATAATTTGCACAAGCATACTGGCCTTTTGTACTCCATCCTGATAAATTTGCATATGCTGGGTAGTCATTAATTGTCCAAAATAATGCGGCACGTAGAGTGAACATCTGATTTTTTGATGCATCATATGTAGCCACGCCATCATTCCATAATTCTTTTAACTCTTCAATCAATGGTTGAAGGTAAACATCAATTTTATTGCCAGGCCCCTTCGGTCCATCAATTAGTACAGTAAGAAAGAGAAAAGATTGCGTCATGCACATCCATGGCGGCAAATTATAAGGAATTAAAACAACTGGCCATGTGCTATGAGCAATGGACATGGTTCTATATGGATTAAACCCATCAGAGGCCAAACCAAGTCTAATATTGCGACACTCTGCAGCAAATTGAGGATAATCTTTATCAAACTTTTTCCAAGTTAGAGAGTCAGCTGGGTGCCTCATATTATCATCTTTAGTACGTTCCTCTGCATGCCATCGCATATAACTTGCAGTTTTTGATGACATGAATAACCTTTTCAATCTCGTTGTCAAAGGAAAATATCTTACTTGTTTTGCTGGAATTTTTGAAATTGTATTTTGCATGTTATTTCCATTGTCATTTAGTTGTTTGTATCGTGACTCGCCGCAAATCTCACAATTTTCAAGTGAAATATCATTTCCTTTAAAAATCATGCAATTATTGGGGCATGCATCCCAAGTCTCGTAAGAAAATCCCAAATCTTTTGTAATCTTTTGAGATTCATAATAAGACTTGGGTATTTTTATGTCCGGAAAAGCATCAATAAGGCACTCCAATAGCCATGTGAACGAGATATCTGTCCATCCATGCATGACTTTACCTTGCAGTAATCTAACTATGAAAGACAAGGATGTATACTTGACACAATTAGGGTACAATGGACACTCTGCATCTTCAACAAGTTTTATAAATTTGGCATCTTCTTCGCTAGGACCATCTACTCTTGGACTGGTTAATGATGGTGGATTCTCATACAAACTAGCACCAATAGGTGGAATTCCAATTGCTTCATGTATCATCTCCATCATATCATCTCTAAAATCAGAACGTTGTTCATTCCCACTATAAGATGTAGAAGAAATATGATTCCCCATGAAGGGTCCATATCTTATACTTGGATAAAAATCCATTTATAATTATATGTTCACGAGCAATGACCCTCTCCACCAAATAAGTATTACAACATTTTTTGAAAGGACAATAAATCTGAGTCTCAAAACTATATGTTTTATTTTTATATGCATATTCTAGAAACTTGTCAACACCATGGATGTATTCAGATGAAGCTCTATTTTGCAAATCAATCCAACTTTTATCCATATTTAATGACAGAGAAATCTACATAAATTAAAAAAATAAGGGTTATACAAATAGAGGTCGGACAATGAAAATATATTAGTTTGAGTTTAAATAATCTTTGACAAATAAAAACAAACACACACATACACACATACAAAATCAAAAACACAAACACATACACAATAAAACACACACACACACACGCGCAATGCTCATTTTTCTAGTAGTGCAACCATCTAAATGTTTTGGTTAAGTGCAGTCTGCATGCCCAAATAGATGGCTGATCTCGGAAGGAAGTGGCAACCGAAATCGCCTCCTATTATTTGCACTTTTCACTAGCCGGAGGGGGAAGTTAATGAATGAATGGATTCTTGATCTCCATGGACAAATCAAATAAAAATTGTAGAGTGGACAAACAGATTCACTAACTTTGACACTAAAGTCGTTTTGATTTCTTTGGGGATGGACGGGTACCTTTCTAGGGCTTGTTAGTTGTTACTAATATTTATAAACTTTTTCCTAAGGAATGAAGAACTCAAGAGTCCATGAGTTCCTGGATGATTCCCTTGCTACCTTTTCATGTATTATGATAGAAGCCCCCAAGGTGTAATGTGAAACTCCAAGTCAACCTCATTGGATCCTAATCCTACATCAAACCAATCAAGATCAATGTAAGATGGATGGAATCTTACGAAGATGAAAGAAAATATCCATGAATCTATGAATTTGTTGTTTGAAAATTGTGTTGCACAAAGTTCTGATATACAATTAACCTCGTATGTAATAATCTTAATAAACATGTAGTAGAACAGAAAGGAAGAGAAAAGATCATCGCAATTGAGAAGCTCTAATTGTCTGAAGGACAAACAAACCTCAACAATTCGTTTGCGCAGAAAATTTGAAGTAACTTCCTTAAAAACTAGTTTCACATCAACTTCTGAGAACTGCAAAAGGAAATTTGATCACCGTTGAAATTTTCTATAGAAGACAAACGTTTTCAAACAGGAGAATAAAATATGTAGCAAAAAATTAGAATAATGTCGTACTAAATTAATACAACAACAGCACCGAAGTTGGCCTCCTCCACCTCGACCAACCGGCGGCGAGCTCAAAGATGCCGACCAGCGATGATAACAACAGCTCACACTGGTGAGGAGGACGGTGGCGGCGCAGCAACACTCCGGCGCGTGGAAGCCCGAGCGTGGAAACGGCGCCGTCGTGAGAGGAGAAACCCTAGCCCGTGAGCTGCAGCACACGCACCCTCTTCCCGATTCTTCTTTTTATCTGTCTAATAACTTTATTTATATATATATATATATATATAAACTTATTCATATATATATATATTTTTATATATATATATCTATATCTATATATGTCTATATATATATAAATAAATGTATCCCAAAAACAAGCCCCAGTGGTTACAGATAACCAAAATGTAAAATTGTGCAACTACAAATTCCTAACACTTATAAATCCCTAATAAATCTGTAAGATATAATCAAAAAGTCGAACACTTATAATACTACAAAAAAGGCAGTATGGTTTCATATTCCGTCCACAAAATATTTGGTTTTATAGCAATCAGCATACAATGACATGTATGGTTGTGAAGATATGTAGTTGTCCCAAATAGATGAAATAAAGAATAGAACACTTGTAATGCTACAAAAAGAACATGTCTGCAATGTTCCATCTAAAATATCTAGTTTTATAGCAATTTATGTACAACTACAAATTCCAAGAGAAACCATATAAATTTTCTGTACACAGTTGTCTATCTGCACAAAAAATATTATGTTTTAAGAGATCAACTCCACATCATGAAGTTTAAAGGGCATCCCGGTGCACCATCGCAGTTCCAAACAGATTGGTTTAGAAGCCTCCATAAAAGTACACCATCGCAGTGTTTTCAATGTGATAAAAAAAAGTAATTTAAACATTGTTGACAATTGACATGTGCTTATTCATGTTGAGCAGCCTAGACATGAATCTTTTGACAATATATTGATCTAAACAGATTGGATTTTTCTCCAGAGAAGCACCAGTCCCATGATCCAATCCCGGAGGTTGAACATCCTTTGCAAGATATATGGCTTTAGATACACGACATATAATGGGTTTAAGATCAACCCCTTCGAAAATCTCAGTAAAACAAGCACGTAGGACCAAGGAAAAAACTTTTAAGATACACATGATAGAATCCTAAACCAAGTATAGAATGAAATCATAAGAAATAGGTCAATGAATCCCAGCAAATAAACTCAATTCCCATTACAAGCACTGGCTTCGAACTAAACCCATTATTTCAGCTGCTATGTTGAGCAGCAAGCAGTGTTCTTTGCAAAGGAATTTGTAAGAAGAGAATAGTACTGAGTGGGAAAGAGAAGAAAAAATATTCTCTTTTTCCAAGGTTTTTGGATGAACAAAAAATCTCATCAAACTCGATAATTAAATAACAAAGCACTCAGTGCATTGAGTTAATTAAGTGATTGCAAGTTGAACGCAGTCTTACAACCAAGAAAAAAATATTGAAGCTCAAACCTACTTGTAGCAGATGCTGCAGATTTTCAAACTCCTATAGGGATCTAGTACAATGTGCCTAAATGTAAATCAGTGAAAGAAACTGAAGCAACGAAAAATGAACAGATTTCTGATGATGAACTCAAAACAGGACAAATTATAGAGAACAACTCTGCAACATAAAATTGTTTTTTTTTCTTACGGAAATTACTACATAAAGATGTTCAAGTCAAGTATTTTTTTGGACTCTTATCTATAGCAGATTCTAAATAATAAAATATATAAGAATATGTTAGGAGAAGAGAGGGGGAAGAGAGAGATCTAGAGAGGAAGAGGAATGGAAATTAGGGTTGAAGAGAGAAGAGAGAGAACTACCTTAGTTCTTGCATTTCAATGAAGAATCCAAGGTTGCTAGGTTGCTGAAGTGGGAGATAAGCCGTGGCAAGGTCGGAGGGGTACCTTGAGGTAAAACGAAAAAAAACAATCGTTGGAGAGGGGGATAAAGAGACAATCAGTATATACATAATATTATACCTTTTTTTGTAATCATCATTGTAGGAAATGAGCTCCGAAGGATATGAGCCGTTCGTGTCGGAGGGCGAAGTTACCTGGACGATGCCCTAGAGAAGGACGTTTGGATGGGCCGAGTTGCCTGCGACTCATAGCCAAGGAAACAGAGAGAAGGCGGAGTATTGCGGGGAGGGAGACATGTGCTGTTGTGAAGCTTCTTCGCGAGGGGCTGTGGAGATGGGGGGGGGGTATCGGGGAGACGACGGAAGGCAGAAATGAAATGAAGAAATGATTTAGGGTTGCGAAGTTTTGTATATAACGCATTTAGTTTTATTTTAAACCTTTGATTATCGGATGGAGGGTCAGGATTTATGTGATGAATTTTAAATTCATGGTTTTTATATATATAATTTTTATAAACTATATAATAGTACTTGTTTAGCCACGATTTCGTCAAAGTCGTCGCTAATAGTTTAGTTTTTTGCCACGAATTTGTTATCCGTGGCTAATACATAATTATTAGCCATGAAATATGAACCATGGATAATACTTAACTATTAGCCATGGATTTTGACCCTGGCAAAAAAAAGTGTAGCTAATACTCATTTTTCTAGTAGTGTATCTTGATGGCCAAAGAACTTTTTAGGGAATAATAAAGCTTAGGAAATTATTACATGTAGTTTGGTCGAGGTTACAAGTATATTTCTTCACAAAGTGCCCTAATGAGGTTTTATTTAGAATATTTTCTATGTAGCTTACTGACATTAGAATTACATGAGACTTAGTTAGTAAAGTTTTGTGATCATATTAAGTCTTTGGTAATTTTTGTATAAGTTTTGTATAAAGTTTGGTGCTATTCTCTTCTTTATCTTTATTTATTTGTATTATCTTGAGTTAAATAATTATAGGTCAATACATTTATGAAAATTTGTGCAATTTGGTATTCTCTGATATTTGGTATCATATAATGTTCATAATTTTTGTGTGGCCATAACTTAAGGACATCTAATACTTCATGTTCAAAATTACCCATGGCCTAACTTTTGGGAAACTTTAATAAATGCCAAATTAATTTGAAAAATTACAAGTTTCTGGATTTAGGCTAAATGTGTCATGATAAACCCCCAATAATTTTCTTAGGTCTTTTGGATGAAAATTTGGAGTACCACCTGTCATGTACATCATATAGCTTAGATTGGACTGCATATAGTAAAATTGCGGAAATTGCGATAGCATGTAGAATGGAAATAAGGAGTTGGGGTTAATAGTTTACTGATTTTGGTGAAGTGGAAATGAGTTCATCATTATGATTCATGATGTGGAAGTATTCAGATGACTAGTGTTAAATGGTGTTCGGGATCGACTAAACATCATCCTTCTTGTGGAGTGAGAGAGAGTCAAAATACACTATGGTTAGATTAAGTATAACATTAAATGGGATTGGCTATGGGTAGATACAAATAATAATAAGTAACTTGTGAGAGGGAGCTTTGAGATTCATCCCATCGTAGTTCCTAGTGCCCTCGATAGCCCTTCACATTGAATGCCCTAGGCAATCTAAGGTTAACGTAAGCCGTAAGAATAAATGGAATACAAGAGTAATTAGAAATACTCTAGGATTACACTTACAATCACACTACCCGATTCTTACGAGCATTAGGCTTGGTGGTTTTAGTGTTGGGAAGGTTATCCCGGCGAGCCGATGACACGGTAGATATTTATTACGGACCAATTAGTTCGAGGAAATTTGGCTCGGGCGGTGGTGGGGGGAAACATTAATATTGAATATGCATAAAATATAAGGTGTTGGGTCTTTGTATTGGAGAGTCGTCGCACCGACACCAATACGTTGACTCGGCAAGTGTGGTTTTACACATAGCCCAATAAAGTCTGGTGTGCCAGCCAACAAGAGTACGCAGGAGCACCTCTTAATGCAATAGCGTTGCGGCATTTGATAGGTCTGATTGGTAGTGCTGATACCAGTTTATAGGTTGGCGAGGCACAAACTACCGCTTCTGTTTGCACTATGGAGGTATCCTGGGAGGTTAGGCTCCAGAAAGGGGGAACTAAAGGTCCATGTGCACAAATTTGTGTGTGTGTGTGTGTTGTATTGCATGTTCTTATCATAGCATACTTGCATGACATAGCATAAACATTGCATATATCCCCAGAAACCTATTGTATAAATTGTTATAGGACTCTTTATGCAATAGGCCATGCAAACAACCCCTTGGTCTATTGGTTTGTATGGGAATTCCTATAGGTCATGGTTACTTAGTTTACCTTATTGTACTTTTACTTGCTCACATTGTTCATGTGTATACTCATATTTCTTACCTACTATTTGCTTACTTATACTTGCAGTGATTTTATGCTCATGATAGACTAGTTCCGCCATCACCTGCTTACTTTTGTTACTCTACACCTTAAATACCATCCCTTTCCTTCCCCCCGCTCGGTGCCTAGGAGCCATTAGGCGAGGGGTGAGGGATGATAGGACATAGTCTGTTTTACTAATGGTCGTTGACCAAATCATTTTAGGGGATCGTGGAGTCGAACCTGAAGATGCAGCCCCAAAGCTCGGTGTGCATGGAGATGGGACAGTCTAGCATGAGAGTTCAGGAAGCAGGGATAATGAGTCTCGATCATTAGTAGTTACTATAGATTTGCTTCGGCGTTGAGTGACTTGTAGTGAGGATCATGATGTATCAGGCATGATCCCTCTTATTAGCACTTTGATCTGTCGTTACTGTGGACTCTCCCTTCATGGGGATTTATTTTATATTCATGTGATTTCTGGTGGACTAGTATTTGAGTTCTACTTTACTCTTTGTACTTACTCTTCTCTTCTGCGATCGATATGGCCGGTAGGATCGACATGTTGTAGCGACGACCTTCCCGGGTGTGTTGGTGTCACCGCAAACCGGCGGTTATGGGAAAAAGACCCTGTATGTTTTGCAAAAAAATGGTTTCTTACAAACTGGTATCAGAGGGAAACCTCGATCGAAAGAGTAGAATTCCACTAATCCTGGGTCACCCATGCTCGAGTTTAGTTTGGGGACTGATGAGTCCGATTTATATAGGGTTTTTCGGACTCATTTGGGCTTATTATCTTGCATCTGCACTACTATTTCAGTGGGAAATGTCGTATATTTGATTAGGGCTTCACTTAGCCATTGTGCACTTTTTAGCCCGTCTTGGTTTGCGAATTGCACCCGGATGTCGGGGGTAAGTACTGGGGTACTTCCCGTGCGGATTTGGTTGTTTTTATGTTGTATATTGGTGCTGGGAGTTGTTGCTCTAGTTTTGTTTTTGCTGTGCAGGTGGTCAGTTTTCCCCCGAAGCAGGAATTATGACTTGTGAAAAACGCGCGGTCGTGCGATTCCTTAGCGCACTCTTTCTACCAAATCGTGTGTTTTTTGCAGATTTCTCTGGAGGACTGACCAACCGATGCGATTTCTTCATGTACGGTTTCATCTGAACCGTGTGCGAAGGAGACGCACGGTTTTTCTATTGCTGCCCAGTTTTTTAGCGCTTTGTGGTTAATTGTGCGAGCTGTTCACGCACGGGCAGGAGTGCCCGTGCACGAGTAAAATGCACGGTTCCATCAGATTCAATAAAATCAATCAAATCAGCAGGAATAGCTGAGTCTGCTTTTGCTTCTGCTGCTACTACTACTGATGCTACTGCTACTGCTTCTGCTGCTACTTCTGCTGCTTCTGCTGGGGCTGTAGCTACTTCTTCATGGAGTATCTCCCCCTACCTGGTTTCAGTAGTAGTAGCAGCAGGAGTAGCAGCAATGGAAGTAAGAGGTGAAATAACCTATGCTATGAGGTTTTTGATGAGGGGAGTAAGAATTGCCAGAAGAGGTGGAGTGAAGGAGGGGTCCAGTTACATGAACTCAGAAGGTGTCTGAGTGGATACAGAAGGGTGGATGGAAGATTATGGTGGAGAGGAAGGTAGAGAATCTGGCATTGGCTCATCTGGGGAAGATGGGGTATGAATGGGGGATGAAGCAGATTGAAGGATGGTAGGGATGACATATTGGAAAGAGGGATGTTAGCTAGATATTGTGGTAGAGGAGATGAGGGTGGTGATGGAGTTGGTGTATGAGAGTGAATATGAGTTTGTGATGGAGTTGGTATACCATGTTATGATGGAGTTGGTGTACCATGTTGTGATGGAGTTGGTGTACCATATTGTGATGGAGTTGGTGTACCATGTTGTGATGGAGTTGGTGTATGAGAGTGAATATGAGTTTGTGGATGATGCACTGGAGATGATGGAGGTGTAGGAGTATGGATTATAATATGAACTGTTGAAGAGAGATGAATTAGGGAGGCTGGAGGAGGTGGAGGTGTAACATCTTCAGCAGGGTGGGGAGTGGATGGAACAGCCCTTATACTCTCAGAAGGCTTGGAGGAGGAGGAAGCCTGGGATGACTTAGTTATCCTCCTCTCCCATCTGCCAAAGAGAGCAGAGGTAAGCCTCTTGGAGGCATTGATGAACACTGTTGTAGTAACCATATGTCCTTGTGCTTTCTCCTGCAGAAATATCCCCAGAATTCTGCCAAAGCAGACCTCTTTCTTGTTGTTTTTCTTTGTAATCAAATCAAACAACAGCTTTCCCCAATTTGTTGCTTTCTTCTCGACCAGAGCACTCATCACCATGAACTGGTGCATGGTTATGTAGTCGTGGGCGGTGTGTTTGCCCAGCAACACCTTGCCGACTACGTCAACCAAAAACTTGTACTCTGGAGACAAGTTCTTCTTCAACAGTTTGTTAGGGTTGTCGCCAGAGTAACCCATCTTGGTCAGCATATTAGTATACTCCTCAGAGTCCATTTCAATTTCTTCTTCACCATTTAACAGACCGAAAATGACGGTTAGTACGAAAGGGGAGATGGTAACTGGATTACCAAAAATTGATCCAGTCATATTATCTTCTTCTAGAGTTGTAGATGTATACACCCATTCTTTGACCTCAGTCATCGCTATCTTGATCCTCATTGTCATGAACTGTTTCAGATGCTGTTCTTCAAACAGCTTCAGGATTTCGACGAAGATGACGTTAAAGAACTAGAAGGAGTCAAAATCGATGTCAAAGCCCATATCAAATTTCATGGAAGAAAGAGCGCTTGCTGGAATCGCCATAAATACACCTGCAAGATAAAAATAGAGATCAAGTGCAAAGGGAACTGGAAGCGCGGGATGGAGGTTGAAGAAAAACCTAGATATAAGGTTTATTTTTCAGAATATGAATCGACAAATTCCGTTCGGCGAGAAATTAAAAATTCTTCGAGCTGAGGTCGACGAAATATTTGATGGTCAAAAGAATTCGTCGATCTCTGACAAAAGATGTGAAAGCATTTCGTCGAGCTCCGTTCGATGAAAGTTTTCTAAAGCAAATTCAGCAATCTCCGCTTGATGAAAATAGCTTCACTCACAATGAGTTCGTCAAACTCCGTTCGATGATTTTTCTAAAACTTTTCTCTATTCGTCGATCTCCATTTGACGAACTTTGAAAAATTCGTCGAGCATAGATATAAATCAAATTAAGTCTTCTTCATTTATCATACCAAGCTGATTTATGAAGAAAAGATGATTCCTCTCATCTAAAGATTTGGTGAAGATATCTTCCCTTTGTAAATCAGTGAGATATAGACAAGATTAATTTTATTTTTTGTCCACACACTCTCTTATGAAATGATTCCCAATGTCTATATGTTTGGTCCTACTATGATGGATTGGATTTTGTGCTATGGATATAGCACTTGTATTGTCACATAATAGAGTTGAATTATTTAAGTTGAACACATAGTTCAGGAGTTGATTCTGAATCCACAGCATCTGGGAACAGTAACTGCCAGCAGCTATATATTCTGCGTCAGTAGTTGATGTAGACACAAATGACTGCTTTTTGCTAAACCATGAGACTAATCTCATACCAGGGAACTGGCATGTTCCTGAGGTACATTTTCTGTCTACTCTACATCCAACAAAGTCAGCATCTGAGTATCTAATTAACTCAAACTCTGACTCAATAGGATACCAGAGTCATAGACTAGGACAACCCTTTATATATCTCAAAATTCTTTTTAAGAAAAATAGATGAGATTCTTTAGGGTTCACTTGGAACCTTGCACAAAGACATGTAGCAAACATTATGTCAGGTCTGCTTGCTGTAAGGTATAGTAGGGATCCAACAATGCCCCTATATAATTTTTGATCAACAGATTTCCTATGTTCATCAGAGTCTATTACAACATTAGTGGCCATGGGTGTTTTCTTTGCTGAGGCATCATCCATCCCAAATTTTTTAAGAAGATCCTTATCATACTTAGCCTGGGATATAAAGATACCATCAGGTAGCTGCTTCACTTGGAGACCAAGGAAATAGGAGAGCTCACCCATGCTACTCATTCCAAACTTTGAATGCATGAGATCAGAGAAACTTTTGCATATTTTGGAATATATAGACCCAAATATAATGTCATCTACATAAATTTGTACTAACAATATTTGATCCTTATCGTGCCTAGTGAATAATGTCCTATCTACAATGCATCTAGTAAATCTATGCTCCATCAAAAAGCTAGCTAAGGTCTCATACCAAGCTCTTGGAGCTTGCTTTAAACTATAAAGAGTTTTATGCAATCTAAAGACATATGAAGGATAAGTTGGATGGATGAAACCTAGAGGTTGTTCAACATAAACCTCTTCTTTAAGTTCTCCATTCAGAAAGGCACTCTTGACATCCATTTGATAGACTTTTAACTTCTTGTAGGCAACATATGCAAGAAAAATCCTGATAGCTTCTAGCCTTGCAATAGGAGCAAAGGTTTGATCACTGTCAATGCCTTCTTCTTGCCTATAGTCTTGAGCAACAAGCCTAGCCTTATTTCTCACAATTACACCATGGGCATCAAGTTTGTTTCTGAATACCCACTTGGTTCCAATTACTGGATAGCCTTTGGGACTTGGAACCAAGTCCCAAACCCTGCATCTCTCAAATTGATTGAGCTCCACTTACATTGCAATAATCTAGTGGGGATCTTGCTCTATGTCATTTATGGATTGAGGCTCAACTTGAGAGATGAAACAGGCATGCATTAGATCTTGGTTGAGTTGATGCCTTGTCTGTACACCTACTGACATGTCCCAAATCACTTGAGATCTAGGGTGATCCCTTAGTGTGATAAGGTCGGTGGCTGGAGTTGGTTCAGCAACAACATTTGGAGTTAATTCCTCTTGTGGAATAATGTCTGTTGTCGAAGGAAGTTCCACTTTCAAAAATTCTTCTTCACTGTCTTCATCAGCTTGTGGAGGAGGAGGTGATATAACCTCTTGTGTAAGGTTCAACTCACCCAATTTTTCACACAATTGAGGTTCCTGCAAAATATCTGAGGTAGAAGAGTCCTCCTTATAATACATGTTAGCTTCATCAAAAGAAATATGTACAGATTCTTCCATTTTTAGGGATGATTTATTGAAAATCTTATAAGCCTTGCTAACTTGGGAATATCCAAGAAAAATTCCCTTTGTAGCTTTAGCTTCAAATTTTCTAATGTGTTTCTTATTATTGTTATGAATGAAACATCTACCTCCAAAAATTCTAAAGTAGTCAATTTTAGATTTCTTCCCTTTGAGTAATTCATAGGGGGTCTTACCCTTAATTTGTATATCAAACTTCTATTCAGCACATAGTTTGCTGTGCTCACAGCCTCTACCCAGAAGGATAGGGGCATGTGTGCATCTACAAGCAATGTTCTTGCAGATTCAATGAGGGTTCTATTTTTCCTTTCTGCTACCCCATTTTGTTGAGGAGTTCTAGGAGTAGAGAAATAATGTCTGATACCTTCCTCCTCATAGAATCTTTGCAAGGGAAGAGATTCAAACTCAGTACCATGATCACTTCTGATCAATGCAACTGGAGTAGAATACTCAATCCTTATGCTCTTAAGAAAGCCTGTAAGGACCTTAAAGTTATCTGACTTGTTTCTCAAGAAGAACACCCAAGAGAATCTAGAGAAGTCATCTACAATAACTAGAGTGTAAGACTTCCCTCCTAAGCTTTGTATAGCAGTGGGTCCAAAGATATCCATATGTAGCAAGTATAGAATCTTAGGTGAGTCACTCTTATTAATTGATTTAAAGCTATTTTTAGTTTGCTTGCCTTATTGATAAGCCTTGCATAGGCTTTCCTTCTTGTAGGGGCCAGAAGGCAAACCTGATAACATGCATCAAATAACTGACTTATGGATATTAGGTTATGTTTGAGACCATTTATATATGCCACTTTTCTGAAAGTGACAGCTCCACTGTTGAAGTCTCCACAGCCTTCAGTTTGTCCAAAGATGGAATCTCCAAAGATCACTCTTGGACCCAGCTTTACCTTGAAATTGATTAGGCTATCCTTGTAACCAGTCATGTTCTTTGAGCACTCATTATCCAAATACCACTTATTTTGAGCGATAGGATAGTTCTTCACCTACAAGGAAACAATTTAGATGTTATTGACCCAGGTCACCTTGGGTCCTTGTTTCTTTTTATTAGAAAAACTTGAAATGTAAGAATATTCAGGCTGGCTTTTATACCCTAAGGGATGAAATCTTCTGGGAGGAATTATCCATTGGGTGAATGGGTTGATATTTGCCCTAGGTTGATTGAGGTGATTATAATACTTTATATGAGAGTTGAAGTTTCTGTAAGATTGATCTGGGATTGACGAACCCTGGTACGTTCGTCGACCTGAGTTCGGCGAATTGGGATAAGATCTTCGATCTCTGCTCGAAGAATGAAAGTATTCATTCTCAATGCACCAATATCTTCGATATCTGGTCGATGAACCAGACTGGTTTCGTTGATCGTGGATCGAAGAATACCTATAATTATATTTTGCGTTAGGAGTTCGTCGTTCGAAGTTCGACGAACTGTACATGTTTCGTCAATCTGAGTTCGACGAAAACTGCTGAACATTGTTCTGGTTACTACTTTTCTTATTCCTTCTTCTTTTCTTATTCTTGTTTGTAATTTCATTTTGATTAAGATTGTTATTTTCTACTTTCTCCTTACCTTTTTCAAAAATAAATTTTATTGGGGTGGTTAATATGTTTTTCTGAATCAGTGGGGGTAGGCTTGATGAAGCACCCAAGCCCAGCTTGCCATTAAGTCTGGCATTCACTGTGCTAGTGATGTCCATCAACTTGATGCTTCTCCCATTCAGGGATTCTTCAAGTTTCCTTGCCTCAGTCAGTTCATATTTTAATGATATAATTTGTTCACTTGCTAGGGTTAGTTCATCTTTTAACTTGGTATTTTCAAGATTCAAATTCTCTTGATTTGACAGTCTTTCCCTAAGCATTTTGATTTCTTTTTTCAGAGTTAATTAAGTCTATACACATGGTTTAAAATTCATTTTTAAAACTATCAAAATTATAATCAAATGATTATAGTACCTGATCAGCTTCTAATTCTGAAGCTTTTTCACTATTAGATTCTTCATCATCATCTGATGGGCTGCTAGAGGCATTGATGGCCATGAGGCAGATATCCCTGGCCTTTGCCTCTTCTTCCTCTTCACTAGAACTGGAAGATGTGAATTTATCTTCTGTGTCAATCCAGGTATCAGCAACAAAGCCCTTCTCCTTTCTTTTTTGTTTGCTGGAAGAAGGCATGTTGTATTGTTATCTTCTGGAGTCCTTCTCTTTTCTTCTTTCTTTCTTCTGATTCTCTGGACATTCTGAGATAAAGTGTCCAGGTTTCCTACACCCAAAACACACTATTTCTTTAGTAGGAGTTTTATCATACCTGGGCTTATCATCCTGCCTGGATGATTTTCTCCTGAAGTCTTTTCTTGCCATTTTGTAGAATCTCTTGGAAAAGAGACTCATTAGTTTCTCATTAACTGTTGAAACTTCTGTCTCTTCAGCAGCCTTGAATGCTATATTTTGCTCCTTTCTTGCTGGTGGAGGAGTCCTTTGTTCTACAGCTTCTCTAGACTTTATCAGCTGATCATAAGATTTGAGCTTTCCCAATAGAGATTCTATGAAAATCTCATTTAAAATCCTGGCCTCCTTGATTGGCCAGATCCTGGAATCCCATGAGCTTGGGAAGCACATGAGGATCTTATCATTCACTTCAGTAAGAGTGATGTCCTTTTCTAAAGTCTTCAGCTCATTGATTATTGAGCTCAATCTGTTGTACATGTCAGCAACAGATTCTAACTCATCCTTCTTGAAGTTCTCATACCGGGGATGAGAGTTGATCTTCTATCTTTCCTCTTATCAGCAAAACCAGGTACCATCTGGTTAAGAGAGTCCCAAATATCCTTGGCTGATGTGCATTCAGCCACCTTCTAGAAGATGTCATCAGACAAAGTCTGAGCTTGAATATTCATGGCCTTTGCATCAACAATCTTGGCCTTCTTCTGAGCATCTATCCACTCAGGTGATGGAACAACATGTGTGCTTGATGTTGAAGTAGATGCAGTTGGTTGAGGAGGACCTGTCAAAATAGAATTGTAGATGTCCTCATCAATAGAATTGATATAAAGTTTAATTCTTTCCTTCCAGATGGCAAACTTATTTAAGTTGCATACTAGAGGTCTGGTGCTTGCATAATCCTTGTTCTGTGCCATGCTGTGACAATAATCCTAAGAGAAATAAAAGATTAGATCTAACATAGGATCTTTTGGCTCAAAGGATAGCTTGTACAGCAAAAGGAACACTGCTTTGATACTAATTGAAAGAGGGGGTTAGACCTGATATACTCTGGAGGGGGGGGGGGGAATAGAGTATCTTGAAAACTTTTTGTTGTTAATAAAATTATCATAGTAGAGCAACCAATATCAACAGCAAGCAAAAGAGCAACCTAAGATAAGTTAATCTAACACAGGCACAACAAGACTAAACTAACACAGCCACGACAAGAACAAAAGGAAAGAGGGCAACTAGTGAAAGAATTAGTGCCTAACCACCTAGAGGGGGGGTGAATAGGTGTAATTCCTGTTTTTCTTTTAAGGCAGCAAATCAATTCAGTTATTTACTTAGCAGCAGTAAATGTTACAGTTAACACAGCAGAGATTCACAAAAATATCACAACATAGATTGCACACAGATTTTTATAGTGGTTCCCCAAGGTCTGGGTACATCCACATTCCCCCTTCGCCTATCTAGTAGTGTGCCAGATTCGGCCTAACTTCTTCACTTCACCTCTGATCCTCAGATCTTACAACTCAGAACCCCAAACAAGGCTCCTACAACCCAGGCAATCTGCCCTACCTCAGCCTACACAAGGCCTACAACTCAGAGAGATCAATCTCCTATAACTCAGGCTCACAGCCGTACCTCAGCCTTCAACCAGGCCTACCACTCAGAGAATATGTTCTCCTACACTCAGCCTTTATAAAATAGGCTTACAGCTCAGTTCTAGAATAGATCCTACAGAAAATAGAGTTTACAAAGTGTTTTACCACCACCCAGGTAGAGAGAGAAGGGATGGATGGATTCTTGATCAGTTCTTGGAAGAACCTGATGGCAGAGCACAACCTCTCTTAGCTTTCTTCAAAGCTTCTTAAATCTGAACTCAGTAGGGTTGAACTCTTGAGAAGTTGATCTTCAATCAACTTTTGACTTGAGATTCATATCTCAATCTGAATCTTTCTTGCCAGCCTGGTTCAGCAACTGCCCTTCTTAGATAGAGCACTCTCTCTCCAACTTCTTAGATCTTTTGTCGAAGGTCTTCTTCTTTTTGTGTTATTAGATATCTGTGTAGATCTTCAATCTTCTTTTTTTTTAATTTTTTACTCTTACATCTTCTGTTGAAGGAGAAAGCCTTTATATAGTCTTCCTCCATGGTAACCGGCTAATCCGGTTTCTAACAAACTTCTGACAGCTTTGACAGTTGCAGTAGACCGATTAGAAATGGCAGCTGTCAAGTCATCCAGTCACTTCTTGAAATAATGTATCTGTCTGAAAGTGTCGAGACTGATCTTCATCATGTGTCGACACAAGTAGACTAAGTGTCGACACAAGTGAACTAAGTGTCGACACATGCCTTGGTGGTGTCGACACAACTCCTTTTGTTGTTGTAATAGCTTCTCGACACAGCTTCTTTAGAATGTGTCGACACTGATTTTGTGTGTCGACACAAGCCTTCTTTTTTAACTTTATTGAAGCTTGCTGTGTGTTGACACATCTCCTTTGTGTCGACACAAGTACTTCTTTTCTTTAACTTTGTTGAAACTTGCTGTGTGTCGACACATCTCCTTTGTGTCTACACAAGTACATCTTTACTTTAACTTTGTTGAAGTTGTGATGTGTGTCGACACAAGTCCTGTATGTCGACAAAGTTGATGTCAATAAATACTTTTGTGTGTTGACACTGCCTCTTTGTGTCGACACATTTGATGTCGACTAAGTATTCCTGTGTGTCGACACTAACTTTTGGTGTCGACACAGTTGATGTCTACTTTACTTCTCTATGTGTCGACACAACCTCTTAGTGTTGACACAAATGCTTCTGGTGTCGACACAGCCTTTCCAAGTGTCGACACAATCTACTCCAAGTGTCGACACAGCTTTTCTCCAGTGTCGACACTGACTTTTATAAGTGTCGACACAACTTCTCTAGGTGTCGACACATGGACTTAGAAATTTTTCTGCATTCCTGTATTTACTTAACCTGCACATATAAACTCAAAACACATAAAATACACCTTGATGCATATCATTGAGTAGGGTGAGGCTTCTTCAAATCTGGTACACATTTTCCAATGTACCCAACAATCTCCCCATATTTGGAGAAGTCATAACCCTTATTCAATGATATACACCATTCATAACAAAAATACATTATGATTTATAACAGCATTAAATGACAGGGTAAATACTTAAAACAAAACATAAAAGATATTTCATCACAGAATAAGTATGCAAACATAATGAGCATTCATTATAATTTTGTTTCAACCTCCAATACTTTCTTTAACAAAAATTTACATAGATTGTAACACAAAAGTTTACAATGTTATAAAATCTAGTAAAACTAATCTAAGGCTGCTTTGGCTCCTTGATGACAATGCCCTTGCCTGATTGGACTTTGGCTTGTACAGGAACATCAGTGTCATCAGCAGGATTATTGCCCTTTAGATCTTTCTTCTTCAGCTCTTCATCCCTTATTTTTTGTCTTTCAAAATAATGAAAGGGCTTAGGGAAATATTTGCTAGGCTCCTGAGCATTAGGAGGTAGCTTCCCAAGTTTTGTCTTTCTTCTATACTGAACTATAGCTTCTTGCCTGGCTTCATGCTTTCTCCATTATTGTTGAAAATACCATTTACCCCTATCAGGGGTCTGGTCCTTCACAGCTTTTCAAGCAGTCAGGATGATATTCCTAGATGTTGGGCTCCACTGCTCAAAATCTGGCTTTAATTCTGCCTGTTCTCTGAATCTCTTCTTGGATAAAAGATTTTCTTGCTCTTTAGTCAAAACTTCCTCAGGAACTGGCTTGTCTACTTTCTCAAAGATAATATTTTTATTGCATTCAGTAGGACTGTACATAGATTGTACTTCATGATGTTGTTAACCCAGAAATCGGCGATCCTTCCCAAGGTTGCCAGCTGGCTAGTCGCGATCCTCAGATTCTCCCTATTGAACGCGGCAAGTCCCAGTGTAGGCGGATAGTTTTCCCTGTCCGCCTAGGTCTCCTAACAACCGCGTGCCCTGTGGAACAGCGGGCTATTACCATAGCTCACCCTCGCAGGCCATGCGGTTAGCCCCGCTAACCGTGCAGTGCCTTTCCATGCAGGCGGCAACCCACCATCTGGGATCCGCCCGCGGGAGGGCGCCCGCTTCGCAGCTAGCCAAGCGGACTCCCCCCGGAGTCCGCCCAGGCCGCCCGCAGGGGGCGGCCTCCGCTAAAGCTGGGCGGACTCCCCGTTTGAGTCTGCCCAGGCCGCCTGCAAGGGGGCGGCCTCCGGCCTGCCGGGCAGACTCCCCCCGGAGTCCCCCCAGGCCGCCCGCAAGGGGGCGGCCTCCTTCCAGTCAGGCGGACTCCCCCCGTAGTCCGCTCAGGCCGCCCGTAGGGGGGCGGCCTCCGCTCCAGCCGGGCGGACTCCCCCTTGGAGTCCGCCCAGGCCGCCCGCAAGGGGGCGGCCTCCAGCCTGCCGGGCGGACTCCCCTCGGAGTACGCCTAGGTCGCGTGCCAGGGGGAGGCCTCCAGCCAGCCGGGCGGACTCCCCCCGGAGTCCGCCCAGGCTGCCTGCAGGGGGGCGGCCTCCGCTCCAGCCGGGCGGACTCTCCCTTTAAGTCCGCCCAGGCCGCCCGCAAGGGGGAGGCGTCCGGCCTATCAGGCAAACTCCCCCCGGAGTCCGCCCAGGCCGCCCGGAAGGGGGCGGCCTCCGACTAGCCAGGCGGACTCCCCTCAGAGTCCACCCAGGCTGCCCGCAAGGGGGCGGCCTCCGGCCAGCCGGGCGGACTCCCCCCGGAGTCTGCCCAGGCCGCGCCCGCAGGGGGGCGGCCTCCGGCCAGCACGGCGGACTCCCCCCGGAGTCCGCCCAGGTCGCCCGCAAGGAGGCGGCCTCCGGCCCGCTGGGCGCACTCCCCCCGGAGTCCGCCCATGCCGCCCGCAAGGGGGCGGTCTCCGTTCTCTCCCGGTCTCCTGCCGCCTGCTTCGCCCGCCGACCTGGCGGACTCGTTTTTCTAGTCCGCGCAGGTCGTCATGCTGACGTCACTGGGCCCCGCTTCTAGTTGGTCCTCCCCGATCCAATAAATAGCCCCATGATACCTCTCATTCAGGAGGACCAGAGGAGGAGACAAGGCTTGCTAGCAGACTCTGTGGACTCCATTTTCCAGTCCGCGCAGTCCTCCATCAGTTGATCTAGCAAGCTCTGCGGACTCAGTTTTCCAGTCCGCGCAGTCCTCCATGAGTTGATCCAGCAAGCTCTGCGGACTCAGTTTTCCAGTCCGCGCAGTCCTCCATCAGTTGATCCAGCAAGCTCTGCGGACTCAGTTTTCCAGTCTGCGCAGTCCTCCACAGCTCACCTGCAGCTTGCCAGCAAGCTCTGCAGACTCAGTTTTTCAGTCCGCGCAGTCCTCCATCAGTTGATCCAGCAAGCTCTGCGGACTCAGTTTCCCAGTCCTCCGCAGCTGCAGGCAGCCTCTTTTCCTTAGTCTCTTTTCTATAGTTTTTTTCCTTAGTCTCTTGCATCTTCTTTTCTTTAGTCTCTGACAACTTCTTCTCTCTTAGACGCCAGCTTCCATTTGTACCCCTTTAATGCTTTGTTGTAAAGGTGTACTAGTAAGCTTGTAACCTCTTGCTATTAATCAAAGGAAAGCCCGTCGCAAGAGTGGCATTTGAGCCACGGCGGGCGAAGTGTGCTGTTGCCGCTGCTAGCGACCTCTCCTCTCTTCTTCGTAGCTCAGTTCAGTTCTCTCGGCGACTAACATGCACGCAACCGTCGTATTAACTGTCTGCTCGACAGTTCCTGATCAACCTCCTCTTCCTCTCTTTGTCAACCTTCTCAATTAATCAAGCCTCTCCTCTACCCCCGCAACCCTCCTTGAGCAAGCTGTTTGCTCCACTCTCGAGCACTCAGAAGCTTCCTTCTGCTCTATCCCCACAACCTTCTCTTTCCTTCTCTCCTAGCATGTGAGACCAAACACCCCCTCCGTGTTAGCTGTGCCCTAGGGCCATTTTCGTGCATCAACAGTTTTGGTGCGGTGAGCGTGGACCAACAGTCAACACACAATCCTTCAGATCCGAACAGGCAGTGAAAGCGACAGTTAACCATGTCAGACCATCAATCAGCCGAGAACCTTGCTCCAAGTCCTAGTGAAGATCCTCTCTGGGAAGCCTTTGAGCAGTCGCGCCGTGAGAATACTCAACAGTTCCAAGCGATCAACAAAATTCTGGCTGCAATCACACAGCGATTAGATGCTCATCCAGCAACAGCTCTAGCTGCTCCAATCAACCCAACACCAACATCGGAGCATCAGCAAGCTTATTTTCAAGCTCGCCCGTCGTTCTATTCGCCTTACACACCAACCTTTCCGGAAGGGCCTGCAGCCCCTTTGCGAACTCAAGATGAAGAGTTTGCAGCTTGTCAAAACTTCTTCCAGGGAGCAGCCCGGGGAAGTCCTGCAAGATTCCTCAACTTTCAAGGAAGTCATCCTTGCCCCCCAGCTCCTGCCTTTGCTCCTGCAGCAGCTTTTCCCTTTTACTCCCCTGCTTCCTTTACAGCTATAGCCTATGCTCCTTTCTTTCCTTATACTGTAGGAGAGCAAGAGGAACCTTCACCATTCACGGAGAATGTTTGCCATGAGCCTACTCCAGCAAACTTCAGAGAGCCTCGACTACTAATCTACACTGGAGAGGCTGATCCAGTAAAGCATCTTCAAGCCTTCGAATTGGCTGTTGCTCTCAAGACTCTGTCAGATGCAACTAAATGCAAGCTCCTTGTCACTACCTTTGATGGGCAAGTGAGGGACTGGTTCTATGGCCTTCGTCCTCACTCCATCACTTCCTTCGTCGATCTACGAAGGGAGTTTCTTCTCAGATTCTCTACCTCCACTAAGAGAAAGGGCGGTCCTGAAGCCCTCTTTGAGATCAAACAGCGCGGAAATGAAATTTGGTCTCAGTTTGTTGATTGATTCCAAAGAGAGATTTTGGACATCGAAGTTACTGATCAAGAAATGTACAAAGTGGCTCTTATCCACGGTCTTCGTGAAGGGCCACTCAAATTTGAAGCCAATGTCCGTGCTCCAAGGACATATCAAGAGTTGATTGCTCTAGCCAACACATATATCTGAGGCGAAAAGAGCAACCCAGGCTTCATCTCCAAGCTTATATCCGAGGAGGATCTCTCTCACAAGCATCCTCCAAGGTCTCCTCACAATATTTTCCCAACTCACTCAAGGAAGGAGAGAAGGATTCATTGCCATCGATACTCCTTCCCGAGCCGCGATCGTGCTCTAGATTCATTGCTACCACTAGCTCCTTCTTCTCAAGCAGCAGCAGTTCATCAGCAGCAAGACAACGACTTGCATGAGTCTGACCTCGACGACGCCGTACTAGAAGTAAGCCAAATCATGAGAGATAGGGAAAACTACAAGAAGCCCTACCGACCAGCTGATCAAACATCTAGGGGTTCAGAACCTTACTGCGAATTTCACAAAGAACCAGGTCACCTAACAGAAGATTGCTGAGCATTCCGGCAGCTTGTGCAGAGGATGCTCCGACAGGGAAAGATGCATGACCTGCTTCCTAAAGAAGAACGCCCTGATCCAGCAACTTCAAAGGGCAAAGAAGTTGCAGACGTTCTTTGCTTCTCAAGGGGAGTAAACCAAGTCGAAGAGCCTCCTCTCCTCGTTGTTAACCAAGCCGTCGAATGCTTCGATGCCGATGACGAGGGTGTGCTTGGAAGGTTATTCTAGGCAAACAATGGACTTCACAGTCCTCCAAAGCTCTTAACAACCTTCATGGGTTATCTCAATACTTGCTCTTTCTCTCTTCAAACATTTTTATTTTACCAAACACTTCTCAATGTTCTTTTCTTGCTTTTCAACAAAGCTTTTTATCAGAGATCTTATACTGACACAGTTCCCTCCATGTGATGCTCCTTCTTCTATTTTTCTCTCTGAGGGATCACTACGCCAATGAGATATCACCGAGTCTGAAACGTTCCCTCCGTAGTTTGTTCTGGTACGACCGCTTCGACCACATATGGCGGGAGTATACCCATATGTGTAGTGGGAGCAGATCAATCACGATGTTGGGCTTCAGATTTCGGATCCTAGCCGGCATCTGACACAGAGTGTGTGCTAGGGGAGCCTCATGTGTTAGCTCTGTTGTGCTTTGCATAGGATTTATTATAGTTATGATGATCTTTGCTTGACAAGCAATGACGATCAAGCGTAGCCTTGTCTCTTCTATCATCACCTAACTGTAATGGCTGAACACTCTATGGTATTCTCGATCCGTGCATTCACGGGTTCCCACAACTCCACTGATCAATCCACAGACAAGCTATAGGCCTCTTGTCGCAACTAGTCTCATTGATCAGTGATGCTTGTGCCCAAGACAAAAGAGCAGTGCTCCTAGCGATCCTTCTCAGGATTTTTCTCCTTGCCTTTCCCTTTTGTGCCCTCCTTGAGGATGCGCGGCCAGCCCGATTTGAGTAGGACTATACTCGGGTTGATTTTTCAGGCATGTGTTGCATAAGGCCCACGGGGAACACCTATGGCATCATTAAACCTTCTTTAGTCATTCCGAGTATAGACCTCTTTTTGTCTATTCCCTTCTTTCACAGGTGAACAGGTTAATTCAACCTACCAAAAGGATTCTGGCATTCATTTTGCTTATGTCCATCCAGCCATATCAACAGTTTTGGTGCGGTTATTTTCATGTCTTGTTTGCTTCTAACTCTTCTCCTTGTAGAGATTAGCAAACCCTTGCAAGCCTTCTCCACAGGTACTTGCAAGCTCCTTTCATATATGTATTGTCTGCTTCTAACTCTTCTCATTGTAGAGAACAAGAGATACCTGCAAGCCTCATCCAGGTACTTGTAGTTTAATTCATTATTCTATGTCTGTTGCTCAGTCTTCTCTTTGCAGTAGTTAGCAGATGCCTTCCAGTCATATTCAGGTACTTGCAGCTTATTTTTGTATACAATACCTGCTGTTAACTCTCTTCTTGCAGAGATCAGCGGACCCTTGCAAGTTTCGTCACAGGTATTTGCAAGTTGCGCACATATATCATGTTTGTTCTTAACTCTCATATTTGCAGTGCCTTTGTGTTTTCCTCTCACTACCGTTTTGCAGAACTTAGTGGAAGACAAAACTTTTTCATTTTACAAAGGCAAACTCAGGTACACACTCGATGTACCACCCATACATGCCTACCCTAACTCTACTCTTGCAGGAAAATAGACAAGCGGCACCAAGCTTCTAAGGAGAGTCTTCAGGTTCTATCTCTCCTCCCCCCCCCTTTCTTCTTCCTTTGGGGTGGATCACGATTTTCGTGGGTCTCCAACTTTTTCGAAGTTCCCTTCAGAACTTAGAAAAGTGCGGGGATTATGTTAAACCAGAAATTGACGATCCTTCCCAAGGTTGCCAGCTGGCTAGTCGCGATCCTCAGATTCTCCCTATTGATCGCGGCAAGTCCAAGTGTAGGCGGACAGTTTTCCCTGTCTGCCTAGGTCTCCTAGCAACCGCGTGCACTGCGGAACTGTAGACTATTCCCATAGCTCACCTTCGCAGGCCATGCGGTTAGCCACGCTAACCGTGCATTGCCTTTCCTTGTAGGAGGCAACCCACCATCTGGGATCCCGCCCGTGGGAGGGCGCCCGCTTCACAGCTAGCCAAGCGGACTCCCCCCGGAGTCTGCCCAGGCTGCCCGCAGGGGGTGGCCTCCGCTCCGTCCTGCCGGGCGGAGTCCCCCCGGAGTCCGCCCAGGCTGCCCGCAAGGGGGCGGCCTCCGACCAACTGGGCGGACTCCTCCCGGAGTCCGCCCAGGCCGCCCGCAGGGGGGCGGCCTCCTCTCCAACCTTGCGGACTCCCCCTTGGAGTCCGCCTAGGCCGCCTGCAAGGGGGCGGCCTCCGGCCTACCGGGCGGACTCCCCCCGGAGTCTGCCCAGGCCGCCTACAAGGGGACGGCCTCCGGCCAGCCGGGCGGACTCCCCCCGGAGTCTGCCCAGGCCGCCCGCAGGGGGGCGGCCTCCGTTCCAGCCGGGCGGACTCCCTCTTGGAGTCCCCCCAGGTCGCCCGCAAGGGGGCGGCCTCCGTCCTGCCGGGTGGACTCCCCCCTGGAGTCCGCCCAGGCCGCCCGCAAGGGGGCGGCCTCCGGCCAGTCGGGCAGACTCCCCCCAGAGTCCGCCCCGGCCGCCCGCAAGGGGGCGGCCTCCGGCCAGCCGGGCGGACTCCCCCCGGAGTCCTCCCATGCCGCCCGTAGGGGGGCGGCCTCCGGCCCGTCGGGAGGACTCCCCATGGAGTTCGTCCCCGGCCGCCCGGAAGGGGGCGGCGTCCGTTCTCTCCCCGCCTCCTGCCGCTTGCTACGCCCGCCGACCTGGCGGACTCGTTTTTCTAGTACGCGGAGTCCGCGCAGGTCGTCATGCTGACGTCACTGGGCCCTGATTCTAGTTGGTCCTCCCCGAGCCTATAAATAGCCCCTGATACCTCTCATTTAGGAGGACCAGAGGAGGAGACAAGGCTTGCCAGCAGACTCTGTGGACTCCATTTTCCAGTCCGCGCAGTCCTCCATTAGTTGATCCAGCAAGCTCTGCGAACTCAGTTTTCCAGTTTGTGCAGTCCTCCATCAGTTGATCCAGCAAGCTCTGTGGTCTCAGTTTTCCAGTCCGCGCAGTCCTCCATCAGTTGATCCAGCAAGCTCCGCGGACTCAATTTTCCAGTCCGCGCAGTCCTCCACAGCTCACCTGCAGCTTGCCAACAAGCTCTGCGAACTCAGTTTTCCAGTCCGCACAGTCCTCCATCAGTTGATCCAGTAAGCTCTACGGACTTAGTTTCCCAGTGCTCCGCAGCTGCAGGCAGCCTATTTTCCTTAGTCTCTTTTCCTTAGTCTTTTTTCTTTAGTCTCTAGCAGCTTCTTTTCTCTAGTCTCTAGCAACTTCTTCTCCCTTAGCCGCCAGCTTCCCTTTGTACCCCTTTAATGCTTTGTTGTGAAGGTGTACTAGTAAGCTTGTAACCTCTCGTTATTAATCAAAGGAAAGCCCGTCGCAAGAGTGGCATTTGAGCCGTGGCGGGCGAAGTGTGATGTTGCCGCTGCTAGCGACCCCTCCTCTCTTCTTCCTAGCTCTGCTCAATTCTATCGGCGACCAACCTGCACGCAACCGTCGTATTAACCGTCTGCTCGACAGTTACTAATCAACCTCCTCTTCCACTTTTGGTCAACCTTCTCAATTGATCAAGCCTCTCCTCTACCCCCGCAACCTCCTTGAGCAAGCTGTTTGCTCCACTCTCGAGCACTCATAAGCTTCCTTCCCCTCTATCCCTGCAACCTTCTCCTTCCTCCTCTCCTAGCCTGTGAGACCAAACACCCCCTCCATGTTAGTTGTGCCTCAGTGCCATTTTCGTGCATCAACAGATGTATCATCTCAAAATCTGCTGGAGGATAGATTACTTGAGCAACTTCAGCTTGCTCACCTCCAAACATAGCAGGTTTTATACCAGATTCAGCCACTTTGTCATCATCACAAAGGGGTGGATATCCAAGTGTAGCTCTGATGCTGTTAGAAATCCATTTAGCATGATCAGATCCAGCTTTGACTAATACTCTTTTCCCCTTTATGACTTCTCTGGCCACATGTTCTCTAAGGTCATCCTTTTGAAATCTTATTTGTGCATCTAGAAAATTGACTCCATCTTTATAAAAAGACTTCAACTTCAGTAGCTGTGCAGAGATAGTCTTTTGAGAATCTGTAATAGCAGTTTGAACAGCAGCTATCCCTTCTTGTAATTTCTTGGCAAATTCTGCCTTGTCTGTATCCCTTGTTGCAGTCTGTGCAGTATCAATATTCTTCATCTCTGTTACAATTGCATTATATGATGCAGTCAGATTATCATTCATCCTAATCTAATTTTCTGAAAGTCCATCAGTGTCAACTATGTGCACCTATGGGGGGGGGAATAGGTGACGTGTAGCGCTTTTGCGGAATTTATAATAGTACCTGCACAATAAAGATAAACAGCACAGCACACAGAAAACACAGGAAATTTATAGTGTTTCCCCGACTTGGGTACATCCACTTTCCCCCTTCGACCTATCTCCCAACAAGGGATGACTCGGTCACTTCTCCAACAGGATTGAAATCCAATCCTTGCACAATTGGAAGGAGCCCTTCCACACGTAGGAGTCAACACTCCCACAAACCGGGTTGCACCCAACCCTTACAACACGGAACAATCGTTCCTTTACAACAAAAGTAAAATAGAATATACACGAGATACAAACTTCGTTTGGAGACTTCGGTGTTCCTCTTCGTTCGACGACGTGTTCGTGAAGTCAACGAAGAGTCTACAACCTTGGTCTCTCTTGGAGAGGATCTCCCCGGAACCGGCGGCGGCAATCCGAGCGGCGGCTTGGTTCGGGATCGGCGACAACGAAGGTGCGCGGCTGCAGTACTTTGAGATCCAAACTTCGTAGCGAAGCAAACTAGGTCTACCAACGGTCACTCTAGGATCGGTCGTCTCGATCGATTCGGACGGGGGAGTTTTTCCCGGTCAACAAATCGAGAGACAAGGGATCTCTGGATAGACTCGTGAGACTCAAGCTTTGCTAAGCTTCTGTCGCCGGAGATCACGAAGGAATCCCGATCGATGACGGCGACCAACTAGCTCGAGCGCGACGGCGGCGGCGGAGTGAAGATCGCGATTTTAGGTCTAGGTTTTTGCTCGGCTTCTTTCTATCTGTCTACAGTTCAAAATACCCGTATATATATACTGTAGATACTACTAATTTGACCGTTGTGGGACCCACAAGAAAAATCCCGAAAACCGGTTCAAAATAGTCCAGCGGCAGAATCCGGTCCAGCAGTTTCCAGAGAAAACGCCAAGTAAAATCGGCGAGAATCACAGGTGATTCTCGACGAATCGGCAAGAATCAGTTAGTGATTCTCGACGATTCGTCGAGAATCACTAGTGATTCTCGACGAATCACTTTTTGATTCTCAACGAATGTAACTTGGTATTCAGGATCTGCTCTGCGATGGGTTCGGCGAGAATCACTAGATTCTCACCGAATCTTACTTGGCACCGTTTTGAGGTAGCCGGAAAGAGTCGGCGAGAATCACTAATGATTCTCGACGATTCGGCGAGAATCACTAGTGATTCTCGCCGAATCGGCGAGAATCACTTGGTGATTCTCGTCGAATTATACTTAGATGAATTTTCGTCTTTCCGCCCACGAGCTGCTCCTTGACCCATCCTTGCTCCTTGTCTGCTCCTGCAAGATCACAGCCCTGTACTTGAACGTAAGTGCACTCCAATTGAGAGAGTACACGTAGGCCAACACACTGATCTGTTCAACGAGGGATTACGTCGTGCAGACCCATGTATATTGACCTACTGCACCCTGACATTGGTGTGCACTTTGCGTGGAATAACTGCAAGTACAACTTGAAAGATTTTATCAAATACATTGTCTATTGACCTTAGCTTGTCCAGGGGCTTCTTCAAATCAGGTACATTGTGGATACAATACCCAACAATCTCCCCCTATTTGAAGGAGCCTAAACCCTACAAGCTAAGGTGAATAGAGCAAATGGGAATGAAAACCATAAACTTAAAATGGAATTGAGTGAGTTATCCATTACCAATACCAGTTTCTTGGGAGCAAGCTTGGAGCCACCTTAGCTTAGCCGAGAGGGTAATCTCCCCCTTTTCGGCTTCTGCAAATCAGGATTGATTGCAGTTGACCCCTTGCACCCCCTCAGTTCTTGCATCTGTGGTCACACTTGAGTTCCTTGCTCCCCCTCAGATCGTGCACGAGCCTGGAGCTTCTGTAGTCTTCATTCCTCATAATTGAGCATCCCCAATTCAGTGTTGAAAAGATTGAACTTGGCCTCGTCTAAGGGCTTTGTGAATATATCAGCAATCTGCTTGTCCGCGGGGACATAACAGAGAGAGATGTTCTTGTTTTCCACGTGCTCCCGAATGAAGTGGTAGCGCACTTCAATATGCTTCGTTCTGCTGTGCGATACAGGATTGTTGGCAATGGCAATTGCACTGGAGGAGTCGCAGTATATGGGTACTTCCTTGAACTGAAGGTCGTAGTCGGCTAACTGGTTTCTAATCCATAGAAGTTGTGCGCAACAGCTTCCTGCTGAGATGTACTCAGACTCTGCTGTGGAGATTGCAACACAATTCTGTTTATTGTTGTTCCATGAGATAAGCCTCCTGCCGAGGAATTGACACGTCCCGGAGGTGCTTTTCCTGTCATCCCTGCTCCCTGCAAAATCAGCATCTGAAAAGCCTATTAGCTCGATATCATTGTTTCTCGGGTACCACAAGCCAAGATTAGGAGTACCTTTAAGGTATCTTAGAATTCGCTTTGCAGCGACATAGTGAGATTCCTTAGTGTTCACCTGATATCGGGCACAGACACATGTGGAGAACATAATATCCGGTCTACTGGTAGTAAGATAGAGCAGGGATCCAATGATGCTTCTGTATTTGGTTTCATCGAAAGGTTTACCTTTCTCATCCTTATCCAGAGACATAGTGGATCCCATTGGAGTCCTCATCGAGGATGCACTCTCCATACCGAATTTCTTAAGGAGTTCATTTGTGAATTTCGTCTGAGAGATGAAGATTCCATCCTCAGACTGTTTCACTTGAAGTCCTAAGAAATACTTGAGCTCTCCCATACTGCTCATTTCAAACTTTCCTTGCATAAGTTTAGAAAACTTTTTGCAAAGATTGTTGTCCGTTGAGCCGAATATTATGTCATCGACATAGATTTGCACCAGCAAAATCTTGCCTTTGACTTCCCTGAGAAACAATGTTTTATCTATTTTACCTCTAGAGAACTTGTTCTCAAGAAGAAAACTAGATAAAGTCTCATACCAAGCTCGTGGAGCTTGTTTCAACCCATATAAGGCCTTATTAAGAAAATAAACATGATTGGGATAAGTAGGATCGACAAAACCTAGGGGTTGAGCGACGTATACTTCCTTTTTCAAGTCTCCGTTCAAGAATGCTGATTTCACATCCATTTGATAGACTGTGAATCCTTTGTGTGAAGCATACGCCAGGAACAATCTGATTGCCTCGAGCCTTGCGACGGGTGCGAAGGTCTGGTCGAAGTCAATCCCCTCCTCCTGTCTGTAACCTTGAGCCACCAGCCTGGCCTTGTTCTTTACGATGACACCATGTTCATCCAGTTTGTTTCTGAAGATCCACTTGGTGCCAATCACATTCTGCTTGTGTGGTCTGGGAACCAGCGTCCACACGTTGCATCGTTCGAATTGATGAAGTTCATCTTGCATGGCCAAAATCCATGCCGCATCTTTGTTCGCCTCGTCGAACTTCTTTGGCTCAACCTGTGACAGGAAGCTAAGATGCAATACTTCGTTAATGGTACCTCTTCGAGTTCTGACACCGACATGAGGATCTCCGATGATCTGATCTCTAGGATGATCCCTCACGTGCCGGAGCTCTAGAAGTCTGGCGTCTGGAGCTTCAACTATTTCTTGGGCTTCTCTTTCTTTCAGGAGATTTGTTCCATTTTGATCTTCAACATTTTCAGATGACGTGGAGGTGGAAACTTTGAGATACTTAGGAGTGTCATCTTTAGCGGTCTCATCCAGACTCAGCTGTTCAAGTCGTGCACCTGCATCTTCAAGAATACCACTGGAAGAATTGCTGTTAAGCAAACTTCCTTCATCAAATACAACATTTATTGATTCTTCTACCACTAGGGTTTTCTTATTGAAGACCCTATATGCCCGACTGTGGGAACTATAGCCCACGAATATGCCTTCGAAGTATTTTTCACCAAATTTAGTACGCGGGTACTTCCCATTATTCAGTACATAGCATCTGCAGCCAAAAATCCTCAAGTAGGCCATTGTTGGTTTCCTGCCTTTCAGTAGTTCGTAAGGCGTCTTACGATGATGCTTGTTGATCAATGCTCGGTTTTGTACATGACAAGCTGTATTGACAGCCTCTGCCCAGAAGTATTCCGGGAGAGAGGCGTCTTTCAACATTATCGTGCAGGCTTCAATAAGAGTTCTATTTCTCCTCTCCGCAACTCCATTTTGCTGAGGAGTGCGCGGGGAGGAAAACTCATGAAAGATACCTTGTTCTTCACAAAATTCTGTCATAGCACCAGACTCGAATTCTGTTCCATGGTCACTTCTGATTTTGACCACTGAGCAGTTAAATTCGTTCTGAACCTGCTTGACAAAACTAGTGAAGATGTCAAACGTATCTGACTTTCATTTCAAAAAGAACACCCATGTAAACCGAGAGTGATCATCAACTATCACTAGCGTATAGGACTTGCCTCCCAAGCTATGAACTTGCATTGGACCAAACAAGTCCATATGTAAAAGGTAAAGACATCGGGAAGAGTCTTTGTCTGCGATGCTCTTAAAGGTAGCCCGAGTCTGTTTGCCCATCTGGCATGCAGGACAGGGGCTATCTTTGATGCACTTGATACTGGGGGCATCCCTTACTAAGTTCTTAGAAAACAGCATACTAATTATCTTGAAATTAATATGTGCCAATCTCTCGTGCCATTGATCACAAAGAGATGCACTGCCTGTTGCCACAAGGCATACGGGGGTAGATGAATCTATACTGAGAAAATCTAAGCAGAAGATATTTCTGCTCCTAATGCCTGATAATACCGTCTCAGAAGAGGTACGTGAAATTATCAGACATTTATCCATGCAGAACTTAACGTCATAACCTTTATCACATAATTGACTTACACTGATCAGGTTATGGTTTAACCCTTCAACATAAGCCACGTCGGTGATAGAGATTATACCGTTGGAAATCATACTGTAACCTCTGGTGACTCCTCGATCTGACCCTCCAAAGATGACTTTGGGTCCATTCTCGACTGGAGTGTAATCACGCAGCAGGCTTCTTGTCCTAGTCATATGCCGGGAGCATCCACTGTCCAAATACCAGATCGGCGTTTTGGTGGCCTTTGGACATTCCTGCAAAACAAAATTAACTCGCCTTAGGAACCCAATCGAACTTGGGTCCTAGATTCCTGGTTAGCACACTCCCCCTCGGTTGGTTAACCCTACGAGTGGTCGGCCTCGCAGTGCTAACATAGGGAGTCTCGTAATACCTTGGATTAAACCAACAATCCACGGCAAAGTGACCAACTTTGCCACAGCACCAACAGTCGAATCTGTTGTACCTCTTCCTAGGCTCCTGCCTTACCCTGGGAATGGTGGGTAAAGCTGGGGCCTTGGATCTGGAGGTGGAGGCCTCATGGTGACAGCAGTCACATGACTTCGTCACCTTCTGTATAACAGGCTTGGCTTTTGGTGCCTGCTTTCCATTATGGCCGCTAGAGAACGGACCATAATTTCCCATGTGGATTTCCTCATAAGGTGCCTTGAAGGCACTCTCACCGAAGTTCCGGGGAAAGGTCCAACTGTCATATCGGCTCTTTGGCTTTGCAACCGAGGGCCGGAAATGATGGCCAAATGTTGACTCAAAGTCATGTTGGTTGCAAGGAAAGCCAGGCTTTCTGAACGCAACAGGACTAAGCGGAGCCTTTCCCTTTTCATCAGCAGAGGCCTTCTTGGCGGCCTTATTCTTCCTCTGGTTCCTGTTTCTCCTGGAGGAGGAACCAGATACCCCTACATACCCCAAGCCAGCTCCTTTGGCCTGAGAAGAGAAGGTATCAACAACTGGAAGAACTGTTTTTGGCATAGAGAAGCTCTTGACGATCTTCCTTTCTGCCGCAAGTTGTTCTTCCAACCTGTCGACTTCCTCCTGCTTAAGATCAAGGAGCTTCAGAGACTCTGAATGCTTTGAGGTCAGGTCAAGGTGCTCCTCTCGGAGAGAGATCAAACAGGTGACCTCTTCCCTTAGGGAAACACACTCACCCTTAAGGAATTTTACATCCTTTTTCTCAGCCTTCAATCTCTTTCGGCACTCCTCGAAAGTGTTGAGCAGAAGCTCATACTTCTCGAGGAGCTCAGCTTCACGGGCCGAAAGGCTATCCTCAGGTTCATCATCCTGAGCCTCAGGATCAGAGTCAGAGTCGGAGAGAGGGGTGTGAGCTTTTACCTTCCCAGTAAACGGGGGGCAATCTCCTTCTGAGTCAGAGCGACCCACCAGCCCGAAGTAGGCCTCCTCATCATCACTGGAGTCTGAGGAATCAGACTCACTCAGTGTCTTTGTCCTTTTGGCGATGTAGCTCCGCTCCTTCTTCTTATCTCTAAAGGGTTTGTGCTCCTCTTCTTTCCCTTTTTCTCTCTTGCCTTGATAGCAGTCGGCCACGACGTGTCCTGGCTTATTGCATCCAAAGCAAATAATGTCAGAGGAGCGATGTTTGTTCGGTCTAGATGCATACCTGTCAGAAGAATAATTTTTCTTCTGATGCCTGGAGGATGAGCCGACTCTCTTTCTTTGATTCCTCATCTTGAGGAACTTCTTGAACTCTCGAGTGATGAGGGAGAAATCCTCCTCCGACAGCTCAGAGCTGGAGGAGCATGGCTCGGAGTCCTCCTCCTCATCCTTTTTCCTGGCACGGTATGAAACCGCACCCTTGCCTTTTCTGGAGTGACTGGCTTTTAGAGCCACAGTCTTTTCTTTGGCTGCCGCCTTCTCTGCTTCCTCTTCTGCTTTTCTGGTGTTCAGCTGAAGCTCATAGGACATCAGCTTCCCAAACAGAATTTGTGGATCAGTTTCTGCTAGTCTGCCAAACTCTTTGATGGCGCAGATCTTGGTGTCCCATTCCTTAGTAAGGGACCTAAGGAATTTGTCATTGAGTTCACCATTAGTGAACACTCTTCCGTAGCCCTTGAGGGCGTTGACAATCTTTAGGAAGTTCTCGTAGGTGACTCTGATTTCTTCCTTAGGCCCTTGTCTGAAGGCCTCATATTTCTGGTTCAGGAGGGATCTCCGATCATCCCTCACTTCATCCGTGCCCTCCATTAGGATGATCAGGCACTGCCAGATCTCCTGTGCTGTCCTGCAGTTGCTGAAGTTTTCCATCATAGAGTCATCAACTGCGCTGACCAGAATGTTTCGTGCCTTCATGTCAAGTCCCACTAGCACCATCTCGTCCTTGTCCATTTCAGAAAGTGTCTTCGGCACTTTCTTGGTGGGATCAATGGTGGAGGCCTTAGTGGGGACATAAGGTCCCTCCTACACGATCAAGAAAAGTCGAGGATCCATAGCTTCCATGTAGAACCTGATCCTTTCCTTCCAGATAGGAAAGTTGAGCCTGGTGCACACTGGGATCTTGCCGGAGAACTTGAGCTCGTCCATAGTAGATGTTTGCCTCCTTGTTGACACTAGTGGCGGGATTCAACTCAAGGTGTTAACCTTTTTGATGAGTAACCTCCCTCTGATACCACTTGAAAGTCCACCAGTGTCAACTATGTGCACCTATGGGGGGGGGGGGGGGGAATAGGTGACGTGTAGCGCTTTTGCGGAATTTATAATAGTACCTGCACAATAAAGATAAACAACACAACACACAGAAAACACAGGCAATTTATAGTGGTTCCCCGACTTGGGTACATCCACTTTCCCCCTTCGACCTATCTCCCAACAAGGGACGACTCGGTCACTTCTCCAACAGGATTGAAATCAAATCCTTGCACTATTGGAAGGAACCCTTCCACACGTAGGATTCAACACTCCCACAAACCTGGTTGCACCCAACCCTTACAACACGGAACAATCGTTCCTTTACAACAAAAGTAAAATAGAATGTACACGAGATACAAACTTCGTTTGGAGACTTCGGTGTTCCTCTTCGTTCGATGACGTGTTCGTGAAGTCAACGAAGAGTCTACAACCTTGGTCTCTCTTGGAGTGGATCTCCCCGGAACCGGCGGCGGCAATCCGAGCGGCGGCTTGGTTCGGTATCGGCGGCAACGAAGGTGCGCGGCTGCAGTACTTTGAGATCCAAACTTCGTAGCGAAGCAAACTAGGTCTACCAACGGTCACTCTAGGATCGGTCGTCTCGATCGATTCGGACGGGGGAGTTTTTCCCGGTCAACAAATCGAGAGACAAGGGTTCTCTGGATAGACTCGTGAGACTCAAGCTTTGCTAAGCTTCTGTCGCCGGAGATCACGAAGGAATCCCGATCGATGACGGCGACCAACTAGCTCGAGCGCGACGGCGGCGGCGGAGTGAAGATCGCGATTTTAGGTCTAGGTTTTTGCTCGCCTTCTTTCTGTCTGTCTACAGTTCAAAATACCCATATATATATACTGTAGATACTACTAATTTGACCGTTGTGGGACCCACAAGAAAAATCCCGAAAACCGGTTCAAAATAGTCCAGCGGCAGAATCCGGTCCAGCAGTTTCCAGAGAAAACGCCAAGTAAAAATCGGCGAGAATCACAGGTGATTCTCGACGAATCGGCGAGAATCAGTTAGTGATTCTCGACGAATCACTTTTTGATTCTCAACGAATGTAACTTGGTATTCAGGATCTGCTCTGCGATGGGTTCGGCGAGAATCACTAGTGATTCTCGCCGAATCGGCGAGAATCACTTGGTGGTTCTCGCCGAATCGGCGAGAATCACTTGGTGATTCTCGTCGAATTATACTTAGACGAATTTTCGTCTTTTCGCCCACGAGCTGCTCCTTGACCCATCCTTGCTCCTTGTCTGCTCTTGCAAGATCACAGCCCTGTACTTGAACGTAAGTGCACTCCAATAGAGAGAGTACACGTAGGCCAACACACTGATCTGTTCAACGAGGGATTACGTCGTGCAGACCCGTGTATATTGACCTACTGCACCCTGACATTGGTGTGCACTTTGCGTGGAATAACTGCAAGTACAACTTGAAAGATTTTATCAAATACATTGTCTATTGACCTTAGCTTGTCCAGGGGCTTCTTCAAATCAGGTGCATTGTGGATACAATACCCAACATTTTCTAAGACATAGCATTGCTTAAGAGCTATATCATCAACTTGTGTCTTGATTTTCTCTTGGTTTGTGGCTAGGTAAATCACAACATTTCCACCTTTGTGGAAACAATCAGTCATCTCCTTCTTATTTTGATTCACCTCAAATCTTATGGATTTGATGTCTTGTGCCAAGGAGAATTGTAAATCTTTGTATGTCTCATCCATATACTTCTCCATTGCAATCCTTTGCTCATCCAACTTCACTTCCATGGATATTAACAAAGAACTATAATCAGGTATTGGGGCAGGCTGTGGAGCAACTGTTTGTAGTGCCTTCTTGTAGCTGTGACTCCTTCTCTTGAAGACCATGAGATTCCTTTTCTTAGCTTGAACCTCAGCTGCATCCTCAGAATTAGAGGTACTAGCTATATTTACTCTATTCTTTGGACTAGGAGGCAAGGCCTGTGCAGGCTTAGGTAGCTCCCCATGAGCCCTTTGCTCCTCCTCAGTCAACATATTCTCCCCTTGAGACCCTTGCTGCTCCTTCTCAGTTGGTATTTGCTCCTCTTCCAAGGTAATTTTCTCCCCCTCAAAATCAACCTTCTCCCCCTCAAATCTTTCTGTCTCCCCATGAGTCTCTTGCTCCATATCAGTGAACAACTCATTTAGGGTAAACTCTTGTTGGGAAGGAACTGGAGATTCTCTTATCTTCGGAGCATCAGCAGCAACAGATGTATCTTCCAAGATAACATCTTGAGCTTGACTGTTTATTGAGTTGGCTGGTCAACATCAATCAAATATTCAGTTAGCAGTTCATCTTCATTATTGAAATTTGTTTGATTTACTTCATGTATCACCTCAAGTATAGTTTGTGTTGCCATTTCACTGTCCAAGTGAGTTGGCACTTCCTCATGTTGAGGCTCCCCCTGGAGTTGATCCAGGTGAATGGGGCTACCAGATGGTTGCTCCCCTGCCTCAGTGCACCTTCATTTCTAACTGATGACCTTCTAGCATTATCTGCTTCTTCCTCATGAGAACTGGAAGCTGCTTGCTCCTCTGAACTACTGGAAGGTGCAGGAGCATTTTTTGCTTTCTTTTGCTTCCACTGTGGAGGTGTTTCCTTCTCTGGAGTAGGCATGTCCTTAGTTAACACCCTCTCCCACCTTGAGATAATCCATATGTCCATCCTTCTCATATGATTAATCTTGGAACCAGCACTTTGTTCCATTACTTCAGGAATGGTTCCAGCCAAGTACAGACTCATTATCCTTCCTAGATTGGGCTTCTGAATACTCTCCTTAATCTTTTCAAACATCACTGCGACCAGTCAGTGTTTAGTTTGAAGATGATCCTTGTCATCAGGCTAAACATGTAGGCAGAAATCCTATCATGTCTCCTGGCTTACAGAGGATGACTTTGCCAACTATTTCTGAAAGAAATTTGCCTTGCTGATTCATTCCTTCTCTGTTCATGATAGCTCCAATCTTCAAGGTGGGATCCAATCCACACCATTGAAGTGTTTCCCTTGTCTTAGATGCAGGTACATCTTCCTCTTCTTGAGTTCGTGGTAGTTGAAGAGTTCTTCTCAAGCTTTTCAAAGTAAGTTTGACTTTAGCTCCCTGAACTATTGATTTGATCTTTAATCCAGTCGAATCTAAAGTTACAGCGCCATAGAATTCTAGGATTTCCTTTTTTTTCAAATCTTTGTTGGTTCAGAGACTAGAAACTCTAACCCATTCTCAGTAACTAGGGTTACTACAGCTTGAATTTCTGGTTCCACATGGTCAAATGCATTGCGTACTAGCTCATATCCTTCATTGAAATTATCCGAGATCTTTGGCGCCATTAGGGTTTAGAGAAATCTTGAATTTAGATGAGAGAATTTGTCAACACAAAGTTTTGGTCTCAAAACTATGGAGAGCATGTCGACAGACAATGTTGTGGACCTATTTATACCTTTCTAAGAACGAAGGTGAAAAGGCACGTCAAAATCCTCTAAATGTGTCGACACAGTTGTAAAGTGTCGACACTGACTACTTAAGTCTCGACAACGGTGTTGACTACAATGTCTCGACACCAATATAGTCGACAGAACTTATGTGTCGACACTTATACATCTTCGCTCGACGATTAGTCAATACTCCACTCGACAAAATCTGTATTGAACCTAAGTGTCGACACCAACTCTGAATGTGTCGACACCTACTCTGGATGTGTCGACACTACTTCTCTGAAGTGTCGACATCATTTCTCTGAAATGTCGACACCACTACTATGTGTCGACACTTACAACTTCTTGTGTCGACACCATTTTACTTAGCCAATTTTATTAAACTATTCTAAGTTTAACATTCCTAATTCAATTTTAAACTTATTGAATTTAGTTTCATCTAGAGGCTTAGTAAACATATCAGCAATTTGATAATCTGTTTTGACATATTTTAGTGAGACGTCCCCTTTCTCTACATGTTCTCTAAGAAAATGATATCTAATTTCTATGTGCTTAGTCCTAATATGTGAAACAGGATTATTAGTAATAGAAATTGCACTTGTAGAATCACAAAGCAAAGGTGTTCTACTTACTTGAATACCATAGTCTTATCGCTGGTGCTGAATCCACAAAAGTTGTGCACAGTAGCTTCCTGCAGCAACATATTCTGAATCAGCTGTGGAGATTGCCACACTGGTCTGCTTCTTACTGCTCCAAGACACTAGTCTTCCACCTGAGGGCTGCTCTACATAGACTTCTTCCTTTAGATTTTCATTTAGGAATGCTGATTTTACATCCATTTGGAATACCTTGAAACCTTGATATGTTGCATAAGCAAGGAACATCCTATTGCTTCCAGTCTTGCTACTGGGGCAAAGGTTTGATCAAAGTCAATACCTTCTTCCTGTCTATATCCTTTTGCAACAAGTCTTGCTTTATTCTTCACAATGAACCCATTTTCATCCAATTTGTTCCTAAAGATCCACTTTGTTCCAATAATGTTGTGGACTTTTGGTTTAGGAACTAACTTCCAGACCTTGCATCTTCTGAACTGATTCAGCTCCTCTTGCATTGCATCAATCCAATGTGGGTCTAGTACAGCTTCTTCAAATTTCTTTCGTTCCACTTGAGATAGGAAGCTGGAGCAAAGAACTATGCTCAGATTCCTACTTCTTGTTTGCACTCCTTGTCTAGGATCACCAATTATCTGATTTGCTGGATGATCCTTTAAGTGTCTATAAGCTGGAGGTAGTCTAACTTCAGGTTGTACACCTCCAGCCTCTTCATTATGCTGCACCTCTTGGTTTTCATCAGCATCTGGAGAGTGTTGTACTCCCCCTGGACAGCAGCCACCATTTTCCACTTCCTGATTTGTAGTAGAATTTTCTGTAATGGTAAGCTTGTCCATTCTATCATTTATACCTGTAGAACTGCAAGCACTACTTGATAACTCATAGTTAATCAGTCTTGTTTCATCAAAGACTACATGTACAGACTCTTTTACAACTTGAGTAATCAAGTTGTAGACCCTATAAGTCATACTATTATTGTTGTACCCAACAAATATCCCATCTTAGGATTTGGTAACAAACTTAGTTAGATAAGACTTTCCATTGTTAAGTATATAGCACTTGCAACCAAAGATCCTAAAATATGATAAGTTTGGTTTTCTGCCCTTTACAATCTCATAGGGAGTCTTTTTGTGGCTCTTGGTGATAGTAGACCTATTAATCACACGACATGCAGTGTTTGCTGCCTCAGCCCAGAAATATTTTGTGATAGAAGTGTCACTCAATAGAGTCCTACCAGCCTCAATCAGTGTTCTATTCATCCTTTCTGCAATACAATTTTGCTGTAGTGTTCTAGGTGAGGAAAATTCTTGAAAAATCCCAAATTCTTCACATAGTCTTGTCATGCTTTTAGACTGAAATTCAGTGCCATGGTCACTTCTGATTTTGACCACTGTACTGTTCACCTCATTCTGAATTTGTTTAACAAAACTATATAAGACGGTTGGGGTTTCAGATTTTTGTCTCAGAAAGAACACACGGGAATATCTAGAATAGTCATCTACCACCACAAAAGAGTAGATCTTCCTACCTAGACTATGAACTGTCATAGGACCAAATAGATCCATATGCAGGAGGTATAGACACCTAATTGAATCCTTGCTTTCAAGGCTATGAAAGGAGGATTTGGTCTGCTTGCCTTTTTGATAAGCTGAGCATGTCCCATCCTTTATACACTTAACTTGAGGACCATTCCTCACTAACTCTTTGCTAAAGAGTTGGCCAATAGTCTTGTAGTTAAGTTGGGTCAGCCTCTTATGCCATTTAACACAATGCGGACTCTCTCATCAGCTACAAAACAAATAGGTGAAACATTGTTCTCACACACAAAGTTAAGACAATAAACATTTCTCTTCCTATATCCTGTCAATATGACCTTTTGATCACTTGACCTTTTGATATGACATCCATTCTTAATAAATGAAATGGCATATCCTAAATCACCCAGCTGACTTATGCTTATAAGGTTGTGTTTCAAACCTTTCACATAGGCCACTTGAGTGATAGTAATCAGGTTACTAGAAATGTTACCAAAACCTTTAATGATTCCTTTTTCAGAACCACCAAAGGTTACTTTAGGGCCATCCATGATAGGTGTGTAGTCCTTCAGCAACCCCCTTGTTCCAGTCATGTGCCTGGAACATCCATTGTCCAAGTACCATATTGGGGCATGACAACTTGGACTCACATGAAACACAGATTACTTAACCTTAAAACCCAAATAACTTTTGGTTCCTTGGTGCAAGTTTGTCTGAACTTTAACAAATCTGCTTGTAGCACTTCTAGCAGGCAGATTGCTACTCCCCTTGATACTGGAATTGTGTCAACAATCTAAGGCAAAGTGGCATACCTTGCCACAACACCAGCACTCAAAATTATTGTACCTTTGTTTAGGTACAACCCTAGCTGAATTTTCTACAACAAGCTTCTCGTTTTGTGCTGGGGCTTTGCCTTTAGATTTGGACTTAGCAGTCCATGCAGTTTTCTTAAACCCTAACCCAGTCTTACCCTTTTGAGGTACAAACTCATCAATCAATGGTAATATAGATTTAGGTTTAGAAAAACTAGCTACTATCTCCTTTTCTTTCTGAAGTCTATTCTCCAGATTTTTAATCTGATCATTCTTAAATGTGATAGTACCCATCTGAATAACAGTAATGTTTTTCAGTCTGGCTATCTCATTCAGTTTTTGATCCAACAACTTCTTTGAATCTAATGCAGTCATCTTAAGATCTGCAATTTCCTTAGCTTGAGATTTGGTCAGGTTTTTGCTCTTCTTAAGTGCCTGTAATAAATCTCCATATTCATCTATTAGCAGATGAATATCACCTTCAGACTCAGACCCATCCACATCACTTGATGGAGATGTTGCTGACTCTGACTCAGTACTACAATCTGAATTTCTAGAAAGACATTGTACCTTACTAGGACCAGGCTGATCCTGGCACTTGTCTTCTTCTGACACAGCCATCAGTCCCTTTCACTGATGGTCTTCTTGTTCATATATAGAGTTCAGCACCTAGAAAAACTCTTCTTCTTCATCTGCTATATATAGGCCAATGTAGGCCTCAGCTTCAGATTCTGACTCTGAAGTAAATTGGTCTGTCAAGCTCTTCTCCTTCTTAGCAACAAAGGACTTCTCCTTCTTGCTCTGGTGTTGACTCTTCTTTTTATCTGTAGTCTCTTTTCTTTTATCTAGACACTCAGCCATAACATGTCCAGGCCTATTACAGCAGTAGCAAACTATCTTGGATGTTGTAGATTTGCTTGGCTTATACCTGCTCCTTTCCTTCCTGGATGAGTTCCTCTTTTGATAACACTCATCCTTAGGCTGAGATGTGGAAGGCATAGACTTACACTGCTTCTTATTCAGAAATCTCTGAAACTGTCTTGTAAATGCTGCAAAATCTTCATCAGAGTCATTGCAGTCTGAATTCTAATTGTCTGAATTATCTGAAGAAGTTTTAGCAACAATCTTAGTAGGTGATGAAGACATCCTCCTATTTTTCTTAGTGGCTTCAACCTTGAAGGCCACAGACTTTTCTCTATGTCACCTTTTGCACTTTTCTCTTCCGCTTTCCTAGCCATTAGTTGCATCTCATATGACAACAACTTTCCAAATAAGGTTGGTGGAGAGATATCTGCAAGTTTGACCACTTCCCTAATGACACATATCTTAGTATCCCAATCCTTTGTCAAGGATCTTAGGAATTTATCATTCAGTTCATAGGTACTGAAGATTCTTTCATATGACATCAGCTCATTAACTTTTTTATAGAACTTTTTATAACACTCAGTTATACTGTAAGACTTTTCTTGTCTGAAACTTTCATATTCTTGGTTTAGCATAGATTTTCTATCTTGTCTTACTTCTTCATAACCCTCCATGTAGACTATTAAAGTATCCCACATTTCCTTGGAGGTCTTGCAGTGAATCAAATTTTGAAAGATTGCATCATCTATGGCACTAACTATGATATTTTGGGCTCTCTAATCCATAGTTGCTAGGATGATTTCATCCGTAGTCATTTCTGAGAAATCCTTGGGAATCCTTTGGTTTCATCCAGAATTGAAATCTTCATTGGAATATAAGGACCTTCCTTGATTGTAATATAGATCTTTGGATCAGAAGCCTCCATAAACAGCCTGACCCTTTCTTTCTAGATGCCAAATATCTCCTTTCTGCATATGGGTAATTTCATAGACCGTAGTTCCTTATGATTTTCCCCTGAACCCATTTTCTTGATTCTTGTATCTGCCTTATGGATCTCACTCAGACTGTTAAGTCCTTCTTTGAGCAACCTGGCTCTGATAGCACTTGAAAGAATTAGTGCCTAACCACCTAGAGGGGGGGTGAATAGGTGTAATTCCTGTTTTTCTTTTAAGGAAGCAAATCAATTCAGTTATTTACTTAGCAGTAGTAAATGTTACAGTTAACACAGCACAGATTCACAAAAATATCACAACACAGATTGCACACAGATTTTTATAGTGGTTCCCCAAGGTCTGGGTACATCCACTTTCCCACTTCGCCTATCTAGTAGTGTGCTAGATTCGGCCTAACTTCTTCACTTCACCTCTGATCCTCAGATCTTACAACTCAGAACCCCAAACAAGGCTCCTACAACCCAGGCAATCTGCCCTACCTCAGCCTACACAAGGCCTACAACTCAGAGATATAAATCTCCTACAACTCAGCCTCATAGCCCTACCTCAGCCTTCAACAAGGCCTACCACTCAGAGAATATGTCCTCCTACACTCAGCCTTTATAAAATAGGCTTACAGCTCAGATCTAGAATAGATCCTATAGAAAATAGAGTTTACAAAGTGTTTTGCCACCACCCAGGTAGAGAGAGAAGGGATGGATGGATCCTTGATCAGTTCTTGGAAGAACCTGATGGCAGAGTACAACCTCTCTTAGCTTTCTTCAAAGCTTCTTGAATCTGAACTCAGTAGGGTTGAACTCTTGAGAAGTTGATCTTCAATCAGCTTCTGACTTGAGATTCAGATCTCAATCTGAATCTTTCTTGGCAGCCTGGTTCAGCAACTTCCCTTCTTAGATGGAGCTCTCTCTTTCCAACTTCTTAGATCTAAGGTCTTCTTCTTTTTGTGTTGTTAGATATCTGTGTAGATCTTCAATCTTCTTTTTTTTAATTGTTTACTCTTACATCTTCTGTTGAAGGAGAAATCCTTTATATAGTCTTCTTCCATGTAACCGGCTGATCCGGTTTCTAACAAACTTCTGATAGCTTTGACAGTTGTTATAGACCGGTTAGAAATGACAGCTGTCAAGTTATCCAGTCACTTCTTAAAATACTGTCTCTATCTGAAAGTGTCGAGACTGATCTTCATCATGTGTCGACACAAGTAGACTAAGTGTCGACACAAGTGAACTAAGTGTCGACACATGCCTTGGTGGTGTCGACACAACTCCTTTTGTTGTTGTAACAGCTTCTCGACACAGCTTCTTTAGAATGTGTCGACACTAATTCTGTGTGTCGACACAAGCCTTCTTTTCTTTAAATTTGTTGAAACTTGCTGTGTGTCGACACATCTCCTTTGTGTCGACACAAATACTTCTTTTCTTTAACTTTGTTGAAACTTGCTGTGTATCGACACATCTCCTTTGTGTCGACACATCTCCTTTATGTCGACACAAGTACTTCCTTACTTTAACTTTGTTGAAGTTGTGTTGTGTGTCGACACAGGTCCTGTGTGTCGACACAAGTCCTGTGTGTCGACACAGTTAATGTCAACAAATACTTCTGTGTGTCGACACTGCCTCTTGGTGTCGACACATTTGATGTTGACTAGTATTCCTGTGTTGACACTAACTTTTGGTGTCAACACAGTTAATGTCAACTTTACTTCTCTGTGTGTCGACACAGTCTCTTGGTGTCGACACAAATGCTTCTGGTGTCGACACAGCCTTTCCAAGTGTCGACACAATCTACTCCAAGTGTCGACACATCTTTTCTCAAATGTCGACACTGACTTTTATAAGTGTCGACACAGCTTCTCTAGGTGTCGACACATGGACTTAGAAATTTTTCTGCATTCCTGTATTTACTTAACCTGCACATATAAACTCAAAACACATCAAATACACCTTGATGCATATCATTGAGTAGGGTGAGTCTTCTTCAAATCTGGTACACATTTTCCAATGTACCCAATAACCAGACAACACAAAAAATTTTATAGTGGTTTCCCAACCTGGGTACATCCACTCTTCTACCACCCTGGTAGGGATCCACTAGCAGGTTTTGATCAGTTGACTGCCACCAATGAGCTTTTGATCAGGTGCTCAAAAACCAAAGCAAGTCTTTTGATCAGGAGACTTGCAACCAAGGAATAACTTTTGAAGGGAGTTAAAGAACCCTTTGTACAGAGTGGGGATGAGAGATTTATGGTGTCTTCTCTTTCTCAAAACAACTGAGAAGGCAAGTGGATCTTGATGATGTCAAAGCTCCCCCTGAGATATTGAATTGTTCAGGAAGATTGGAGCTTTGCTTCAGGGTGTAGGCCTTCTATCTTCAGCCTTAATTTGAACATATCCAGGAACTTCTTGACTGATAGAAGTTTGTTATCCTTGAAGAAGTCTGAAGTGAAGGTTGAAGAAGACTCTTGATTGGGAATGAATGTTCTTCTTCTTCTTCTTCAGCAATGTCAAGATGAAAACAAGATTGTTTCAGTACAGAGAAGGATTAGAATGTGATTGTTGTTGATCTTCTTTGTGTGCCTTGTATTCTCTTTCTGGTCTGGACTATCTTGTTCTCTTTTCTTGTGTATTAGAGAAGAAAATAAAAATCCCTTTTATATGATTAGTCAAATTTTTCTTTTGAATTTTTGAATTCCTTTTACATTAATTGCTGACGGCCTGGAGAATGAAATACGGCTGGATAGAATATCTGCATTAATGGATTTCCCAACTATCCTACTGAAAAGCGGCAAGTAATAATCCTGATGAATACCATAATCAATGCTCCTTCTAACGGTTATATTCAGAGAATATTAAGCATTGATTATTCAGGAATTATTGCAATAGAATAAGGACAAAAAAAGGAAAAATCCAAGTCTGGATCTGCACAGAATTCGTCAAGCAAAGAACAGATTTTGTCAACCTGAGTCCAGAGATCGTCGACCAGATAATTCCTATTCGTTGACCCGAGCACCAAGTTCATCGACCTAAGAACAGCTAAATGCTTTCTAATAAAACTTGCCAATTCTGTGCTCTAAGTTCGTCGATTTGATAACATAACTTCATCGACTAGAGTTCATAGAAAGGATTCTGGACTTAGAATTTTGATGTTGAACTACCAGAAATCGTCGACCTGAGCTCGAATATCATCGAGCTCAACTCAGAGAATTGTCTCTGAGTTCGTCGAGCTGAGCACGACTTTCGTCGAGCTGAGTTCGACGAACGTCGAACTCACTTTCCTGAGTCTTGATTTTTCTCTAAGTCTGGAGTCATCCGCAGTCTTTTGTTGGCTGGTCCATGCAATGTTGACTCTAAGGACATAGACTAAACTCTAGGACAGAGACATGACCCTGGATATACATGTTGGGTCAATAATCCTAGTTAGTGAACCTATCCCAAATCAAACTAGGGATCCAACAAGTTCCTCGCCTTGGGGAGCTTCAGTTTTGTTTGTGAAGAAGAATGATGGGACCCTCGTGTTCTGCATCAACTATCATGCACTAAACAAGTTGACAGTCTAAAACACAAATCCTCTTCCAAAGATCGATGAGTTATTTGTTCAGCTAGATGGACCACATTGGTTCTGGAAGCTGGATCTGAGGTGGGGATACTATCAGTTACGGATTCAGGAAGCAGACATCCTAAATATGGCATGTAGCAGCAGATATGGCTTTTATGAGTTTATTGGGATGCCCTTTGGGCTCAGGAATGAGCCATCGGCTTTGATGAGCTTGATGAATCGGGTGTTCGAGCCATACCTCGACATGTTTGTCATTGTATTCATAGATGACATCCTAATTTATTCGAGGACGAAGGAAGAGCATGCACAACATTTGGCTTTGACTCTGTAGAATCTCCGGGAGCTTCAGTTGTATGCCAAGTTCAGCATGTGGCAGTTTTGGATGATGGAGGTAGCCTTTTTAGGCCACATTGTTTGTGGAGTAGGACTGGCAGTGGATCCTGCGAAGATTTAGGCAGTGCAAGACTGGCCTCAGTTGAAGACGGCCACAGATGTCCGAAGTTTTCTGGGATTGGCTGGGTACTACCAGAAGTTTGTGCAGGGATTCTCTCAGATATCCCTTCCACTCACTTCTTTGAAGAAGAAGGACACTCTATTCATTGGACGCCGCAGTGTGAGGCAGACTTCCAGAATTTGAAGGGTTGCGTTACATCGGCCCCTATCCTAGCTTTCCATCTGGGAAGGAGGGCTTCCAGGTGCACACTAATGTGTTGTTTCAGGGGATGGGTACTGTACTGATGCAGCATGGTCATGTGATAGCATATGCCTCCCTCCAGCTGAAGAAGCATGATTAGAACTACCCTGTGCATGACTTGTAGATGGGAGCATTGGTGTTCGCTCTGAAGATTTGGTAGTATTATCTTTATGGTGTGCACTTCGAAATATTTTAGGATCACAAGAATTTGAAATATGTTGATATGTAGAAGGAGTTGAACATTTGATAGAGATGATGGGTGGAGTTTCTATTTGATTATGAGTACATGATACACTATCACCCAGGAAAGGCAATGTGTTGTCGAATGCACTGAGCCGAAAGAATACCATTTCAGGAGCAGAGCCCCAGTTGATGTTTATGGAGCTGGTACAGATAATGGATGATATGCAGATTACTTTGGTGTCCTCGGATGACGCAGAGCTTTATAAGGAGTATCTGTCCACGATGAGCACTACCGATGATATTTGAGATCGCATCAGGGCTGAGCAGAGAATAGATGACAAGCTAGAGCCAGTATTCAGGACCTTGGAGTCGAGCACGACCGGGAATATACAGAGAAGGATGGGTTGTAATGCTTTAGAGGACGGGTGTACATACCGACTCGGGGCAGTATTCTAGAGCACATTATCACCGAGGCTCATTGTAGCAGGTACTTTGTGCACCCGAGAATCACTAAGATAATGGCCAACCTGAAGAGCATGATGTACTGGCCGGGCATGAAAAGGGATATGATATACTTCATGACCCATTACAAGTTTTATCATTTAGTGAAGGCAGAGTGTAAGAGTCCGACCGGATTGATGCCGCCACTTTCGGTGCCGGAGTGGAAGTTCGATGATATTGCCATGGATTTCATACACGGTCTTCCTCGGTCACATGAAGGGAACGACTCGATATGGGTGATCTTCAATCAATTGACAAAGATGGCCATATTTCTACCGATCAGGAAGGACGTTCCAGTGGGTGACTTGGTGTTGTGGTTTGTGGAGAAGTTCGTCCGATATCATGGATTGCCGAGGACGATAGTGTCCGATTGGGATGGATGATTTACATCTAAGGAGTGGAGGTCGGTCCAGGCTTATTTGGGGACTCTCTTATTTGGGGACTCGGTTGGCCAACCTGGTAGGAGACCGGGTGTTTCTGAAGATACGACCATTGCATGGAGTCTCGCGGGTGGATAGTCGGAAGAAGCTCAGTCTGAGATACATGGGGCCTTACAGGATCCTGGAACGGATCGGTCCCTTGGTTTATAGACTAGAGCTACCGCCAGAGCTAATAGGTTTGCATGACATCTTCCATGTCTCCTCCCTCAGGAGAGCTCTACTTCAGCCGGAGCAGCAGATTATGACTATAGATGTGCCTATATCTTCTAATAGATCAGTGTGCCTAGAGCCGATCCGGGTAGACAATACGGGGATGTGGGTCTTGCGATGCAAGAAGATTCCGCTGGTCAAGGTATTGTGGAGGAATAATGGAAAAGAGGAGAACACGTGGGAGCCGCAAGACTTGATGCAGCAAATGTACCTGGAACTTTTCACGTCAGGTATCCCCTTTAACCTCTCAGGATGTTACATTTTATTTCTCGTATTTAAACCCCGTAGGCCTAACCTGAATTTCAAGGATGAAATTTTTATTTTTATGTATTGAGATTTGTAACATCCCTCAGACTTCTAGAACTCTAGGATGGTTTTGTCATGACTGGGTCATGACAAAACCCTAGGAAGAACTAATGGATTTGGGTGAACATGGGAATTAGGGTGTGAACCACCTTGGTCTGCAAATAGTAGAATTCCAATTACTAGCTTCATGATGACCATAGGGCTTCACCATGACTCCATGACCCCACCACAACATCTCTAACCAATTAGAGGGTCTATTAGAGCCATAGAGACACATTGGAGTCAACAAAAGAGGCCAAGTTGACCAAGGTCGACGTTAAGCCTAAGAAAGTCAACTTAGATAAATTTGGGTCAATTGACCAACCAAGTGTCAAATTGATCTCACCCTTAGTCTCTTGGCATCATGGGGGACCCAATGGCCCCAAAAGCCCCATGCCTATGTCACCCAAGTGTCTAATTTCGGCAAACTCAACTCAGAGTTCAATTTGGTCAATTTAGGCTAACCTAGCCCAATCCAAGTGGGCTAAGCCCAAACTAGTGTGGCCAATTGGTCTTGGAGGGGGAGAGACACCTTTGGGGCCAACCAATTTCAGAGTTTGATGACTAGGAGAGAGAGAATGGGAGTTCCCCAATTTGGAGGAGAGAGAAAATGGGAGCTTAATTGCCATCATGGCCACGGAGGCTCCATAATCCCCCACTTTTATGGGGCTTTTACTCCTCTAAGGGAGAGGAGAAGATTTCAGGAGGTGGCCGGCCATTGGGTGGCTCAACCCCCACTATTTGGCTGAAACCAAAAAAGCCCCTTTATGGCCTTGAATGGAGTTTTTCAAAATTGAGGAGATACTTTTAAATTTTCTCAACGTGGTCAGCAAGATAGCCCAAACGCCAAATTAATATCTTCGGAACTACCCAGTTCTCACGTTGAACCAGCGGAACCAAGGAATAGAGGTAACACCAAACAAACAATGGAAGCACAAGCAGGTCTTTTATACATTCACTTCTTTACAACACGAGGCATACATAGCGAGACATGATTTCGCTAGTATAACAGCTGTAAACAGAAAGCACCAAAAAACAAGCCGGGCGGACAGCACCGGAGTCCGCCGAGACCGCGAGGTCGCCGAGTCCGCTGAGATCGCCCGAGCTAAGCTGCAATCCGCCGAATAGACACGGAGTCCCCAAAGCCGCGAGGCCGCGCGGACACACCGTTATTCGCCTCCTGCTGAACCTGAACTGAGGAACACCCCTACACGCCTGAAGCCGGCGGACAGGTTATTGAAGCTGGCAAAGATGAAACAGAGCTGACAAGCCGCAGCGCGACCTCCTGTTGAGTCCGCAGAGACCGCACACTTCCAAGTACTTGATCGAAGTCACAGCCAAACTCCTGGCTCCTTGAAGCTACCTGCACGACCTGCACATAGCAAACCGTCAGCCTGAAACAATCAGCGCGGACGGACAAACACAGACCGCAGCACTTCGCCCAACCCAACTTACTATTCACTCAAGTTACTTAGGTTGCTATAGATGTGCCAGGGGGGTCCTATTTATAGGCAAGGTGAGGAGTGTGGTAACCGCCCAAGAGATAGGGACACCGCCCCAGCCCGCGCGATAGCAAAACTCTGTCCGCCGAGTCCGCAAGGACTTAGCCGGATACCAAGGAAAACTGCCAGGAGCAAGGAAACCATTGACGAACCCTCTCCAGTCTGTCCAAGCTATGCGGACAAGGCATCAGCCCGCAAGCTCCAACCAGTACAGGACAACAACCCCCTTCAATGGCAGTCCGCACCAACCCGAGGCAGTCCGCAAGACACACCTCAATCCCCCACAAGTCCACGACCAAAGGAAGACAACAACAGTCCGCCCGGTCATAGCGGACTTGGCGGATACCACGGACACCATGGCCTTGGCACAAAGTGTGACCAAGTCCAAAGCCATCAAGGGCCAATGCGAGCATGGCAGACGCAAATTCCCGTCCATCAAACACCCTAGCACAGACCGCCATCAGTCTGCGAGCTCCTCGCACTTCTGTCCAAAGCAGCAGCCAACCCCGGACTCCAAACCAGTCCGCGAAACGATCTCCACAGCAAGGCACCTGCTGTAACACCAGAGCTCGACAAGGCCTCAGCCAAGCTCTAAGCTCAGTCCGCAACAGCCCATACCGCGGACACAACAGTCCGCAAGCTACCCGCGGACACGAGCCAAACCGCCTATCAGCACAAGCTTGCACCCGCGGCCACTGAGCTATGCACCAGTCCGCAAGCCTCCATCTGCTCAGGCCGCTCCTTGGCAAAGCCAATCAGTAAACACCTTATCCGTAGAAACCAGGCCGCATAGTCCGCGGACTCCACCCGTGCAAACCACTCAGAAGAACAACCGACTTTTCACTAGACCTTCCACCAGGCCGCACATCACAGTCCGCCCAGTCCGCCTAGTCCGCTAAAGCTGTCCTCCCCAGGCCGCTCGGCCTGTCCCGTCAACCACTTCCACTTCACAAAATTCAACACTCTCCCTTGAAGTGGGAAGTGGTGACTAAGCCCAGCAAGATGCGCAAGCGTTCAAAGGGCCCCTTCGACAGTGGCTTCGTGAAGATGTCAGCAGGATTATCTTCACTCCGAACATGCCCGACCAGTAGAGACCCCTCCAAAACCTTCTCCCGGATGAAGTGGTGATCAATCTCTATATGCTTGGTCCTGGCGTGACACACTGGATTGTTAACCAGTTTGAGAGCACTCTCATTGTCACCCCGGAGTAAAGTAGGCCCTTGCACTTCTTCATGAACATCCTCTATAAGCCTCCTCAACCAAACGGCTTCCCGAGCAGCCAAGGCCGAAGCCTTATACTCCGCCTCCGTGGTTGAAACCGACATCGAGTCCTGCTTCTTGCTACACCATGAGATGATAGCTGAACCGCAAGTGAACACATAACCTGAAGTAGACCTCCGATCATCCGAATCACCGCCATAGTCAGCATTCGTGTACCCGAGCAACGCAAACTCCGAGTCCCTTCTATAGAGGAGTCCCATGTTAGAAGAAGTCTTGACATACTTCAGAATTCCCTTTGCCGCCACTAGATGAGATTGCCTTGGTTCAGCCATATACCGACTTACTCGGCCAACAGCATAAGCAATATCTGGCCTTGTAATCGTCAGGTAAATCAAGCTCCCAACAAGAGCCCTGAACACCAAGGGATCATGAAGAACCCTTCCCTCATCCCGTCGAAGCTTTAGCCCAGATTCCAGTGGAGTAGAGCACTTCTTCCCTTCGCCCATGCCAAACTGCTTCACAATGCGATCAGCATACCCTTTCTGGCAAATGAGAACCCCGCACTCCTTCCTCTCCACTTCCAGACCGAGAAAGTGATGCAACTCTCGCAAGTCTTTCATCTCGAAGCGTATAGCAAGCTTAGCCCTGAGCCTTGCTACTTCCCCCTCCGAGCTCCCTGTGATGATCATGTCATCCACATACAGCAGGACCAAGACTAGTAGCTCTCCCTTCTTCTTGACGAACAATCTTGAATCTGAGTTAGAAGCAAGGTATCCACAGAATTGCAAGTACTCTGCAATCTTCCCATACCAAGCTCTAGGAGCTTGCTTCAACCCATAGAGAGCCTTCCTGAGTTTGCAGACATAGTCCGGATGCTTTTCAGAGACAAAACCAAGCGGCTGATCCATGAAGATGTCCTTGTCAATCTCTCTGTAAAGAAAAGTATTCTTCACATCGAGTTGCCACAACCTCCATCCCTTGCTAGCAGCCAAGGCGATCACCACACTTACTGAAGTCATCTTCGCAACTGGACTGAATGTCTCCTCATAATCTTCTCCATACTGCTGTGAGAATCTTCTAGCGACCAGGCGAGCCTTGAAACGATCAATGCTCCCATCAGCCTTCTTGTTCAACTTATACACCCACTTGCAAGTAACCGGAGTAATGTCATCAACCTTGGGCACAAGGTCCCAGGTTTCATTCTTCTTCAGAGCATCAATCTCTTCTTTCATGGCATCTTCCCACTCCTTCACTCCAGTGGCCTCGTTGAAGTTTGCAGGCTCTCGCTCATCCAGAGGACCTGCAAAGAAGCGGGAGACAAAGCTCATTGCATTCCCATCACAGTACCGAGCCGGTGGCTTAACCACCCTCTTCGATCTCTGAAGACATGGCTCCTTGCTCACGGCTTCCGTTGCTTCTTCGGGCTCCACTCCTACCTGGGGCAAGCATTGAGCAGTGCTCCCCCTGCTTCCTGAGCCAGAAGGCTCAGCCTCGGAGTTCGAAGGAACAGGAGCTGCTGGTGAAACAGCAAGCTCCTCGTCCAAGCCATCAGCAGCCTCCACCGGTGCTTCATCAACCTTGCTACTTCCGGTTAGATCCACCGAGCCACCTCCATATGATGTCAGCTCGTCAAAGACAACGTCTCTTGACACCACGAACTTCTTCGTCACAATGTCCATGCATTTCCATCCCTTCTTCCACTCATCATAGCCAACAAAGACAAATTTCCTTGCCTTCGTATCCAGCTTTGTCCGTGAAGCATCCGGGACATGCACGTAGCAAGTTGAACCAAACACCCGAAGGTGTCCAACACTTGACTTCTCCTTCAGCAACAGCTCAATAGGAGTCTTCATGTTGATAGGGCTGAGTGGCATCCGGTTGATGACATAAGCAGCACAAGACATTCCCTCCGCCCAAAAGGACCTTGGGATATCTTTCGCATGAAGCCAGCATTTGCAGGTCTCCGTCAAATGACGGATCTTCCGCTCCGCTACCCCATTTTGTTGTGGAGTGTGAGCACAAGTAAGCTCTCGTTGGATCCCGTGCTTCCTGCAGAAGTTAGAAAAATCGGAGGAAACAAATTCACCCTTGTTATCAGTTCTAAGCTTCTTAACCTGCAAGCCAAGCCGGCCTTCTACCAACTCCTTGAACTCCACAAACAAACGGAAGGCTTCCGACTTCTCCTTTAAGAAGTACACCCAAGTATACCTTGAGTAGTCATCAACCAAGACAAGCATGTATCTGCTTCCACCAAGGCTGGCAGTAACCGTCGGTCCCATCAGGTCGCCATGAATACACTCCAGTGGCTTCTTGCTCCTTGTTTGTGATTTATCAAACGGAAGGCGATATGCCTTACCGTATTGACAGCCCGCACAAACATGCCCATCACCAAAGGAGGACAACTTCGGCAACCCCCTCACCAAACTTCTACTCGCCATCGCCTTCATCTTGTCCATGCCAACATGCCCCAGCCTCTCATGCCAGATAGCAGCGCTATCATTGGCCCTCATCTTATCAACATAAGCATTGGTGGAAAGAACAAACAAGTTCTTCACCCTCCTCCCAACATGAGCAACATCAGCCTTCACTGCTGATACGTTGCGAAGGAACCTCATGTCTGTTGGCCCAAACAGAACGTGATAACAAGCGTCCACCGTATTGGTCACCGAGAAGAGATTTTTCTTCATGTCCGGCACGTGATACACACTCCTTAACGTGAGTGGCCCCAGATCACTACCCAATGACACGACCCCCTCTTTCTCTACTGCATAAACAGTATTATCAGCAGTGATAATAGCTTCATTACCTGAGTAAGCCTGCATGGAGGTGAACTTCGATTTATCTCCGGTGAGGTGATGACCACACCCGGAGTCCATGATCCACTCGCTGTTGAAGTCCTCAGCAGACAAGGCCCGGACACAAGTGCCTGTTATAAAGGCTCCGCCCCATTCTGCTTCTTCACTTCTCGAGCAAGCTTCCTCCTTTCCCGCAGGATGCCCAGGCTGCAGTTTGACCTTGCAGTCCTGCTTGAAGTGCCCTCGCTGATGACACCGGTAGCACTTCAGATTCTTCTTCCAGTCCTTAGGAGCATTGCTCCTCTCCGACGGATATGAAGTTGAAGTCTCCTTCTCAACAGCGGCCTGCACCTTCTTCTTATTCTTCCCTTCCCATCCTTTCTTCTTTCCTGAGAAGAGAGCTTTGCTGCCTTCCTGATTCAGGTTCACTCCAGCCATCTGCCTTGCTAAGCTCTCCTGCGAGGTAAGCAGATTCTCCAGCTCAAGCAATGACGGCTGAGTAGCCCACCCTTGAACAGATGTAACAAAGGCCACATACTCCTTCCGCAAGCCGCGGATAATGTGCCTTTTCATCTTTGCCTCAGAGATAGGCTCATCAGGATCCAGTGCCGACAGCTCAACACACAAGCTCTTCATTTTTAAGAAGTACTTAGAGATGGAAAGGTCTCCCTGAGTTGCCCTGGCCAACTCATTCTCCAGGAACTGAAGCCGCGCCACATTCTTCCTATTGAACAACTCATCAATGGTTGTCCAAATATCAGCAGCCGACTCACACCCAACGATGTGATCAAACACTTCCGGAGACACGGCTCTCTTCAGAATGAACTTCGCCTTAGCATTTGTTCTTCTCTAGTGCCTAACCTACTCAGCAGTACCGAAAGCAGAAGTGACATCCTGCCTGTCGTCACCACCGACGACTTCCCACAGCTCCTCGCCAAGAAGATAACTCTTCATGCACGACTTCCACTTCTTGAAGTTAGTCGGCGTTAAGAGTTCAATGCCCAGACCTCTTGCAAAGCTCCCTTCCATTGCAACACCTGTTGGCAACCTTTCAGCAGCTCCGAGCAACAACACAGGTTGATCACCACTCAATCACTGAGTAACAACACTGGCTGACTTCCGCTCACGCAGCTAAACCTCAGAAACCTCGCTCTGATACCATGTTAAATTTTCTCAACGTGGTCAGCAAGATAGCCCAAACGCCAAATTAATATCTTCGGAACTACCCAGTTCTCACGTTGAACCAGCGGAACCAAGGAATAGAGGTAACACCAAACAAACAATGGAAGCACAAGCAGGTCTTTTATACATTCACTTCTTTACAACACAAGGCATACATAGCGAGACATGATTTCGCTAGTATAACAGCTGTAAACAGAAAGCACCAAAAAACAAGCCGGGCGGACAGCACCGGAGTCCGCCGAGACCGCGAGGTCGCCGAGGTCGCCGAGTCCGCTGAGATCGCCCGAGCTAAGCTGCAATCCACCGAATAGACACGGAGTCCGCCGAAGCCGCGAGGCAGCGCGGACACACCGTTATTCGCCTCCTGCTGAACCTGAACTGAGGAACACCCCTACCCGCCTGAAACCGGCGGACAGGTTATTGAAGCTGGCAAAGATGAAACAGAGCTGACAAGCCGCAGCGCGACCTCCTGCTGAGTCCGCAGAGACCGCACACTTCCAAGTACTTGACCGAAGTCACAGCCAAACTCCTGGCTCCTTGAAGCTTCCCGCACGACCTGCACACAACAAACCGTCAGCCTGAAACAATCCGCGCGGACTGACAAACACAGACCGCAGCACTTCGCTCAACCCAACTTAATGTTCACTCAAGTTACTTCGGTTGCTATAGATGTGCCAGGGGGGTCCTATTTATAGGCAAGGTGAGTAGTGTGGTCACCGCCCAAGAGATAGGGACACCGCCCCAGCCCGCGCGATAGCAAAACTCTGTCCGCCGAGTCCGCAAGGACTTAGCCAGATACCAAGGAAAACCGCTAGGAGCAAGGCAACTATTGACGAACCCTCTCCAGTCCGTCCAAGCTATGTGGACAAGGCATCAGCCCGCAAGCTCCAACCACTACAGGACAGCAACCCCCTTCAATGGCAGTCCGCACCAACCCGAGGCAGTCCGCAAGACACACCTCAATCCGCCACAAGTCCACGACCAAAGGCAGACAACAACAGTCCGCCCGGTCACAGCGGACTTGGCGGATACCACAGACACCATGGCCTTGGCACAAAGTGTGACCAAGTCCAAAACCATCAAGGGCCAATGCGAGCATGGAGGACGCAAATTCCCATCCGCCAAACACCCTAGCACAGACCGCCATCAGTCCGCGACCTCCTCGCACTTCTGTCCAAAGCAGCAGCCAACCCCTGACTCCAAACCAGTCCGCCAAACGATCTCCACAGCAAGGCACCTGCTGTAACACCAGAGCTCGATAAGGCCTCAGCCAAGCTCTAAGCTCAGTCCGCAACAGCCCATACCGCGGACACAACAGTCCGCAAGCTACCCGCGGACACGAGCCAAACCGCCTATCAGCACAAGCTTGCACCCGCGGCCACTAAGCTATGCACCAGTCCGCAAGCCTCCATCTGCTCAGGCCGCTCCTTGGCAAAGCCAATCAGTAAACACCCTATCCGCAGAAACCAGGCCGCATAGTCCGCGGACTCCACCCGTGCAAACCATTCAGAAGAACAACCGGCTTTTCACTAGACCTTCCACCAGGCCGCACATCACAGTCCGCCCAGTCCGCCTATTCCGCCAAAGCTGTCCGCCCCAGGCCGTCCGGCCTGTCCCGTCAACCACTTCCACTTCACAAAATTCAACAGATACATGCCTCCACTCCTCAATTCCCTCTTTAAGGACCATCACGAGAGCAAGGGCAAGTGTTCCCCCTTTCCTTTTTAAGTTTCATTGAGGTTGGTGTAGAAGTTGCAGAAGAGCCCAAGCTCGGTGGCCGGAAATGGTGAGGAGGCAAAGTACTTGTAACATCCCATGTTACTTCTAGACCCCTTAACATAGATTGGCTTAGGCATGGGGTGGGTGACAGGGAGTTTAGCTAGGTTTGACCCTAGGGAGTGGGTTATAGCCATGTGGGGCCACTAAGGGGCCAAAGTCAAACTAGGTCAAACTATCCTAAATAGGAATCCTAGCCACACCATAACCTGACCACATTGCCCTTAACCCTAAAATAATCTAATTTGACCCTGGGGCATGTCACAAGGTCAACCCTTTGACCCTAGTTGACCAATGTCAACCTTAGCCCTAAGTTGGTCAAACTTATACATATAGGCCCACTTAGCCCAAGTAGAGCATCACCTTGACCCAACCCAAGTTGGGTAGTGCCATTGGGGTCATTACCTTCAAGTGGGGTCAGACCACTCATCATGCTTGACCAAGTCAACCCAAAAAGTCAACTTGGTCAAACATGTGGCTTAAAGAAGAAAATAAGGGCCAAGTCCATTCCCCTTGGGTCAAGCCCACCAAACATGGCCCATTATCAGCCCACGGTGCCAAAGACCAGCCCTACCCCTCTGTATTTTGAGAGAGAGTGCATGCATGGGGGGCATTTTGGAGAATTCACCCAAAAGGAGGAGAGAAAGTGGAATTAAGAGGAGGAGGACACTTGACCTTGGCTCCTTCTGCCCCAAAAAGATGTTGGCAGACCTCCTCAGAAGATTTCAGAAGACTTTGGCAGCCTCGTGGCCACTTGGCACCATGGGTGAAGCCTCCAAGGTTGAGCCCGAGCTCACCTTGGAGTTAACTCCACATACAGGCCTCCCCAGCCCAAATCACCCTTACCATCAGCTTCAGAGAGAGGAGAGGAGTGGAAATCGACTACTGGATCGTGGAAAACGTTGGAGAATCAAGGTTTTGAGCAGGAGATCATCGGAGTAGCTCAGCCATGGCAAATTGCCATCGCACGCGCCGCCATGGCCTAAATCAGGTTCGTTTCACTTCACCTCTACCCGTACTAGCTTCCTCGATCAATTAGGGGAGATATCTAGCTCAATTGAGCCCGATGCCATGTGAGGAAATGCTGAATTTTTCGATTATTTCATGATGCTCGGGATCACCGGAGAAGCCAATTTCGGCTGCCTCACCTCCGGGAAATGTTAGCCACCACTTTAGTGAAGGTGGAGGAGACAACCGCCGGTGATGGCGCAGCCTCACGTGGCTGGAAACAGCCAGCAAAAGTGGCCCAGGAAGAATGAATCCCAGCCATCGGCTGGAGGTAGAAGACAACCCGATCCCGTCAATATCACTTTAAGATTCGTGCAACCGATTAAATTAAATTAAATTAAAACTATAGTATATATATATATATATATATCTGTTACACAATTTCAGTCATTGTACAAGACAACTCTAGGCCTTTTAGAGGCATTTCCAGAACATGAACCATAAATGAAATTTGTAGCTTATTGTCTTAACTTTAATATGGCACCTTAAACATAAAATGTGGTACAGTAGATTGGGTTGTAGGTCAGTTTTCCTAGGACTCATCTTTGACTAGGGCAGAAATTCAAATTGATGCCCAAGCCAAACCATTAATCAAAATGACCCAAAATTTTGGGTGCAAGCATGATTAGGGCATACGTAGCCCCTGACCAAAATTTGGAAATTTTGGGAATACATTTTATATAGTTTTTACTGAAATACCCAAAAGTAAATAAATGAAATATTTGCGGTAGTATGACTCCAAATGGCCCCAAAATTTGGTGGCAGGTCCTGGGGACATTATATGTGCATGGTAAAATTTTTAACACATTTGGACAAATGCATGTTGGGTTAACCCACTTGCATGTGTTGGCTATATATAGCTTTAGAGTGCAAATAACAATTTTTGAAATATTGCATATTCAGCCTATTTGATACATTAAAAAATCATGGAATTGAGGCCAGAGGCTCATTGGAGTAAAGGTCACCCCTCATAGTAATAATGGGATTTTTGGGAGCAAAAATCCCAGTATTTGAATTTTTATAAGTTTAGGCCTTTTTGATAAATAAATTGGAAAATAGGCTTTTGGTCAAAAACAAAACCTCCAAGATCTCTCAAAACAAAAGGGAGGTCATATTTGAATCATGAAAATTTTTTATCCTACTGTTTGAGAATTTTGGAGCAAAATACATGGAAATTACCATTTTACCCTTATTGTATTTATCTATGAATTGATGGAAATATATATCAATAAATTTCGGAAAAATTTTTGGTGATGTATAATTGTATGGTTAGCCTTGTATAATTATCTCAAAATTTTTGGATGTCCTAATAATGTTTAAATTAGCGTAATGGCATTTTGATAAATCATTAGGAATGGAAATTGGTAGGCCATTACATTATAGAGGTTGATAAAACTCTGTCATTAGCCTTAAATTAATGATATATATCCTCTATAATTTTCCTACAATTTTGAGTAATGTATTCCTTATACTTCATTTGGAAAATGATAATTATGTGAGTTTTGTATTAATTAAGGAATAAATAGAAATAATCAAACAAAAATTATGAATTTTGGTAGACAGCAATATTTTAGCAAGATGCAACTCAGGAAAAATTCCTTAGGTCAGTGGATTATAATATGTAATACTTCATGTATTAAATGACCTAGGGGATTAATTAAATGATTTAATTAGAGGCTTTAATGACTTAAGAAAATTATGCAAATCAATATTCTCACTTCATTAGTTCATACCATCCTAGGATAAATAGTTAGGGGCAGGTGGCCCAAGGAATTAGAAGTTCTGTTTCGGGATGATATTAGATCATGGGTTGCGCATAGTGAAAGTAGGTTATACTATAAGGACCACCGGGGGATAGATCGACAAATGAGTTAGAGATTACAATTGGAGAATAACCTTGGTGGGTAGTGTTGTCTTAGTGACGAGAGTAAAAGTGCAAGCCCTTGGATAACAACTGGAGTGGAGGCCGCCGGAAGACCGTCGCCCTTCTGAAAACATCTTAAGTCATTTGGACCACTCAAGAGTAATAACGAGAGCTGGGGGTGAATTATGGGTAGTCATCAACTAAAGTAAATATCCTTGAGAAAGGGTGCTTTGGGCGTATTACCATCGTAGTTCCTAGTGCCCTCGAGAGCCCTTCACCGGGTATACCCTGGGCAGTCCTAAGATCAACCTTAAATCACTGAGTATAAGAACCCGTAGACAAGAGTAGTCTAATAGGTTAAGACATTGTGGTTCATTCTCGCCCGTGACGGGTTTGAGGGATTCTGAATAAAGACACTATTGTGCGTTCTCACCCATGATGGGTTGGAGGGATATATGTTGCAGGCTCACCCGTGAAGGGTTTGAGGGAATCGAGACAGGTTGGTCCTGCGAGCTGAAGGCTCGAGATGAAATACTTGCATGTGCATAACTTCAGTGGCGAGTCATGCAGTACTGGGCAAATCGTCACACTGATGGTAGTACGGTGACTCAGGCGGGAGTGAAGGTTTGAGGGGCCAGTAGGTTGTTTATACTGTGGTCTGGAGGATGATGCCCGATAACGCACACCTGACCCAACAAGACTGACAGGTAGTCAGCAAAATGCATACGCAAACTCTAGAGTGCACCTAGGACGTGTACAGAGGAGTATGAGAGGTTGTCTAGGTTTGGTAGTGTGCATACCTGCCTAGAAGTGGAGATGCCCGCTCCGCTGCTGCCGTTAGCCACAATGGTGGTACCCGAGAGTGAAGCTAGCTCTCAAAAAGTGGGAACTAAAGGTCTGTGTTCACAAAGTCATTATGTGTGAGTTACACGTTCCTGTTGTATAAATTGCATCATAAACATTCATTTATATTAGGTCATACGCTTCATAGATCCTTATCATATAAATTAGTATGGGCTCTTTTATATAATAAGTTAAAATTTCTAGAAAGCTTAACTTATAAATTTGCATGGACATTTTTATAAGTTAAGGTACGTTTGTGATGGTAGAGTAGTGGTAACATAGCTTTACCTTTCTGCTCTTACTTTCAGTTCTTTACTTACGGTAGCATAGCTTTAGTTTTCTGCTCTTACTTTCAGTTCTATACTTACTTGTACTGTACACGCTTTTACTTTTGTACTATATATATAGAACTGCTATAGTAGAACTATGTTGCTCTTATACTTGGTAGCATATATTCCTTATCACCTATTTCCTTTTGTTACCCCTTGATAGTCCTCCGCTTTGTCCTCCCGTATGATGCCTTGGAGTTGCGGGGCGAGGTGCGAAGGAAACGACTTAGTCTTTTTTTGACTAATGGTCGGTGACCAAACTATTTTTAGGATCTCGGGGACATGGAGCACCAGCACGACCGACTAGATGAGGTGACAGGGCGTGAGGAGTTGATACCACCTACTACTACTACTACAGCGCTACCTCAGGTGGGACGGGAATAGTTTATTAGCTTCCAATGTTTGATGTTTTGTGAGGAGAGTTTTTCATATGATGTACTGGGAATAAGCCCTTATTACTCTTTCTTTATTATTCTCATTTTGACTGTGACTGTGGACTAGCTGTGTTGTACTCTGATATGTATTACTTCTATTTCTCATATTGGCCTACAGGTTATATGATCGTATTAGCCGGCAGAATCGGCGTTTTGCGGTGTCGACTAACCAGTGCATTAGTGCCACCGTAAGATGGCGGTTCTGGGCATAAGACCGGGAGCCTCCTTGGTAAGGGGAGGGATCTTACAAACTGGTATCAGAGCAACGAATGATCATATGAGAAAGAAGTCCACAACACTGGACCACCCCGCTCGAGCATTAGTTTGCGGACAAACTATGCAGTGGAAGCAATGGTGTGCCCATGTGTAAAAAGTCACATAAAATAGTCCATTAAATATAATGAGTTAGGCCAGTTCTGCTTTAACCTTACCTTTATGCAACCTCCACAGGTCGCTGCGCCGCAGAATGTGGTTCCTCCCCCTCCGGCTACCACACCCTTTCTATAGACAGAGATGGGGAAAACTTTGACGGCTATCCTGGAAGCCTTCAAAGCCTAGCAGGTCCCGGCTCCTTAGCCAAATTCGGGGTCAAGCTGGTTGAGTGCCTTTAAGAGCCTGTCCCTACCGATGTACCGTGGGACAGAGGATGCTGTGAAGACTGAGGAATGGCTGGAGGCCATACATGAAATATTGGCTGGCATCAACTGCCCGGTCGGCCAGGCAGTTCCTCTAGCCAGCTTTGCTTTAGATGCACATGCAAAAAGATGGTGGAAGTCCGTGCGAGAGTCCACTTATGCTGACTGGGAGCTGTCAGAAATATCTTGGGAGGAGTTCGGCGAAGTATTCTTGGATCACTTCGTATCCACCACAGACAGAGATGCACTAGAAGAGAGGTTTCTGACCTTAGGTACGGGAGCAGATCGGTGATTGAATACTAGAGGGAGTTTTCCCACCTTGCTTGGTTCGCAGGGATACATGATACAGACGATAGGAGGTATGCCAAAAGATTCTACCAGGGCCTTAGAGACGACTTGAGGCAGGCCCTATTGTTCTTTTCTCACGGCACATCAGCCCAGATCATCGAGATGAACAAAAAGCTGGAGGCAGACCAGCTGATGGTGCAGAATAAACGAAAGAGGCCGCTAGACGGGTCATTCAAATAAAATGGTTGTCAACCTAAATCACCTAGAGGGGGTGAATAGGTGAGTTGTGCATCTTTTGCTGAATAAAAAATAATTAGAGCACGGTACAGAACTATCTACCAATATCACAGACGACACAAGATTTATAGTGGTTCCCCTACTTTGGGTACATCCACTTTCCCTCACCGATCTAGCAATCAACTATACTCGGCTACTCCACTATCTCGGATCAAAAACCGATCCTACCCTCGGAACAAAGTTCCTACAAACTCGATCCAAACAATGGGATCTACACCTTCGAAGATAACACTTCCTACAAACTCAGAGTGAAAAACTCCTACACTCGGAGAAACTTTCTCCTAAAAAATAATAAAGTTTTGGAAAAATTATACAAACAGTAAATCCAATCAGATCTGATGAAACGGCCAGAAACTTCTTCTTATGGACTTTGCAGCACTATCAGAATTCGGTGAAGAGAATCTCGGCCCATATCTGGATCTTCTTTGCTTTTACAGAATCAGAGAGAGAAGATGAACAGCGATGTTGATCTTGATCTGTAACTTTCTTCAGAATAAGTCCTCTGAAATTAGAACCAGTGGCCGGAGAAGATGGTATCGGCGGCGGCTTTCGTTCCGTGAGAGACAGACAGAGGAGTCGGCTGAAAACTTTCTCAAAATAAAATGACAAGAAGGCTTGGAGAAAACTTAGGGTTTGTCATTTTTTGATAAGACTTTATATAGGAGAGAATAACGGTCATAATCGGTCATAATGACGTACACCTTGACCAATCATGTCGCGTGATTTGAAAATTTCGTCAGAAAAGGACTTAGATGAAATTTTAGGAAAGTTCAGCCATATACATGAGTAAGAGAAGATCTACTCGAGTAGTTGAATAGCTACTCGAGTACATGAAGGAGATCATACTCGGGTATATAAAGGTAGGCTACTCGACTAAGTAGAAATCAACTACTGGAGTAAGCAGATAGAACTACTCGAGAGGAAGTGACTTACTCGAGTACTTGAAGGATCTACTGGAGTGTAAGAAAGACTACTCGAGTATATTACATAAACTACTCGAGTACCTGAAGAATCTACTCGAGTGGAATACATAGAATAAATTCTGAAGACGTCAGCAAGCAGTTACTCGAGTAGTTGAACTAAATGTTCCACAACAAGATGAACATTTAAGAGTCCAAGACAAGATCCTCTGTTGCACGAGACACAGAATCATTTGAAAAATAAAGTTTAAGTCTATGCTCATTCACTTTAAAATCACCCTTATCGGGGTGCGAAAGCAACACAGTTCCATAAGGATAAACTTCCTTGACCATAAACGGTCCAGTCCATCGAGATTTAATGTGTCCGAAGAAAATACGTAAGCGTGAATTAAAAAGAAGAACTTGATCGCCAGGTTTAAAAATTTTATGTTGGCCCAAGTTCTTATCGTGATCGACTTTCATTTCAGGGTCGGGTGATTTTGCATATGAATTTTTCAGATTTTTGTCTTCTTCAAAAATGAGATTTTCAAGATTCTTTTGTTTAAAAACAGTTTCATTTTCAAAATTTTTTTGCATGGACATAACCATATTTTCAAAAACATTTGTAGAAAGTTCAGAAAAAGAAGACGAAAAATCATTTGGAGAAATATAAGAGTCTTCTTTTAATTCATCAATAAAAAAACAAGAGTCATCATTTCGCAAAGAATTTCTCATAGATTGATTAATATCAAAAGTAACCTCTTCATCTCCCACACGCAGAGAAAGTCTTCCGTCACTCACATTTATGATTGCTCGAGCGGTGGATAGGAAGGGACGACCAAGGATAAGAGGGACCTCGACGTCCTCTTCAATATCGAGAATGACAAAATCCACCGGGTAGATGAATTTGTCGACCTTTACTAGCACGTCCTCAACAATACCTAACGGATATTTGATCCACCTATCGGCTAACTGGATACTCATTCTTGTAGGGCTGAGAGTGCCCACTCCTAGCTTCTTGAATAATGACAAAGGCATCAAGTTGATGTTTGCACCTAGATCCGTTAGCGCATGTTTTATAAAAAGATCACCAAAAACGCAAGGAATTGAAAAACTACCCGGATCGTGTATTTTTTTAGGCAAGTTAGAGTTTTTAACGACCGCCGAGCACTCTTCATTTAAGGTTACATGCGATAAATTTTCCAATTTCGTCTTGTTCGTTAATAAATCCTTAAGATATTTTGCATACTTCGGCATTTGGCTAATGACTTCGTGAAATGATAAATTTATATGAATTTGTTTAAACATTTCAAGAAAACGTGAATATTGATCATCTAATTTTTCCTTCCTAAGCCTAGCCGGATAAGGAGGTGCCGAAAATTCCTTTATAATTGCCGGAGCATCATTTTGAAAATCGTTAACTTCTTTTTAAAAAAAGACTTTTCTTTTTCAAAATTAGATTTGTATTTTTCTTTTTCAAAAATTTTATCATTTGATTCTGTAACGATAATATTTTCAGTAGTAGGAGAGGCAATCACCTCTGGCTCTTCCCTTGTGGTGGGCTCGTTAATAACTTTACCGCTCCGAAGGGAAATCGCATTCACGTGCTCCCTTGGGTTAGGTTCAGTGTTTGAGGGAAGAGACCCGGGTGGCCTCTCGGAGATGACCTTGGCAAGTTGCCCGACCTGGTTTTCTAAACTTTTCACGGAGCCAGATAGACTTCTAATGGTAGCATCGTTCGAGCTTATATATTTAGAAAGTATTTCCTCCAAAGATGGAGTTTTTTGAAAATTTTGGTTTTGTTGTGGTGGTGGTGGTGGTGTAAAATCGTGTGGTGGGCGTGCAGCATTAGCAGGGTTACTCCAAGAAAAATTTGGATGGTTACGCCATCCAGGATTATAAGAGTTCGAAAAAGAATTAAAACCAGGAGGTGTGGAAAAATTAGAAAAAGCAGAAAAAGTATTGGCAGAATTATTTTGAGCAGGCCTAGGTATGTTCCCCAGGTAATCCACCTGCTCGGCAGCAGCAGCATTCGTATTTTCATATACCTTAGCGGCGGAGGAAGCAATCATCTCCGAAATCTTCTTGTTCAGCATTTCCACTTGCAACGCCAGTTGCGAAACCGAGTGCACCTCATAGATACCTGCATGTTTAGATGGGTGAGTCCTAGACGAATTCCACTGATAAGTGTTCATCGCCATGTCCTCGATAAGCCCAAGAGCGGCTTCCGGAGTTTTGTGGTCCAAAGAACCAGCGGAAGCGACATCTATCATGTGCTTAGTTTCTTGATTTAGCCCATTGTAAAATGTCTGGACCTGTAACCATACAGGCAGAGCATGATGAGGGCATCTTCTCAAAAGTTCTTTGAACCTCTCCAAAGTGTCATAGAGGGTCTCAGAAGTAATTTGATAATAAGAAGTTATATCATTTCTTAACTTAGCAGTTTTGGCGGGGGGGGATAACGAGCGAGAAACTTTTCAGTTAAAATGTTCCAAGTAGTGATTGATCCTCTTGGAAGAGAACTCAACCACTGCTTGACTTTAGTTCTTAAGGATAAGGGGAAGAGTCTTAGCCTTATAGCATCGTTTGATACACCATTTATTTTGAAGGTGTCACAGATTTCAAGAAAATTGGCAATATGCAAGTTCGGATATTCATCTTGTAATCTGTCGAACTGTACATATTGATGCACCATTTGTATGATGTTAGGCTTAAGCTCGAAGTTATTGTTCGCAATTGCAGGTCGAACAATACTTGTTTCTGTACCCTTTAGGTTGGGCCGAGCATAATCGGACATGGTCCTTTGCTGAGTCATTCCTGGGTTGGGATCTCCCATTTCAGAATTAAAATTACAATCACCGTCGGAATCCTCAACCGCTGTTTGAGAAGTGGAACCTCTGAATTGCAAGTTTCTCCGAAAGGAGCGTTCGATTTCTGGGTCCAAGTCTACAAGTAGCGACGGATTCGTGCGGGTCATGCACTAAGAAAATTAGAAGGTGAGTGGAGGAAAGAAAAAGAGAAGGGAAATAAAAAAAACTTGAAGAAGAAAAAAGAGAAAGGAATTTTTTTTTTGATTTTTGCAGAAGTAATAGCGTAAGCGCTTTCTTAATATTGACGAAAAAATGTCCCCGGCAACGACGCCAAAAACTTGAGGGGCTAAAACCCGAACCGGCAAGTATACCTGTCGAATTGTAGTATCAAGGCCATATTTAACACGAGGTTGTCAAGTACTGCTACTCACGCTTGAACTATTATCCTACCGAAAGAAAAATGTGTTTTGAGAATTTTTAAACTAAAACGAAAGATATTTTTTAGACGAAAAAAACTTATAATAAAAGGTCAGCATTCGATCGAAGATTCACCATAAAACGAAATGAGAGGGATGAAAATGCATAGTTTTAAATTTGCAAATCATACTCGACCGCGACGGATCCGAAAATAAGACAAAATCTCGCTAGAGCATTAAGTCTCCTAACTTATAGACGCTTTGATCAAAATCTGTTTACAAATCAAAGAGGCCTAAAGTTGCATTATCGAGGTGACCCGCACTATTGGATTTGAATCCAATCGGGAAGATTTACGTCATCCTATCTCTAGGGTTGAGTTCAACTCCTTCCTTCTTTGAGTGATCTTCCACATTCACGAGCCTCTCGGCTACTCAAATATGAGATCTCAAGCCTACTACCGTATACCGAAAATACGGAGTCGGCAAAATAAAAATCAAATAAGAATCGAGTAAAATTTAGACAAAAAATAAAATTATGAAATAAAGGAAACCCTCATCTCATTTTATGGATCCTCACGATCGAATGCTAAAGAAAATTAGCTACGCATAATTGAAAGGAAAGACAAAAGAAGATAAGAAAGGAACATTTTCATTACTTGCAAACAAAAGAGTACACAAAATTTTAAAAAGACAAGAGTATATTAGGAAGAAAAACTTGCAATAATGAAGAAAAAAAACTAATACAATAAGGAAACTAATAACAACTCACAAGAACTCTCCAACACTCAAATTTTTCTTAAAACTTCACTTCCCAAAATTTCTCTCCTTTGGCTTGAGGGATGGGGTGGCTTTTATAGGAGAGGGAGAAGGATCTAGAATGAAATGAAGAAGAGGGGCTGCATGAATGAATTAAATGAGGTGGAGAGAATGCATGCATGATATTTAATGAGGTGGAGAGAGAGAGGTGGGTTCAATGCATGGATTTTATGGAAATGAGAGTGGAAAAAAATATAAAATAGAGAGGGGGATGGATGTGGATTAAATGAAGGAAAAGAAAGAAATAAAAGAGGGGGGGAGAGAGAGGGGTGGCCGGCCATAGGCTTTGGAGAATGCATGAATGCAATAAATGATGAGGAAACAAGGGGGGTAGCCGGCCATGCATGTAATGAAGAGAGTGGGCTGCACTTTGAAGTGGGGAGGAGGCCGAGCTGCATCTTGTGAGCTGCTCCAATGAGGTGGGCTGCTTTGGTGGAAGAGGGCTGCATCTATATGGGCTCGGGTAGCTTGAAGAGGGGCTGAATGCATCATGTGGGCTTCAAGGGAAAGGGTCGGGCTGCTCCAATCTTCAAGGGCTGCATATAGGGGGCTGCACCATGATGAGAGGGCTGCTTGGGTTTCACTTGAAGGAGAAGCTTGGGCTGCATGGTTGCATCATGTGGGCTGCATTTACGTACAAGGGCTGCTCCATGTTGCATGTATTTGGGCCATGATCCTACAAATAAAACAAAATAACACAACACATTAGTTATAATTTTTTTTTATGACAAAACATAGATAACTTTTTAAAATTAAGCACAATATAACATAATAAAAACATTAGTCATTAAAATTAAAGTTAAACATAACAAGACATAAAATAAAACTTAGGAATTAAAATATCATAGCTAAAAGACCTTAATCATAAAATAACACAAAACAAACATAAGAATTCATAAAAAATATAAATATACTTAAGAAATTTGAATACTAAACTACCCAAAAAAAATGATGACTAAAACAAGTCATCAAGGGGTCTCTCCAATGGCGGTGTTTGGTGTGGTTCTCAAGGCCCAAAGTACTGAAGGAAGCTGTTCCACCCAGCTCCCCCTCAGGTTCGCCACTTTCTTCTTCAAAAGGTTAACAATGATCTTATTTGCTGCTTCCACTTGTCTATTGCTCTGCGGGTGATGAACTGAGGCAAAGCGGAGATCTATACCCAGACGGATGCAGAAGTCCACGAATTCTCTACTAGCAAATTGTTGCCAATTATCAGTCACAATGGCCATCGGTAGCCTATGCTGGCAGATGATCTCTCCCCATACAAATTTTTTGACCACCTGTGAAGTCACCTTGGCCAACGCCTTCACCTCCAGCCATTTTGAAAAATAGTCTACCATGACTAGCAGAAACTTCCTTTGGCCACTTGCCTGGGGAAAAGGACCCACCATGTCTAGCCCCCATATTGCGAAGGGCCAGGGAGCCGTGATGGTTCGTAGCCTCTGGGTTGGAAGGAGTTGGAGGGGGGCGAACTCCTGACACTTTTGACATCTTTTTGCAAACTCCTCTGCATCTTTCCTGAGGGTGGGCCAGAAGTAACGCTGTCTCAGCACTCTCCCCTCCAAAGTGCGGCTTCCTGAATGACTGCCACATTTTCCCGAGTGAATTTCCTCCAGGATCCTTGGAACCTCCTCCTCTGACACACATCGAGCCAGCAGACCAGACAGTATCTTACGGTACAACGCTCCATCTTTTAATAGGTAGTACGCCGATTTGTACCTGGCACGCTTCCAATCAAGATCCTTTGTGGGTAGTTGCCCCGAGGTCAAAAAGGTGATGAAGGGGTCCATCCAAGACCCTTGTTGGCTTATTTCCATGAGCTCTCCATCTTCTATGGATGGCCTGAAATGTTCCGCCACCGTTCCTCTGGTTCGCGGGCCATACTTGGCGAGTTGCTCTGCCTGGGTACTCTCCTCCCTCGGGACGTGCCGAATTGAAAAGCTTCGGAACCGCCTGATGACGTCCTTGACCTTCCCTAGGTACAGCTGGAGGGTGGGCTCCCTTTCCTCGAACTCCCCTTTTATCTAGACCACGACCACCATGGAATCTGTCGTGACCTCAATATATAATATGCCCAGGTTTCGAGCTAACCGAACCCCTGCGATGATCGCCTCATATTCCGCTTGGTTGTTGGTGATCGGGAAATGGATCTTCAAGGCCTGTTAAATCCTGGTCCCCTCTGGGCTTACCAAGATCATTCCCCCTCCGAAGTAATTTCTCCCTGACGCCCCATCTACCATCATCCTCCAAGCCACTCAAGGGGACGCTTCAGCCTCTGGGACCTCAACTATATAGTCCACCAGGAAGTCGACCACCGCTTGTGCCTTGATGGCAAGCCAAGGAATGAAAGCGAGGTCGAATTCACTGAGTTCTATTAACCACTTGGGCAGCCTCCCGCAGTGTTCCACCCCCTCCAAGATGCGATGGAGGGGGTGATCCATCACCAGCTGAATAGAGTGAGCTTGAAAATACGGCCCGAGCTTCCTGGCCGAGATGATGAGGGCAAATGATAATTTTTCAAGAATGGGGTACCCGAGCTCCGCCTTCTTTAAGACCCTGCTCACGTAATAGATCAGAAATTGCTTCTTCCCTTCCTCTCGCGCAAGAACCGAGATCACAGCCCCAGTCCCTACTCCCAAGTATAAGAATAAGACCTCTCCTTCCCTTGACCCCTAGAGTAAAGGTGTCTAGGTGAGTTGTTGCTTTAGAGCCTAAAAAGCCTGCTCGCATTCGGGTGTCCATTCGAATTTCTTGCGCCCTCTTAACGTCCGGAAGAAAGGGGAGCATTTCTCCCCGGCTCGAGAGAGAAACCTGCTTAGCCCGGCCAGCCTGCCAGTGAGACGTTGGACTTCCTTAGCATTTTTGGGAGACTCCAGTTCTAGAACTGCCTTCACTTTATCAAGATTGGGCTCTACTCCGGATGTGGTGAGGAGATGTCCTAGGAACTTCCCCCTATTGGCTTCAAAAACACATTTAAGGTGGTTGATCCTCATTTTATATTTTCTTAAAGTTTCAAAGGTCTCCTCAAGGTCCGAGACAGGAGACCTGAGGTCCCGACTTTTGATCATCAAGTCATCCACATAAACCTTGAGGTTCCTTCCTTTCTATTCTCGGAAGATCTGATCCATCATTCTTTGGTAGGTTGCCCGCGCATTCTTCAACCCGAAGGGCATCATATTAAAACAGAAGCACACATCCTCCGTGACGAAGGTGACGTCCTTGATGTCCGGAGGATGCATGCATATTTAATGATATCCTGAAAACACATCTAAAAAACTCATAAGAGAGAAACCGACAGCTGAGTCAACCAGCGCGTCGATTCGATGCAGCGGGTAACAATCTTTAGGGCACGCTTTATTTAAAAGAGATAAGTCTACACACATTCTCCACTTTCCCTCCCCATTTTTAACCATTATAACATTACTCACCCATCCCGGATACTTACAGGCGGACACAAACCCCGCCTTGAGTAGCTTTTCTACTTCCTCTCTAATGGGCCCGACCATCCTGGAGGCGATGGACCTTTTTTCTACTGCACTGGGTGGGTGTTGGGGTCGAGGTTGAGACGGTGGCATGCCACGTCCACATCGACCCCTGGCATGTTGGCCGCACTCCAAGCGAATATGTCAATGTTCCTTTGCACGCATGCCCTGATCTCATCCTGGTCTTCCGGGCTGAGCTCGCCACTAACCTTGATCTTCTCCTTTCTTCCTTCTTTGGCGAGGATCTCCATCTCTAGCACTTCCACCGCTGCTTTTAGCCTTGATGGTTCCTTCTCTCCCTCCTGTTTTCCCAGCGCATCATGTTCTCTAGCCTCGTCCTCCGTGATAGTCACCACCATTTCCTCCTCAAGCTCCTCCATCTCCTGCCTGCTAGTGTCCTCTCCCTCCAGTAGCGAGATTTTTCTTTTTCCCAGCCGGGCCCCCCTCCCGGGTGACCCTCCTGTTTCCCCCATTTTTCTTTTTTCTCTCCTCCTTCCTTCACTTTCCTTTGATCATCTCACCCCGCCACCTCCATCTCACCTTCCTTCTCACCCGCCGTTTCTGGCTCCCCCGCAATGCCTCCTACCCGCACCACTTCTTTATCTCCTCCAACCTCTCCTTCTTCTTCCTCCACTTCCATTCCCGTCTCTCCGCCCTTCTCTCGCGTCGTTTCCGGCTCCCCGACAATGCCTCCTATCCTCACCACTTCTTTATCTCCTCCAACCTCTTCTTCAAACTCCTGCTGTCATTGCTCCATCCTATTCTCCATCTCTTCAGCCTCTTCCTGCCACGAGATAGTGTTCGCCGCCATCATGTAGCATTCCCTGGCTACCTTCGGGTCTCCTCGCACTTTGATTTGGGTACCTCCAGAGTTGAGCTTCAAGCAATGGTGAAAGGATGACGACACGCATCTGAAAGTGTTGATCAAGGGGCACCCACAATCTTTGATTTGTAAAGAGATTTCGATCAAAGCGTCTATAAGTTAGAAGACTTAATGCTCTAGCGAGATTTTGTCTTATTTTCGGATCCGTCACGGCCGAGTATGATTTGCAAATTTAAAACTATGCATTTTCATCTGTCTCATTTCGTTTTATGGTGAATCTTCTATCGAATGCTAACCTTTTATTATAAGTTTTTTCATCTAAAAAATTATCTTTCGTTTTAGTTTAAAAATTCTCAAAGCACATTTTTCTTTCGGTAGGATAATAGTTCAAGCGTGAGTAGCAGTACTTGACAACCCCGTGTTTAAATACGACCTTGATACTACAATTCGACAGGTACACTTGCCTGTTCGGGTTTTAGCCCATCACCCCTTTAAGCTCTCTCATAGCTCGGAGGTTATCCTATCAGTAGAGTTCGAGGTCATGTCGCTAAGAGTAGTTGTTGCAAGAGAGGAAGACAAAGTATGGATGATAGAGAACATAGAGGAACAAAAACTCTCCCTTGATCTCGTAGAGGAGCTCAGGGATTTGGCGGTGATCCGACAGGAGGATGTCAAGTGCCGGATGGCGAGATACTTTGACAAGCATATAAGGATCAAACAGTTCCAGAAGGGTGATCTGTTTCTCAATAAGGTGGATATAGCATGTAGGGGGGCCTCCGTAGGAAAGCTTAATCCAAATTGGGAGGGTCCTTTTTTAGTAAGGGAGGTCTTGAATTCGGGAGGGTACCACCTCTAGGATGTGGACGGGGTACCCCTTGATCGCGCCCGAAGTGGTGATGACTTGAAGAGATTTTATCTGTAACACATTTTGTTCCTTGCATTTTTATTGTTCAATGCTTGCAATTTGGATGTGACCTTATGATGAAATCGTTGGTGTCCCCTTTTCATGACATTAAAGGTGAAGTGTGGAGACAGCTATAGGGAGACCCCGAGAAGACCCGCTGACCAAGCTCTCATCTAGTTGGTAGGGCTGTAGGCTCACTCGGTGGTTGGAGGTGATTTGGAGAGGATACCCAAGTAGACCCGCTGACCAGGTTCTCATCTAGCTGGCAGGCGTTGTAGGCTCACTCGGTGGTTGGAGGTGATTTGGAGAGGAGACCCCGAGCAGACCCGGTGACCAGGCTCTCATCTAGCTGGCAGGGCTGTAGGCTCACTCGGTGGTTGGAGGTGATTTGGAGAGGATACCTCCAGTAGACCCGCTAACCAGGCTCTCATCTAGCTGGCAAGGCTGTAGGCTCACTCGGTGGTTAGAGGAGATTTGGAGAGGATACCCAGAGCAGACCCGCTGACCAGGCTCCCATCTAGCTAGCAGGGCTGTAGGCTCACTGGGTGGTTGGAGGTTATTTGGAGAGGAGACCCCGAGCAGACCTGCTGCCCAGGCTCCGATATAGCTGGCAGGGTTGTAGGCTCACTCGTTGGTTGGAGGTGATTTGGAGAGGAGACCCCGAGCAGACCCGCTGACCACGCTCCCATCTAGCTAGCAGGGCTGTAGGCTCACTCGGTGGTTGGAGGTTATTTAGAGTGGAGACCCCGAGCAGACCCGCTAAACAGGCTCCCATCTAGCTGGCAGAGCTGTAGGTTCACTCGGTGGTTGGAGGTGTTTTGGAGTGGAGACCCCGAGCAGACCCCCTGACCAGGCTCCCATCTAACTGGCAGGGCTGTAGGCTCACTCAGAGGTTGGAGGTGTTTGAGAGAGGAGACCCCGAGTAGACCTGCAGACCAGGCTCCCATCTAGCTGGCAGGTATGTAGGCTCACTTGGTGGTTAGAAGTAATTTGGAGAGGAGACCACGAGCAGACCCGCTGATTAGGCTTCCATTTAGCTGGCAGGGTTGTAGGCTCACTTGGTCGTTGGAGGTGTTTTAGATAGGAGTCCCGAGCAGACCCGCTGACCAGGCTCCCGTCTAACTGGCAGGACTGTAGGCTCACTCGGTGGTTGGAGGTGTTTTGGAGAGGAGACCCCGAGCAGATCTGCTGACCAGGCTCCCATCTAGCTGACAGGGTCGTAGGCTCACTCAGTGGTTGGAGATGTTTGGGAGAGGAGACCCCGAACAAACCCGCTGACCAGGATCCTATCTAGCTGACAGGGCTATAGGCTTACTTGGTGTTTGGAGGTGATTTGGAGAGGAGACCCCTAGCACACCCACTGACCAGGCTCCCATCTAGCTGGCAGGGCTGTAGGCTCACTCGGTGGTTGGAGGTGATTTGGAGAAAATGCCCCTAGCAAACCCGCTGACCAGGCTCCCATCTAGCTGGCAGGGCTGTAGGCTCACTCGGTGGTTGGAGGTATTTTGGAGAGGAGACCCCGAGCAGACCCGCTGACCAGGCTCCCATCTAGCTAGCAGGGCTATAGTCTCACTCAGTGGTTGGAGGTGTTTGGGAGAGGAGACCCCAAGCAGACCCGCTGACCAGGCTCCCATCTAGCTGGCAGGGTTGTAGGCTCACTCGGTGGTTGGAGGTGATTTGGAGAGGAGACCCCAAGCAGACACACTGACCAGGCTTCCATCTAGCTGGCAGGGTTGTAGGCTCACTCGGTGGTTGGAGGTGTTTTGGAGAGGAGACCCCAAGCAGACCCGTTGACCAGGATCCCATCTAGCTGGCAGGTCCGTAGGCTCACTCGGTGGTTGGAGATGTTTTGGAGAGGAGACCCCGAGCAGACCCGCTGACCAGGATCCCATCTAGCTGGCAGGGTCGTAGGCTCACTCGGTGGTTGGAGATGTTTGGGAGAGGAGACCCCGAACAGACCCGCTGACCAGGCTCCCATCTAGCTGGTAGGGTCGTAGGCTCACTCGGTGGTTGGAGATGTTTGGGAGAGGAGACCCCGAACAGACCCGCTGACCAGAACCTCATCTAGCTGGCAGGGCAAGTGGTAAGAGCTCACAGAGAGATGTACATATTTGTCAGAAAATTGATAGAGAATTCCTTGGAAAAGGAAGAATTGGAGGCAGGGCCGAGGGGGTGGAGCACCTCTGTAGGGTACTTGGCATGGGTGGTCTCACTCCCAGCAAGTGGGTGTTCACTATCAAAGGCACATGCCTAGCATAAAAATGAGGGACCTGTCATAAGGAGCGGTTGATCTCCAAGATTTACGGCGCTGAGCCGATCTCGCGGCGAGAGGGGAGCAAAGGCATAGGCGGCCTCGCACGCGACAAGGGCGAGAAGAAGCCCAGGGACAAGCATTTTTGAAATAACTAATTAAGCGAAATGGCTGGATAAAGCGCAATGAAGTAAGAAGTGCAAGAGGTTACAATAGAATTCCCTTTACTCATTATAGAAAAGAAACACTATCACATGAAACACTTCACTATCACAAGAAATTGAAATATTTCTAAGTACAAGAGAAGACAAAAAAGAGGCGGGAAGGTCCCAGATTTCTACATCTTTTCACTCCTCGCCATCGGAGGTGGAGCTGTCATCCGTCTCGCCATACAGTTGGGGGACCAAGTCGCGAACGGTAACCGTCTCGGCATCGTCCCGGACCGCCCCCAGCTCCGTCATCATCTGGAGAATGAGCTCCATCGCCTTGATGTTTGAGTCTCGACAGAGAGCATCGATCTCATCCACGAAATAGCGAGGTGGCAGGGGAGCTTGGAACGGATCTGCTGGGAGTGCGGTGCTGCCCAGAAGACGGGCGTTTTCAGCCTTCAACTTCTTGATCTCTCCCTCCAAAGACGCAATGCACGAGTGCATGCGATCAGCAGTCTCGGCATACTGCGAGAAAGTCGTCAGTCAATATAAGTTTATGAAGAGCCAGCAAGAGAGACCGGCGAGTGACAATTAAATAGCTCACCATACCGCCATGGCTTTGCGCGAGGAGGTTGTCGGCGATGGCCAGCCGTTTCTCAAGGTAGTTGGACTTCTCGCGCTCCTCTACAAGGCTGGCCTCGGCCTCCTTCCACTTCTTGTTGTTGTAGAACAGGCGGCGTGAGATCCGGTGCGAAAGCTCCATGGAGCAAAACTGGGCATGGGCGAACTTCAGGATGAGGTCTCGCGACACCTCATTATTCGCGGGCTCCGTTCTAAGGCCGTTGTATAGCCTGTACGCGACAGAGAAGGCTTGACTGGTGGGCGGGTCTTGCTCCTTCCAGGAGGGAAGGAGAGTAGACACCGACACGCGGTTGGCATCCTTCTCCCACAAGAGTACCAGCTCGCCAGCGGAATCGTCCGTCATGGGCCCCATGTTGTAATTTGGATGCGAGGAGGTGGCCGAGCGGCTGGAAGAGCCCGCCTCGCGAGCGGGAAGATCGGCGGGCTGGACAGAGCTGGTTGCGGTTTGATCATGTAGGGCCGTCTCGCGGGCAGGCGAGACGGCTTGATGGCAAGCTGAGGGAGACTTTTCCACAGAAATGGGGGTCAGGGACCCCGACATTTCCTTAATATCCTTAGGAGCAGTTCTTTTCTTCTCCTTCGGGAAGGACACCGCCTTCTTCATCTTCTTCTTGGGGCTCTGCCAAGAGGTAGAAGCATCATCCCCAGGCCTCTTCTTAGGGGCGGGGGTCAGCGTTTCCTTTGCTGCCTCCGCCACCATACTCGCAAGAGTGAGACCCCGGTTGCTTTGATAAGGGGGGTGAACAGGAACAATCCTCTCTCCTGAGCGAGACAGTGGTTAGAATAAAGCAAGAAGGTAGGCATAATGACGAGGGGAAAGAATATATCTTCACCAGGAAGGACAGGAATAAGCGAGTCAAGGTCTCGCCAAAGGAAGTTGACCTCGAAAGTTTTCCCTGCAAAGAAGTCGCAGAGAGCCTTGTCGGCACCCCCAACTTTGGTTGTTTCATAGTACACCTCGGTCGGCGACACCGGGGCGAGAGGGATGCCTCCCAGGTTCCCGCGAATGAAAACAAAGCGAGTAAGCCAATGATGATTCTTGTTTGACATCTCGCAAAGCTTTAGGCTTTGGCCTGTGAAATAAGAAACGCCGTCATCTTTGGCGTGATAGATGAACAACTTGCGGAAGGTGGTCAAGCTAAATTCAATGCGCTCTCGCCGTAGGTAACTGGCGAAAGCGACAAACATTGAAATCGCGTTTGGGTTGAACTGTGCGGGAACAACGCCAAAGTATTTGAAGACCTGTTTAACCTCTGGCCAGAGGGGGAGTCTTAGCCCCGCCTCGAAGTGCGAGATGGGGAAAGCTAGTTCTCGGGGTAGAAGGTGTTGATACACTCACCGACCTTGGGCTGGCGAGACAAATAATCATCAGCAAGGAACTCGCTGGTGAAGCGATGGTACTCTTCCTCTGGTATCCTGCCGATGGGGAAATCATGGTCTGCAAAGCGCCTCCTGCAGCGGCTGCAGCCTTCACCTTCTTCCACCTTCTTCTTCCCCATAGCTGTCGAGATTACAGAAATAGAAGAGGAGAGAAGAGTGGAGGGAGAGCGAGATGCGAGAAGTACTAAGCAGAGAGGAGCAGGCGAGAGCTCCGGACCACGAAAATAACGAAGAACAATAATACCGGCGTGGAAGTATCCGGATCCTGGTGAGGGGTATTTATAGCGGATAGAGAGGATAGAGGAGATTGAGTGGGAAAATGAAAAGGCAGAAGCCGAAGGGGCGAACTGACGGTTCACCTTCTCTCCCTCCCTCTCTCTCTCTCCAAAACCCGCGCAGCGGAAGCATCGCGGCGATTATTACGAGGAGCCCAAAATATCACGATAAATGATTAATTAGAGAATACAATGATTAAACACAGTAATGATGAAAGACCCGACATGACGCGACAGATTGACAAGAATATCATAATAATAAATTGTCATAATAAATTATTTCATCTCGCACGAGGCAGGCATCTCATCCAACAGGATCTAAATAACAAATTAATGGTTAAATGGGTCGGGTGGCCGATTGATTCATAAGTTACAAGGAAGCATTAAGTATGTGAGTTGAATCCAGGATCCCTCAGTTCTTGAGCCACTTCCAGCGGCCACCCCGACCTCCCGCGCATGGAGGGCGACCGGGTAGATGGAAGGTGCGGGCATCGACTAGACCACGGCGCGCGAGACGAACGTGTTTGTCCGTCTCGTTTATGATGACCTGGGGGTCGGTCCCATCCATCACGTCGTCGGCCTCGATCTCGGCAGAAAGGCGATTGCACTCAGTTTCCAGCCAGTCAATGCGCCGATCAGAAGCCTGCTTCTCCAGCTCCATCTCGTGGATGATATGTGTGTACTTTCAAAACATCCTGGCTGTCCGGCGCTTCAACTCTAGGGTGTCCATGGTATCACCCAGGTAATCTTCGATCTCATCAGGACGAGGAAGAGGCGAGAGGGGCGGTGGCGCGGTGGCGCGGGAGACCCCTCGGTACTTGACTCGAATTGGATACCTGCACAGAAAAAGGAAAGGCGAAAGATCATAATAAAGGAACCGTAATTTGTATGAAGCAAAAAAGGCGGGATGAGTTTTCTTACTCGGGATGCGAGGATTTCCCACAATTCGCGAGAGGTCTTCTGTCCTCGTGGTTGGGGGAGAAGATTCCTCAGGCGAGTCAGGCCGTTGATGATTTTGGTTGGTGACATCAGGAGGATTCCTGGGCATAGGGGAGCCGACGAGGTTTCCCTGAAAGAGCATGATCAATAAGCGAGATAATAAGAGGAAAGAGAGGCGAGAGGAAGGACCCAGAATCACCTATCTCTCTCTGGAAGGCGCGGGAGGAAGTGTATCTGCTGTCGAGGGTGCCGAGGAGGTCGCGTCGGCCGAGAGGGCAGAGCCGGCAGCCTTCGGCTTCTTCGGGCGAGAGGATGAAGGCGCTGTGGCCGGGGTACGCCCCACAGTCAGCATCAGGGCAGCCACGTTCGCTTTGTTTTATTTGAGCACCATCCATGTGGAGGTGGGGACTCATATTTATAGACTCCAGGGGTTGGGCCCCACCAAATATTCCTGTAAATGAATCCCGACAACCGCGAGCCCTGATTGGACTTTCTTTTCGAGCTTAGGCCAATCTCGAAAATAGCGGGGGTTGTGTACAACCTTGGGCTCGCGGGAGGCCTTTCTAGAAGCAGTGACCCGGAGAAACTGGCGAGATGAGGTGAAGGAGCGAGTGAGAACTTTTTCCCACTCGCAAAGGGCGAGACATGGGTCCTCTGTAGTAGGCGAGAAGCCCGTTGGGGCCGCGAGCTGGCCTTAGAAGGCGAGATGGCCAGTGGGGCGAGTGGCCGGAGAGACAAGCAGGTGGGATCGTCTCGCCCGCTAGTCACTTCCCCCACTCGCCGCCTGGGAGAAAAGCTGTTTTTACCCCTTTACCCCCAAGGGGGGATTTTACTCTTCCGTCCCAGGTGATTTTACACTTCTACTCCTAGTGGTCTGCATATAGCTCTTCAGGACAGCGGAGTTTGACTGTTGGCAGACTCGATCTAGGTTATTTTGGTAATTTCAGGTCAGTTCAGTATGGATATTTGCAGATCAAACTCAGAGGCCTATAAATAGACCGACAAGGTGCCTGGAACAGGTTGTTGAACCCTTCCGTATTCTTCCTCACAGGCACCTAGCTCAACAATTAGCTAGGGAGGGGAAGGACTTCAGTTTCTTCCGGGTAAGAGGTGAGACCTCCGAGCTGGGACCCCTCGGTCTGTTTCTAGGCCTGTGACTCTCGTCGGGTGGGTGGTTCAAGAGTAGGTGTGAGCTGCAATCTCAAGTACGAACTCTAGGCGGGACTAGAAAACTGGTTCCAACAACTTGTGCTGAAGCCAATACGAATGTTGAACTTGATCTGTTTACTTACAATGTGATTTCTATAGGCTGATGTGGAAGCACTTTTGTTAATCAGGAATCTGGGAGGTTAGAGTTTATTTAGAAGGGAGGAGTTCATTTAGAGGATTTCAAGGCAGGTTATTAAAGTAGATAGCGAGAAGCCTAGAGGCAGATAAGCATTGTGTCGATGTCGAGCAGCTGAGTAGATTCGGAGGCTGATGTGGCGTTGTTGGGAGCCAGAGCGACGACACCGGGACTTGGTGAGAAGCATTGACCATGACGGGGTTTCGGGGGGATAAGTTAGGGTTTGGCTCTGATTTCAAGCTCCTACTAAGAAGAGGCGAAGATTGAGACAGTGTCAATGCAGGAATTGAAAAGAATAACTATAAATGACATTTGGATTTTGGGTGCTTGCCAAGGCATTGCAAACCTTATCTTATGGATTTTTTGGCAGATTGCACCCTCCAAATCATTTTCTTTGACACTTTGCACCCCTAATTCATAAATATTGCACTTTGCACCCCCCATTTGATATTTTTTGGCACTTTGCACCCTTTGGTATTTTCATGAAGGGCAAATTGGTCCAATTACATACTATTTCTTCTATTCCTCTAACCCCCCGCCTTCAAATATTAGGTGCAAAATGTCAATATATGAGATTTCAGCATAATCCGGACAAAAACCCCTTTGAAATTAAGTCTGGGGTACAAAGTGCCAAAAAATATCAAATGAGGGGTGCAAAGTGCAATATTTATGAATTGAGGGGTGCAAAGTGCCAAAGAAGGTGATTTGGGGCGTGAAATCTGCCAAAAAGCCCTTATCTTATTATAAGTTGGTTCTTAAGTCGAGCCCGTGTACCTTCTCTGAGGAGCATGGACCAAATCAGAGAGTCAATTTTAGGATTATTGTGGGTTAGGAATGTTGGGGGAAAGTGGTTTCCTACCTTTATGGATTTCTTCCGGGCTATGAAAACTTCAAGAAACCATGGAAGGGGAGCGCATGGAGATTATATATGTTTTGGCGGAGACGGATCGTTGATCCGAGCTCTCTAGCTCCGGCAATGATGAATTCTTTGATATTCAAGCTGTAGCTCCTCCCTCCTGATCTCCCTTCAACAAGCTAAGAAATCGATAAATGAGCCTCTAACCCCATAAGATATCATTTTAAATCTCGATTGTTGGATTAAGAGGTATTAAGATATTCAACCTAAAATAAAGCCTGCAAACTCGTTTTCTCATCAGGTGCCCAGGTGTGCGCCAAAATTCACGGGTGTGGGTACCTTGAAATCAAAAAATTGGAATTACCGTTATGAGGCCTGCGTCCAAGCATGTGTTTGGATGTGCACCCCTCGCACTCGCACGAGCGTTTGTCAAGGCCCTTTTTCCAAACCGCACCTGAAATCTACCAGAAGATCACGCGCCTCCAGGCACAGACTTGGATACATTATCCTGTGTTTCTGTGCACCGGCGGGCTCTATTCCGTGCGCACACCGCTTCTCAAAATGTCTGAAACCAAATCTTTGTTATTAGGAGTATGTCCAATGCACGGGCATACTCTAGGCATGCGCAACCCAATAATGCTTGACATGGTTTCATGAAAGCAATTCGGTCGAACCTGAGGTTTTTGTCACACCCTTGACTAGCTCGCCAAGACAAGTTTGTCATGCTCTCCCTCACATAATCCCGAGTTGCGTTTGGTTCCTCAAACCAATACCAGAACAATCGATGAGCATGCCTGCGAAGGCTTCATGCACACAGCGCGCACACTCGCAAAATGGGCGCGCAAGCCGCGCATGTGCTCGTGCCACACCCATGTTAGGGTTCCCTCATCCTACGCCCAATGTGCTCAAGCTGCGCGCAAGCGCTTAGGCTCGCACAACGAGTAGTCACCACCCGTGACGAGATCACAATCTTACAGAAATTCACTTTGTCTAAAGATATACATGGGTATTTGAGGCGTTCACTCAAATTGAAGACTCAACGTTCCTCTTGTATTGATCCTTGTGTTGATGTGGTTCAGTAAATCTTATGATCATTGTCAAGGAATACACACATACTTGACCATCACTCAACATTACAGTGTTAGCTTGACCATGTCACAGGAGCACATATGCAAAACCATGTTATGGGCTCGTTTTGGGGACATCTATTTACTAGCATTAGGAAGATCACCACAACTCGATGAAATGTGCAAGGCTTTTGCTAAATTTTATCCATGTTATCTTTTTCTTTCCATAAGTTTAATCTTATTGCATTTTCTCAATATGCAAAGATTTTGTAATATTGGGCGACTTTTAGTTGTGGATATTTATACCCATATGATGAAGTTACTATAAGAAGTTTTTATCCTAATTTTCTCATCTCTTATTTCCCCTCTCCCCACCCCTCTCTCTAGCACATCACCAGGCGTTTACCTGACCAGGAGTGTGGGCCACTGACTATGATGTGATCTCAAGACCACCATCCTCTTGCTATCCTCCACCACGCCGCCAGAAAAGCACAGATGTGCGATTCCCAGCCACCGACAAGAAAGTTTTGGCTTATGATGGGTCATTTCAAAGGGGGAACTCATAGGTCCATCTTCGCTGAGACATCATCCGCCAACCCAGAAGCATTGAGACACTCCAAATAAAAGCACATCATCTGAACATTTTTTGGGATCTCCTTTAACTTTGCGGCGAACCGAGTAATGTTTCAAGGTATGTGAAATTTTATTTCCCTTTATTCGACGACAAACAGGATCCCATGGAATGATTTACACTTTGTGAATAGTTCTTTATCCATCAATGGACCCTATTGGCGGACCGGTTTAGCTTAGTAGCATACCACTTAGTGGGATTTTCCTAAGTATGGTATGCAAAACTCCTGTGGGAGAACCGCGCACAAATACTTGGAAGACTCCAAGAAATTATGCAATTTGCATTTCTGTCCGCCACTGCGCAGTAATATATTCGGCGAACTTATTTGATTGAAGCAAACTAGGTCAATTGATGAATGCTTAGAGCAATTCCAGACATTTCTAACCCGAGTGACTTTAATCTGCCTGGATCAGAACGCCTCAATCTTCACAACAGACTTACAAGAGCTTTACTACTAGATGTTGAGTTCCAGAATCTTTCTGACTTGATTATCGCCATGATACTTGCTCAAATTTGTGACCTCGGGTTGCAAATGTTTAGAAAGATGGAGAGGAGGCAACCGTGAACACCCTAGAGACTGATACCTCTGCCCATTGCAAGCACCGACCTCCGGGAGCCATCCAAAAGGACCACTCCCACATATGTTAAAAATTTATGCCAGACAGATATCGTTGATCGACGTGCACGGGGACTGTATTTCAACTGCGATGAGCGTGGGCATCAATGTAAGAAACATTTTTGGTCATAACTGGATCTTGTGGAGGACGTAGATCAATGTGAGCCAAAGATCTTCCTCTATGCGATGACAATAATTCACCGCATTCACACCATGTAGATCCAAGTGTCACTGGTGGCTGACTCTATTCTCACATTGAACTCTGACATCACACACAATTTTGTCATTTTGTCAATGCTAATGTTGCAACACGACTAAATCTCCTGACCAAAAGCAAATAGAGGATGTCGTTATAGTGGACAATCGAAAGAGATTTACTAGCTCTGGTTTTGTGAGGTATAGACTAAGTCACGATGACTACTCTCTCGACCTACATGTCATTCCATCGGATATGGTTGATATGGTTTTGGGGGTCAAATGACGAAGCATCGTAGGGCCCATTTTATGGGACTTTGTGTCATCCACTGTGACCTTCAAGTTAGCAGAATGAGAGGTCATCTGAATTTGTGAAAAATAATAATCTTTTCAGCGGGTACAAACACTATTTGGGCAAAAGCCCAAGAATGACAAACTGAAGGAGCTACCTCAATCTTTCACAAATGATTTCGTTAAGTCATCTAGTTTACCGCTACCTTGTATGCACAACCATTGTATTTGCTTACTATCAAGAACATTAGTGATGTTATGGCCATACCATTATCCTCACCATCAAAAGGATTAGATTGAACAACAATGTCACATGATGTTACAATGAGGGTTCATTTAGTTGATTATCTTGCCTTTCTTTTCACCCATCCTCCTAGTTTAGAAAGAGGGCTCCCGGCAGTTTTGTGTGGACTATCACTAGTTGAATGAAAAGACAATGAAAATTGAATTCCCAATCCTTGCGATTGACGATGTATTAGATGATCTTCATGGCGCCATTATGTTTAATATAAAGTTCATATTGGACCTCCATTTAGTCTACTATAAAGTACGAATATATCCAAAGGATATTGACAAAATGGCATTCCGCACCCATCTTGGTCATTTTGTGTTCATTGTGAAAATACAATGAAAATTGAATTCCCAATCCCTGCGGTTGACAAGGTATTAGATGATCTTCATGACGCCATTATGTCTACTATGAAGTTCATGTTGGACCTCCATTTAGTCTACAATAAAATACGAATATATCCAAAGGATATTGAGAAAATGGCATTTCGCACCCATCTTGGTCATTTTGTGTTCATTGTGATGTCCTTTAAGCTCACCAATGACTTCACTAGGATTTCTGAAGGTGAAGACGAAGGTGATGTAAAGGTTGGTGTTCTTGATGCGTTTGACCTTCGTGTATAATGTGCATTATAGCCCTTCTTCTTCTTCAAAATCCTCTTTCGATTTTCGTGTTTGCACAAGGAAGTTCTCTATATCTCTGGTGATGGCCTTCTCCCAAAAGAATCGAATTTCTGGCTTGGTGGAGGAGGAATCACAGCTTCAGGAGGTGTGTCACTTAAAAGCATGAATTTTCAGCCTTTCATAGATTTTTCTGCTATCGCCCGATGATAGGTAGCTATCGCATATGATATCTTCTCAAGCTGTCACGTATCCCACGCTGCGATAATTATGTCGAAAAATTATAGATCATGGATGATCGTGGCGCTATCGCATGACAATAGCACTATCGCCTGACAATACATCCAAATAGAACGCGATGTGGATGGATCGTGTGGAACATGGTCATTGTCACACTGATGTCATTTTCGCTATCACCGACGATAGTAAGCTATCGCCCTGCGATAGCTAATCTTCAGCTTTGCCATCCGAAACATTTTCAGATTGTAGATGATGTCCTCTTTCTGCAATGGGGTGACACATTCCATAACTCTTCCTGTATTGAAAGTTATGGCTATTTTAGTACTCAATAATCAACACTCCTCTTTTTGTTGTTTCTAAAGTGTACACATCCTTGGGTCATACCCATGATCGAAGACTTCTCCACACTCAACATGTACAACCTGCACACTATAAACACACAAAGACTAGATAAAATACGTCACGATATTTGTTATTCTCAAATCAAGAGACATGGGATGCATGCTCCAACATCTTGAATTGTTGACTTTGAGTTCTACCTTGACTGGCCTTACCCTTGACGAATATGGGTTGTACACAATCTCTGCTCTTTGCTAGCGATGTAGGATCTCGGAAAGAAACATCCAACCCCTATTCGGCGAGCTGCTTTGGGTGAATATGGGGGTCATTCAAAACTCCTAGCCGACTCTTAGACTCTATAAATAGAGAGGGGGTGACTCATTTTGGGGGCAGCATCTCTGAACTCGCATGGGATGTCGTCGACTACTGAGGAAGTATTTGACGCGAGTATTATAAAGCTGGAGGGGTTCCTGAAGACTATGGCTTCGAAATAGTCTTGTGCGGGCGACAATGTTGTTGAGCTTCGTCTGTTAAAGAAGAAGAAAGTGAAGAAGAAGAAGATGCTTGCTTCCAAGGAAGATAACCCACTGCCTGCTCCTGAGAATGTCGCCCCGCTCACTACCGAGCCTAAGTTCCCTACAAGTACTTAGAGAGTGCTCGATCAGATGGGCCTTGTAGATGAAGTGGAGCAACCCGCTCCTCAGTCACCTCGCCCTTCTGCAAAGCAGATCCCTCCTGCAATAGATCTCGCTGAGTCATCGACCCAAGCCCGACCAGAACTCTCCCATTCACGAGGTTAGGTCTTTGCCACCTCGTATTCTAGATAGGTCACCCTTTGATCTTACTCGCACTGGCGATCTTTTCTCTTCACCTAGTTTCCCGATTACTAGAGCTCCGAATGAGCCTCTATCAATGCCTCCTCTGAAATAAATTCCTCCGATCATCCTTGAAGCTTAACCTACTCAGCGAGCTCGTCCACAAGTATGGATCAACTTTGGATCTCCAAGAAAATTGTTGGGGAAGCAAATTCCCTCCATGGGCGACAAGCAGACTCCTCTCGAGAAGACCTCACAGTCTAGGCTGATCGAGGTGCCTCTACTAGTGAGTACCTCGAAGCCATCTGCGAGCAACCTTCCACCCTCGACTCCTTTGCTACCATCCTCTTCTACTCTGCCTGATTGTTGAAGTTGGTGACTGGGCGGTCTGGCGGTCTGTCTTGGCGGGTTGAAGGCCGCGCGGTCTGGCGGTTTGTCTCAGCCGGGTTGGAGACCGGGCGGTCTAGCGGTCTTCCCTGGCGATCTCTCTTCTTCTCTTGTGGTAGCCGTGCGGTTAGCCCTTCTGTCTAACCGCGTGGCTTGTGCGGTTTATTTTGTATAGTCCGCTTAGTCCTGTAAATTTTTAGTCCCACATCTCTTATCTGTATTCTCTCATCTCTCCTTCATTCTATATAAGGGAGGGCATACCTTTGTAATAGATACCTTTTTTTGGATAATAAAGTTTCACTTTAAATCCATTTCGGCTTGTTTTTGTTCGGATCTTACATGGTATCAGAGGACTCGATCTACTCCTCCTGATTCTGTGTCTTCCTGTCCGCGCGGCTTGTCGTGACGGTTTGCACCCTGTCCGCACGGCCTCTTCCTCTCCTTGTTGCTGCCCTCTGTGTGCGCGACGTTTTGTCTCTTCTAAGTCGCCGCCTCTTCTCGCAGCACCCTGTTTTGTCCTGCTTCTGTTCGCGCAGCCTGTCCTCTAGCCGTTCGACTTCTTCCCCTCTGCTTGTGTCTGCAGCTTGGTCGTGGCTTTTCTGGCCGCTGGTTCCCACCGTTGTGACCGCTGCAGCCCGTCTTTATCCTATCCGTGCGGGTTGTTTCCTAGCCGCCCGGCTTCCTTTTTTTACTGCTCCTGTGGCTCTTTCTGATGCCTCTACTGCCACCACCCCTGTCACCAATCCGGCTCCGCCTCTTCCTCCTACTCCTTCCGGGAACCTTGGGACCGTTTTCAAGCTTGTTGGCTCCAACTACCCAGATTGGAGCGTCTCTTTCACCTTTCTTCTTCGATCACAACGCAAACGCCACCATCTCGTTGATGACCCACCTCCTATCACTTCGCCTCTTTTTGATGAATGGGATGCAAGTGACGCGCTTGTGCGTACTTGGCTCGCGAACAGTCTTTCCGATGAGTGCCTTCCCGTCATACGTCATGATGAGACGGTCAAGGCCGCTTGGCTTCATCTTGCCGCTCTGTACTCCAAGGGGGCTCAGACATCCCGCATCTATACGTTGTATGCGGACCTCTTTGCCCGTCCTACCTTGTCTCCTACTGCTGCCTACCAACAGGTTCAGGCTCTTTGGGCTGAGATTCTTCAGAATCGCCCCTTTTCTGCGGATTTGGCTCAACAACACAAGCACTTCTAGGAGCTTCTGGTTGTGTGTTATCTGCTCCGGCTTCCTGATACTTATGACATGATCCGCCAGCAAATTCTGGGTGAGGCCGAATCTCCTACCTTAGATGCCACCGCTGCCCGCATCGTTGCTGTCACCTCTCTCCTTCAGCGCCCCCTTTTGCCCGCTCCTTCTCCACCACCGGACAACTATTCTCATCACACTCAGCGGAGTGGCTCTGGTAGCCGCAGTCACCAGTCCGACAGTCGTGCTTCTTCCCGCTACCTCTGTTCTCATTGTGGCTGAACCGGCCATACTTTCGAACGCTGCTGGACGAAGCATCCCCATCTTCGCCCCTCCGGTGACTCTTCCAAGCCGTCTGCCTCTGTTGTAACATCCTCAGGTAGTGCCCACAAGGTGACTCAAGGTAAATGGCTCATCGACTCTGGTGCCACTAATCATATGACGGGCAATCCTCAGTGCTTCTCTTAACTCGAACAACATGATCGGTTGCCCCCGGACCTAGTTGCGGATGGTTCTCCCTCCCCGGTTCATGGGACGGGAGTGGTTCATGTTACTCTGTCACTACGACTAGCGGACACTCTCTATGTGCCCAAGTTTCCGTGCAATCTGTTGTCTGTTACCTCTTTATTCAAACTGCTTCAGTGTTCTGTGACCTTTACACCAACTTCTTGTTCTTTTCAGGATCCGAGCTCCCACCGGACGATTGCTACTGGGACTGAGAGTGGCGGCCTCTACTTCCTCGACAACGTTTCTGCCTTGTCCGCCTTCTCCTCTTCATGTACGGATCTTCTCTAGTGGCATCTCCGCCTCGGTCATCCTCCACCACGTCTTCTACATCAGCTTCTGCCACACCTCCCTCTGTCTAGTACTCCTCTCCAATGCGACGCATGTCAACTCGGCAAGCATCACCGTTCCTCCTTCCCGCCGAAGCACGGACGGTGCTCTACTCGTCCTTTTGATCTTGTCCACTCCGATATCTGGGGACCTGCTCCTACCCTCACCATTGGTCGGGGTAGTTCTTATTTTGTAACTTTTATAGATGATTTTTCTCGATGTACTTGGGTGTATCTCCTCCGAGATCGCTCTGAACTTTTAGATGTATGGATATCTTTTTATCAGTTGATTAAAACTCAATTCAATGCTTGTATTAAAACATTTCGCTCCGACAATGCTAAAGAGTATCTGAGTCATGCTTTTACCTCTTTTTGTGTGCAACATGACATTATTCATCAGACTAGCTGTGTTTACACCTCCCAACAAAGTGGGGTGGCGGAATGCAAAAACCGTCACCTCCTCGATGTGGCTCGCACATTGATGACCCAGATGCATGTCCCTCGCTCGTATTGGGGCTATGTCGTTCTCCTTGCCTGCTACCTCATCAATCGCATTCCATCCACCATTCTCCACGGGAAAACACCCTTCTCCATTCTGTATCCGGGCAAGGAGCCTTTTCCTCTCCCTCTCCGCATCTTTGGATGCACTGCTTTTGTGCATACCCCATCTGCCACCCGTGACAAGCTCTCCCCTCGCTCCACCAAATGTGTCTTTCTGGGGTACTCCATGTTGGAACGCCCTATTACTAATTTGGGTCAGGATCACTATGTCTCTAGGAATCTTTGCTTGACCTCCTGTATAGCTCAATAGGTCAATTAGAATTGAGTCTAAGGGTTAGAAGACTAGGTTTGGAAGCTGCCCTGAAGACCAGGATTCTCTGTCTGGAGACTAAGTCTGATCGTCTAGCTCAGCACGACGATTCATCGAACTCCGATCGACGATCGTCTAGCTCAACCTCGACAGATCGTCGATCTCCATTCGGCGACCGTCTAGCTCAACTTCGACAGATCGTCGAACTCCATTCGACGATCGCTGAGCTCAACTTCATTATATCGTCGAACTCCATTCGACGATCAGTGAGCTCAGGTCGACGACTTTGACTCTGCTTTGGATCTTTATCTCTGAGCTCAGTTCGACGATCTTGGAGCTCAGATCGACGATATTTTGCTGCTGTATGTTTCCAGATCGCTGAGCTCAACTTGACGATAGCAGAGCTCAGTTCGACGATTTCAGATAACTTCCAGGATGTTTCTACATTCAAATTCAAATCAGTTAGGAGTTATTCTGCAATTAATTCAGAGATTTCCTAGCCGTTCTCATTCATTTCTGGACCAAGTTTCAAGGGATTTTTCAAGGAATGTTTCTGTGGACTTTCCTACAGGAGAGATTATGCAATTAAGGATGCAATTAATGCAGGCTAATGACTATACTTGACAGAGAATGTTATTCTACTCTGTACTAGAGAATAAAAGATAGAATTTTTTTTGAATCACTCAGAGAACATAGATTACAGAGACACATTCAAAAATTCTTATGTCTAAAAGAATTCTGAAGAACACACATCCAAGGAGATCAAGCTTTCTCAAATCTTCAGATCTCTTTAGTTTTCAAAGTGTTCAAGGCTAACATATTTTCAAGACTCCAGACATTCAACATTTCAGCTATTGCTAAAATCATCTATTGCTGGAGTTCAATCTTTGAAGGCCTATCACCCTCAGCAAAGCTTTTCTTCCTGAAGATTTCAAGGATTCAGGGGGAGCTTTGACATCAACAATCCACATAGTCTTCTCAGTTGTTTGAGAAAGAGAAGACTGCCATCACTCTCTCACCTCCTCTCTGTAAAGGGTTTCTCAAACTCCCTTCAAAAGTTTGAGCTTGGTTTTTGAGCACCTTGTCAAAAGCTCATTGGTGGCAAGACACCTGATCAAAAAATCTGCTTTGGTTTTTGAGCACCTTATCAAAAGCTCATTGGTGCCCAGGACACCTGATCAACTCATCCTGCAGTGGATTCCTACCTAGGGTGGTAGAAGAGTGGATGTACCCAAGTTTAGGGGAACCACTATATTTCCTTGTGTCTTCTGGTTTTGCTTGTTTTCATTTTTGTTTCTGGCCTTGATTTTTCTGTGCTTAGTTTTTGTTTAACTTAGTGCTGTGATTAGATTCATTATTGCTTCCCTGCTCACTCTCATTACAACAATTGTTGTAAAAAGTTTCAAAGCACCATATACTATATTCACCCCGCTCTAGAGTATATCAGATCTAGCTGCACTTTCAATTGGTATCAAAGGGAGGTTGGTTAAACATACCATACCTGATTGGTTGTACAGGCTAACACCTGAACCTAAAGATCCCAAACTAGATCTGCCTTTCTTTAGTATTCTATTATTAGATTTTGTTTTCACAAATCATGTCCCAAAACAAAGATTATGCTAGCACCAGACCTCCAGTGTGCAATCTATCCAAGTTTGCACTCTGGAAAGCAAGGATCATACTTTACATGAATTCTATTGACGAATATATCTTTAATTCTGTTTTGACAGTGTGTCCAAGACCCCCAGAGAACACAAGCACAAATGATGTTCCACCTCCATCAGGAACAGATGCTGACATCAAGAGATGGAAGGTAGCTGATGCTAAGGCTATGAACATCCTAGCCCAGATAATGTCTGATGACATATTTCAAAAGGTAGCTGAATGTAATTCAGCCAAGGAAATTTGGGACAAGATCTCAGAAATAGTCTCAGGCTCAGCTGATGAGAGAAAGGATAGAAGATCCCATCTCATCTCTCAATATGAGAATTTCAAGAAGGGAGAAGCTGAGTCAGTGGGAGACATGTACAACAGGCTAAGTCTAATTGTCAGTGAACTCAGGACATTGGACAAAGAGATCTCTCTAACAGAACTTAATGACAAGATCCTAATGTGCTTCCCCAGCACTTGGGATTCAAGAATCTGGCCAATTAAGGATGCCAGAAGTCTGAATGAGATCACTACTAAAGCTCTATTGGGTAAGCTCAAATCTTATGAGCTACTCATCAAAAATAGAGAGGAAGAACAGAAGGCTGCCTCACCAGCCACAAGAAAAGAGAAGACCATAGCATTCAAGGCAACTGAGGATCTGCCTGAAGATAAAGCTACAGACAATGATGAACTACTCAGTCTGCTGGCCAAAAGATTTTTCAAAATGGACAGAAAGGACTTCAGAAGAAGATCATATAAGGAGCAGGATAAGCCAAGGTATGACAAGTCCATTAGTAATAATAAAGACATTATTTGCTTTGGTTGCAGGAAACCAGGGCACATAGTTCCTGACTGTCCAGAGAACATGAATAAGGACAGAAGGGACAGGAAAGAAAGAAGAAAGGAAAAAGACTCCAAAAGGAATGGCAATGGCAAACCTTCTTCAAGCAAAAACAAGCATACAAGAAAAGGGTTTGTTACTGAATCCTGGAGTGAGACAGAAGAAGAGTCAGAAGCCTCATCCAGCTCCAGTGATGATGAGGATGATGCAGAAGAAAATGAGTTCTGCATGATGGCAATCAATGCCTCACAGCACAATTCAGAGGAAGAGGAGTCAGAGTCAGACTCCGAGACTCAACCTGAAGAAGATCAGGTAATTGGTTCTTTTGATTTTAGTTTAGAAGATTTTAAATCTGAATTTAAAGCACTGTGTTTAGACCTGCTAAAGTCTGAGAAAGAGATTATCTCTCTCAGAAATCAATTATCTGAACACAATACTTTAAAGTCAGAAAACCTCAAACTCTCTCAGGAGTTGGAGTGCTGTAGGGAACAGATAGCCTCACTGAAAAGTGAGCTCTCTGAGGCCAAGAAGCTTGAAGACTCCCTCAATGGGAGAAGCATCAAGCTGATGGACATCACAAGCACATTGAACTCCAGATTCAACAGTACACTGGGCTTGGGTGCTTCGTCCAGCCAACCTATAGTCCTAACAACTCCAATCAAATTCATTTCTGACAAAGGGAGTTGTAGAGGTTGCTAGGAAAAATTCTGATCTGCCTTAGAAAACTAAGTTCCAGCAGAAATTGTCGAACGTAGGTCGACGATCGCCGAATGAAGATCGACGATCGCCGAACACAGCTCGACGATCTCAGGCAAAATCGTCGAACGCAGATCGACGATCTCAGCCAAAGTCGTCGAACGCAGGTCGACGATCTCAAATACCTGACCTCAGCCATAGTTGACCGTCGAATGGAGCTCGACGATCTGACCCAAGATCGTCGAACGCAGCTCCAAGATCGTCGAACAGAGGTCAGAGCTCTGGAAAATTTTTCAAAGGCAAATCAAAATTCAATCCTAAGGGTCCTTCATCCCAAATCTTTAACCCTTATACTGAATGGATTTTACCTCCAAGGAGATATCATCCTGAAGGATATAAGAGTCAACCAGGGATGTCTTTCATTTCAGAATTTAAAGGTTATCAACCTAGGCCCAAGGTAAACTGGGTCAAAAACAAATGAATTGTCTTATGTGCAGGTGAAGACCTATCCAACATCTAACCAGCAATGGTATTTGGATAGTGGGTGCTCTAAGCACATGACAGGGAACAGGGACATCCTCACATCCTTCAGAGCCAAGCTTGGACCCAAAGTTATCTTTGGTGATTCAAACTTTGGACAAACTAAAGGATATGGTACAGTCCAGATTGGATCAGTAACTTTCAAGAAGGTAGCTTATGTGGAAGGACTGAAGCACAACCTAATTAGCATCAGTCAGTTGTGTGATGAAGGCTACCAGGTGACCTTCAGCAAAGCCTTATGCAAAATCAAGTCAGAGGACAACACAACTGTGTTGACAGGTAAAAGGAAAGGTAACATCTATCTAGTAGATTTTCTTTCAACTGATGTAGATATCTGCTTGTTTAACTCTGTCTGTAGACCAAATGTTTTATGGCATAAGAGACTAGGACAACTAAACCTTAGAACTATTGCTAGGCTATCCAAGGATAACTTTGTTAGAGGACTACCTTCTGGCCCGTACAAGAAAGAAGGACTCTGCAGGGCTTGTCAATTAGGCAAGCAAACTAAAAACAGCTTTAAGTCACTTAATAAGAGTGATTCACCTAGGATATTGTATCTGTTACACATGGATCGTTTTGGACTCCATCACAGTACAAAGCCTAGGAGGGAAATCCTACACTTTAGTAGTTGTAGATGACTTCTCTAGATTTACTTGGGTGTTCTTTCTAAGGAAGAAGTTTGATAACTTTAAGTGTCTGACAGAGTTTCTCAAATGTATAAAGATTGAGTTCAATACTCACATTGCCCTGATCAGAAGTGATCATGGGACAGAGTTTGATTCTCTTCTTATGCAAGAGTTCTGTCAGAGTGAAGGGATCAGACATACTTTCTCAGCTCCTAGAACTCCTCAACAAAATGGGGTAGCTGAAAGGAAAAATAGAACCCTTATTGAATCTGCCACCACATTGTTGTCAGATGCTCACCTACCTCTATCCTTTTGGGCAGAGGCAGTGAACACCTCCAACTATGTGCTGAACAGAAGTCTGATACATAAACTAAAGGGAAAGACTCCCTATGAATTACTCAAAGGGAAGAAACCTAAAGTTGACTATTTTAGAGTCTTTGGTTGTATTTGCTACATTCACAATAATGATAAGAAATATTTAGCAAAATTTCAAGCCAAAGCTGATGAAGGAGTGTTTCTGGGATACTCCATGATCAGCCAGGCTTATAGGGTCTATAATAAATCATCTTTGAAAATTGAGGAATCTGTTCACATTTCATTTGATGAAACTAACATGTCTTTCAAGGAGAAGATTTCTTCTACCATAGAACCTTTGCAGGAACATTCTCTAGTTGAAGACTTGAACAAGTTACAGGTCACTCAAGAGGATGAAAGCAGTGAAGATGAAGGGAATGCTCAACATAATGAAGAACAACTTGAAGAGCTAGTTGTTGTACCACAAGAGGAAACAACAACACAGGTTGGTGAACAATCAACACCCCCTGTTGATTTAGTAACATCAAGAGACCATCCAATTTCCCAAATAATTGGAGAAATCTCAGCTGGTGTGCAAAACAGAAATCAGGTCAACCAAAACCTGTTGCACACCTGCTTCCTATCTCAAATTGAACCTCAGTCCATTCAAGATGCAGAGCAAGATCCACACTGGATCATTGCAATGCAAGAGGAGTTGCATCAATTTGAGAGGAACAAAGTATGGGAACTAGTGCCAAAGCCTAAGGATCATTCCATTATTGGAACAAAATGGGTATTCAGAAACAAACTGGATGATCAAGGAGTAATTATAAGGAACAAGGCAAGGCTAGTTGCTCAGGGATACTCTCAAGAGGAAGGAATCGACTACGACCAGACTTTTGCACCTGTTGCAAGATTGGAAGCCATCAGAATATTTCTAGCTTATGCAGCTCACAAAGGCTTCAAAGTATATCAGATGGACGTCAAAAGTACTTTCTTGAATGGAGACATCAAAGAGGAAGTTTATGTCAGACAACCTCCAGGTTTTATCTCTCCAACTTTTCCTGATTATGTTTTTAGACTGAACAAAGCATTATATGGTCTCAAGCAAGCTCCTAGAGCATGGTATGAGACCCTAGCATGCTTTCTCTTGGAAAATGGTTTTATAAGGGGTAGAGTAGACCAAACTCTTTTCATTAGAACTCATAAGTCTCATACCCTACTAGTACAGATTTATGTAGACGATATCATTTTTGGCTCTACTAACTCCAAATTGTGCAGAAGGTTTTCTAACCTGATGCATTCTAAATTTGAGATGAGTAGCATGGGTGAGCTATCCTTCTTCCTAGGATTACGAGTCAAGCAACATGCTGAAGGCATCTTTATTTCTCAAACCAAATATGCAAATGAACTGGTTAAGAAATTTGGTATGTCGGAGGCATCTTGTATGAAAACACCCATGCCTACTAATGCTGTATTGGATGCTAATGAACATGGGAAACATGTTGATCAGACAACATATAGAGCAATGATTGGCTTTTTACTGTATCTTATAGCTAGTAGACCAGATATAATGTTTGCTACATGTATATGTTCTAGGTTCCAAGTTAGCCCTAGAGAGTCACACCTAACATTAGTAAAGAGGATTCTCAGGTATGTTAAAAGTTGTCCAAATCTAGGTCTCTGGTATCCCAAAGATTCAGCATTTGAGTTACCTGGATTCTCTGATGCTGATTATGCTGGATGCAGAATTAACAGGAAAAGCACCAGTGGAACTTGTCAGTTCCTTGGTGACAGACTTGTCTCTTGGTTTTGTAAGAAACAAACATCTGTGTCAACTTCAACTGCTGAAGCTGAATATATGACTGCAGGCAGTTGTTGTTCACAAATCTTGTGGATTCAAAACCAACTCATAGACTATGGTTACAACTTAGAGAAGTCTAAAATCTTTTGTGACAATACAAGTGCTATTTCTATAGCTCAAAATCCAGTCCTCCATAGTAGGACAAAACACATAGAGATTAGGCATCATTTCTTAAGGGATAGTGTTGAGAAGAATAAAATTGAATTACAATATATCCCAACTGATTTACAAAGGGGAGATATTTTCACCAATCCATTGGATGAAAAGAAACACACCTTCTTCCTAAATCAGTTAGGAATGTTAGATGGAGAAAGTCTTAAATAATATCCAAGATTTTGAAAGCTTAAAAATTGACCAAGACTAGGCAAACATTCTGATTTTTTTCTTAGTGTCTAGAATTTTTCTGATCTCTGAACTGCGCTCGACGATTTGCCCCCAAGATCGTCGAACGGAGGTCGACGATTTCCAACAATCATCGAACTGAGTTCAGCGTCTATCAGATAGTATGAACTATCTCTTCCGGTCAACGATCGTCGAACGGCGCTCGACAACTATGTTCTCTGAACGATCGTCGAACGGAGCTCGACGCTCTCCAATATCGTCGAACGGAGATCGACGATGTTGAAGACTCTTCAGATTCCTTTAGAAGCCTCAATCGTCGAACTGAGTTCAACGATCTTTCCAATTCTGCGTCGAACCCTAATATAAAACTCTTTTTTCGCCGTCGTTCTCATTTGCGCTTTCGATTTCTCTGTAAGAATTTTCTTTCCCTCCAAACAGTTCCACACTTGGTCGTTTTGTTTGTTGAATTTCTACAGGTACCCATGGCTGTGTCAGTTGCTGTTCTTGCTGCAATGAAGTTTGATGCCGGTTTTGACATTGATATAGAATCCTTCAGCACGACTGACCAGATTTTTCAAGATATACTGGGTTTGTTCAAGGACCAGAATCTGTCTGCCATAATGACCACCAGGATCAAGCTGGCTTCTGATGAAATAAAGGAGTGGGTTTATACTGCCCATAATCAAGATAACAACACTATTGTTGGGTCAATAGCTGGAACTCAGGTACCCTTGACCCCAACCATTCTATCAGAAGTTTTTGAATTGAGAAATGGAGGAGATTCTGCTGAGTTATCTAGAGAAGAATATTCTGAACTGCTTGCCAGGATGGGTCATCCAGAGGGAAACCCTAGCAAGCTCTTCAAAAGGAACCTGTCTGTAGAGTACAGGTTTCTGGCAGATGTGGTTGGAAAAGTGCTATTGGCAAAGCACTCTGCCCATGATACAATATCAAGATATCAGCTCTGCCTCATGGGAGCTCTTGTGGACAAGAAGAATCTGAATTGGGGAGAGGTTTTCTTTGACCTCATCAAAAAGAAAATCAACAAGAGTTTTGTTAACTTTGGGAGAATCCTTGGAGTATTTCTGCAGCACAGGTGCCCTGCCTTGCTGGTCTCCTCTGGAGTTCATATCAATGCCTCCAAGAGATTGTCTTGTGCCCTCTTTGGAAAGTGGGACAGACAAATAAGCAAGCCTAGCAGGCCCTCCTCCAGTACCCCTTCAGGCACAAGAACTCAAAGAGTCACTCCTCCACAGGTCTCTGCCCCTGCAAATGACCTGGCTGCTGCTGTTGCATCTCCTCCTCCTCCTCCAATTCCATCTCTTCCCATACCATCCACCACTCCAGCTCCATCTACCATCATTATATCCAGCCCATCTCCAACATCAACACCATCCCCAGAACCTAATCTACCTCCACCAGCAGACCAATTCCACCCATTATTCTCCTACCCTCCACCAGATGTCACCTATTCACCCTCTCATCCATCCTTCACCCTACTTGATGAGTCCTTTATGGATGATTCCCCATCATCTCCTCCTGAGTTACGTTCCTCCTCCACTTCATTTCAAGACCTCCTACTCCAGATCATTGATCAACCAACATTCACCCCATCTATCTCCATCCATCTATCCTCCATATCCACCTTGCCAACACCTCAGCCATCCCTTCCCCAATTCTCCAGCTCTCCACTTCCAGAACCTTCAGCTGCTTCCATACCTTCTACCTCTGCTCCAGCTCTTGAGCAAGTAGACCTCTCAGCCCTTGCTGATAGGCTGTATGAGCTGCTTGCCCCCAGACTCTCTCTATTGTTGGAGACCTCCTTGGCTCTTCTACACCTGTTAGTGGCAGCCCTTTCTGCCAGGCTCTCTTCCCTCTTCCCTCAGGCAGCACCTACAGTAGTGTGCCTTGATCCAAACATGTCTGCATCTAGGCAGGGGGAGATGCCATATGAAGTGAATCTTCATACTGCTGCTGCTGCTTCTGTAAGCTCTCTGTCTGCTGTTGCTGTTAGTTCTGCTTCTTCTGCTGCTCCTCTTGTTGCTGTTGCTGTGCCTCAAGCACAAAGTCAGATTTCAACTGCAGTCCTTGCAATAGACCTCGGGTCTTTGCTATCAGCTTTTGATTCTGCTTTCTTCAGCTGTCTGCCTGAGGTTAATGTTGTCCAGCCTCCAGAAGACTTATCCAAGGCACTTGTGCCATTTTCTTGCTGTGATCCTAGCATTATCACCTCTTTTGTAAATTCAGTAATTGCTGCTGCTGCTTCTTCTGAAGAAAGGATTGGTGTTGCTTCTGAGAATATTGATACTGCTGCTGAAGTTCCTGCTGTTTCTGATGAACCATCTTCCAAGGACATTCTGATGTCAGAGGCCACTGAATTTGACCCTTCTGCAGTCCTTGATGATGTTCCTTCTGTTTCTATTGCTGATAGTGAATCTGCTGTTTCTACTATTGTTAGTGAAGCTGTTGCTGTTGTCACCTCTCCAGAGCCTGCTGCTGCTGCTATTGTTGTTTCTACTTCTACTCCATCTGCTGCTTCACCCTCAATATCTGCTGCTGTTTCTCCTGTCACTATTTCAACACCTGCTGCTACAACTTCTGCCTCATCTGCTTCTGCTCAACTTAAGAAGGATCTAATGAAGAAAATAGATGCTCTCTATGATGACCAGAGTTCTGAATCTGATGAATTTAAAACAGACTCTGATGATTCTTCTGCTACCATTGCCAGGAAAAGGAAGGCAAGGAGCAAAGCAATGAAGAGGGTACCTCCTGCTAAAGTTAAAGATAATAATGATATCCCATATTACATCTTACATGACTGCCCAATCACTGAACACTGGATGCAATACTCTAAAAATCAGCTGAAAGCAATGAAGAAAAAGAGAAAATATGAGAAGGGTTCATCCCAATTCTAGCACTCTCATCCTCCTCCGCCACCTCCTCCTGATGCAGGTGCAGGTGGAAGCTCTACAAGTCAACCCCCAGCCAGAAGTCAGGCTCCCTATCAACCTCATGCCAGATCTTACCACAGGGAAAGCCAATCCAGGGGTTCACATTCTAGGAGAGGAGGATATAGAGGTAATCAAAGAGATATTCAAGTATATTCCAAAGGGTACTCCAGGCAATACCCATATTCTAGGGGAGGACAAATTTCTTCTGATACAACTTCTGGTCCTTTCCCCTACAAGCTGAAAGAGACTGTGTCTGCCAGGCCTCCTCAAGACAATCCCTCCAACAGGTATGAGCCACCTGTACCTTTTGAGGACCCTGAAAATAATCCAGCTACTTGGACTGCCAGATTAAAGGAATTAGCTGCACTGGACCAAATTAAGAAGGCCAGAGAACAAGGAATAGATTCTTCCAACATTTCTACTATGTCTGAACAGAGACAGAAAGAACTAGAGAGATATGCTTCAAATAAATTCTTTGATGCTGACAGATACATGGAATTACATCCTGAAGCTGTGGTTCCCAGGCCTAAAAAGCAAACATATTTGGGTGCAGCAGATGATACCAGATCCAACAAGGAAGCCCTCAATCCTAATAGAGAGATTAAACTTGTTAAAGGCAAAGAGAAGAAATGATTCTGTAAGGTGACAATTTCTGTGATTTCTGACTGCTATTTGGATGATATATATATCTCTGTGATTCTGCTATGTCTAGATGTTGTTTTTTTGTTTTGCTGATTGTATGTTGTTATTTAAATTTTTCCAAAGACTGTAAATAGTAATCCTAACCCAAATAGGGGGAGATTGTTGGAACACCCTATTACTAATTTGGGTCAGGATCACTATGTCTCTAGGAATCTTTGCTTGACCTCCTGTATTGCTCAATAGGTCAATTAGAATTGAGTCTAAGGGTTAGAAGACTAGGTTTGGAACATGCCCTGAAGACCAGGATTCTCTGTCTGGAGACTAAGTCTGATCGTCGAGCTCATCACGACGATTCGTCGAACTCCGATCGACGATCGTCTAGCTCAACCTCGACAGATCGTCGATCTCCATTCGACGACCGTCTAGCTCAACTTTGACAGATCGTCGAACTCCATTCGACGATCGCTGAGCTCAACTTCATTATATCGTCGAACTCCATTCGATGATCGGTGAGCTCAGGTAGATGACTTTGACTCTGCTTTGGATCTTTATCTCTGAGCTCAGTTCGACGATATTGGAGCTCAGATCGACAATATTTTGCTGCTGTATGTTTCCAGATCGCTGAGCTCAGCTCGACGATAGCAGAGCTCAGTTCGACGATTTCAGATAACTTCCAGGATGTTTCTACATTCAAATTCATATCAGTTAGGAGTTATTATGCAATTAATTCAGAGATTTCCTAGCCGTTCTCATTCATTTCTGGACCAAGTTTCAAGGGATTTTTCAAGGAATGTTTCTGTGGACTTTCCTCCAGAAGAGATTATGCAATTAAGGATGCAATCAATGCAGGCTAACGGCTATACTTGACAGAGAATGTTATTCTATTCTGTACCAGAGAATAAAAGATAGAATTTTTTTTGAATCACTCAGAGAACAGAGATTACAGAGACATATTCAAAAATTCCTCTGTCTAAAAGAATTCTGAAGAACACACATCCAAGGAGATCAAGCTTTCTCAAATCTTCAGATCTCTTTAGTTTTCAAAGTGTTCAAGGCCAACATATTTTCAAGACTCCAGACATTCAACATTTCAGCTATTGCTGAAATCATCTATTGCTGGAGTTCAATCTTTGAAGGCCTATCACCCTCAACAAAGCTTTTCTTCCTAAAGATTTCAAGGATTCAGGGGGAGCTTTGACATCAACAATCCACATAGTCTTCTCAGTTGTTTGAGAAAGAGAAGACTGTCATCACTCTCTCACCTCCTCTCTGTAAAGGGTTTCTCAAACTCCCTTCAAAAGTTTGAGCTAGGTTTTTGAGCACCTTGTCAAAAGCTCATTGGTGGCAAGACACCTGATCAAAAAATCTGCTTTGGTTTTTGAGCACCTTATCAAAAGCTCATTGGTGCCCAGGACACCTGATCAACTCATCCTGCAGTGGATTCCTACCTAGGGTGGTAGAAGAGTGGATGTACCCAAGTTTAGGGGAACCACTATATTTCCTTGTGTCTTCTGGTTTTGCTTGTTTTCATTTTTGTTTCTGGCCTTGATTTTTCTGTGCTTAGTTTTTGTTTAACTTAGTGCTGTGATTAGATTCATTATTGCTTCCCTGCTCACTCTCATTTCAACAATTGTTGTAAAAAGTTTCAAAGCACCATATACTCTATTCACCCCCCTCTAGAGTATATCAGATCTAGCTGCACTTTCACTCCACCACTCAGAAAGGCTATTGTTGCTTTAACCCTGTTCTTCGTCAGCAGTTCGTCTCTGCTGACGTTACCTTCTTCGAGAATGCCTCCTACTTCTCGGCTGACTCCTCCTCTCTTTCCCCCGCTACCTCTCCTCCTTCCCCGGCTTCTGACTCTCCTGCTATTCCCTTCGTTCCCTCGTATCCTACCGAGATCTCCACACCTCCGCCATCTTCGTCCCCTCCTCTCGCTCACCTCACTCTCCCACTTCTCCACCTCCGTCTCCATCCTCTCCGCCGTCGTCGCTCTCCTCTCCCGGGCCAGCTCTCTCTGCCACGGACGCTCCGGATCCTGAAGGGGCCGCCGACCTAGATCTCCCTGTGGCTCTTCGCAAAGGGGTGCGGACATATACCCTACACCCCCTTGCTACTGTTGTTTCCTATGATCGTCTTACCCCTTCTCGCAGGGCCTTTGCGCTAGCTATCTCTGCCACTGCCACTCCTCGTTCCTATCAGGAGGCCCTTGCTATTCCCCACTGGAAGCTGGCCATGGATGAGGAAATGGCGACCCTCACGGAGCGGGGTACATAGACTCTTGTTCCTCCTCCCTTCGGTACTGATGTTGTTGGTTGTCGCTGGGTCTTTGTGGTCAAATTTGGCCCAGAAGGCACTGTGGATCGGTATAAGGCTCGCCTTGTTGCTAAGGGCTTTACTCAGACCTATGGGGTTGATTACTTTGACACCTTCTCCCCCGTGGCTCGTCTCAGCACTGTCCGGGTCCTTCTCTCTGTGGCATTCAATAGGGCTTGGCCGATTTCTCACCTGGATGTCAAGAATGCCTTCCTTTATGGTGATCTTCACGAGGCAGTTTACATGGAGCAACCTCCTGGGTATGTTGCTCAGGGGGAGACACGAGTATGCCGACTGCAGAAGGCAATTTATGGCCTTAAGCAGAGCCCTCGAGCTTGGTTTGACAAGTTCAGCGGCATCGTTGCGGCTGTTGGTTTTGCGCGAAGCTCTGCTGATCACTCTCTCTTTATTCGCAAAACTCCCTCGGGGCTGGTTGTTCTTGCTGTGTACGTCAATGATATTCTTCTCACTAGCGATGACCAGGAAGGGGTAGCCCTGACAAAGCGACATCTTCGCCAACATCTGATCACGAAAGATATGGGCTCTCCAAAGTACTTTCTGGGGATCGAAATCTCTCGGAAGCCCGACTCCTTAGTTCTCTCTCAGCGTAAGTATGCCCTTGATCTTTTAAAAGAGGCAGGGTTGACTGGAGCAAAACCTGCCCGATGCCTCATGGCAACTAGAGAAGACAAAACCTAGATAGATGATTCGCCTCCTCGTTCAGATAGTTCGCGGTATAGGCATCTGGTTGGTAAGCTCATATATCTCACAGTGACCAGGCCCGACATTTCCTATGCTGTGGGCAAGGTGAGTCAATTCATGAAAACTCTTAGGGACTGCCATCTACAGTCCATCTTGCGGATCTTGGAGTATGTCAAAGCAGAGCCTGGGAAAGGATTACTTTTTCAGAAGAATGGTCATCTGAGGATTGAAGCCTACTCAGATACAAGTTATGCTGATGACAAAGGGGATCGCAAGTCAACCTCAGGTTTTTGCACCTTTGTTAGGGGAAATCTGGTGAGCTGGAAGAGCAAGAAGCAGTATGTTGTCTCTAGGTCCAGTGCAGAAGCTGAGTATCGCAGTATGGCGTCGACCACTTGTGAGTTAAAATGGCTGCGGGCTCTCATGCTAGATTTAGGAGAGGTCTACAACCATCCTCTACCTATATTCTGTGATAACAAGGCAGCCATATACATCTCCAAAAATCCGGTCTTCCATGAAAGAACAAAGCACATTGAGGTCGACTGTCATTTCATTCGTGAAGAGATCTTAAAGGGACAAATTTGCACTCCCTTTGTTACTTCTGATAAAGAGCTGGCTGACATCTTCACCAAGTCAGTTTCCGCCTCGTTTCTTCATGTTTGCGACAAGCTGGGCATGATCGATATATATGCTCCAGCTTGAGGGGGAGTGTTGAAGATGGTGACCGGGCGGTCTGGCGGTCTGTCTTGGCGGGTTGAAGGCCGCGGGGTCTGGTGGTTTGTCTCAGCCGGCTTGGAGACCGGGCGGTCTAGCGGTCTTCCCTGGTGATCTCTCTTCTTCTCTTGTGGTAGCCGTGCGGTTAGCCCTTCTGTCTAACCGCGCGGCTTGTGCGGTTTATTTTGTATAGTCCACTTAGTCCTGTAAATTTTTAGTCCCACATCCCTTATTTGTATTCTCTCATCTCTCCTCCATTCTATATAAGGAAGGGCATACCTTTGTAATAGATACCTTTTTCGGATAATAAAGTTTCACTTTAAAACCATTTCGGCTTGTTTTTTTTCGGTTCTTACACTGATGTCCACTCCAAGTCGCAGGGCATGGGATTTGGGACATCGTAGGGCTTCTTTGCACTGTGAGTAGAAGGGAGACATCTGGACGGACGTGGCAAGGGGAATGTTCCCCATATCTCGAGGACCCATGGGATGTCGCCACCGTAGTTTGCTTAGCCAGACAAGGATCGTCGTGGGAGATCCTCGGCTAGGTGACGAGATCCTACTCATCACAGTTCTTCTCCTCATCATAGAGATCCTGCAGTCCCCACGGGGAGATGAGGACTGATCCTCCTCGAACAAGTAATTCTTTGTTTATGCATAGTTGCTACTCTCTGAGTTTGGTCTTTGCTAACCGAATGACTATTTCCTCTTTTTGTAGGCCACTATTCTACTCCAGGGAATACGTTCATTGACTCCCTCAGACTTCCATCGCATGAGTACATGGAGTGAAGTGGTCGCGCCTACATGGATCTAGAGGCTAAGCTCGACCACCAGACCATCTACGTGCCTCATCATCGCATCTCTGCGCTGGAGGTCCAGATAACAAAGATGGAGGAGCTCGGGGAGCGATTGACTGGCGCGGAGTCTTGATCCTAATGAATATTGAGCTGGAGAGGCGAGTTTTGTCGATCTAGCATTTCCAGCAGCTTCATCATGGCGAGCTTATCGGTATGCAGACGAGTATGGGCTCGACGGGTAGGCTGACGAGGATTGAGGACCAATTTTGGAAGGGTAAGGAGGTGCAGCCATGATGATTGAGCACTTCAGGCATGCACGCAATGTGTGGTGGGTATGTCGACATCCTCCCCTTCCATATCAGCGCCCTCCTATGCTTTAGGATTTTTCTTCATTGAGTGTTCGCCTATGGCGACTTTGTAATAAGAATATGTCTTTGAATTTGTAATTTCTATTTAGCAAGCTTCAATCTCGCATTTGATTTATTTCTTGTGCTTTGCGATGATGCTTCTGGTGGCTTCCTTTGAATTTTGCGATTATAGATGTTAGGTGCGTAGATTCATCGAGTAATTCAAAAGATTTTATGCAAGTCCTCGTGGGGTGAAATTGGCAACTTCCTACATGAAATGAGTCAGTCGAGATGTTATTTGATACTCGCAGTGAGTTTCCCAATACCCTCCCCCCGACCTCCGCCTATAAATAGGGGGCGTATGTATTTATTATGCTATCAACAACCTATTCTTCCTTACCCTGGTTCCTTTCTTTATCGCCACCTATACTTGCACTTCTTCTATTAATGCTCTTTGAGATGGGTTATGACACTACAACTTGGATCGTGGGGCATGTTATGAATTTTGCTGATGTTGTCTTCAAGAAGTCGGTGACCGATTATAAGGATCTGGAAGACTTCATCAAGTGATTTTTGCAGGAAGGATACTCAGCGAGTCTTCCTTACGGAGGGGAGCGACTGAACATCGTGTTGGAAGATGAGCTCATCCTCCCTATTCACCACTTTGAAGTCATCCTGCTAGATACTTCGGTACATCGGGCGTCCTCCCTATTCACCACTTTGAAGTCATCCTGCTAGATACTTCGGTACATCGGGATAGTCCCTGCCCAAATCATGCCCAACATGGTGGCAATGATTATGGGCTTCTTTGCTTCCTGCAATCATAGAAGATCACCTTCAATATCTCAGTCTTTTGGAATATCTTCACCTTCACGGCGACCAGCAAAGGGGTCGTCTATCTGAGCAGCCATGTCTGCACCCTAGTCAACACAACGAACAAAGTTCATTGCTTGGGCGAGTGACTAGACATCATCACGATGAATTTGAAGGAGTTCCTCGCCAACCGTAGCAGCCATCATAGGAGTCCTTCGATCCACGTTTGCTCGAAGGGCCAAGGGAGCAACTTGTTGAAGCTTTCCGAGGTAGCAAGTTTGATATTGTCTACTGACGACAACACGTCAATCAGTTGGGTCAGATCTTTCCAGGAGAAGTGAACTGCTAAGCAAGATTTCTTCATACTCGCATCCTTTTGCTTTTTTCAGCTTTGTCTGCAGCAACTAACTCTGTTTTTTTTCTTTCAATAGCTTCTTGCATTCTCTTGCGCGAGCATCTCCCCCTGGCGAAGGAGGTCGCTGCTTCTTGGAAGGACATGCGGGATATGCCTTGGAATGTCAAGGAGACGTCGAGGACCCCGATTAACCTATCCTCGGTCACTGAAGATGTTCGGGGGCCCGATGATACATGTGCTTCATTTATATGTGTTTTGACACTTTATGATGATTACTGCACTGCTTTCATATTATGTTTGATCTGACACTAATCATAAAATGAGTATTATGATATGTCATATGTATCTTGTTGCGTCTGCCTTATTTTGTTATTTGCTTTACTGATTATGATACGTCTAGATGTATACCCATATATTAACATATCACATGATGCTGACACAACACTTTTGTTTGACTTATCAATTGAGCGGTTTAATTTGTAAAATTGTGTAGAATGGTTTGTTTACAGGTCCTTGCTAGAGACTATTGACCGACTGGACAACTGAAACTCTTAATTAAGTTTTAATTAAAAAAACATTTTAAAACCACAACAACTACGCTAAATTTTTCATCTTGGAGCCCATTTCCAAATCTACGTTCAGGTTAAATGGGAGCGCGACATGTGGCAAAATCCTGACTGTCCGAGAAATCCCGCTATTTCAAAAACAATTGCGCTCATTTCCTTCTGTTGCGTGAACCTTTTCAGGTTACAAACCTGCGATCTTCCCTAATCTTCGGTGAACTTGCGCTGAGCCTCACCGTTTTCTTCTGCATTCTCATCGTGATTCTCCTAAAGTTTCTCCCGACACTCCTTGACATCATCCAAAAGTAACGCCTCACATATGTTTATGGTTTCTTTTCTTAATTTACGGTTTACGCATGAATGTGGGAGATAATCTCCTAGAGATCATATTTCCTGGAGATCATATTTTATATCCTGGAGATCATATTTGATCTCCAGTAGATCAAATATGATCTCTAAGAGATCATTTTTGATCTCCATCTATGAGGGAGATCATTTTTATTCTCACATTGGTTTAGGGTTTGTTTGCTTACTTTCGCCAACGCATGAATATGTAAGCAAATCTCCCAGAGATCGTTTTTGATCTCCAACCAGGAGGGAGATCATTTTTGATCTCCAATTGATCATTTGTAGTCTCCTGGAGATAATTTTTGATCTCATAGAGATCAATTTTGATCTCCATCCAGGAGGGAGATCATTTTTGAATTTTTCTCACATATGATGTAAATGGTTACTCCTTGTCTGGTAGATATTAATGGAGATAGGTGGAAGCCGTCATTTTTTAAGTTAGATGTGTTATTTTCCAAAATTTATTGGTGAAGTAGTGAATATAATTGATCGACTACCTGCGGAGGAGAACAAAATGCTGATGGAAATAAATGTATTGCCCATATTCACTGATCCAAAGATTCCACAGAACATTCCACTGTTGTATTACTTAGTTTTTATGTATGATACAAGCAAAGATACATTTTCCATTGCATCACAGGAGTTGTCATTTACCCCTAAAGATGTAGCAGTCATTATGGGTCTACTAAATAGTAGAGAGAACATATGTATGCAGCTGAAATCGTATGTTGTTTGGAACATATATTATTGAACCATATAAAAGAGCTAAAATATCATCTCATGATGATAATATTATTGAACCATATAAAGAAGATTATCTAGGAAGGAAGCTTTTATTCACGGAGAAAAGAGATTTTATCCATGTTATGAAGAGCTCCATTCCTTCCAAGATACAAATCAATTTGATTTTATATGGTAATTAAGTTGGTATTCTATTATATATAAGAATTTTGTTATTTGCACTAATATTTTAGGAATCATCACTGGATGAAACATTATTGTCTTTAAAGATTCAATGAAAGACCTCCTTGATTCAACTCACAGTTAGACTAATAATCCAAATATAAGAATAGCACACAAAAAATATGTATGTAAAAAATGATTATGATATAACAAAAAGATTTAATCTTCAATATAAAATAAAAATGTTTATCTTAGACATCAATTATTAATTGGCAATGAAACTAATACAACTAAATCTTGTTGGATAATCTTCTTCGAGTGCAATTTGCTCGTTGAGATTTTACATTGATTGAGACATGATGTCAAATGACATTTCTTTAATTGGATCTTCATTTGAGACCGTGGAAGCCAGTTTTTTTCTTTTAACATTATGTTTCTTCCCTGAAATAGGGAAAAATTATATTATCAAATGCTTTTATAACAAAATAATATACAATGAAGAAAAAACTAACTTGGCTTTTCCCAGTGATCTTTTAGTCGAGCATTCAAAACACCTTTTGGTTTCAAGCGAGGTGGATCCTTGATTGAGTATTTTTTCTTTATGTTAGAACCTGCCATATTATTATCTAAGCACAAGTCTGCATATTGAAATATTTCTTCCATTGCATCTAAAACATAATTTTTGGTAATTTCACACTTTTCTACACGTAGAGCTAAATCATACACATCCTAACACATGATTTTCAAAAGCAATGCTAGAGAAATATTCATTTCACTTCAAGTTATCATGATGATAGATGCTCCTCTTTGCATGTACCATCCACCTTCAAAATAAATATTTTTCTAAAATGCTTGTTAAATTTTTACGAGTACACGCTTTAAGTGCATGACTACACAAAATCTCATTTGTTTCAAACTTGCACCAAGAACAACTTACATCTAATGTCTTTAAATCCAAGTCAATCATCCAATGTTTGTTATTTTTAGCTCGATCACACCACCGTATCTCCATAATGCATAAGCTTTCACTTGTCATGTACTCATTTTCAATGAATAGACTGAATGACCCCACTTTGAAGTCCTCGTAAAATTTACCATACATTGTTCTTGTGTACATCTTTGAGACTTGTTTTGAGATTGCACAGTTTCTAACATCAACATGGACAATCCACTGCTTGTATATGAAATTCTCTTCTTTTTCTCCATTTATATAAAACAATCAGCCAAAGAAGAAGCCTTTGTAATTGTATGACACACATTGTTTATGAACTCGCTCCTTTGAGTAGACAAAATACCATGATCAAGAACATTCTTATTAAATTTTGTGCACATCTTTTCTTTTATTTTGTAGAGATCATTCAACAATTTGTTCTCTTGAAGGTTCCCAAGAACAATGATTCGACCCCAAGGTTCTTCAAATTCTTCAACGGTACTGTTAACCCAGAAAATAGCGATCCTTCCCAAGGTTGCCAGCTCGCTAGTCATGGCCGGCTCTGGGTTCTTCCCTGGAGGTCGCGTCGTCCAAGGATGGGCGGACAGGCTTCCCTGTCCGCTCAGGCCGCACGTGTAACGACCTAGGGAGGACCCACTAGCGCCGCCCGACCCACCAGCAGCCCATGGAGGACCCATGACACCACGGTGGTACAGCTGGAATCTACAAGTCCTGCAGTTCGTACACCCCAAAGCATCTCCGGTCTGTTTATCAGCACGGTGCACTGTTGTCACGGGGTCTCGAACCCGCAACCTTGATAAGAAGCCTTTAATACCACTCCTCATCTGTAGGATTTCACGTGTAGTGGTCAGGCGAATTTTTAAAAAAAAATTCTCAAACACCATACAATACACAAGGATCGGATATCCCAAAGCAATGCAAAAAGGCTTACCAAAAATAAACCCTAACTCATCACATCTAATCCATCACATGCGTTAGAAATTATACCTCTAGAGAACAATCTCTAGGCGGAAGAGGAAAACGTGCCCGAGAAAATGACGGCGATCCCACCGCAACAATGAGGCCGATCGCCTCGCCTCTTGGTTCACCTTGAACCCGAACAACGACAAATCTCTATTCCGTTGACGGGGAATAGAAACACTAGCTTAGAACTTCTCTCCTCTTGCACCGATGACTCCAAGTGGCCGAACCACACTAGTCGCCGGGTAGGGAAGAGAAAAACGAAGAAGGATCTGAAACCGCTGTGGAGAAGGTACAGACTCAAACCAACACACAAGCTTCGGCCGACCGAGAAGAAATGCCTAGGGTCGGTGAGCTGCAGGGCGATGGCGGCGACAAACTTGCCCGGTGAAGGAGGAGCGGCCGCCGAGGCTTTGGCGACGGCAAGCTTGCCCGGTGACGGAGCAGCGAGTTGCGATGCCGGCGGCAAACTTGCCCGGAGGCAGAGCGGGAACTGCGCGACGGTGGCGGCCGGAAGCACGAAATCGCAAAACCCCCTGTTCAACCCTCTTTTGCGGCTAGGTTAAGAACCCGTGAAAGCTTCTCCTCCTTCTCTCGCTTTTTAACCCAGTTTTACTTATCCTCTATATATATATGAAATAAATTTATATATAAATCTATATATATATATATTATATATATACATACATTTATATATATATATATATATATATATATATATATATATATATATATATATATATAATCCCATAAACCAATCACTGTGCACTCCTACCCAAATAATTACGACGACTCGCTCTGTCATAATTCTTCTTTTTGATAGCGCACAGGAATTCTATCTAAGCATGTCCAGTCACGACATTAGTCATTCGCACTTACTATAGTACTTAGATTAAATGTTCCATAAAATCAAATACTCCAAATAAGCCGAACGCATGCTGTTCCCGTTCATTTGGTGCCACCTTAAAGAGGAACCATGTCGTCGAGACTATAATATAACATCCTATATTATGGTCTATAAGAGGCTTTATCACTGCATTACAGTCGCCCCAACAACATGGTAACTAGGTAATGCAATGAACGACCTGTGTCTATTTCTTTGTCACATGATATCATAAATATTGTGCAAATTTGGACTGTGTCATATCGCACTATATTTGTCTTTCTTGGTCTCACAAGTGAGTTGTATTTATAACTACGTTAGTTATAATGCATGCTATACAACCTCGCTCGGCCAAGGGGCCCGACTATATCATTACCAAGATAATTTGGGGATAAAATGATAGTTCGATGTGCACATTACATACGCGTAAGTATGAACAACGAATCATAGTATATATATCATTATCAGAGGATAGTTTTCAACTATAATCACGTCGCCCACACTGACACGCTAAATCTACATATCTTGTATCTCCAACTAATAGACACGTTGTAAACACTATTGACACTTAACACATTCCACATAATGCTACAACATAAAAAAGGTCACTCTCAATATGTATGAAATCACACGCATACACACTCATATGATTAAACGATAATCATTTATCAACATTTATAGAACTCAAATGTACTTTAATCGATATGACAATCTTAACTCGGAAATCAATGTTCCTTTTTGATTACCACGATTGTGAGGATAACTTAACATTGCATGACTTAATAAAAACCAAGGTTCTATGGTTCAAGACCAAGCGCATCTTCCCAAACCTTACACGATACAAGTCATATAATCAAGGAACAACATGTTACAACATTCTAAAACATGAACATAAGTAAATAGAAAAAGATAACTGTCAAAACACCACTTCCTTCATCATCACCAACTGAGCTACAACTCAGTTGGTGATGAGGAGTGGTATTAAAGACTTCTTATCAAGGTTACGGGTTCAAGACCCCATGGCAACAAAACACCGTGCTGATAAACAGGCCGAAGATTCTTTGGGGTGTACAGCCTACAGGACTTGTAGATTCCGGCTGTACCACCGTGGTGCCATGGGTCCTCCATGGGCTGTTGGTGGGTCGGGCGGCGCTAGGGGTCCTCCCTAGGTCGTTACAAAAACTGTCACAGCCAGCATTTTCACCTCATAAAATAACTTATCAGAGTAAGAGAAAATGCACGTCATGATGCCACGTCAGCAGGGGATAACTGCGGACGCTCAGGCAGACACCAACCTAATCATGAAGAAAGATTCTTTAAGTTATTTTAAGGAAAATCAGTTAAGTGCAGAAGTTAGCCGTATCACTCGGCTTAGTGGCTTATCTAGTCCACGAATCAAAATATAATTATACGCTGCGGAAAAATACTTGTTTAGATTGACTCCAACATCCTACATGAGTACAAACGTCCCCAAAGGACAACTCATGGTATAATAGTAGTAAGGATAGCTTTTACGGTCGCTAAATATAACAAGTTAGAGTTTTTAAATTATGCAGTGCATGAAGTAATAGTAATAGATTTTATTCTTAAAAATACCTAACATGCATTCCTAGCATAAATCCTCACAGAGAGCAAATAATCCACATCCACATATAAAGAAATAAGCAGCTAGCAAGTATCAAACAAATAACAATTCTATGGGCGCCAACAACTGACACGAACCCACTTACAAAAAAGTAAGTCTGAACCAGTAACTAAAAGAAACAACAATTTAAAACTTAAATCGCGCGCCGCGACTCCAAAAATGCTCCGATTGCGACGAAACTTGATGAGCATGTCCAAAATTACATAACTAATATTCCAGAAGCAAAATTTTCCCATTACAGCAAGAATTCGGCCAACTCGACCGCACGGACGCGAAAATTCCTTAACGGCATTGTGTCGTCAACTCGACATTAAAAGTAACGCCACGACATCATAAATATGACGTTGCCCATTCAAATAAAATCATCGAAAAAAATCGGGGGTGTTACAGTCACTCCCCCTAAAAGGAAGTTTCGTCCCGAAACTTAGCACAACTCCAAAACCAAATCAAAACGATAAAATCAAACATAACTGAAAACATAACGACATACCCGAAACTACGAGAAGAGGTGCTGATGAGATTCCCTCATCGCCGATTCCAATTACCACATCACGCTCTCGACGTGTTGATTTCTCCAAAGAATCTTGACCATAGGGATGGTCTTTCTTCGTAACACACGCTCTTGAGAATCTAGAAAACGAACAGGTTCTTCCACATACATAAGGTTGGGCTAAATCTGGGGTTTAGAGTCGAGGACTTGACGATCACTACGAACAGAATTCCGCAACCGGCTCACATGGAACACATCATGGAGACCAGCGAAGGTTGCAGGCAACACAAACCTATAAGCTGACACTCCAATGCACTCAAGAATCTGGAAAGGTCCTACATGTCGGGGGTCTAACTTATGGTTCCTTCCAAACCTTTTAATGCCAGACATCAGAGAAACCTTCAGAAAAACCAAGTCTCCAATGACAAACTCCAGATCGACTCTTCGTTGATTAGCATACTTCTCATAGCGCTCCTGGGCCACACAGAGCTTTTCTCGAATATGAGTCACGACACAATTCATCTCCTCAAGGGCTTCCAGACCTAGCAACGGTCTCTCACCAACTTCAGCCCAAAACAATGGGGTTCTACAACGCCTCCCATATAAGGCCTCAAACGGGGCCATCTGCAGACTCTCTTGATAACTATTATTGTATGTAAACTCCATGAGTCTGAGATGCTCATCCCAAGCACCACCATGATCCAAAATATAACACCTGATCATGTCCTCCACGATCTGATTTACTCTTTTCGTCTGAGCATTCGTCTACGGATGATAGGCGGTGGAATACCTTAAATCAGTACCCAACCCCTCCTGTAAACTCTTACAAAAGCGAGACGTAAATCTAGAGTCCCGATCTGATACAATGTGAAAGTGCAGCTAGATCTGATATACTCTAGAGGGGGTGAATAGAGTATATGGTGCTTTGAAACTTTTTACAACAATTGTTGTAATATGAGTGAGCAGGGAAGCAGTAATAAATCTAATCACAGAACTAAATTAATCAAAAGCTAACCAAAGAATAATCAAGGCCAGAAACAAAAATAAAGACAAGCAAAACTAGAAGACACAAGGAAATATATTGGTTCCCCTAAACTTGGGTACATCCACTCTTCTACCACCCTAGGTAGGAATCCACTACAGGATGAGTTGATCAGGTGTCCTGGGCACCAATGAGCTTTTGATAAGGTGCTCAAAAACCAAGTTCAAACTTTTGAAGGGAGTTTGATAAACCCTTTACAGAGAGGGGGTGAGAGAGTGATGGAAGTCTTCTCTTTCTCAAACAACTGAGAAGACTATGTGGATTGTTGATGTCAAAGCTCCCCCTGAGTCCTTGAGATCTTCAGGAAAAGAAGCTTTGTTGTAGGGTGATAGGCCTTCAAAAGTTGAGCTCCAGCAAAAGATGATTCCAGCAACAGCTGAAATATTGGATGTTTGGAGTCTTGAAGGATGTTGGCCTTGAACACTTGAAAACTAGAGAGATCTAAAGATTGATCTCCTTGGATGTGTGTTCTTAAGAATTCTTTGAGACAGAATATTTTGTTGAAGATTACTGATGTCTGTCTGTGTGTGTCTGTGTATCTATCTGTCTGTCTAAGAGATTCAAAAAATTCTTCTCTTTTATTCTCTGATACTGAATGGAAAAACATTCTCTGAGAAGAATAGCCGTTGGTCTGCATTAATTGCATCCTTAATTGCAAAATCTCTTCTGGAGAAAAGTCAATAGAAATATTCCTTGAAAGTCCCTTGAAACTTGGTCCAGAAATGAATGAAAACGGGTAATAAATCTTCAGAATTAATTGCAGAATAACTTCTTAACTGATTTGAATTTGAATCTAGAAACATCCTTGAAGTTATCTGAAAACGTCGAACTGAGCTCTGCTATCGTTGAACTGAGCTCAGCGATATGGACTAATACAGCAGCAAAATATCGTCGATCTGAGCTCAAAGATCGTCGAACTGAGCTCAGAGATAGAAATCCAATGCTGAGTCAAGATCGTCGAACTGAGCTCACCGATCGTCGAATGGAGTTCGATGATATGATGAAGTTGAGCTCAGCGATCGTCGAATGGAGTTCGACGATCTATCGAAGTTGAGCTAGACGATCGTCGATCGGAGTTCGACGAGTCGTCGTGCTGAGCTCGACGATATGACTTGGTCTCCAAACAGAAAATCCTGGTCTTGAGAGCAGCTTCCAAACCTAGACTTCTAACCCTTAGACTCAATTCTAATTGACCTATTGAGCTATACAGGAGGTCAAGCATTTGTTTCCTAGAGACATAGTGATCCTGACCCAAATTAGAAATAGGGTGTTCCAACAATCTCCCCCTATTTGGGTTAGGATTACTATTTACAGACTTTGGAAAAATTAAATAACAACATACAAGCAGCAATACAGAAAGACAAAAAGAAAAGCTGGACAAGCAGAACCACAGAGATATATATATATCATCCCAGATAATAACCAGAAATCACAGAGATTGTCACCTTACATTGTCATTTCTTTTCCTTGCCCTTAACAAGTTTGATCTCTCTGTTGGGATTGAGGGCTTCCTTCTTTGATCTGGTATCATCTGCTGCACCTAAAGTGGTTTGCTGTTTAGGCCTGGGAACTACAGCTTCATGATGCAGTTCCATATACCTGTTAGAATCAAAGAATTTGCTTGATGCATATCTTTCTAGCTCTTTCTTTCTCTGTTCAGACATTGTAGAAATGTTGGAGGAATCTCTTCCTTGCTCTCTAGCCTTTTTGATCTGATCTAGTGCAACTAGTTCTTTTATTCTTGCAGTCCAAGCAGTTGGATTGTTCTCAGGGTCCTCAAAAGGTACTGGTGGCTCATATCTGTTAGAAGGATTGTCTTGAGGAGGCCTGGATGACATAGTTTCTTTCAGTTTATAGGGAAAAGGACCAGATGTGGTATCAGTTGAAATTTGTCCTCCCCTGGAATATGGGTGTTGCCTTGAGTAACCTTTGGAGTAGACCTGGAGATCTCTTTGATTGCCTCTGTATCCTCCTCTCCTGGATTGAGAACCCCTGGATTGGCTTCCCCTATTATAGGATCTAGCATGTGGCTGATAGGGAGCTTGACTTCTAGCAGGGGGTTGAGCAGTAGAACTTCCACCTACACCTGCATCAGGAGGAGGTGGTGGAGGAGGATGAGAGTGTTGGAATTGTGAGGAACCCTTTTCATATTTCCTCTTCTTTTTCATTGCTTTCAGTTGGTTCTTGGAGTACTGCATCCAGTGCTCAGTGATAGGGCAGTCATGAAGAATGTAGTATGGTATATCATTGTTATCTTTGACCTTGGTAGGAGGTACTCTCTTCATGGCTTTGCTTCTTGCCTTTCTTTTCCTGGCAATGGTAGCAGAAGAATCATCAGATTCTGTTCTGAACTCATCACTTTCAGAACTCTGATCATCATAAAGGGCATCAATTTTCTTCATCAGATCTTTCTTGAGCTGTACAGAAGCAGATGAGACAACAGATGGTGTAGCAGCAGAGGTTGAAGCAGTAACAATAGTGACAGCAGCAGATATAGAGGGTGTTGCAATGGGAGTAGAGGCAGTAACAACAGCATTAGATATGGAAGGTTCAGGAGAAGTGACAACAACAGAAACGCCAGTTTCTGGAGAAGTAACAGCAGTAGTAGCAGTTTCTGGAGGAGTGACAACAGCAGCAGCAACAGATTCTCTAACAACAGCATCAACAGTAGAGTTATCATCAGAAACTGCAGAAGGCTCAAACTCAGGTGCCTCTGACATAAGAATTTCCTTAGAGATTGGCTCAACAGCCATAGCGGGAATAACAACAGCAGTATCAAAATGTTCAGCAGCAGTAGAGGCAACAACATCAGAAGCAACAACAATGCTTTCATCAGAAGAAACAGCGGCATATACTGAGTGGACAAAAGAGGTGATGATGCTTGGGTCACAGCAAGAGAATGGCACAAGGGCCTTGGACAGATCCTCTGGGGGCTGGACAGCATTTGTCTCTGGCAGACAGCTGAAATATAACTGATCAAAGTTTGAAAGCAAAGACCTGAGGTCTATTGCAAAGACTACAGCAGGAGGGATTTGTTCTTGAGACACAGCAGCAGCAGCAAGAACAGGAGCTGAAGAAGCAGCAATAGCAGCAGCAGCAGACAACCTCACAAAAACAGCAGCAACAGCAGCAGCAGGAAGACTCACTTCATAGGGCATCTCCCCCTACCTAGATTCAGACAAGGCTGGATCAAGGCACACTGCTGTGGGGGCTGCCTGAGGGAATAGAGATGAGAGCCTGGCAGAGAGAGCTGCCACTGACAGGTGTAATGGAGCCAAGGAGGTCTCCAAAAGAAGAGATAGCCTGGGGGCTAGCAATTCATATAACCTGTCAGCAAGGGCTAGAATGTCTACTTGCTCAAGGGTGACTGGAGCAGAGGTAGAAGATGGAGGAGCAGATGTTGGTGATGGTAGTGGAGAGCTGGTGAATGGGGGAAGAGATGGCCGAGGTGTGGGTAAGGTGGATATGAAGGACAGTGGGAGGGAGATAGATGAGGTGAATGTGGGTTGGTCAATGATCTCTTGTAGAAGATCTTGATAGGAAGTGGAGGATTAGGGTAGCTCAGGAGGAGAGGATGGTGAATCATCCATAAAGGAATCATCAATGAGGGTGAAGGAGGGAATGGAGGGTGATGAAGTGGAATCTGGTTGAGGGTAGGAGAATAATGGATGGAATTGATCTTCTGGTGTTGGAAGAGTAGGTATTGGAGATGATGTAGATGTTGGAGAGGGACTGGAGATGATGATGGTGGATGGAGTTGGAATGGTAGATGGTATGGGAAGAGATGGAATTGGAGGAGGAGGAGGAGAGGCAACATCAGCAGGCAGGTCAGCTGCAGGGGCAGAGACCTGTGGGGAAGTGACTCTGAGAATCCTTGTGCCTGAAGGAGTGCTGGAGGAGGGCCTGCTGGGCTTGCCGATTTGTCTGTCCCATTTACCAAACAGGGCACAAGACAGTCTCTTGGATGCATTGATATGGATTCCAGAGGAGACCAGCAGAGCAGGGCACCTGTGCTGCAGAAATACCCCTAAGATTCTTCCAAAGTTGACAAAACTTTTGTTTATCTTCTTCTTGATAAGGTCAAAGAATACTTCTCCCCAATTCAAATTATTCCTGTCTACAAGGGCTCCCATTAGACAGAGCTGATACCTTGAGATTGTATCATGAGCAGAGTGCTTAGCCAGTAGCACTTTCCCAACTATATCTGCCAGGAATCTGTATTCCATAGAAAGGTTCTTTTTCAAGAGCTTGCTAGGGTTTGCCTCAGAATGACCCATTCTGGCAAGCAATTCAATAAACTCTTCTCCAGACAAGTCAGCAGTATCTTCACCATTTCTCAACTCAAAAACCTCTGATAAAATTTCTGGGGTTAGAGGTACCTGTGTGCCAGATATTGATCCAACAATGGTGGAGTTGTCTTGATTGTGGGCAGTGTAGACCCATTCCTTGATCTCATCAGATGCAAGCTTGATCCTTGTGGTCATAATTGCAGTCAGGTTCTGCTCTTTGAATAACCCCGAAATATCCTGAAAAACCTGATCGGTTGTGCTAAAAGATTCCATGTCGATGTCGAAGCCAGCATCAAACTTCATGGCGGCGAGAATAGCAACAGACACAGCCATGGGTACCTGCAAAAATTCAACAAACAAAACGACCAAGTGTAGAATTGTTTGGAGGGAAAGAAAGTTCTTGCAGAGAAATCGAATGCGCAAAGGAGAACGACGGAGAAAAATGAATTTAATATTAGGGTTCGACGCAGAATTGGAAAGATCGTTGAACTCAGTTCGACGATCGAGGCTTCTAAAGGAATCTGAATAGTCTTCAACATCGTCGATCTCCGTTCGACAATATTGGAGAGCGTCGAGCTCTGTTCGATGATCGTTCAAAGAACAAAATCGTCGAGCGCCGTTCGACGATCGTTGACCGGAAGAGATAGTTCATACTATCTGAAAAACGCTGAACTCAGGTCGACGATTTCAGAAATCGTCGATCTCCGTTCGATGATCTTGGAGAAAATCGTCGAGCGCAGTTCAAAGATCAGAAAAACTCTAGACACTAAGAAAAATCAGGATGTTTGCCTAGTCTTGGTCAATTTTAAGCTTTCAAAATCTTGGATATTATTTAAGACTTCCTCCATCTAACATTCCTAACTGATTTAGGAAGAAGGTGTGTTTCTTTTCATCCAAGGGCTTGGTGAAAATATCTCCCCTTTGTAAATCAGTTGGGATATATTGTAGTTCAATTTTATTCTTTTCAACATTATCCCTTAAGAAATGATGTCTAATCTCTATGTGTTTTGTCCTACTATGGAGGACTGGATTTTGAGCTATAGAAATAGCACTGGTGTTATCACAAAAGATTTTAGACTTCTCTAAGTTGTAGCCATAGTCTAGGAGTTGGTTTTGAATCCACAAAATTTGTGAACAACAACTGCCTGCAGCCATATATTCAGCTTCAGCAGTTGAAGTTGACACAGATGTTTGTTTCTTACAAAACCAAGAGACAAGTCTGTCACCAAGGAACTGACAAGTTCCACTGGTGCTTTTCCTGTCAATTCTGCATCCAGCATAGTCAGCATCAGAAAATCCAGTTAAATCAAATGCTGAATCTTTTGGATACTAGAGACCTAGATTTAGACAACTTTTAACATACCTGAGAATCCTCTTTACTAGTGTTAGGTGTGACTCTCTAGGGCTTACTTGGAACCTAGCACATATACATGTAGCAAACATTATATCTGGTCTACTAGATGTAAGATACAGTAAGGAGCCAATCATTGCTCTATATGTTGTCTGATCAACAGGTTTCCCATGTTCATCAGCATCCAATACAGCATTAGTAGGCATGGATGTTTTCATACAAGATACTTCAGACATACCAAATTTCTTAACCAATTCATTTGCATATTTGGTTTGAGAAATAAAGATGCCTTCAGCATGTTGCTTGACTTGCAATCCTAGGAAGAAGGATAGCTCACTCATGCTACTCATCTCAAATTTAGAATGCATTAGGTTGGAAAACCTTCTGCACAATTTGGAGTCAGTAGAACCAAAAATAATATCGTCTACACAAATCTTTACTAGTAGGGTATGGGACTTATGGGTTCTAATGAAAAGAGTTTGGTCTACTCTACCCCTTATAAAACCATTTTCCAAAAGAAAGCATGCTAGGGTCTCATACCATGCTCTAGGAGCTTGCTTGAGACCATATAATGCGTTGTTCAATCTAAAAACATAATCACGATAAGTTGGAGAGATAAAACCTGGAGGTTGTCTGACATATACTTCCTCTTTGATGTCTCCATTTAGAAATGCACTTTTGACATCCATCTGATATACCTTGAAGCCTTTATGTGCTGCATAAGCTAAAAATATTCTGATGGCTTCCAATCTTGCAACTGGTGCAAAGGTCTGGTCGTAGTCTATTCCTTCTTCTTGAGAATATCCCTGAGCAACTAGCCTTGCCTTGTTTCTTACAATTACTCCTTGATCATCCAGTTTATTTCTGAATACCCATTTTGTTCCAACAATGGAGTGATCCTTAGGCTTTGGCACTAGTTCCCATACTTTGTTTCTTTCAAATTGATGCAACTCTTCTTGCATTGCAATAATCCAGTGTGGATCTTGCTCTGCATCTTGAATGGACTGAGGTTCAATTTGAGATAGGAAGCAGGTGTGCAACAGATTTTGGTTGACCTGATTTCTGGTTTGCACACCAGCTGAGATGTCTCCAATTATTTGGGAAATTGGATGGTCTCTTGATGTTACTAAATCAACAGGGGGTGTTGATTGTTCACCAACCTGTGTTGTTGTTTCTTCTTGTGGTACAACAACTGGCTCTTCAAGTTGTTCTTCAATATGTTGAGCACTTTCTTCATCTTCACTGCTTTCATCCCTTTGGGTAACCTGTAACTTGTTCAAGTCTTCAACTAGAGAATGTTCCTGCAAGGGTTCTATGGTAGAAGGGATCTTCTTCTTGAAAGACATGTTAGATTCATCAAAAGATATATGAACAGATTCCTCAATTTTTAAAGATGATTTATTATAGACCCTATAAGCCTTGTTGATCATGGAGTATCCCAGAAACACTCCTTCATCAGCTTTAGCTTGAAATTTTGCTAAATATTTCTGGTCATTGTTATGTATGTAGCAAATACAACCAAAGACTCTAAAATAATCAACTTTAGGTTTCTTCTCTTTGAGTAATTCATAGGGAGTCTTTCCCTTTAGTTTATGTATCAAACTTCTATTCAGCACATAGTTGGAGGTGTTCACTCCCTCTGCCCAAAAGGATAGAGGAAGGTGAGCATCTGACAACAATGTAGTGGAAGATTCAATAAGGGTTCTATTTTTCCTTTCAACTACCCCATTTTGTTGAGGAATTCTAGGAGTTGAGAAAGTATGTCTGATCCCTTCACTCTGACAGAACTCTTGCATAAGAAGAGAATCAAACTCTGTCCCATGATCACTTCTGATCAGGGCAATGTGAGTATTGAACTCAATCTGTATACATTTGAGAAACTCTGTCAGATACTTAAAGTTATCAGACTTCTTCCTTAGAAAGAACACCCAAGTGAATCTAGAGAAGTCATCTACAACTACTAAAGTGTAAGATTTCCCTCCTAGGCTTTGTACTGTGATGGGTCCAAAAAGATCCATGTGTAACAGATACAATATCCTAGGTGAATCACTCTTATTAAGTGACTTAAAGCTGTTTTTAGTTTGCTTACCTAATTGACAAGCCCTATAGAGTCCTTCCTTCTTGTAGGGGCCAAAAGGCAGTCCTCTAACAAGGTTGTCCTTGGATAGCCTAGCAATAGTTCTAAGGTTTAGGTGTCCTAGTCTCTTATGCCATAAAATATTTGGTCTACACACAGAATTAAACATGCAAATATCTACATCAGTTGAAAGAAAATCTACTAGATAGATGTTACCTTTCCTTTTACCTGTCAACACAGTGTGTTGTCCTCAAACTTGATTTTGCATAATGCTTTGTTGAAGGTCACATAGTAGCCTTCATCACACAGCTGACTGATGCTTATTAGGTTGTGCTTCAGTCCTTCCACATAAGCTACCTTTTTGAAAGTTACTGATCCAATCTGGACTGCACCATATCCTTTAGTCTGTCCAAAGTTTGAATCACCAAAGATAACTTTGGGTCCAAGCTTGGCTCTAAAGGAAGTGAGGTTGTCCTTATTCCCTGTCATGTGCTTAGAGCACCCACTATCCAAGTACCATTGCTGGTTAGATGTTGGATAGGTCTTCACCTGCACATAAGACAATTCATTTGTTTTTGACCCAGTTTACCTTGGGCCTAGGTTGATAACCTTTAAATTCTGAAATGAAAGACATCCTAGGTTGACTCTTATATCCTTCAGGATGATATCTCCTTGGAGGTATAATCCATTCAGTATAAGGGTTAAAGATTTGGGATGAAGGACCCTTAGGATTGGATTTTGATTTGCCCTTGAAAAATTTTCCAGAGCTCTGACCTCTGTTCGACGATCTTGGAGCTGCGTTCGACGATCTTGGGTCAGATCGTCGAGCTCCGTTCGACGGTCAACTATGGTTGAGATCAGGTACTTGAGATCGTCGACCTGCGTTCGACGATTTTGCCTTAGATCGTCGATCTGCGTTCGGCGATCGTCGATCTCCGTTCGACGATTTCTGCTGGGACTTAGTTTTCTGGGGCAGATCAGAAATTTTCCTAGCTATCTCTACAACTCCCTTTCCTTTATCAGAAATGAATTTGATGGGAGTTGTTAGAACTATGGGTTGGCTGGATGAAGCACCCAAGCCCAGTGTACTATTGAATCTAGATTTTACTGTGCTTGTGATGTCCATCAGCTTGATGCTTCTCCCATTAAGGGATTCTTCAAGCTTCTTGGCCTCAGACAGCTCACTTTTCAGTGAAGCTATCTGCTCCCTACAGCACTCCAAGTCCTGAGAGAGTTTGAGGTTTTCTGACTTTAAAGTATTATGTTCAGATAGATGATTTCTGAGAGAGATAATTTATTTCTCAGATTTTAGCAGGTATAAACACAATGCTTTAAATTCAGTTTTAAAGTCCTCTGAGTTAAAATCAAAAGAACTGATTACCTGATCTTCTTTAGGTTGAGTCTCTGAATCTGACTCTGACTCTTCTTCTTCTGAGTTGTGTTGTGAGGCATTGATTTCCATCATGTAGAACTCTTTCTCTTCTGCATCATCTTCATCATCACTAGAGCTGGATAAGGCTTCTGACTCTTCTTTAGTCTCACTCCAGGATTCAGCAACAAACCCCTTTCTTTTATGTTTGTTTTTGCTTGATGAGGGTTTGCCATTGCCATTACTCTTGGAGTCTTTCTCCTTTCTTCTTTCTTTCCTGTCCCTTCTGTCGTTGTTTTTGTTCTCTGGACATTCAGGGACTATGTGTCCTGGTTTCCTGCAACCAAAGCAGATAATGTCTTTATTATTATTAATGGACTTGTCATACCTTGGGTTATCATGTTCCTTCTATGATCTCCTTCTGAAGTACTTTCTGGCCATCTTGTAAAATCTTTTGGTGAACAGACTGAGCAGTTCATCATTGCCTGTGACTTTATCTTCAGGCTGATCTTCAGTTGCCTTGAAGGCTATGGTCTTCTCTTTTCTTGTGGCTGGTGAGGCATCCTTTTGTTCTTCTTCTCTATTTTTGATGAGTAGCTCATAAGATTTGAGCTTACCCAATAGAGCTTCAGTACTGATCTCATTCAGACTTCTGGCATCCTTAATTGGCCAGATTCTTGAATCCCAAGTGCTGGGAAAGCACATTAGAATTTTATCATTAAGTTCTATTAGTGAGATCTCTTTATCCAATGTTCTGAGTTCACTGACAATTAGACTGAGCCTGTTGTACATATCTCCCACTGACTTAGTTTCTCCCTTCTTGAAATTCTCATATTGAGATATGAGGTGGGATCTCCTGTCCTTTCTCTCATCAGCTGAGCCTGAGACTATTTCAGAAAGTTTGTCCCAAATTTCCTTAGCTGAATTGCATTCAGCCACCTCTTGAAATATGTCATCAGACATTGTCTGGGCGAAGATGTTCATAGCCTTGGCATCAGCTACCTTCCATCTCTTGATATCAGCATCTGTTCCTGATGGAGGTGGAACAACATTTGTACTGGAGTTCTCTGGAGGTCTTGGACATACTGTCAAAACAGAGTTAAAAATATCTTCGTCAATAGAATTCATGTACAGTCTGATCCTTGCTTTCCAAAGTACAAACTTGGATAGATTGCACACTGGAGGTCTGGTGCTAGCATAATCTTTGTTTTGGGCCATGATTTGTGAAAACAAAATCTAATAACAAAATCTAATAACAACAGATCTAACTAGGGATCTTTGTGTTCAGGTGTTAGCCTGTGCAACCACCAAGGTGTGGTATGTTTAACCAACCTCGCTTTGATACCAATTGAAAGTGCAGCTAGATCTGATATACTCTAGAGGGGGGTGAATAAAGTATATGGTGCTTTGAAACTTTTTACAACAATTATTGTAATATGAGTGAGCAGGGAAGTAGTAATAAATCTAATCACAGAACTAAATTAATCAAAAGCTAACCACAGAATAATCAAGGCCAGAAACAAAAATAAAGACAAGAAAAACCAGAAGACACAAGGAAATATAGTGGTTCCCCTAAACTTGGGTACATCCACTCTTCTGCCACCCTAGGTAGGAATCCACTGCAGGATGAGTTGATCAGGTGTTCTGGGCACCAATGAGCTTTTGATAAGGTGCTCAAAAACCAAATCAGATTTTTTGATCAGGTGTCTTGCCACCAATGAGCTTTTGACAAGGTGCTCAAAAACCAAGTTCAAACTTTTGAAGGGAGTTTGAGAAACCCTTTACAGAGAGGGGGTGAGAGAGTGATGGAAGTCTTTTCTTTCTCAAACAACTGAGAAGACTATGTGGATTATTGATGTCAAAACTCCCCCTGAGTCCTTGAGATCTTCAGGAAAAGAAGCTTTGCTGTAGGGTGATAGGCCTTCAAAAGTTGAGCTCCAGCAAAAGATGATTCCAGCAACAGCTGAAATGTTGGATGTCTGGAGTCTTGAAGGATGTTGGCCTTGAACACTTGAAAACTAGAGAGATCTGAAGATTGATCTCCTTGGATGTGTGTTCTTGAGAATTCTTTGAGACAGAATATTTTGTTGAAGATTACTGATGTCTGTCTGTGTGTGTCTGTGTATCTGTCTATCTGTCTAAGAGATTCAAAAAATTCTTCTCTTTTATTCTCTGATACTGAATGTAAAAACATTCTCTGAGAAGAATAGCCATTGGTCTGCATTAATTGCATCCTTAATTGCAAAATCTCTTCTGGAGGAAAGTCAATAGAAATATTCCTTGAAAGTCCCTTGAAACTTGGTCCAGAAATGAATGAAAACGGCTAGTAAATCTTCAGAATTAATTGCAGAATAACTCCTTAACTGATTTTAATTTGAATCTAGAAACATCCTTGAAGTTATCTGAAAACGTCGAACTGAGCTCTGCTATCGTTGAACTGAGCTCAGCGATATGGACTAATACAGCAGCAAAATATCGTCGATCTGAGCTCAAAGATCGTCGAACTGAGCTCAGAGATAGAAATCCAATGCTGAGTCAAGATTGTCGAACTGAGCTCACCGATCGTCGAATGGAGTTCGACAATATGATGAAGTTGAGCTCAGCGATCGTCGAATGGAGTTCGACGATCTGTCGAAGTTGAGCTAGACGATCGTCGATCGGAGTTCGACGAATCGTCGTGCTGAGCTCGACGATATGACTTGGTCTCCAAACAGAAAATCCTGGTCTTGAGAGTAGCTTCCAAACCTAGACTTCTAACCCTTAGACTCAATTCTAATTGACTTATTGAGCTATACAGGAGGTCAAGCATTTGTTTCCTAGAGACATAGTGATCCTGACCCAAATTAGTAATAGGGTGTTCTAACACAATGTTAATAGGCACTCCATGCAACCTGATGACCTCTTCAAGATATAGCTCAAATATCTTCTTCATCAAATACCCAATCTTAAATGGAACAAAGTGAGCACACTTTGTCAATCTGTCGACTATCACCCAAACAGAGTCGTGCCCACGGGGAGATTTTGGTAGACTAGTGATAAAATCCATTGAAATACTCTCCCATTTCCAACTTGGAATATCAAGCGGTGTCAATTTACCACCAGGCCTTCTATGATCAGCCTAGACATGCTGACACGTATAACATTCTGATACAAACTTCACGATATCATTCTTCATCCCTGACCACCAAACAAGTTGCTTTAGATCATTATACATCTTAGTGGAACCAGGGTGGTAGGCTACAATGGAACCATGAGCTTCAGCATAGATCTTAGCCCGAATGTTGCCAAAGGCGGGGACGCATAATCTACCCAGATACCTCAAGGTATCCAACTCATCCAAGGAGAAATCCGGTAGCTCTCCCTTCACGGTTTTATTCCGGAGGTGTAACAAATCTGGATCATCCTTCTGATGTGCTCGGGTAAGGGAAATCCAAGAGGGTTTTTCTGCTTCCAAATTAGCAGGCACAGTACGACTCCCAACCTCATCAACAAGAATTCTTCTACCAAGGACTGTACCGACAGATTAAAGATTTTAGCGGACTTTCTACTCAAAGAATCGACTAATACATTAGCCTTTCCTGGATGATAAAGAATTTCCACTTCATAATCAGCCACATATTCTGACCACCGACGCGGGCATAGATTTAGTTCCTTTTGAGTGAATACATACTTCAAACTCTTATGGTCCATATAGATCTTGCACAGCGCGCCATACAATAAGTGTCGCCACAGCTTCAGCGCACAAATTATGGCAGCAATCTCCAAATCGTGCGTAGGATAGTTTCTCTCGTGAATCTTTAGTTGCCTTGATCCATACACGATCACCTTACCATCTTGCATTAAAACACAACCAAGTCCGACGTGTGATGCATCGACATACACGGCATACTCAACTCCTTCAGTGTGTAAGGTTAAAATTAGGGCAGTACACAGTCTCCTCTTCAACTCTTGTAAAGCCTCTTCACACTTATCACTCCAAATGAATGCAGTATTCTACTGAGTATGTCTAGTTAGAGGAGCAGACAACACTGAAAATCCTTCCACGAATCTTCTATAATAGCCAGGTAGGCCTAAGAAGCTCCTAATCTCCTTAGGTGTAGAAGGTCTCTCCCATTCCATCACGGTAGAAATCTTGGTCAGGTCTACAGAAATACCGTCCTTGCTTACAACATGACCCAGAAAGGACACCTGAGGTAGCCAGAACTCACACTTGCTCAACTTCATATATAACTTATGCTCCCTCAGGGTCGATAAAACCAAACGCAAATGCTGAGTATGCTACTCAACATTGCGGGAATACACCAAGACATCATCTATGAACACAATAACAAATCAGTCCAAGAAATCCTTAAACACCCTATTCATCAAATCCATGGAAGCAGAGGGTGCATTGGTTAAACCAAAAGACATCACCAAAAACTCATAATGTCCATGCCGCGAATGGAAAGCGGTTTGGGGAATATCTGCCTCACGAATCCTTAACTGGTCGTAGCCTAAGCGAAGATCGATCTTAGAAAATACCAAGCTACCACGCAATTGGTCGAACAGATCATCAATCCTTGGCATGGGATATTTTTTCTTAATGGTTACCTTGTTCAATTCCCTATAATCAATGCAAAGCCTCATTGATCCATCTTCCTTCTTGACAAACAAACCAGGAGAACCCCATGGAGAAGAACTTGGTCTAATAAAACCACACCTCAGCAACTCATCGAGCTGAGTACGCAACTCATCCAACTCACGCGGAGCCATACAGTACGGTGCTTTGGCAATAGGACGAGTACTTGGCTCGAGATCTATCACAAACTCTATCTCCCTTTCAGGAGGAAGTCCTGGAAGACTATCAGAAAAGACATCTGGAAACTCTCGCACCACCGAGACATCCTCAAGACGTGGTGTAATGAAAGCTATTTCCAGAGAAGAGATAGAAACTAAAAACGCCTTGCAACCAGACTCTATAGCACGATAAGCACGTACCGCAGAAATAATAGGGGAAACCCTGTCCTGAAATCCATAGACGCTCATAGGTTGTCCATCATCCATCCTAAAATCCAGTCGTTTAGCCTTGCACTGGATAACCGCATCATACTTGGACATCCAGTTCATGCCTAAAATCACATCAAAATCAGTCAGGTCTAAAATCATCAGATCCTCAAAGGCCAAAAAATTGCCAAGATAAATAGGGCATCTCAGAATTCCTTGGCTAGATATCACCGAATCACCGGAGGGAAGCTTGACGTTGAAGGAGTCTCCTAATTGATCCACATTCATGCGATGTTTAACAACAAACCTCTGGGCCACAAAGGAATGAGTGGCACCCGAATCAAAAAAAACGCGCGCCCACTTATTCTGCACCTTAAACTCCCCTAAAATCGTAGTATACATAACTAAACGAACAATAACTAGGGCAACAACGATAAATAATAGGGATATTTTAAACTTGGGCTAACCTGATATCACTTGCGTAGAGTTTTGAGCTTCCTCACTGGTCATCACGTTCAGCTTTCCTTTTCCTTTATCCAGGTTTGGTGGCGGCGGTAGAGCTTGAAGTGGGTAGGCTGCAGTGGGGGCTGAGCCTGGGGGCACGAAGACTTTTGGTGTCCCTTCTGCCCGCACTGGAAGCAAATCCTTTCTTTCATCCAGCACCGACTCACATCGTGACCCTTCTTTACATAGAACGAGCACACAAGCTCTCCCTTGGGTGCACCTTGGATAGCGTGCACCTAATGTAACATCCCATTTCCGACTAGACACCCAAGAGTGGTTTTGGTCATGACAAAAGCCTAGGAAGCCCAAGGGACCAAATGAATAAGGCCAAGGTGAAAATCACCTTGGTCTGCCTATAGATCAACCTTATATCAGCAAGGGGAGATCTGAACCATCAGATCCCATCGGAAGAAATAAATAGCCACACAAATTCCCTGAAAACAGCTCTTTCGGGTCTAACACGCCCGTGTCAGCCCAGACATGCCCGTGTCGCCAGGCGTGTCTTCAGTTCGACGATCGTCGACTCATTTAGTTGACCAGAGGGGATCACGCACACCCGATACGCCCGTGTCAGATGATACACGCGCATGTCGCCAGGCGTGTACTCAGCTCAACGATCGTCGAGTTCATTTCGTCGAATAGGGGGGAACACGCCCCCTACACACCAGTGTCGCCAGGCGTGTCGTCAACCCGACGATCGTCGAGCTCATTTCGTCGAATAAAAGGGAACACGCACACCTGACATGCCCTTGTCAGATGATACACGCCCGTGTCACAGTCGTGTCACTAGGCTGACACGGCGGTTCTGGGCACAATCACCGTGAGTAGGAGAGAGAAAGCTCCATTTTTCCCCCAATGTGGAGAAGAGAGAAAGTGGCCATTCATGACCATTAAGGTGACACACCCCTCGGTATCCCTCCATTATGCTTCCATTCATCTTCTCTGATGAAATAGAGGGGATTCCAGCAGTTTCCAGAGACATTTTGAAAGTGCAGGTTAGATCTGAAATACTCTAGAGGGGGGTGAATAGGGTATTGTGCTTACTTCAAACTTTTTACAACTTTTGTTGTAAACCTAGGTGAACAAGCCAGCAAATAAAATAAACTAAGCACAACAACCTAGCAATCACAGAACAACACAACAAAAACAAAAATAAAGGGCAACCAGACGACACAAGAAATTTTATAGTGGTTCCCCAACCTGGGTACATCCACTCTTCTACCACCCTGGTAGGAATCCACTCAGGTTTTTGATCATTTGCCTGACACCAATGAGCTTTTATTCAGGTGCTCAAAAAACAAAATCTCAAGTCTTTTAGAAGGAGACTTGTAACCAGAATAATTTGGAAGGGAATTAAAACCCTGTACAGGAATTGAAAAGAGGTGATATTGTCTTCTCTTTCTCAAAGCAATTGAGAAGACTTATGAATGATGTTAGCAGAATTTTCTCCCCCTGAGATCTTGAATGTATCAGGAAAGCTGGAGCACTGCTATAGGGTGATAGGTATTCAAAGACCTAGAATGCCTGGGCCAGAACTTTTCTTCAGGAACTTTTTTAACTGATTGGTATTTGTTGTCCTTTGAAGTTGTCCTGTGAATTGGAAGAAGAAGACTCTTGATTGTGATGGGTTGTTCTTCTTCTTCTTGTTGAAGTTGTTCTCTGGTCAAGGCTGATTGCAGTAGAACTTTAGATTTCTGTATGATTGTTCTTCTGTGCAATCTGAGTGTCAGTCTGATTGTCTGTATTGCTTGCTGTACTACTACTATTACTGATTGATTCTTCTCTCTTTTCTTCTTTCTTTTTGACTGACTAAAAACATTCCAAATTTGAATGTTGAGCAGTAATTACAGTCGGCCTGGGAAGGAAGCGACAATCAATAATTTCCCTAAATGTCCCATGGAAAAATGGTATGTGATAATCCAAGATTAATGCGCGTTCCAACGGTAACATTCCGAGAAGATCTGGCATTAATTGCTCAGGAATCATCGCCAAGAAACGCGACGGGAAAACTGAAGAAGACCTAGTCTGGAATCGTCGACCGAAGAACACAATTCGTCGAGCTGAGTTTGAGTTCGTCAAGCTGAGCTTGAGTTCGTCGAGCTGAGCTTGAGAGAGTTCATCGACCGGACAATCTTCATTCGTCGAACAGAGAATCTTCATTCGTCGAGCTGAGAACCATCATTCGTCGAGTGAAGAAGGATTGTGGACTTAGCCAAATATTCTGCATCTGCTGATATCCAGTGTCGACATTAGCTGGTGTCGACTGAGTGATCTTGGTGTCAACTCAAATCTTCTAGTGTCGACATAAATTTGTGTTGACAGATATCCTGGTGTTGACATAAACTGTCTGGTGTCGACATAAATCTTCTAGTGTCGACACAAGCCCTAAGTGTCGACACAAATACTCTGAGTTCAGAATTCGTCGAGTAGAGTACTACATTCGTCGACCTAAGAAGCTTACTTCGTCGACCTGAGAAGCTGAGAACTTGAGGTCTAAGTTCGTCGAGCTCAGAATCTAATTCGTCGACCAAAGCTTGGAGCTGGACTTAGACAAATTCTGAAGTTATCCTGACTTTGGCTTGATGTAGAACCTCAACATTCGTCGAACAGAGAACTAGGATCGTCGAGCTCGGCACTAAGAATTGTCTCACGATCGTCGAGTGCAGAACTTCTTTCGTCAAGCTGAGTTCGACGAACGTTGAACTCATTTTACTTAGACTTGAAATCCTCTAAGTCTGGAGTCTCTGATGGTCTTGATGAAGGCTGGTCCATCTGATGTTGAACCTAAGGACTTGACCTAGACTCTAAGACACAAACTTGACCCTGGCTATACATGTTGGGTCACATCCTAAGTCAGTGAACCTAGCCCAAATCAACTAGGGATCTAACAATCTCCCCCTATTTCGGTGAGGTCACTAACAGAGACTCAAAAAAGAAATAAACAGATAAACAAAGCAAGAAAAGAAATATATCTGGCAGAGAATTACCAACACATGCAGCAGATATATATATACACAACTTTGTTTAAGCAGATAACATAGTTCTGAAAGAAAGAGCAGAAAGAAATTAAAATAAAGTTTACTTCTTCTGCTTTTTCTGCTTGGACCTGTCTTCTGCTGTCTGCTCTCCTGGCTTTTTGAAAATGATTTCTCTCTTTGGATCTGAAGCCTGAGCCTTTGTCATAGTCATATCAGCTGCCCCAATAATATTCAATGATGTAGCTCTGGGGACAACTGCTTCTGGATGGAGTTTCATATAGTCATCAACATTAAACAGTTTATTGTCTTTGTCAAACCTTATCAGCTCTTCTTTTCTGTACTTTGACATTGTTGTTAATACTGAGGTGTCTTTTCCTTCAGCCTTGGCTTTGTTGATCAAAGATAGTCCAATTAATTCCTAGTATCTAGCCATTCTTGCAGTATTTGCAGTTTCAGGATCTTTAAATTGAATTGGAGGAGAGTAAGGCCTTTTTGGACTGTCAGCTTATTGTGCTTCAGAAATTTGTTGCTTTTGCTGTTGATGTTGTTGTTGTTTACCTGATGATGGCTGCCTCTGCTGGCTGCTTCCAGATGATCTCCCTGAATGTCTTTGATATGTTTGCATGGGGGCAGATCTCTGGGAGCTAGAGCCAGAGGCACCAGCTGCTGGAGGTGGAGGAGGAGGTGGATCCTTTCTGAATCTGTGCACTGGAGGAGGGGAATATCTCCTACTTCTCTTTCTTTCCTTTTGTTGGTTCTTGGATAGCCACATCCATGCAGGCATTCCCTTATATGGAGCAACATTGTGCAGAATGTAATAAGGAGTGTCTGCAGTGGGATTTGGCTTAGGTACTGGAGGAGGAGGAGCCTTTCTTTTCTTTGATAGCATTTTCTTTTTCTTACTGGAAACATCTTCATCTGAGTCATCATCATCATCATCTTCACTGTCAGAATTAGAACCCTGAGGGTTATCATACAAGGCATCCAAAGCTTTTAGAGTTTTAGAATCAAGAACAGCTTTTCCTGGAGGAGGGGCAGAAGGTTCAGGAACTGAGGTTTCAACAATAATAGAAGAGGGAACTGTACAGGAATTAGAAACAGTAGGGACAGAGCCTTCAGCTGCTGCCTTATTCTCTTCTTCAATGTCAGCTAATATAAGCTCATCCAAATATGGCATAGGAGAGTCATCCATAACAAAACTTGTGAGATATCTTCTGGAATGACTTCTGGACTAGCTGAAGAGATGGAAGCTAGAGCTGGAATAGCAAAACTATCACAGAGTTGCTTAGCAACCTCTGGAATAACTAGAGAGGTGTAGGGTACAATAGCCAAATGTGGCTTAGTAGAGGGTAGCTGTACAAAAAGAGTATCAAAATTTTTCAACAAAACAGACAAATTAACTGTGGGATTTAACTGGAAATCACCAACAGGTTTTATTTGCTCAACTGACTCATCCAAATCAATGTCAGTGTCCATAAAATGAATTAATTCAATCATTTCAGAATCAAAATCTGTCAAAATTTCTGCAACTGTATCTAAATCTGCATCTGCTGTAGAGGGAACTACTGCTGTGACTGCTACTACTACTGCATCTGCATCTGCTGCAACTTCATCACTGAGCATCTCCCCCTGCCTGGGTTCAGGAGAACCTGGAGCCAGGCCCCTGAATGAAGAGGGGGCAGCAGAGAGAAGAGAAACTTGTGCAGATAAAGAATTGATGGAATTCACAAGAGGTGTAATGTCCTCTGTGATTAGGGATTTGATGAGGGGAGTGAGCAGGGATATGAGTGTAGATATAGTGGGGGATTCCAGAGATGGAGAGAGAATGGTTGAAGATAGAGAAGTAGATGAAGGAAGGGGGACAGATGGAGGGGATAGAGGAGGAGAGATATTTGGTGTGGCAGAGTCTGTGGGTATGTTGTAAGATGGAATGGAGGATAAGTGAGGCGGAAGAGGAGACTGAGGAGATGTAGGAATATGAGTCTCATGAGGTGAAGCTGGAGGTGTTTGAATGTTTGTAATGTCAAGAGGTGGAGATGGAGGTGGAGTAGGCACATGAGGATGTTGGGGGGATTTAGGTGTGGTAGAAGGAATGGAAGAGGGAGGGAGTTGTTGAGTTGGAAGTGCAAGAAGAGATGATGGAGATGGAATGACCTCTTCTGCAGGGAGGGGACTGACCTTTACAGCCCTGGTGCTCTCAGAAGGTTGGATGGAAGAGGAAGAAGCCTTTGAGGGCTTGGAGATAGTCCTCTCCCATCTGCCAAACAAGGTGCAGGTGAGGCGCTTGCTGGCATTGATGAAGATGGTCGGGGAGACCATGAGTTCACCAGCCTTCTCTTGAAGGAAAATTCCCAAAATTCTGCCGAAGCAGACCTCTTTCTTGGTGTTCTTTTTCTTTATCAACTCAAAGAAAATTGTGCCCCAGTTGACATGTCTCTTGTTCACCACTACGCACATAACCATGAATTGGTAGCGGGTGATGTAGTCGTGCGCTGAGTGCTTGCCCATCAGCACTTTTCCTACAATGTTTGTCAGAAACTGGTACGCGACAGACAGTTGGCTCTTCAACAGCTTATTAGGGTTTCTTCCTGAAAATCCCATTATCTTCAGCATATCACCAAATTCTTCAGAATCCATTTCCATGTTATCTTCTCCATTTACTAGTCCAAAAATCTCAGACAAAATTGCGGGAGATAATGAAACAGCATGACTCCCGATATTGCCTGTCAAGATATCATCCTCAGAAATAGTAGATGTATACACCCATTCTCTTATTTCAGTCGCATGCAGTTTAATTCGCCTGGTCATGAAGTCCTTGAGATGAAGTTCTTCTAGAAGTTCCAAGATATAGAGAAAAATGCGGTCAGAATGTTGGAAAGAGTCGAAGTCCATATCGAAACCAGTATCAAATTTCATCGCCACCAAAGCTCCTGCTGGAATCACCATTGATGACCTGCAAGAAAGTCACAGAGAAAAACGGCGATCAAGAGCAAAAGAACTGAAAGCGCGGGATGGAGGTCGAAGAAAACCTAGATATAAGATTTTCAGAATATGAATCGACAATCTCCGTTCCACGAAAAAGAAGCAATTCTTCGAACTGAGCTCTACTAAAAAAATTATGGACAGATAATTCGTCGATCTCATCCAGAAGAATCGAACATAGTTCGTCGAACTCTGTTCAACGAAATGTCTCCTGAATCAAGTTCGTCGATCTCCGGTCGACGAAAATTATTTCCACATGGAGAATTTGTCGATCTCCATTCGACGAGAATCTCTCAAACTTTTCTTAATTCGTCGAACTCCGTTCGACGAACTCTGGAAAATTCGTCGAATGCAGACAGAAACTAAGTTAACTCTTCTCCATTAATCATTCCCAGTTGATTTATAAAGAACATATGAGTTTTCTTATCCAAGGGCTTGGTGAAAATGTCTGCTCTCTGTAAATCACAAAATAATGTTGAATTATTTAAGTTGACACCATAGTCTAGGAGTTGGTTTTGTATCCATAGCATTTGTGAACAGCAGTTGCCAGCAGCCATGTATTCTGCTTCTGCAGTTGATGTAGACACAGATGTCTGCTTTTTACAAAACTAGGAGATAAGTCTCATACCCAGGAACTGGCAAGTTCCAGAGGTACTCTTTGTAACTACACGAAAAATGTGTGCGAGTCGGTCACGTAAAAGGGTTTTTGGTGCCTGTATAGGGGTACACGGCCTAGGACTCGGGCGTGTCCAAGGCCGTGTCTGGCTGGTGATTTTTTGCCGTTTTCAACCCGAGAAGGACACGACCAGGAACACGACCGGATGACACGGGCGTGTCCTCCGACACGGGCGTGTGCCAACCCGTGTCCCTACCCGTGTGCAGTTGGGTCGTGTCAATTGCCATGGCGGTTATGCGTGACACGCCCCGAACACGGGTGTGTCGAGGAACCCAACACGGGCGTGTCAGGTGCGACACGGGCGTGTCTTGGCCCGTGTGTGTCTCTCAGTTCCATGATCGTGCCTGGATCGAGGCACACGGCCTGGGACACGGCCGTGTGCCAAGCCGTGTTCGGCCCAGGTCTGGAGAATTTTGTGCAGATCGGAGCCGTTCGTTTTATTTAATTAAGATCCGACCGCCCAGATGAGATCCTACTCTGTTAAGGACGGGAATAGGGGGTTAATCCCTCATTTTCTCTCCAAAGCTTTCTCCTTCCAAGGTGAGAGAGAAGAGGAAGAAGAAGGAGGTTTCCGGCCGCCGGCGGAGCACCGGAGCACCGTTTCGAAGTCTGAGAGCGGATCCATGGAGGGAAGGTCATTGCGAAGAGTTCTGTCCGCATAGTTTTTCCATGGCGCCAAAACAGACTACAATGGTAACGATTCTCAACTTGAGCGTTTGAAGCTCTTTCTTTATGCATAGGGAACCCCGCTCACGCGAGTGTGCGGTGAGTGCGTGGTGTTCCTTGGGGTTGATGTGAATAGTCCCCCTTGTGTTGTATATAGAGCCCGAAATCGCAAATATGGGCATAGGCATTGTGTGTGAAGCCTACCCTGACGTGTTTTGTCTGGATCGGTGATGTTGCATTTGATATGTTTTGCCGGAGAAGACTCCGTGCTTTGGGTTTTTCGGGTTTCTACGCGGTAGATTGCAGCAGGGATCCTTGGAGGTTAGCTTCAAGGCGCACCCGGAAAATTGAGCGGAAACGTGTTTTGCTAACTTGGCGGTCTGGGAACCGGCCTTGATCATAACCTCCCTCTGATTCCAAATTGTAACACCCACATCTGTCGCATGGCATATAACAGAAGGTCCAGCTGAAACCCGACGCCATATACCACAGACAGTCGGAAGAGTTACCAAATGAATATACAAACCATCCAATTAAGACTACTCGTCCTACACAGAGCATTCTAGCGGAAGCTTTTAAAGTTGAATGAACCCAGAACTTAAATCCACTAATTATGAATGTCCACAACACACTACAGGAATGAAACCCAAAATACACTGAAAAGGTACATGACCTTATGGCCTTACAAATATTTACTTAATAAAACATGTCTTACATACATCGGCTCGCAGGCCGGCCACACATGATAAAACTAAAAACAACTATTCTACGGCCTTCTAGGGCCAGCACAGCAACATGGGCTCCAGCCCGCTATTTGGCGCTCAGCTCCGTAGTACCTGCAAGCATATACCACCGCACGGTGGCAAACAAGGAAACGGTCAGCTAAAAGCCGACCAAATTATAATGACCCCGCCCCTTACTTGGGACGGCGGTGCTCTTTCCCTGCATAACATTAATCCAATAAAATAATATAGCGCAATTCTATTTCGCCACAGGTGTAGACTCGCACGGCCAAACACCCCGTGCACTCAGGGCACATTAACAGTGAATCCGGTCAATACCGTGGCTTCACCACCATCCCAAAGATGGCAACCAAGTGAGCATTTAGCCTATCTGACCACCGTCTAAGGCTCCGACTATGCCTACGGCCAGTGCTCGTCTTCGGATTTCTCGCACCATACCACATAGCCTAGGTCCAATTCCACTTGCCCGTTGCTCACGCCGCATATACAATTTAAGTCCTACGCGCGGGCCAAGCTTCTCTCGGATCCCAAATTTTTCCCAAAACAATCTCATAACTCAGTTATGATCAAGGCCGGTTCCCAGACCGCCAAGTTAGCAGAACACGTTTTCGCTCAATTTTCCGGGTGCGCCTTGAAGCTAACCTCCAAGGATCCCTGCTGCAATCTACCGCGTAGAAACCCAAAAAGCCCAAAGCACGGAGTCTTCTCCGGCAAAACATATCAAATGCAACATCACCGATCCAGACAAAACACGTCCGGGTAGGCTTCACACACAATGCCTATGCCCGTACTTGCGATTTCGGGCTCTATATGCAACACAAGGGGGACTATTCACATCAACCCCAAGGAACACCACGCACTCACCGCACACTCGCGGGAGCGGGATTCCCTATGCAGAAAGAAAGATCTTCAAACGCTCAAGTTGAGAATCGTTACCCTTGTAGTCTGTTTTGGCGCCATGGAAAAACTACGCGGACAGAACTCTTCGCAACGACCTTCCCTCCACGGATCCGCTCTCAGACTTCGAAATGATGCTCCGGTGCTCCGCCGGTGGCCGGAAGCCTCCTTCTTCTTCCTCTTCTCTCTCACCTTGGAAGGAGAAAGATTTGGAGAGAAAATGAGGGATTAACCCCCTATTCCCGTCCTTAACAGAGCAGGATCTCATTTGGACCATCGGATCTTAATTAAATAAAACGAACGACTCCGATCTGCACAAAATTCTCCAAACCTGGGCCGAACACGGATTGGAACACGGCCGTGTCCCAGGTCGTGTGCCTCGATCCAGGCACGATCGTCGAACTGAGAGACACATACGGGCCAAGACACGCCCGTGTCACACCTGACACGCCCTTGTCGGGTTCCTCGACATGCCCGTGTTCGGGGGCATGTCACGCATAACCGTCATGGCAACAGACACGACCCAACTGCACACGAGTAGGGACATGGGTGGGCACACGCACGTGTCGGAGGACACGCCCGTGTCATCCAGCCGTGTTCCTGGCCTTCTCCTTCTCGGGTTGAAAACGACCAAAAATCACCAGCCAGACACGGCCTTGGACACGCCCGTGTCCTAGGCCGTGTACCCCTATGCATGCACCAAAAAAACCTTTTACGCGACCGACTCGCACATAATTTTCAGGGCGTTACAAATCTCCCCCACTTAAGGAATTTCGTCCCGAAATTAAACAAAGGTACACAAAATCTAAATGATACATGAGTGGAATAACTCGGGGTATTCCTCCAACATAGCTTGCTCTCGCTCCCAAGAAAGCTCCTCACGTCCGCAATTATCCCAACGGACTTTAACCATTCCAACCTCCTTGTTGCGGAGTCGTTTGACTGCAACATCTTCAATTCGTACTGGCTTAACCCTTGTTGTTAACTCATAACCAACCGGTACCTGATTGTCCGCAACGATCTGCGAAGGCTCTTGCACTGCCTTATGCAACACCGATATGTGGAACACGTCATGCAGCCCACTCAACTCCGTCGACAGCTTCAACCTATACACCGCCTCGCCAACACGCTCTAGGATTTCAAATGGTCCAAGGTATCTCGGACTCAGCTTCTTCAAGTGTCGAACCCGCGATACACCCTTGAACGGCTTGATTTTTAGATATACCATGTCGCCAACGTTGAACTCCATATTCCTATGTTTGGCGTTGTAATACTTTGACTGTCTATCCTGAGCAATCTTCAGCTTTTCCTGAATTGTCCGTATCATTGAAGTGGCGTCTTTCACCGCTTGACGTTTATACAACTTCGATTCGCCTGCCTCCAACCAAGACAACAGCGTACGACACTTCCTCCCGTACAAGGCTTCGAAGGGCGTCATTCCAAAACATGCCTGAAGGTTGTTGTTGTACGCAAACTCCACCATGTACAAGTGATCCTCCCAATTCTTCCTGAAATCTACGACGCACATGCAAAGCATGTCCTCCATAGTTCTGTTGACTCTCTCGGTTTGGCCATCTGTCTGCAAGTGAAAGGCTGTGCTGAACTTTAGCTTAGTACCCAACAGACCATGCACCAACCTCCAGTCATTCGACGTGAAGCGTCCATCACGATCACTAACAAGACTGCGAGGCACACCATGCAATCGTACAATATTATCCACGTAGAGTTTGACTAACCTTTCCCACCAGATCTTCCTTCCTGACTGGGATAAAGTGCGACACCATGTTGTACTCATCAATTGGGTTCTATCAGACTTCTGGTTACGATCAGGCTTAAATAAATTCGTGGGCGAATTCTTTTAAGGGGTGGTGAGCACATGTGTGCGTCATCGTTATAACATCAAAAAGAACCCATGGATGTCCACTTAGGAGTGAAAAATACTCGTGTTTGAGGAACCTGCGCGTTCCTATAATTGCTTTTTGCAATTTTGTTTGGTCACTTATTGGTGTTTTGTACGACTATAGGTGACCGGGAGTGGCGCAGAGCCGACAGAACATTTGGTTTCGGAGGACTATAGTGCACCCAGTGGCGCGCTTGAGACCACTCTTTCGTTTGAAACCATAAGAAGGATCGTTGAAGTGGTACTCGCTATGACTAGTGCATAGCAGGGAAGCAATATGCAACCTTTTGTCCCCGAGTTGAATTCAATGTCGGGTGGTGGGTTGGATCAAATGACATTTAGGAGGCCATCAGGTCATCCGTTGAATATATGCTTGGTGCAGGGTACACACTCAGTTGATGAGTATTTGCAGGCGTTCCTTTTGATAAGCCGCTACCCATGCTTTGAGTTGGAGAACGAGAAGTCTATAGTTGATAGATTCTATAGCGGTCTACGTGACGAACTGCGAATTCTACTTCTAGGACCAAAACTAATGGGATTCCGAGCCATGGTAGAGTCGGCCAAATCTTTGGAAGTGGAAATGGGAAAAATTCATCTGATACCAGTGAGTAGGGTATCGAACTCTGCAAGTCCTATGAGGGGTGCATCTCGCAGAACGCTGAAGAAAAAGGTTAGACCATCGACTTGCAAGGTTACTTACAACTGTCATACTTGTGGCAAGAAAGGGCACTTTGCCCGAGAATGTTGGGATGATGCTCAGAAGATTAAGGGAGCTATGTCAGGAGCAGGTGAGGACTCTAGTACTAGGAAACCACAATTCAATGGGCCAAGTTCAAAGTCCGATGTCCGCAATTGGAACAAGAAGATGTAGACTTCGAACTCAGCCCCTTCGTCAGGTGCGTTGGGGGCAACCACAAGTCGAGTCCCAGGAGTTTGCTATATCTGCGGAAAAGTGGGGCATTTTGCCTGTAGTTGTTGGAACGAACGCTTTATGTCCGAGAGGAATTCTGAAGTGTACAGGCTGGGTCAGCAAGAGGCCAGAAAGCACGCTGTCGTGGTGACAGGTATGGTTTAAAGTTATAACAGTTAACTGTAACCACGTGTCGTCCTTGTGCATATTAGTTTAGAACTGTTTGTGTTGAGATTTGTCCTGACTTTCATTTGTTTGGCGAGAGCACCGTTCGTTAAAGGGGGCTTCGCGTCTCTGTTTGCCCAAAGGAATTGTATTGCGTGTCGGAGTACATCTTCCGATGGCAAAAGTCATAATGGAGGTTTTGTTGACTAGTATTGCTCAATGCGCGCAGATAGAATCTGTTGCGTTTAGGTCTAGATTGTGAGTCAAAAGTCTGTTTTGCAAGCGTTGTTTCTACCGCTAGGAGAGTTCAACGTGATCTTTAGTATGGTCACGCTCTCGGAGCAGCAGGCATACGTTGATCGAAGTTGCTAGTGTGTCAGTTGAGAGCTAGTCATGAGGCGACTTTCGCAAGCATGAAGGGGTCGGGTAAGATTTTGATATCAGCCCTTCAGGTGATCAAGGAAGTTCGATCTGGGGCAGAACTGTATGTCACTCTAATGCAGACTTCGACGCTTAAGCCTAGTTTGGACAGCATCCTGATGTGTTTTCAGACGATCTCCCAGGAGCCCCACCTCAGCGGGAGATAGACTTTACTATTGAGCTTGTACCGGGCGCCAAACCTGTGTCACACTCTCCATATCGGATAGCGCCAAGAGAGATGGCGAAGTTGAAAGTGCAACTGCAAGAGTTGCTAGAGCAAGGTTATGTGCGTCCAAGTTCGTCGCCTTGGAGCGCACCGCTACCTTTCGTTAAGAAGAAAGATAAGAGCTTGCAGCTTTACAATGACTAGCGGGAATTGAACAAGCTTACATAAAAGAACAAATATCCGATCCCCAAGATTGACGATCTATTTGATCAGTTGGTTGGGTCTACGGTATATTATAAGTTAGATCTGAAATCTGGTTACTACCAATTGAGGATAAGGGAGAGCGACATCCCAAGGACAGCATTCAGTACGCGGTTTGGGCATTACGAGTTCACGGTCATGTCGTTTGGGTTGACAAATTCACCATCCATGTTTATGGATCTGACGAACAGGATGTTCATAGAGTACCTGGATCATTTCGTGATGGTATTTATCGATTATATCCTGGTGTACTCGCGACGTGAAGAAGACCATTACAATCATCAACATATGGTGTTGGAGATGTTGAGAAGGGATCAATGTATGCTAAGTTCTCCAAGTGTGAATTCTGGTTATCCTCGATAGCATTCATTGGTCATGTTGTCAATGGAGAAGGGATAGCTGTGGATCCGGCGAAGGTGGTGGCGATACGAGAGTGTTCTACTTTGACTACAGTGGCGGAGGCCCGGAGTTTTCTGGGGCTTGCTGGCTACTACAGGCACTTCGTAGAGAACTTCTCGCGGATAGCACTTCCACTCACGATGTTGACAAGGAAATGTCAAAAGTATGTGTGGTCGCTGGAGTGCGAACAGGCTTTTGAAGAGTTGAAGAGGCGGTTGACCACGACACCTATTTTATGTTCGCCAGTTGGGACCGAAGGGTTCGAGATCTATAGCAATGCTTCGGATAATGGTTTGGGCTGTGTTCTGTTACATCATGGGAGAGTGATAGCCTATGGTTCACGACAACTGAAGGTTCATGAGAGGAATTATCCGGTCCGCGACTTATAGTTAGTGGCCGTGATATTTGCTCTAAAGCGTTGGAGGTGTTGATGCACGAAAACACAAAGGGGGGTCGAGCACCACCAGCTAATAGTTCGAACACCGGGGAATAGAGAGACTGCGAGTAGTAATCTACTAAGCGGATCAGGGCAGGAAGAAAAGCAGGGCCGTGAGCGACGGCAACAACAGACTTCGCCCATCGCGGCCTGAATGCCTCTCTTGTGACGGGCTTTCCCTTGATTGAAGAAAGATTTGGTTACAAGTCAAAGGAAAAGGTTGACAAGAGCAGAGAGAGGTGGAGTCCATAAGGCACAAGATTCGAGTCCGCAGCCTTTAACAAGTAGGCTCCTGGGTCCGAGTCAGCATGTCTTGGGTGCACCACCTCCCCCCTATTTATAGGATAGGGGGCCTGCCCAAATGGGCTTGGCTAAAATAACCGGCTGCTCGGGGTACAGGAGAACCGGGCAGCGGTGACGGGAAGCAAAAAGAAAAGAACACGCCAGTCCGCGCAGAAGGGGCGGACTGGGCTCGCGTGCTAGAGCTTCCACTGCAGCTGTTAGGCGCGATCTTGCTGGAGGACGGCGGCCTGGGCGGACGAGACACTGAGTCCGCCGCCGTAGAAAATCCAAAGATCCCAAGGCACGGCGGACGGGGCGGGCAGATCCTTGAGTCCGGTGCTGGGGATCACCCCTAGTGGCCGATTGGTTACCTAGCAGGACTGGGCGGACTGCCTAATTGAGTCCGCGAGTGTTGAAAGGAGGGGTATTGGCATCTTGCAGGATATTGCGGACTGAGGGGTTAACATAATCCCCGCACATTTTTAAGTTTCCAGAAAACTTTGAAAATGTTTTCTTAACCGCCGAGTTCGCAAGCCTCGTAAATGCCGCCAGCGCTATAAATATCGCTGGAGGGCCTGGAACTGCTGAACATCCCGATCGACACGGGGCGCTATTCACCACTTGCGGTCTCCACTTTCCAGTCCGGCATGGCAAGGCTCAGATCTTTCTTCTCTAGTCTCACTGCAAAAGGCGACTCAGCACTGACAACGCCTGTGAAGACCAAGAAGATAATAAAGAGGTCGACAAGAAAGGATCTTGTCCGCCCTACTGTAGAAAGTTCTCACAGCCAGAATGTTGAAATTTGTGAAGTGGAAGTGGGTGACAGGACAGGCCGCGCGGCCTGTGGCGGACAGCTTTGGCGGACTAGGCGGACTGGGCGGACTGAGATGTGCGGCCTGGTGGAAGGTCTAGTGGAAAGCCGGTTGTTCTTCTGAGCGGTTTGCAAGGGTTGAGTCCGCGGACTATGCGGCCTGGTGTCTGCGGATAGGGTGTTTGCTGATTGGCTTTGCCAAGGAGCGACCTGAGCGGATGGAGGCTTGCGGACTGGTGCATTGCTCAGTGGCCGCGGGTGCAATCTTGTGCTGAAAGGCAGGTTAGCTCTTGTCCGCGGGGAGCTTGCGGACTGATGTGTCCGCGGTATTGGCTGTTGCGGACTGGGCTTAGAGCTTGGCTGAGGCCTTGTCGAGCTCTGGTGGCACAGCAGGCGATTTGCTGTGGAGTTCGGTTGGCGGACTGGTGTTTGGAGTCCGGGAGGTAGCTGCTGCGTTGGACAAGTGCAAGGTGCTCGCGGACTGGTGGCAGTCTGTGGTAGGGTGTTTGGCGGATGAGAGTTTGTGTCCGCCATGCTCGCACTGGCCCTTGATGGTTTTGGACTTGGTCACACTTTGTGTCAAGTTCATGGTGTCCGCCGTATCCGCCAAGTCCGCTGTGACCGGGCGGACTGTTGCTGTCTGCCTTTGGTCGTGGACTTGTGGCGGATTGAGGTGTGAGTCTTGCGGACTGCCTCGGGTTAGTGCGGACTGCCATTGAAGGGGGTGTTGTCCTGCAGTGGTAGGAGCTTTGCGGGTTGATGCCTTGCCCGCATCGCTTGGGCGGACTGGAGCGAGTTCGTCAATGGTTGTCTTGCTCCTGGCGGTTTGCCTTGGTATCCGGCTAAGTCCATGCGGACTCGGCGGACTATGTTTTTGCTATCGCGCGGGCTGGGGTGGTGTCGCTATCTCTTGGGCGGTGACCACACTCCTCACTTTGCCTATAAATAGGACCCCCCTGACACATCTACAGTAACTAGAGTGAACAGTAAGTTGGGGTGTGCAAGGAGCTACGGTCTGTGTTTGTCAGTCCGCGCGGATTGTTTCAGGCTGACGGTTTGCTGTGTGCAGGTCGCGCGGATAGCTTCAAGGAGACAGGAGTTTGCCTGTGACTTCGGTCAAGTGCTTGGAAGTGTGCGGTCTTTGCGGACTCAGCAGGAGGTCGCTCTGCGGCTTGTCAGTTCTGTTTCATCTTTGCCAGCTTCAATAACCTGTCCGCCGGCTTCAGGCGGGTAGGGGTGTTCCTCAGTTCAAGTTCAGCAGGAGGCGAATAATGGTGTGTCCGCGCGGCCTCGCGGCTTCGGCGGACTCCGTGTCTATTCGGCGGATTGCAGCATAGCTTGGGCGAGCTCAGCGGACTCGGCGACCTCGGCGACCTCGCGGTCTCGGCGGACTCGGGTGCTGTCCGCCCGGCTTGTTTTTGGTGTTTCTGTTTTCAGCTGTTATACTAGCGAAATCATGTCTCGCTATGTATGCCTCGCATTGTAAAGAAGTGAATATATAATAGACCTACTTGTGCCTACATTGTTTGTTGGGATTTACCTTTGTACCTCTAGTCCTTGGTTTCCGCTGGTTCAACGTGCGAACTGGGTAGTTCCGAAGATATTAATTTGGCGTTTGGGCTATCTTGCTGATCACGTTGAGAAAATTTAACATGGTATCAGAGGGAGGTTGCTGAGGTTCAGTTGCGTGAGCGGAAGTCAGCCAGTGTTGTTACTCAGTGATTGAGTGGTAATCAACCTGTGTTGTTGCTCGGAGCTGCTGAAAGGTTGCCAACAGGTGTTGCAATGGAAGGGAGCTTAGCAAGAGGTCTGGGCATTGAACTCTTAACGCCGACTAACTTCAAGAAGTGAAAGTCGTGCATGAAGAGTTATCTTCTGGGCGAGGAGCTGTGGGATGTCGTCGGTGGAGACGACAGACAGGAAGTCACTGCTGCGTTCGGTACTGCTGAGCAGGTGAGGCTCTGGAGAAGAACAAATGCTAAGGTAGAGTTCATTCTGAAGAGAGCTGTGTCTCTGAAACTGTTTGATCACATCATTGGATGTGAGTCGGCTGCTGATATTTGGACAACCATTGATGAGTTGTTTAATAGGAAGAATGTGGCGCGGCTTCAGTTCCTGGAGAATGAGTTGGCCAGGGCAACTCAGGGAGACCTTTCCATCTCCAAATACTTCTTAAAGATGAAGAGCTTGTGTGCTGAGCTGTCGGCACTGGATCCTGATGAGCCTATCTCTGAGGCAAAGATGAAAAGGCACATTATCCGCGGCTTGCGGAAGGAGTATGTGGCTTTTGTCACATCTGTTCAAGGGTGGGCTACTCAGCCGTCGTTACTGGAGCTGGAGAATCTGCTTGCCTCGCAGGAAAGCTTAGCAAGGCAGATGGCTGGAGTGAACCTGAATCAGGAAGGCAGCGAGGCTTTCTTCTCAGGCAAGAAGAAAGGTTGGGAAGGGAAGAAGAAGAAGAAGGAGCAGGCCGCTGGTGAGAAGGAGACTTCAACTTCATATCCGCCGGAGAGGAGCAATGCTCCTAAGGACTGGAAGAAGAATCTGAAGTGCTACCGGTGTCATCAGCGTGGGCACTTCAAGCGGGACTGCAAGGTCAAACTGCAACCTGGGCATGCTGCGGGAAAGGAGGAAGCTTGCTCAAGAAGTGAAGAAGCAGAATGGGGCGGAGCTTTTATGACGGCCACTTCTGTGTGGGCCCTGTCTGCTGAGGACTTCAACAGCGAGTGGATCGTGGACTCCGGGTGTGGTCATCACCTCACCGGAGACAAATCGAAGTTCACCTCCATGCAGGCTTACTCAGGTAATGAAGATATTATCACTGCTAATAATACTGTTTATGCAGTAGAGAAAGAGGGGGTCGTGTCATTGGGTAGTGATCAGGGGCCACTCACGTTAAGGAGTGTGTATCACATGCTGGGCATGAAGAAAAACCTCTTCTCGGTGACCAATGCGGTGGACGCTGGGTATCACGTTCTGTTTGGGCCAACAGACGTGAGGTTCCTTCGCAACGTATCAGCGGTGAAGGCTGATGTTGCTCATGTTGGGAGGAGGGTGAAGAACTTATTTGTTCTTTCCACCAGTGCTTATGTTGATAAGATGAGGGCCAATGATAGTGCGGCTATCTGGCATGAGAAGTTGGGGCATGTTGGCATGGACAAGCTGAAGGCAATGGCGAGTAGAAGTTTGGTGAGGGGGTTGCCAAAGTTATCCTCCTTTGGTGATGGGCATGTTTGTGCGGGCTGTCAATACGGTAAGGCACATCGCCTTCCGTTTGATAAATCACAAACAAGAAGCAAGAAGACACTGGAGTGTATTCATGGCGACCTGATGGGACTAACGGTTACTGCCAGCCTTGGTGGAAGCAAATACATGCTCGTCTTGGTTGATGACTACTCAAGGTATACTTGGGTGTACTTCTTAAAGGAGAAGTCGGAAGCCTTCCGTTTGTTCGTGGAGTTCAAGGAGTTGGTAGAAGGCCAGCTTGGCTTGCGGATTAAGAAGCTTAGAACTGATAACGGGGGGGAGTTTGTCTCCTCCGAGTTTTCTAACTTCTGCAGGAAGCACGAGATCCAACGGGAGCTTACTTGTGCTCACACTCCACAACAAAATGGGGTAGCGGAGCGGAAGATCCGTCATCTGACGGAGACCTGCAAATGCTGGCTTCATGCGAAAGATATCCCAAGGTCCTTTTGGGCGGAGGGAATGTCTTGTGCTGCTTATGTTATCAACTGGATGCCACTCAGCCCTATCAACATGAAGACTCCTATTGAGCTGTTGCTGAAGGAGAAGCCGAGTGTTGAACACCTTCGGGTGTTCGGTTCAACTTGCTACGCGCATGTCCCGGATGCTTCACGGACAAAGCTGGATGCGAAAGCAAGGAAACTTGTCTTTGTTGGCTATGATGAGCAGAAGAAGGGATGGAAGTGCATGGACCCTGTGACAAAGAAGTTCGTGGTGTCAAGAGACGTTGTCTTTGACGAGCTGACGTCATATGGAGGTGGCTCGGTGGAGCTAACCGGAAGTAGCAAGGTTGATGAAGCACCGGTGGTGGCTGCTGAAGGCTTGGAAGAGGAGCTTGCTGTTTCACCAGCAGCTCCTGTTGCTTCGAACTCCGAGGCTGAGCCTTCTGGCTCAGGAAGCAGGGGGAGCACTGCTCAATGCTTGCCCCAGGTAGGAGTGCAGCCCGAAGAAGCAACGGAAGCCGTGAGCAAGGAGCCATGTCTTCGGAGATCGAAGAGGGTGGTTAAGCCACCGGCTCGGTACTGTGATGGGAATGCAGTGAGCTTTGTCTCCTGCTTCTTTGCAGGTCCTCTGGATGAGCGAGAGCCTGCAAACTTCAACGAGGCCACGGGAGTAAAGGAGTGGGATGATGCCATGAAGGAAGAGATTGATGTTCTGAAGAAGAATGAAACCTGGGACCTTGTGCCCAAGGTTGATGGCGTTACTCCGGTTACTTGCAAGTGGGTGTATAAGTTGAAGAAGAAGGCTGATGGGAGCATTGATCGGTTCAAGGCTCGCCTGGTCGCTAGAGGATTCTCACAGCAGTATGGAGAAGACTATGAGGAGACATTCAGTCCAGTTGCGAAGATGACTTCTGTAAGAGTGGTGATCGCCTTGCCTGCTAGCAAGGGATGGAGGTTGTGGCAACTCGATGTGAAGAATGCCTTTCTTTACGGAGAGATTGACAAGGACATCTTCATGGATCAGCCGCTTGGTTTTGTCTCTGAGAAGCATCCGGACTATGTCTGCAAACTCAGGAAGGCTCTCTATAGGTTGAAGCAAGCTCCTCGAGCGTGGTATGGGAAGATTGCAGAGTACTTGCAATTCTGTGGATACCTGGCTTCCAACTCGGATTCAAGCTTGTTCGTCAAGAAGAAGGGAGAGCTAAGAGTCTTGGTCCTGCTGTATGTGGATGACATGATCATCACAGGGAACTCGGAGGAGGAAGTAGCAAGACTCAGGGCAGAGCTTGCTATATGCTTTGAGATGAAAGACTTGGGAGAGTTGCATCACTTTCTTGCTCTGGAAGTGGAGAGGAAGGAGTGCGGGGTTCTCATTAGCCAGAAAGGGTATGCTGATCGCATTGTGAAGCGGTTTGGCATGGGCGAAGGGAATAAGTGCTCTACTCCACTGGAATCTGGGCTGAAGCTTCGACGAGATGAGGGAAGGGTTCTTCATGATCCCTTAGTGTTCAGGGCTCTTGTTGGGAGCTTATTTTACTTGACGATTACAAGGCCGGATATTGCTTATACTGTTGGCCGAGTAAGTCGGTATATGGCTGAACCAAGGCAATCTCATCTAGTGGCGGCAAAAGGAATTCTGAAGTATGTCAAGGCTTCTTCTGACATGGGAGCTATATTATTTTATTGGATTAATGCTATGCGGGGAAAGAGCACCGCCATCCCGAATAAGGGACGGGGTCATTATAATTTGGTTGGCTTTTAGCTGACCATTGCCTTGTTTGCCACCGTGCGGTGGTATGTGTTTGCAGGTACTGCGGAGCTGAGTGCCAAATAGCGGGCTAGAGCCCATATTGCTGTGCTGGCCCTAGAAGGCCGTAGAATAGTTGTTTTTACTTTTATCATGTGTGGCCGGCCTGCGAGCTGATGTATGTAAGACATGTTTTATTAAGTAAACATTTGTAAGGCCATAAGGCCATGTACCTTTTCAGTGTATTTTGGGTTTCATTCCTGTAGTGTGTTGTGGACATTCATACTTAATGGATTTAAGTTCTGGGTTCATTCAACTTTAAAAGTTTCCGCTAGAATGCTCTGTTTAGGACGAGTAGTCTTAATTGGATGGTTTGTATATTTATTTGGTAACTCTTCCGACTGTCTGTGGTATATGGCATCAGGTTCCATCTGGACCTTCTGTTATATGCCATGCGACAGATGGGGGTGTTACACTCTTCCTGTCGACTCTACATCCAGCATAGTCAGTATCTGAGTATCCAATTAACTCAAACTCTGACTCTGCAGGATACCAGAGTCCTAGATTAGGACAACTCTTTATATATCTCAAAATTATTTTTAGGAAAATAAGGTGAGATTCTTTAGGGTTCACTTGGAACCTAGCACAAAGGCATGTGGCAAACATTATATCCGGTCTGCTAGCTGTTAGGTATAATAGGGATCCAACAATTGCCCTATAATTTTTCTGATCTACAGGTTTCCCTACTGCATCAGAATCCACAACAGCATTTGTAGCCATAGGTGTTTTCAATCCTGAAGCATCACACATCCCAAACTTCTTAATAATCTCCTTAGCATACTTAGTTTGGGAGAGGAAGATACCATCAGGGAGCTGCTTCACTTGGATACCAAGGAATTAGGAGAGCTCACCCATGCTGCTCATCTCAAATTTAGAATACATGAGGTCAACAAACCTCTTGCATAATTTGGGATCAGTAGACCCAAAAATGATGTCATCCACATATATTTGTACTAACAATATTTGGTCCTTATGATGTCTAGTGAAAAGGGTTTTATCTATGGTTCGTCTTATAAATTTATGCTCTAAAAGAAATCTTGCTAAGGTCTCATACCAAGCTCTTGGAGCTTGCTTTAAAACATAGAGAGCTTTATGCAATTTAAATACAAAAGAGGGATAAGTTAGAGAGATAAAACCTGGAGGTTGTTCTACATAAACATCTTCTTGAAGTACTCTATTCAGAAATGCACTCTTGAAATCCATTTGAAACACCTTAAATCTCCTGTAAGCTGCATAGGCAAGGAATATTCTTATGGCCTCCAACCTTGCAACAGGGGCAATGGTTTGGTCATAATCAATTCCTTCCTCTTGCCTGTAGCCTTGAGCAACAAGCCTAGCCTTGTTTCTCACTATGCTCCCTTGACCATCCAACTTGTTCTTGTAGACCCATTTGGTTCCAATAACTGGGTAGTTATGAGATCTTGGAACCAAATCCCAAACTCTACATCTCTCAAACAGATTTAGTTCCGCTTGCATTGCAGTGATCCAGTGGGGATCTTGCTCTGCTTCATGGATGGTGAGAGGTTCAATTTGAGAGAAAAAACAGGCATGCATCAAGTCTTGGTTGAGTTGATGCCTTGTCTGTACACCTACTGAAATGTCTCCAATCACTTGAGATCTGGGGTGATCTCTAAGTTTGACAAGATCAGTTGGTGGAGTTTGTTGAACAACAGCTTCTGTAATTAATTCCTCTTGGGGAATGGTACTAGCTGTTAAGGGAAGTTCAGCCACTTCCTCTTGAATTTCTTCTTAACTATCTTCAGCAACCTGTGGAGTAGGATGGGTTGATACCCATTGGGTAAGGTTTAGTCCATCCATAGACACACACAGTGGTGGAACCTGCAAAAGGCTATTGGTAGAAATCTCTTTCTCCTTATAAGACATGTTAGCTTCATCAAAAGATACATGAACAAATTCTTCTATTTTAAGGGTGGATTTATTAAAAATCCTATAGGCCTTGCTTACTTGGGAATATCCTAGAAAAATCCCTTCTTCAGCCTTATACTCAAACTTTCTAATGTATCTCTTGTTATTTGTGTGAATGTAATAAATACATCCAAAAACTTTAAAGTATGTGATTTTAGGTTTCTTCCCTTTAAGTAATTCATAGGGGGTCTTATTTTTCAGTTTATGTATAAGGCTTCTGTTCAGGATATAGTTGACAGTATTTACAGCTTCTGCCCAAAAGATAGAGGCATGTAAGCATCTGCCAGTAATGTGCCTACAGATTCAATGAGTGTCCTATTTTTCCTTTCAGCAACCCCATTTTGTTGGGGAGTTCTAGGAGCTGAGAAGCACTGCCTGATACCTTCCTTATCACAGAACTCATGCATAAGAAGAGACTCAAACTCTATTCCATAATCACTACTGATCAATGCAACATGAGTAGAGAACTCAATCTGTATGGTCCTGAGAAAATCTGTAAGAACCTTGAATGTATCTGACTTAGCTCTCAGAAAGGTTACCCAACGGAATCTAGAGAAGTCATCAACAATTACTAAAGTATAAGACTTCCCTCCTAGGCTTTGTACTGCAATGGGTCCAAATAGATCCACATGAAGCAAATACAATATCCTAGGTGAATCACTTTTATTAATGGATTTAAAACTATTTTTGGTTTGCTTGCCTAATTGACAAGCCCTGCATAGGCTTTCCTTCTTGTAGGGGCCATAAGGTAGACCTCTAACAAGATTGTCTTTAGATAAGCTAGATATATTCTTAAGATTTACATGTCCTAATCTTTTATGCCATAACTCATTTTGATTACTAGTAAAGTTCAGTAAGCAGATATCAGTTGTGGCAGAAATAAAATCTACTAGATATATGTTGCCTTGTCTAAGTCCAATTAAAACAGTTTGGTTTTTATCATTAATAATAGAACAAGAGGTAGAGTTAAAGTGTACCTGATAACCTTCATCACATAATTGACTTATGGATATTAGGTTATGTTTAAGTCCTCTTACATAAGTTACTTTCTTGAAAGTGACTGTCCCAATCTTGATTTCTCCATATCCTTCTGACTGGCCACTGTTTGAATCTCCAAAACATCACCTTTGGTCCTAGCTTGGACTTGTAGTTGGATAAATTTGCCTTGCTGCCTGTCATGTATTTGGAGCAACCACTGTCCAAGTACCAGGTCTGACTCACCCTTGGACAGCTCTTCACATGTACCTGCAAGGAAAAATAAAACTCAATTGTTCTTGACCCAGGTTACCTTGGGTCCTTTATTTGGTTGAAAGGAGAAACTGGATATAACTGATAATGCAGGTTGTAATTTGTAACCTAGGGGGTGATATCTCCTAGGTGGAATAACCCAATCAGCTACTGGATTGAATGTCTTATTAGTTGGCTTAAAATTTCTGTAAGAGAAATGATTTATGTTTGGTCCTTCTTGGTTTTACGAATTGTTGTAAGTTCGTCGACCAGAGTTCGACGAATAGGGCTGAGATCGTCGATCTCTGCTCAGAGAATGAATGTAGCCATTTTATGCACCCCAAGTTCATTGACCTCTGCTCGACGAACCATACATAGTTCGTCGATCACAGTTAGACGAATTGTTATTACTAAGGTTTGCGTTCAGCGTTCGTCGATCTGGGTTCGACGAACTGGCCACATTTCGTCGATCTGAGTTCGACGAATGCTGCTGAACCTTGTTTTTATTAACTGTTTTTATATTTTTGTTTCTCTTGTCTATGGGTCTGGGATTGCTTTCTGACATTGGTTTGTCTATTAACTTTTCTTTTCCCTTTGCAGAAATAAACTTTATGGGGGTTGTAAGTATATTTTTCTTAATTATGGGGGGTAAACTTGATGAAGCACCCAAGCCCAGCTTGCCATTTAATCTGGCATTAACTGTGCTTGTAATGTCCATCAGCTTGAGACTTCTCCCATTGAGAGATTGCTCAAGTTATTTTGCCTCACATAATTCAGATTTTAATTTAATTATTTGTTCATTATCCAAGGTTAGTTGATCTTGTAGTTTAATGTTTTCTGAGTTAACAGATTCAAAATTTCCTAGTCTTTCTCTAAGAGTTTTTATTTCCTTTTATGAGTTGATGAGGTCTAAGCACATAGTTTTGAATTCAGTTTTAAATAAATCAGAATTAAAATCAAAACTATAAATAACCTGATCTGCCTCTGAGTCTGAGGCAGCTTCATCTTCAGATTCTGATCCAGAATTGCTCCTGGAGGCATCAATTGCCATTAGGCAAACATCCTTGGATCTAGCTTCTTCCTCTTATTCACTTGAACTGGAGGAAGATGTTTCTTCTTCTGTATCACTCCATGTCTCAGCAACAAAACCCCTTTTCTTTCTTTTTATACTTGCTGGAAGAGGGTCTGCAGCTGTGTTTTCTTCTGGAGTCTCTTTCTTTGTTTTTCTCCTTCTTCTGATTTTCTGGACATTCTGAGATGTAATGTCCAGTCTTTCTACAACCAAAGTACACAACCTCCTTAGTTGGTGTCTTGTCATACTTGGGCTTGTTATCCTATCTGGATGATTTCCTTCTGAAATCCTTCCTAGCTATCTTGTAGAATCTCTTTGCAAAAAGGCTCATGAGTTCTTCATTTGAAGTTGATGTCTCACTTTCTTCAGATGCTTTGAAGGCTATGCTGTGCTCCTTTCTAACTGGAGTTGTTGCCTTCTGTTCTGCTGCTTCTCTTGATTTTATCAGCTGCTCATAGGATTTTAATTTGCCTAGTAGAGACTCAGTTGAGATCTCATTGAGGCTTCTGGCTTCTTTTATTGGCCATATTCTGGAGTCCCAAGAGCTAGGGAAGCACATCAATATCTTGTCATTCACCTCTGTCAGGGTGATGTCCTTATCCAGGGTTTTGAGCTCATTGATGATTGAACTCAACCTATTGTACGTATCAGCCACTGATTCTGTTTCATCCTTTTTGAAGTTCTCATACAGGGAAATGAGACTGGATCTCCTACCTTTTCTCTCATCTGCTGAGCCAGCTACCATTTGGTTAAGGGAGTCCCAAATGGCCTTGGCTGAGGTGCACTCAGCCACCTTCTGGAATATGTCATCTGACATAGTCTGAGCTAAGATATTCATTGCCTTAACATCTACCATTTTGGCTTTCTTGTAGGCTTCATTGTTCTCTGGAGGAGGAACTGCAGTCATGTTTGTTGAGGTGCTTGTAGAAGCTGTTGGTGCTGGAGGTACTCCTGTCAAGATAACATAAAAATATCCTCATCAATAGAATTCATATATAACCTGTTTCTTGCCTTCTAGATGGCAAACTTGTTAAGATTGCAAAGTGGAGGTCTGATGCTTGCATAATCTTTGTTTTGGGTCATGTCTGTGAAGAGATAAATCTAATAACAAACTTAAAACAAACAGATCTAACTAGAGGGATCTTTGTGGTTCAGGTGTTAGCCTGTACAACCAATAAGGTATGGTATTTTAACCAATCTCGCTCTGATACCAATTGAAAGTGCAGGTTAGATCTGAAAAACTCTAGAGGAGGGGGGGTGATTAGAGTATTGTGCTTACTTCAAACTTTTTACAACTTTTGTTGTAAACCTAGGTGAACAAGTCAGCAAATAAAATAAACTAAGCACAGTAACCTAGCAATCACAGAACAACACAGCCAAAACAAAAATAATGGGCAACCAGACGACACAAGAAATTTTATAGTGGTTCCCCAACCTGGGTACATCCACTCTTCTACCACCCTAGTAGGAATCCACTCATGTTTTTGATCAGGTGCCCGACACCAATGAGCTTTTGTTCAGGTGCTCAAAAACCAAAACCTCAAGTCTTTTGGAAGGAGACTTGTAACAAAAATAATTTTGAAGGGAATTAAAACCCTGTACAGGAATTGAAAAGAGGTGATATTGTCTTCTCTTTCTCAGAGCAATTGAGAAGACTTATGGTTGATGTTAGCAGAATTTGCTCCCCATGAGATCTTGAATGTATCAGGAAAGCTGGAGCACTGCTACAGGGTGATAGGTCTTCAAAGACCTAGAATGCCTGGACCAGAACTTTACTTCAGGAACTTCTTTGACTGATTGGTATTTGTTGTCCTTTGAAGTTGTCCTGTGAATTGGAAGAAGAAGACTCTTGATAGTGATAGGTTGTTCTTCTTCTTCTTTTTGAAGTTGTTCTCTGGTCAAGGCTGATTGCAGTAGAACTTTAGATTTCTGTATGATTGTTCTTCTGTGCAATCTGAGTGTCAGTCTGATTGTCTGTATTGCTTGCTGTACTACTACTATTACTGATTGATTCTTCTATCTTTTCTTCTGTCTTTTTGACTGACTAAGAACATTCAAAATTTGAATGTTGAGCAGTAATTGTAGTCGGCCTGGGAAGGAAGCGACAATCAATAATTTCCCTAACCGTCCCATGGAAAAATGGCATGTGATAATCCAAGATTAATGCGCGTTCCAACGGTAACATTCCGAGAAGATCTGGCATTAATTGCTTAAGAATCATCGCCAAGAAACGGGACGGGAAAACTGAAGAAGACCTAGTCTGGAATCGTCGACCGAAGAATACAATTCGTCGAGCTGAGTTGGAGTTCGTCGAGCCGAGCTTGAGTTCGTCGAGCTGAGCTTGAGAGAGTTCGTCGACCAGACAATCTTCATTCGTCGAACAGAGAATCTTCATTCGTCGAGCAGAGAACCATCATTCGTCGAGTGAAGAAAGATTGTGGACTTAGCCAAATATTCTGCATCTGCTGATATCCAGTGTCGACATTAGCTGGTGTCGACTGATTGATCTTGGTGTCGACTCAAATCTTCTGGTGTCGACATAAATTTGTCTTGACTGATATCCTAGTGTCGACATAAACTGTCTGGTGTCGACATAAATCTTCTGGTGTTGACACAAGCCCTAAGTGTCGACACAAATACTCTGAGTTCAGAATTTGTTGAGTAGAGTACTACATTCGTCGACCTGAGAAGCTGACTTCGTCGACCTGAGAAGCTGAGAACTTGAGGTCCAAGTTCGTCGAGCTCAGAATCTAATTTGTCGACCAAAGCTTGGAGCTGGACTTAGAAAAATTCTGAAGCTATCCTGACTTTGGCTTGATGTAGAACCTCAATATTTGTCGAACAGAGAACTAGGATCGTCGAGCTCAGCACTAAGAATTGTCTCACGATCTTCGAGCGCATAACACCTTTCATCGAGCTGAGTTCGATGAATGTCAAACTCATTTTACTTAGACTTGAAATCCTCTAAGTCTAGAGTCTCTGATGGTCTTGATGAAGGCTTGTCCATCTGATGTTGAACTTAAGGACTTGACCTAAACTGTAAGACACAAACTTGACCATGGCTATACATGTTGGGTCACATCCTAAGTCAGTAAACCTAGCCCAAATCAACTAGGGATCCAACACATTTAATGAAGGGGGGATGCATAGGGTCGGCCATGGGATGGGAGGTGAAGAGGTCAACCATGGCCAAGAGAATTAAAGCCCCCACACCCCAACTGACCCCTCCATCATCTTTAGAGAACTCTGAGGAGTAGATTTTCCCATTTTCCCGAACAACTGGAGCTCTCAGAGGAGGAAAAGCCATGGCACCGAAAGCTTTGAGGAGGAGCAATGGCGGCCGGCGACTGGAGCAATTAAACGCTCCAAATGTGGTCCAATCCTCTTCCTCTCTATCTGTGCTAGATCTAGATTGGTTTAAGTAGAGAAATCGGGTTCAATTGAGCCTAAATGGGAGCTTGTATTTTCGGATTTTTTATGGAAAAATGGTGGTGTGAGTTCGGCGGAAACCGCCGCCTCCGGCGGTATGGTCGTCGCCAAACGCTAGCCACCACCTCAACGGAGGTAGTGGTGGGGGTGGCCGGCCAGGGAGGTGGTCGGGGTGGCCGGAAAGTGGACTGGAAGAGGCTCCAGGTCAGGCCAATCACGGCCCTTTGCTAGAGGTTGAGGATGAGCGGATGCCATCCATTTTGATCAAGGAATTTTAAATGATATTAGTGTATTTGATTTTCTAAAGATTATTAGCAGTAGATGGTTTTAAATATTAAAAATACTTAGGTTCTCCTGCTGGAAATATGATAAACACCAAAGCTGTAGCTCTAGGTCTCTAGTTTATTTTAAAATTTGTTTCAAGGCATTTGGAGCCATGGTTAGACCTCAGCATGCCTTTTGGTGGAGTCTATCCATAGGGCTGACCAGAGAGTAAATTGGATGCCCACTCTAAACTAGACCTCCAAAAGACCTGAAATTTGGGGTATGGGCTATTCTTAGCTATATCTAGGAGGCATCCAAAAATCAGAAGTTTTGGAGAAAAGTTATCTATAGGTTTTAGAAAAATTTAATAATCCATGAATAAATTAATTAGGTGTCCTAAACATCTCAAAACTCCCACAAATTTGGGTGGGTGGTCTTAGAGAGCGTGTTAAGGCTCTGGTAAAAATTTCACCTCATTTGGAGATGTTTTGGTTAGGTATTAATCCAACCCTAGGTATACCCTTATAGGGTTATTTAGGTCAAGAGCTATTTCTGATGTTTGTTTGGTCAAAACAACTCAACAGAGGCTGATATTTTGGCCACTGATTTTATATGGCATGTAACACCCTTCAATGATATTTGGGGTGGTTTGGGCTAGGGTAGCCCTAGAACGTAGGGTAGGCCCCTTTTATGGAGATTTTTAGGGTTTGAAGGTCATGGGGTCAAATGACCTTGGAATGACTTGGGACTTTGTGGAAGGGATCATTGGGTAACTATGGTCCTCTGGTTGAAGTTTTGCTGAATTTGGAAGCCTTTAACCCCCCTCAAATCCCTACCCTAGTTTAGGGCACAAAACCAAATATTTGGGTTTAGGCAATCAAAACTCCTCACAATAACTTTAAACTTGGGCAAGGTATTTATCTGATATAAAGAACTTTAAAATAATTTTGGTGGAATTTTTGGACTAATAAAATTAATACTTCCTTTATAACCCTAGCTGTGTACTTAAGTTTATTTCGCTTGCTATGATATTTCTTTCCACTAAAAAGTTATGAAATTTAGTATTTTAAAGTTTTGCATCATGTTAATCCCCTCTGTATTTTCATTGAAATTGTTAGATGATTATTTTAAGTACTTGTTTTATAAATTATGAATTGTAAATTTCTGAGCAAAAATATATTTGGATCCCAATATTGCTATGAAAATTATGAAACTTGGTCAGTGAGTGTTCTATATCAATATGTAGGCTCTGGAATTTTTGCATGATTTTTAGGTGATTAGAAACAGTACTTGCTTCACAAATTATAAAATTTGGAGGATTACTTTTAATTAGATTCAAAGCCCCTCATTCATTGGAAAAATTGTAAAACTTGGTTAGGGTTAGTTTTAGATCATCATCTATCTCCTGGAATTTTGTCATAATTATTAGATGAATTTTTTCAGTACTTGCTTCAATAACCAATGATTATGGAATTATTGAATTAAAATTAAATTAAGTGTTACTGTTCACTGGAAAAATTGAGAGAGTACCTCAAGGGTGTTTTTAGGCCATGATGGTCTTACTGCAGTTTTATCATAATTTTTAGAACAATATTGCTGGCCTTTGCTTCTTAAAATTGTATTATCGACTTTATGTTCTAAATTGTGGATTTGGGGCCTAAACAATTCTAAAAATTCTTAGACCTTGGATTTGTTGTAGAAATGTTACCTAGTATTTATCATGATTTTTTGATGGTATGTTACTGATTTAAAAGTACATTTCATGTTCAAAGTAGGGCATCCAGAGTCTTAGGGTAATTAGAATGAATGCCCAATTAATTAGGAAGATTATGAAACTCTGGAGTAAGGCTAAATACGTCATGGTATACTCCCAGTAATTGTTTTGGTTTTGTTAGATGAGTAAATGGAGTACCCCTTAGTGGGAGCATCATGTAACTTAGCACGGTCTGCATATAGTACATAGAATTAAAATAGGCTAGCTCAGAGAACTTGAACACACTTAGGGGAGCCACACTGAAATAAAAGAGAGGATTGGTCAAGAGTAGGAATCAACAATATTAAGTGCCTTGGGAAAGGGAACTTTGGGAGTAATCCCATCGTAGTTCCTAGTGCCTTCGAGAGCCCTTCATGGGGAATACCTTGGGCAGTCCTGGGCTAACGTAAACTTTAGGGATAATATGTACAAGAGTAACCTTAATAATACCTCCACCTTGCACTCACACTTGTACACGTGGTGAGACAAATTAGTGATGAATGGACAGTATAGACTCATGTTCGATGGGCTTACTGGTAGAGTTAAAGGGACTTGGAACTGTTTTGGTAGTCCGAGGAGCTGTATGCTCGAGGGCTAGTTTTTAAACTTGATGGTTTGGTGAGCTGGGGGCTCGAGGATTTAGGTGAGGTATAATATACAAGCTTGCATGTGCATAACAGTGGTGGGTCCTCGGTATTGAACGAACGATCACACCGTCATCGGTACGTTGACTCGGGGAGACTAGCTAGTTTGATAGGAATAGTATGGAAACGTACGAGAGGGGCTAGGCTAGGTAGTGTGATTACCAGTCTGAGAGTGGAGAGGCCTAACCCACTATCTCCATTGGCCACGAAAAGAGGCTCCTGAGAGTTTAGCTAACTCCAAACTGGGAAACTAAAGGTCTGTGCACATAGAGTCGTGTGTGTGTCTTACACTTGCATGTTCATACCCTAGCATACTTGCATGTCATAGCATAGTCATTGCATTTAACCCCTGACACCTAACATATAAATTGGTATGGGACAGTTTATACGATAGGACATGTAGAACGACCCCTTGGTCTATAGTGTAATTCCTATAAATCAATGGTTACTGATTACTATTTGTCCAGTTCTTACTTCCAGTTCTTCATGCTTACCTTACTTCTCTGCATTACCTTTTATTGATTAACTCCTGCTGCACTTTTAATATTATAACACTCCTGTTAGGATAGTTGTCATATGCTTGATTACGACCTGCTATTTGGTCCTCCTTTTCACTTCCTTACGCCCAGTGCCTAGGAGCCACGGGAAGAGGGGTGGGGATTGTTGACTGAGTCTAGTTTGACTGACGGTCGTTTGACCACCACATTTTAGGCACTCCGGATGGGAGACAGGTAGCAGCTGCAGGAGACGCAGCACCAGTGGAGTACAGTGCAGATGGAGACAGGCCAGTGTAGTTCGGCTGGACTGGCATAAAGATCCATGAGTGGAGCTGAGTAGTAGTAGTTTTACTTTTATGAGTGGCTTGTAGTGAGGTCTTTATGTACCGGGCATTAGTCTGTATATCATGGTGTGGACTCTTTATTTGTCATGTGATTTCCTTTTTCTATGTTGTGGACTTGATTGTTTTTATCTTCTCCAATCATTATACATTCTCCCTTATTGATCGAAAAGGCCGACAGAATCGGCATTTTGTGGTGGCGGCCTTCCCGAGAGTCGGGGCCACCGCAAAACAACGATTCTGGGCATAAGACCCCAGTGGTTATTGCAAAAAAATGGGGTCATACTAGTAGTATCAGAGCTAACCTCGATCCGAGAGAATGTAGTCCACAAAACATGGGATACCCCGCGCGGGCTTAGTTAGAGGACAAACTAGCATCAGAAGCAATGGTGTGCCCATGGGAGGAATCATGCGCAATGCTTCTAATAACGAAGAGTTTTAGGACAATTTACTAAACTTAAGACCGTCTTTTGTAGGGTGTGACGAATCCTCCCCTGCCGCAGGGGACACCTCCGGCCCTGAATGTGATTCCACCACCGCCGGGTCCGACCCCATTGCAGTAGACAGAGCTGGGACAAACTTTGACGGCCATCTTGGATCCCTTTAGGGCACAGCATGCTCCGGCTCATCAGCCGAACCCCAGAGCGAACTGGTTGAGTGCATTCCGGGGCCTTGCCCCACCATCATACTTGGGGACTGAGATGGCAGTGCGCACGGAGGAGTGGCTAGACATTATGTACGAGATGTTGGTGGGAATATAGTGCCCGGTGGAACTGGCAGTATTGTTGGTGGTTTCTTGTCTAGAGTCGCATGCGAAGAGGTGGTGGAAGTCAGTGATGGACACCACTTATGCGGGAGTGGAGATCGCGGACATTACTTGGGAGGAGTTTAGGGCGGCACTACTGGAGCATTTTGTGCCGCAGTCTGCAAGGGACGAATTGGAGGATAGATTCTTGCAGTTGAAGCAAGGGAACAGGACAGTTCTGGAGTATTACCGAGAGTTTACTCATTTGGCACGATTTGCGGATTCTTACAAGCTGGATGACCGGGGTTACGCCAAGAGGTTCTACAAGGGCCTCGGTGATGACCTGAGGCATCCCCTCTTGTTCGTGTCTGATGGTACCATGGCCAGGATCTTGGAGGTGGCCAAGAAGCTGGAGGCGGACCAGCTTGCAGTCTGGGGCAGGAAGAGACATGGGGATGATGTAGTGCTAGGAGGGAGAAGGCACCCGCAGAGAGGCTGAGTCATGGGAGAGAGAAGGAACGGGGATTAACACTGTCAGGAGGAAAGGCAGGAGATAAGGGAGCAGGCAGTGCTGGCTCCGCAGCCGCTACAAATGAGAGAGGTGCCCAGGATAGGGCAAGGACCACCTACACCACAGCTGTACTATCACTGCCATCAGCCAGGGCACATTCAGATTAATTGCCCTACGAGAAATGAGGACACTCCTGCTGCACGGGGTGGCCCACCGGCTCACCAGATGGGAGGTCGTGGACGTGGTCGTGGATGCATATTTAAGGTGGTGAACACAGGCAGGATGGGGAGCAGATCTACGCTCTGGACTTAGCGCAGCCCCGAAACCCGAACAGAGTTATTGCAGGTATGAGAGTAATTTTAAGTATTGGTAGAACAACCACACAACCTAGGTTAGAAAACTTTAGACCTAAGCTGTTTTTCCTTTAACTAATTTATGAATCATGATGGTGTGCGGCAAACCTGCCCATACCCTGTTCGACACGGGGGCATCACACAACTTTGTGTCAGAGGATTTTATCAAGGATCTGGGCCAGATTCGATATTATACAGGAGATGCCAGGAGGGTGCGTCTCCCCAATAGGATGGAGATCCAGTCCACAGAGAAGTGCCTCCTGAAGGTTACCATAGACGGGTTGACACTCGAGGCCCCGACGACAATCCTGAGAATGCCGGACTTCAACCTTGTCTTAGGCATGACATGGCTGGTCTAGAACCATGCCCAGATTGACTGCCCGACGAGGAGGGTCGTACTGAGATACGACGATACTTATGAGACATTCAAAGGTACTACTCCGGTTTCCCGCTGCCTCCTTTCATCTATTCAGGCCGTCAAGGCCCACCTGCTGGGAGACGAGGTATATCAGGTGCTGTTCGAGATGATTGAGGAGAAGGACCTGATTGCTAGCATTCTGGTGGTCTGTGGCTACGCCGATGTATTTACAGAGAAGCTGTCAGGACTGCCTCCTCATAGGGAGAAGGACTTTCAGTTTCAGTTGGTGTCAGGGGCTAAGCCGGTATCCAAGGCCCCTTATCGGATGGCACCAAGGGAGCTGGCAGAATTTCGGACACAGTTGCAGGAGCTGGTGGAAGCAGGATTCGTCAGACCGAGTTCCTCGCCTTGGGGAGCACCGGTCCTATTCGTGAAGAATAAGGATGGGACACTTCGGCTGTGTATTGACTATCGAGCACTGAACAGGCTGACCGTCCGGAATACCTACCCGCTCCCAAGGATAGATGAGTTGTTCGATCAGCTGGAGGGAGCCCATTTTTTCTCGAAGCTGGACTTGAGGTCAGGCTACTACCAAATGCGGATCCAGGAGGAAGATATCCCGAAGATGGCCTTCAGTAGCAGATATGGCCTGTATGAGTTCACTGTGATGCCCTTCGGGCTCACGAATGCTCCATTGGCGTTTATGAGCCTCATGAACCGGGTCTTCGAGACTTATTTGGATGTGTTTGTCATAGTATTCATAGACGACATCCTTATCTACTCTAGGACGGAGGAGGACCATACACGACATCTGGAACTGACTTTGGAGAGATTGCGGGAGCATCACCTCTATGCGAAGTTCAACAAGTGTCAGTTCTGGTTGAAGGAGGTGGCTATCCTGGGCCACATTATCAGTGGAGCCAGGTTAGCGGTGGACCCGGCAAAGATACAGGCAGTCAGGGATTGGCCACCACTGAAGATGGCCACGGACGTGTGGAGTTTCCTGGGGCTTGCCAGTTATTACCAGAAATTTGTGGAGGTGTTTTCTCGGATCACCCTTCCAATCACTTCATTGACGAAGAAGGACATGCCCTTTGTACGGACGCCACAGTGTGAGGCAGCCTTCTAGGAGCTCAAGAACCGACTTATCTCAGCCCCTATCCCGACCCTTCCATCTGGGAAGGAAGGATTCCAGGTGTACACCGACGCATCATATTAGGGGATGGGTATGGTGCAAATGCAGAACGGGGATGTCATAGCGTACGCCTCCCGCCAACTGAAGACCCATGAGAAGAACTATCCAGTACACGACCTGGATATGGGAGCAGTCGTGTTCGCACTGAAGGTATGGCGACACTACCTCTACGGAGTCCACTGTGATATATACTCAGATCATAAGAACCTTAAGTACATGGACACGTAGAAGGAACTGAATATCAGGTAGAGGAGGTGGGTGGAGTTTTTATCGGACTATCAGTACGAGATACACTACCACCTGGGGAAGGCGAACGTGGTAGCGGATGCACTGAGCAGGAGAGCCACCACAGCTGGAGTGTAACACCCCAAAATTTGAGAGAGGATGGATTTGCGTTTCTGGCAAATTTTTGGTTTCTGGCAGGGGGCACACGGCCTGGGACACGGCCGTGTCAGGCTCCAGTCGACGTTTTGGTCGTGAGGTCAACGATTTTGGAGTCGGCGATCGTTGAGCAGAGAACACGACCTGAGACACAGGCGTGTCTCAGGGCGTGTCGAGCCGTGTCGACGATCGGCCTGGGAGTCGATGATTTTTCGTTCGACGATGTGTCGAGACAAGGCATACGGCCTAGGATACGGGCGTGTCCAAGGCCGTGTTAGTTAGTCGACGAACTTCGCTCGACGAATTTCACTCGACGAGTATCGAGTGTTGGGACAGGGGCACACGGCCTGTGACACGGGCGTGTCACAGGGCGTGTCCCACTTGTTCGACGATCTTCGCTCGACGAAATGTCGAGGCAGTGAACACGGCCTAGAGCCCAGGCGTGTTGAGGTAGACACGGGCAAGGACACGGGCGTGTCCAGTACCCGTGTAGTGCTCGGGTTGTTTTCGGGGCTGTGTCGAAGGAGGCACACGGCCGCCAACACGGCCGTGTCAGTTGGGACACGGGCGTGTCGGGACAAACACGGGCATGTCGGATGCCCGTGTGCTATTCCAGATGCGTCAATTTGAGACGGCGAATGGGGGACACGACCCTGGACACGGGCGTGTGCCAGGCTGTGTTCGACCCAGGTATTTTATTTTTTCAGTCGGATCGTGGCCTTTCTTTCCCTGATTTTAGGATCAGATGGTTCAGGACTGCTCTTGGAAAATTAAGTCCGAGAATAGGGTTGTAAACCCTCATTCTTCTTCAAGCTTTTCTCTGACTACATTCTAGAGAGAAGGGAGAGCAGGGAGGAAGGTGAAGGAGGGTTTGGGCTGTAGGAGAGGCATCAGTGCTCCAAATCGCGAGCCGAGTCCAGATCCGTGGAGGCTAGATCTTTGCAAAGGTTTTCATCCGGCTATTTTGCCATGGCAAGGAAGAGGAGTCGGAAGGTAACGACACTTCTCCTCTCGGTCTTAGAATGCATGTCTTTAGCATCTTTTCTTTCTAGTTTTTGGGCACCAAACTCTCAAATGAGAGGGGTTTTGGGTTTCCAAGGTTCAAGAGGAACCTCCGGGTTGATTGAGTTCGTCCCCGGCATGTTTTGCATTAGAGATCCGCTCCGTTAGTGGATTAGGCATGGTGGGTGAAGCCGTAGTCGCGACCGTTAGTCCGACTCGGTGATGTTGCATACGAACTTTAGGGATTCGTAGAGATTCCATTGCGGCAAGATGCCGTCTGTGATGTGGTCGTGTTTTCCCTTTTTCTCGAATGAGTACGTGTAGTCGGAACCGGACAAGGTTAGCTCCTCGTGGCGGTAGATGGTTTCCTTGGTGGATGAGGTTAGCTCCACATGAGTTGGAGATGGTTTTCTTGGTGCGCGGGAACGCTGCAGTACAAATGAGGGACTAGGGTGGAATTGTCTTGGTTTGTGATGTGCCAAGGCGTGGCTATGTCTCCGTGGTCGGCTGGCTATCCCGTGACGTTCACATCATGTGTGGAGAGTATCTCGGCGAGACTAGTCCCCTTTTGTGAGACTGACGAGAATGCCAAGCATGGGGGCAAGCCCGGGCAATGAGGCCATGAGCGGGTGGGGTCCGACAAGGCTTCTTAGAATCGGTCAATTTTGTGTATGTTGGAATCCTGACATGAGACGTCAGAGCTTGTAGGCAAGCCCGGGTCTAAGACCTTGAGCGGGTGGGGCCTTTGCAAGAGTTCCATGTGGCGGCCGGTGTGCCATTAGGGGAAATGGTGTTAACCCTTTGTTTGCGGCTTTATGCCAATGGGGAATCGATGAGTACCCATATGATGTGATGATGTGCTAGATGCATACAAGATAGGGTGCCCTGGGTGAAACCCGGGTTGTTGCATACATGATTGCATAAGTAGGCCCTTTTATTTTATGCTCAACCATAGAGAACATGTATGATGTGTGTGACATTCAAGCCTGTTTCTGTAGTTGCTTTTCTTGCTTATGATTATTGCATACGAAGTGCTAACTTGCAGGTCGGAGGGGTACCCCGGGGTTCGTTAGGGGCGGCCGGGAGGAGATGTGTTGTTACACAGTTTGAGGTCAGCCTTTGCTGATCCACGTTACTAATAAATTTTTCAGGGCAAGGATCGCATGCAGGAGCTAGCACGCCGGCCAGAAAGGCTTAAGCCTCATGAAGTGCCTTTCTCTTTTGTAGCTCTACTTATATGACGTTGTATGTTTGAGACTCATGATGTCCGACTTGCATGCCGAGGTAGACTAGGAGTGCTATGCACTTTCATGATCGGTGTATTGTTAAGTTTGGACTCATTTGTGTTGTAAGGCCATAAGGCCATTGTTATTACTCTTTTAGTGGTGGATAACTTCTAGTCCTGTTTTTATTTCCGCTGTATAATGCAAAGTGTTTTGAGTGTGGGTAGCTATATCAACTTATAATACTAAAGCTGTGGCGTCCGTATGTTGTGGGGCCCCGGCCGGACCCATATTATACAGTCATTACAGGGGAGGTGTTACAATTTGGTATCAGTGTCAGGTTAGATTCAAGGTCAATGCGTAGAGAAGTTATCCAAATAAGAGTAACGCTGGACCATGAGTGTCCTTATTTTTAAGTCTTGAGATTAGAGATTGATTTCTTGTTTCTTGTTTTCTTGAAGAGTGCAAGCAATGAGGCGGGTACGTCGAGAGAAAGAGAGGAACTCTCGGCGAGCTAGTGGGTTCGCATTCAAGAGCTTTTGAGGGCGGCAGAGACGCCAGAAGAAAAGAAAGTTGAGTATGCGACTTTCATGTTGGAAGGAGATGCCAAGTTGTGGTGGGTGAGCCATAGCGGCCGCCAGTTCCCTGGATGCACTCCGTCGGTGGAGGAGTTTGGGGATGCTTTTCTAAAAAGGTACATTCCCGTTTCTACACGGTTGGCACTTCAGAGGAAGTTCCTGCACTTAATGCAGCGGGACAAGACGGTGGACGAGTATGTGCAGGAGTTCACCCGTTTGGGTCGTTACGCGGGAACGACGATGACAGATGATGTAGAGAGGGATAATCTCTTCTATCAGGGGATGAGGGAGAACCTAAGGCAACCCCTCATTTCCATGAAGAGAGCTGGTTTCAATGAGTTGGTTGAGGCTGTCAGGCTGTTGGAGAGTGATCTGGAGCACACCCAGTGCCGTAAGGGTTTCACCCCCAAGCAAAGGGAAGGGAAGCCTTCCCAATCCCATGGAAAGTCTGAAGGGATTAGGTGGAGGAATAATCCTCACACAACCAGGTCCGGCGAGAAGAGTAAGTGGACGCCTGGAGGTTCTCACTCTAGGGGACCGCCGACGTGCTACAACTGCGGTAAGGTGGGGCACATAGCTCGTGGTTGTCCCCAAGGAGGAGCGGGGCAAGAGGCAAGGCAGGAGCAGACTGTGCGCTCCGGCCCCAGTGCTGCAGAGAAAGGGAAGATGGCGGAGTCGAGCGCTTCTCGGTTCCAACCGGTGCAACCAAGGGCATACAACCTTGGACAGCAAAAAGCGATCCACCAAACCGATGTGGTGACAGGTATGAAGAAAATTTAAGTTGAAATTTTGTGCTTCATACTTTTTGACCCTTTTTGTGTGATGTCTATGTTGTAGGCTTTGTATTACTTTTCGGATACCCCGCTAGGGTATTGTTCGATACGGGAGCATCGCACTCCTTTCTTGCGGAGAGCTTCATCCGGAGAATAGGAGTTGAGTCTTTCTCGGCGGACGCAGAGTTGAAAGTGCGCATGCCCAATGGTCATCCATGACCACCGGGGCTAAAGGGCGCATCTGTTGGGAGCTGGACGGAGTTGACTTCGTTTTGGTAGCAACGATTTTACCATTGGTTGAGTTCGATGTCATTTTGGGCATGGACTGGCTTGCAGAGCAGTGCGCCAGTATTGACTGCCTATCTAAGTTAGTGACCCGAAGGAGCAAAGGGCAGGCGGAGGTAAAATTTGAGGGCCTTTGTGGAGTGGCATGTTCCCTGATTTCGGCCATGCAATTGATGCGAGCAGTTAACTAGGGTGGTGTAGCGCTTGTAGCGTTATTGGAGGTTCGTCTCTCTCACCTATCTATTGAGGAAGTGCCCGTAGTGGTAGAGTTCAAGGATGTGTTTCCGGATGAACTTCCTGGAGCGCCTCCTCGGCGAGAGATCGACTTCTCGATCGAGTTAGTACCGGAGGCTAGGCGGGTGTCACGTCCTCCGTTTAGGATGACACCAAAGGAGTTTGCAGAACTGAAGGTACATTTGCAGGAACTGTTGGAGCAAGGGTCTATCAGACCCAGTTCTTTGCCGTGGAGCGCGCCGGTGTTGTTTGTCAAGAAGAAAGACGGTAGTATGCGGCTATGCATTGACTACAGAGAGCTGAATAAATTGACCGTCAAGAATAAGTATCCGATTCCTCGGATAGATGACTTGTTCGACCAATTGGTGGGGTCGGTGGTGTACTCCAAATTTGACTTGAAGTCGGGCTATTATCAGCTGCGAATTCGGGATGAGGACATACCCAAGACTGCCTTTGGTACAAGTTATGGACACTTTGAGTTTACGGTGATGTCGTTCGGGCTCACGAACGCGCCATCTGTGTTCATGGATCTGATGAATCAGGTATTTCAGGAATACTTGGATTCTTTTGTGGTTTTCTTCATTGATGACATCCTCGTGTATTCTAAATCGGAAGTGGAGCATGAGACTCACTTGAGAGTGGTCTTGCAAGTGTTGAGGGAGAATCGGTTGTATGCAAAGTTCTCCAAGTGCGAGTTATGGTTAGAGAAGGTGGCATTTTTGGGCCACGTGATTAGTGGGGATGGGGTTGCAGTGGATCCAACAAAAGTGGAAGCCATCAGAGATTGGCCGGTTTTGAGGACCGTGGCGGAGGTCCGAAGTTTTCTTGGACTAGCCGGGTATTACAGGAGGTTCGTGGAGAATTTTTCGCGGATAGCTCTACCCCTCACCTCACTCACTCGTAAAGATCATAAGTTTGTGTGGACTCAAGAGTGCATTCAAGCATTTGAGGCACTGAAGGAGAGACTAATGATGGATCCAATCCTAAGTCTACCGCAAGGGACCGAGGGATTTCAGATCTTCAGTGACGCATCGAGATGCGGTTTGGGTTGTGTTTTGGTGCAACATTGCAAGATGATAGCTTTTGGGTCTAGACAGCTGAAGCCTCATGAGAGGAATTACCACGTCCATGACTTGGAGTTGGCGGCGGTAATTTTTGCGTTGAAAATATGGCGGCATTATGTTTATGGTGCAAAGGTGGAGATCTTCACGGATCATAAAAGCCTGAAGTATCTTTTGGATCAAAAGGACTTGAATATGCGGCAACGCAGGTGGGTTGAGTTTCTTGGAGACTACAAGGTGGCGATTCAGTATACGCCAGGTAAAGCCAATGTGGTGGCGGATGCTTTGAGTAGGAAGTACTCAGGGCAAGGGAATTGGATCGAAGCTCATGATGAGCGGTTGGTACGGGAATGGGAGTCCCTTGGTTTGGAATGTGTGGCGAGAGGCGAGTCCAGCGTGGCTAGGTTGAACTTGATTGAAGTGCAAAATGACTTGACTGATCGCATTCGGGAAGCGACTCGGTTGGATGTGGAGTTTCAACCATTTGTGTTGGAGGCTCAAACAGGCGAGAGCAGCGCCTGGGAGATGATTGTTGGGATTCTGAGGAAGGACGGAAGGGTTTGTATACCGCAGTTCGGCAAACTCCGTGAGGAGTTGATGTTTGAGGCTCACTTCACAAAGTACTACATTCACCCGGGCTGTACAAAGATGTACTTGGATATGAAGAAATCCTTTTGGTGGCTGGGGCTGAAGCGGGACGTAGCTTTGTAAGTGAATCGTTGCCAAACTTGCGCCTTGGTGTAGGCCGAATGTCAGAAGCCGGGCGGGTTCCTGAAGCCCCTTCCAATCCCTGAATGGAAATTTGATGACATCTCCATGGACATTGTACATGGTTTGCTTAGATCGCAGCAGGGTAATGATGCTATTTGGGTGATCGTGGACCGCTTAACCAAGGTGGCCCACTTCATCCCAAATCGGAAAGAGTACAGCGTGGAGAAGCTGGTGGAGTTGTATGTTCGCAACATTGTGCGACTGCATGGGATTCCTAAGAGCATAGTTAGCGATCGAGATGGACGGTTTACGTCCAAGGACTGGAGATTGGTTCAGAAGAGTTTGGGCACGAAGCTAAAGTTCAGTACGGCGTTCCATCCTCAAACTGACGGGCAAACTGAAAGGACGAACCGTACTATGGAGGATATGTTGAGAATATGTGTTCTTGACTTTGGCAAGAAGTGGGAGGATCACCTCTTCATGGTGGAATTCGCGTACAACAACAGTTTTCAAGTAAGTATAAAAATGGCACCATACGAAGCTTTGTATGGGAGACGGTGTCGAACACCGATGTCTTGGGCAGAGGTGGGAGACACCAAAATTTTGGGAAAGGAGGTGGTAGTCGACGCTTGTGAGTTGGTACGGACCATTCAAGAGCGTATGAAGGTGGCGCAAGACCGGCAAGCAAAGTACATTAATGCTCGTCACCGGAAGTTGGAGTTCGCGGTAGGTGATTGGGTCTATTTGAAGATCAAACCGTTCAAAGGCGTCTCACGGATTCGAAGACTCAAGAAGTTGAGTCCAAGGTTTTTGGGGCCTTTTGAAGTTGTTGAACGGGTGGGAGAAGCAGCCTATCGGTTGGCGTTGTCCGCAGAGCTGAGTGGATTGCATGACGTCTTCCACGTCTCTATTTTGAGGAAAGCCTTGGGGGAGGCTAGTGTGGTGATTGAGCCGGCATCGGCGCCGATATAGGAAGACATGAGGACGCGAGTCCGTCCGATTGCTATAGAGGATTCGGAGACTCGGCAGTTGCGGAATAAAGAGGTTAAACTCGTGAAAGTCCACTGGGACAACTGCGGTCGTGAGGAGCTCTCTTGGGAACGAGAGCAAGCCATGCTAGAAGAGTATCCAGAACTCTTCATTTCAAGTAAAATTTAAGTTTTTGTTCCCTTTTGTTTTGTAATTTCGGGACGAAATTCTGTTAAGGGGGGGGAGTTGTAACACCCCAAAATTTGAGAGAGGATGGATTTGCGTTTCTGGCAAATTTTTGGTTTCTGACAGGGGGCACACGGCCTGGGACACGGGCGTGTCCCAGGGAGTGTCAGGCTCCAGTCGACGTTTGTGTCGTGAGGTCGACGATTTTGGAGTCGGCGATCGTTGAGCAGAGAACACGGCCTGAGACACGGGCGTATCTCAGGGCGTGTCAAGCCGTGTCGACGATCGGACCGGGAGTCGACGATTTTTCATTCGACGATGTGTTGAGACAAGGCACACGGCCTAGGAACGGGCGTGTCCAAGGCCGTGTCAGTCAGTCGACAAACTTCGCTCGACGAATTTCACTCGACGAGTGTCGAGTGTCGGGACAGGGGCACACGGCCTGTGACACGGGCGTGTCCCTCTTATTCGACGATCTTCGCTCGACGAAACGTCGAGGCAGTGAACACGGCCTGGAGCCCAGGCATGTTGAGGTAGACACCGGCAAGGACACGGGCGTGTCCAGTACCCATGTAGTGCTCGGGTTGTTTTTGGAGCTGTGTCGAAGGAGGCACACGGCCGCCAACACGGCCGTGTCAGTTGGGACACGGGCGTGTTTGGTCAAACACGGGAGTTTCGGATGCCCGTGTGCTATTCCAGGCACGTCGATTTGAGACGGCGAATGTGGGACACAGCCCTGGACATGGGCGTGTGCTAGGCTGTGTTCGACCCAGGTATTTTATTTTTTTCTGTCGGATCGTGGCCTTTCTTTCCCTGATTTTAGGATCAGATGGTTCAGGACTTCTCTTGGAAAGTTAAGTCCGAGAATAGGGTTGAAAACCCTCATTCTTCTTCAAGCTTTTCTCTGACTACATTCTAGAGAGAAGGGAGAGCAGGGAGGAAGGTGAAGGAGGGTTTGGGCTGTAGGAGAGGCATCGGTGCTCCAAATCGCGAGCCGAGTCCAGATCCGTGGAGTCAAGATCTTTGCGAACGTTTTCATCCGGCTATTTTACCATGGTAAGGAAGAGGAGTCGGAAGATAACGACACTTCTCCTCTCGGTCTTAGGATGCATGTCTTTAGCATTTTTTATTTCTAGTTTTTGGGCACCAAACTCTCAAATGAGAGGGGTTTTGGGTTGCCAAGGTTCAAGAGGAACCTCCGGGTTGATTGAGTCCGTCCCATGCATGTTTTGAATTAGAGATCCGCTCCGTTAGTGGATTAGGCTTGGTGGGTGAAGCCGTAGTCGCGACCGTTAGTCCGACTCGGTGATGTTGCATACGAACTTTAGGGATTCGTAGAGATTCCGTTGCGGCAAGCTGTCATTTGTGATGTGGTGGTGTTTTCCCCCTTTTCTCGAATGAGTACGTGTAGTCGAAACCGGACAAGGTTAGCTCCTTGTGGCGGTAGATGGTTTCCTTGGTGGATGAGGTTAGCTCCGCATGAGTTGGAGATGGTTTCCTTGGTGCGCGGGAACGCTGCAGTACAAATGAGGGACTAGGGTGGAATTGTCTTGGTTTGTGATGTGCCAACGCGTGGCTATGTCTCCGTGGTCGGCTGGCTATCCCGTGACGTTCACATCATGTGTGGAGAGTGTCCCGGCGAGACTAGTCCCCTTCTGTGAGACTGACGAGAATGCTAAGCATGGGGGAAAGCCCGGGCAATGAGGCCATGAGCGGGTGGGGTCTGGCAAGGCTTCTTAGAATCGGCCAGTTTTGTGTATGTTGGAATCCTGACATGAGACGTTGGAGCTTGTAGGCAAGCCCGGGTCTAAGACCTTGAGTGGGTGGGGCCTTTGCAAGAGTTCCATGTGGCGGCCGGTGTGTCGTTAGTGGAAATGGTGTTATCCCTTTGTTTGCGGCTTTATGCCAATGGGGAATCGATGAATACCCATATGATGTGATGATGTGCTAGAAGCATACGAGATAGGGTGCCCTGGGTGAAACCCGGGTTGTTGCATACATGATTGCATAAGTAGTCCCTTTTATTATATGCTCAACCAGTATAGAACATGTATGATGTGTGTGACATCCAAGCCTGTTTCTATAGTTGCTTTTCTTGCTTATGATTATTGCATACGAAGTGCTAACTTGCAGGTTGGAGGGGTACCCCGGGGTCCGTTAGGGGCGGCCGGGAGGAGATTTGTTGTTACATAGTTTGAGGTCAGCCTTTGCTGACCCACGTTACTAATATATTTTTCAGGGCAAAGATCGCATGCAGGAGCTAGCTCGCCGGCCAGAAAGGCCTAAGCCTCATGAAGTGCTTTTCTCTTTTGTAGCTCTACTTATATGATGTTGTATGTTTGAGACTCATGATGTCCGACTTGCATGCCGAGGTAGACTAGGAGTGCTATGCACTTTCATGATCGGTGTATTGTTAAGTTTGGACTCATTTGTGTTGTAAGGCCATAAGGCCATTGTTATTACTCTTTTAGTGGTGGATAACTTCTAGTCCTGTTTTTGTTTCCGCTGTGTAGTGCAAAGTGTTTTGAGTGTGGGTAGCTATATCAACTTATAATACTAAAGCTGTGGCGTCCGTATGTTGTGGGGCCCCGGCCGGACACATATTATACGGTCATTACAGGGGAGGTGTTACATGGAGTAGGGTCTCAGTTGATGTCTATGGAGTTGATGCAGAGTCTAGAGGACATGCATATTACTCTGGTGTCGTCTGACGACCCCGAGCTCTATGAGGAGTACTTGACCGCTATGGGCGTAACCAATGACATTAGAGACCGAGTCAGAAAAGGACAGAGGCAGGATGCCAAACTAGAGCCCATCTTCCAGGCCTTAGAGGTAGGCGCTGCAGGAGACTACACACTGAGGGATGGCCTGGTGTGTTTTAGATGACGGGTTTATTTACCGGAGGGAGGACAGATCCGGGAGGAGATTATGACGGAGGCGCACTGCAGCTGGTATTCGGTGCACCCGGAAATCACGACGATGGCGACAGATTTGAGGAAGATGAAGTATTGGCCGGGCATGAAGAAGGATATCACCTACTTCGTGACTCATTGTGAGACATGTCAGCTAGTGAAGGCGGAGTGCAGGAACCCCGCAGGACTATTGCTGTAACGCCCCTGGTTTTTCTGTGTTTTGTTTGATCTTTGGGTTGCGTTACGATGGCGTATTTCCGGCTTTTTGCCATTGTAGAGCGTGGTCTTAGCTCTTAGGGTTCCCTGTGTAGCCTATTTGTAGCCTGTTAGCAAGATTCCCCAGCTAGCCGGAGTCCGTTTGATGACTCGGTTGGGCCTCTTAGGGAATGCTTGTGTTTTGGCTTCGGGTGGTGTTATCCCGGGTTTTGTTCGTCGAATGCTAATTTCGACTTCGCAGTTGTGTTCGTAGCGTGGGTTTTTAGCTGCGGCGTGAATTTCATCATTTTCCGAGATGTTTCGGGTCTCGTGTTGTTTTGATTTTGCGTGTAAGTAATTAATATGTTGATTGTTTATTATTAAACTGTTGTGTATATATATAGCCTTAGGTTAGAAATAGGGCTCGGTTCTTTTGTTTCCTTTCTTTTCTCTGTTTAGAAGCCGCCGCCTGTGCGAGAGGGAGAGAACCGCCGGACTGCCCTAGCCTTCAAACGCCGATTTCCTGGAGATTTAGCGGTCGAAATTCGATTTCAAGAGTGGATCTAGACTGCCCTAGCCTGGATCGGCATTCTTTCTGCTCCTCAGCTGGTGCTCTGCGGCTAGATCCGAGAGTGGGGGATGCCACCGACCAAGCTTTTCTGGTATTGAGGCAAGTGATGTCCCCTCATCCTTGCCAAAGTTGATCTTTGTCTTTCTTTTGATTTAATTTTATCTCTTTCCTGCTTAGATCCTAGGTGTACGCTAGGGTTCGTTCCCGATCATGCCGTGGTTAGTGTAGAAAGTTCCAGTTAAATTTCAGTTTTTCTGAGGGATTGTGTCTATTAAGGACAGATTTGGTTCGGTTCAGGTCGAGTAGTTGCTAGTGTCGATGGATGTTGTACCCTAGAGAGACCTCGCTCTCGTTTCTGGTTGTTTGCTGGATCTGGCGCATGTAGCCAGTCGGAGTGTCGACATCGTTGTGTCGACACCGGCCAGTCGGGGTGTCGACATCGTTGTGTCGACACCGGCCAGTCGGGGTGTCGACACCGTTGTGTCGACACCGGCCTGTCGGGGTGTCGACACCATTGTGTCGATACTGGCCAGTCGTGGTGTCGACACTTGGTGTCGACACCGGCCAGTCGGGGTGTCGACACTTGGTGTCGACACCCGCTGCGGTTGTGTCGACACCTTGTGTCGACACCGGCCGCAGTGGTGTCGACACTTGGTGTCCACACCCGCAGCGGGAGTGTCGACACCTTGTGTCGACACCGGCCGCAGTGGTGTCGACACTTGGTGTCGACACCGACAGCGGTTGTGTCGATACCTTGTGTCGACACCGGCTTGTCGTGGTGTCGACAAATCGTGTCGACACTGTGTGCTGCGCTTGTTTTGGGGTCAGGTAGACTCGGGGTTGGTTCTTTTTAGGCGTGCAAGGCCGCGTCGGTTGGTCCCGACGTTTTTGCCTTGGGTTCGTGTGTTTCTTAGGATTGTTAATGTGACCTTTCCCTAGGGGGGGCATTGGGTGTTCGGCTAATTTCTGCATGCCGACTCTTGGGTTGTGGCAGGTGGTGGAGTTTTGGTGGCCTCTGGAGGGGTTGTTTTATGTGGAGAGTTGTGGCCACCGCCTTTTGCCCCGGTTTGGGTTGGTGTGTGTGGGACCCTAAAGCTGTCACTGTTTGACCCCTTAGCCCTTTTTGGGTCTGATTTTGGTTATGTATTCGGATTCATGTTTTGACCACTTCCACTTACCCACGTGTTAGGACTGTTAGTCACTTTCCTGTTTATGCTTTCCTTTCTTTAGGCAGATATGTATATGTCTTGTTGCTGTTGCAGACTCTTTTGGTAGGGCATAATGGTTTTATTGCTCGCTTTTGGTGTGTGATAAGTAATATTTACGCGTATTTTTACTATAATATTTAGTTTAATATTTAGTTTTAATTAATCATATTTTATTTATTCTATTTAATAAATTATATCTTTTTGATATCTGTTAAATAATTTAAGCCTTATTTATTTTTGTAGGATTTATAACTATTTTTAGTATTTATTTTAGTTTAATAATTAATATAAAATTAATAATAATTTATATATTTTCATTTACAAATCATTTATTTTATATTTTAGTTTAATAATTTAATATATATTTATTTTTGTAGGTTTATTGACGTGGTCGCGCTCCCGACGTTTGCAAAAGAAATATTTACCGAAGTCGTCACGTTGCCCGAGCAATTCATACAGTCTACATGAAACCAAGTCAAAGTCTCGCTGCACTCGTTCAAGCCGATCAAGCGTTCACGTCGCAACTACCCATTCAGTTTTTCTTCATGCAAGCTCATGACAAATATATTATTATGCATTGATGCTGCCATGCCATCATCGCCAACTCTCAAAATGACCGGTGCCAAGCAAGTCTTCGACATTCAACTATTTTTATCATTCCCATGCACAACGCCATCGCCGTCACCTTTTCATGTCAAAGCCCCCATCTCATCATACAACCTACATCACCACCCATTTCTCTTTCTAAAAACCTGCACAGTTAAATACATGCACTTTATTATTATTATTATTATTATTATTAATATTAATATAACTGTTTACTTCCCCTCTTCATTTCTCCATGAAACCGCTAGCTCCTCTTTATTCCATGAAATCACCACCTTTATATTCTTCTTCATTATATCCTCCCTTCATTTACCTCCTCTTAAATATTTGATAAATATTTGATGTTTCAACTCCATCTTAATTTTAGTAATTATGTCCACCATTCATCTCCTCTTTATAAACTATGAAACTCCCCCATTTAATTTGGTTATTTTTTTCATATATTTCATTAATATTTAATTATTATTACCACTTTATTTTCCTCCTCTTACCCTTGGCCTTCCAACCTTTCATGTGTCTTTCATCCTTTCTTTTTTTCCTTTAAATAATGGCCAAGGGGAATGATGAGGGGAGTCCACCATTGGGGTTGAAAATCGGGTTGGGTGGCTTATTTTCGGGATATCTTCAGAGTTAGTTTTATTTTATGCAATTTTATTTTATTTGCAATATAGTTTAGATTTTTCTTTTCATGCAATTGTACTCTTTTATTTCATAGTGATAGAATATACTTTTCAATTATTAGTAGCTAAATTTCCATAAGTACTTGATCATGATGAAGCTTGGAATAAAATAAACTCTTCTTTTCTTTATCAAATGTCTTGTTCTTAATTTTGCTCGCTTACGATTTATCTTTGATTTATATTTCGTCGAATTCATATTTCGCGGATATGTTTTTCGATCCAAGATCCGTATCTTAAATGACCGAGAGGTTGCGGATACGAGTAGATCACTCAAAGATAAAAGGAGTTGCATGTACTCCTCGAGAGAGGACGACATAAATCCTCCAGATTGGAGTCAAATCCAATGGAGTGGTTCACCGCCTAATGCAAGCTTAGGGGTTTCGACTGGCCGAGAGGTCTTAATCGATCAACCTAAGGTTAGTCAAAAGCATGAGCTCGAGAGAGACACTTTTGTAATGTAGGAACCTCCACGGTCGAGTGAGAAATTTAAGAGTCTTGCGTAATTTATGTTTATGAAGGGTCATTTTAATCCAATGGGATTCTAGATCAAGTGCTATCTTTTCGTTTGTTTTCTAGCTTTAGTTTTAATTTACCTTCAATTTATATTCCGATAAAATAATATCAATTTGCGTGAGTATAAGTACTCAACAGGCCCCGAGTCTAATACGATATTTCATATACTATATTTCGATAGGTACGCTTGCCTATTTGAGATTATAGTTTGGATACATTTTAAAACTATAAAATTCCCCATCAGTGTGCTCTGCTGTGCTTCAGACAGTACTCTCCTCTTACCGTCACCCCCTTTTCTTTTGCTTATAGCAGTTTGTTGTCGGGTTGGTAAACCCTTTTTCTTATTTTGCTAATTAATCTATTGCTCTATTTACCTTTTGATTATTTCATTGTTGAGGTGTTCTTTTCTTGAATGCCTCAGGTCCAGGTTGTAGCCAGATCAGCGGCTAGTTCTTTTGGAGGGGCTTGTTGGTGGCCTCTAGGGTAGCTGAGATAGCTGATCCCCGTTTTGTTGTGAGGTAATTCTTTACTTTTCCGTATGGACATACATACTCGCCAGTGGGTTCGTGTCAGGTTGTTGACGCCCACTGGTGGCTTCTTGTGATGCTGGGTATGAATTTAAATTGCTAATTTTGCCTACTTGTGGTTGGTTACTTGTTTCTGGGAAGGATTTATGCTAGGTTGCATGTTAGATATTTTAAAAACCTAAAAGTGTTATTATATGTACCCCATGCATAACCCGTTTCTAAATCAAAGACACTATTTTTCCTCAACGTAAAACACTATTTTTCATACCTACTATATTCACCTTAGAGTCGTGCACGCATAAGTCGTCCTCCGGGGATACTTATGCTCATTTAGGGTGTCAACTTAATCGAACCAAAGTATTTTCTGCTGCATATAAATATAATTTTACTGTGGACTAGCTGATCCATCGGGCCGAGGGATACGGCCATTCACCATAACTGATTTTCTTTCATATTTAATCAACAATTTTCCTTAAAATCTAACGTCTAGAGTTTTGCCTGAGCGTGTGCAGTTATCCCCTACACGACGCGGCATCACGGCTCGTGTTTTCTCTTACTCTGATATGATTTTTACCGTTGAGAAAATGCGGGTTGTGACAGTTGGTATCAGAGGGAGGTTTCTTGACAAATGGTTGGGCAACCTTTCCCTTTTCTGCATTAGTAGTTAGCATCAAACCATTCACACAATGATATGTCATCAGCACGTCTTGGCCGAAGCACGAACACAACACTCATGAGCATAAAGAAGTATACATGGCATATTATGTAGTATGGGATGCATAATATGTGTTTGTATATGGATCCACCATAGGAGGCAACATGTGAGGGTTATGTAGTATAAGATGCATAACCTCACCACATGAATGCGGCTAGCACGTTTTCTTTTTTCGTTACATGGGAATGTTATGTAGTATGGGATGCATAACATTTTCATGTGTACGCCGCCCATGGCATGCACTAATGCCTTTTTAGAATGCATAGCACATCATGCATAGCATAACATTTCATAAGCACAACGTGCCAAGCTAAAGATTTGCAAGATGACATATGTACACACATGGTTTTGAGTCAAAAAGAATACAAATACATGCATTCATGGTTTAGGCACCTGAGTTAGTATGATGGTGGTGAACCATCTTAGGTTAAGCATAACATCATCATGGTAAAAACAACTCTCAGAGCAAGTTTTTGCAGTTGAAGTTCATATTTAAGTGTGTTTGTCTGTACCGGGTAGTTTTGCTCTAGCTGATGGCTAGGTTTTGTCTAAATCTTGTGCGATTTTAGGATGGCGAGACGTCATGTGACGAGATCGACCCCCCAATCCGAGGGTGAGACGTCAGGAGCGCAGAGCGATGCGTTGGTAGAAAGCCTGCGGCATAGTAATGAGGAGTTATCGAGGCAGGTAGTGGCTATGCAGGCTCAGATTCAGTCCCTTATAGCAGTGGTGGCGGGACAGACCCCGAGATCTCAGAACCCCGCTGAGGGGGTAGCTGTCCCTGCCCCTCCTGCCCCTCCTGCTCCTCCCGTGACTTTGGTTGTGGTGCCCCCGGAGATGGCGTTCATATCCCAGTTTCAGCGGCTGAGACCCCCTACCTATGATGGGCAGGCAGATTTCATGATTTTGGATGACTGGCTGATTACCATTGAGGAGATGTTCTCTTACTCAGGGATTACGGACAATCAGAGAGTGATGCTCGCTGCCTACCAGCTCAAGGGTTTAGCAAAGAATTGGTGGCTGAGGAAGAAAGAGAGCTTAGTGGCAGGTTGCACTTGGGAGTCATTTAAGGCGATGTTGTTAAGTAAGTTTCTGCCTTCAGTCGAGCGGGACCGGCTAATAAACGACTTTCTTCATTTAAAGCAGAGGAAACTCATGGTTAGTGAGTATGAGATTGAGTTTAGTAAGTTGAGTCGGTTTGCTCCGGGTCTGGTGAGTGTTGAGGCAGACCGAGTTAAGCGATTTCTGGGTGGACTAAGAAGCGACATTCAGCAGTTAGCGAATGCTTATGGAGCAGTCAGTTATGCCAGTGTGGTTGAAGCTGCCTTGAGAGTTGAGGCCATTGAGAATGCCAAGAATAGAGGCCAGCAGTTAAGGAAGGATAAGCGGAGGCCCGGTGGAGGGAAGAGCCCTCAGGAACTTGATGTTATCTCAAGAAAGAAGGTCAAAGAGATTTGTAGCTTTTGTGGCCGGCCAGGCCACCCCTTTGAGAAGTGTTTCAAAAGGTTGGGAGCGCAGAAGATGGAACAGGTGCACGCGATTCAGGGTGTTTCCAGGGGAGACTTGGTGTGTGCCTTGTGTGGAAGGAAGGGGCACGAGGCTGCCCGTTGTTGGTTAAAAGATAAGGTCTGTTTTCAGTGCGGCCAGAAGGGTCATCTCAAGACAAGGTGCCCCCAGACCCAGCCTATTCTGCAGCCAGTTCCCCTCCAGGCTTTGCCACCACCTCAGCATATGGATAAAGGAAAGGGGAAGTTGAATGTGCTTTCGGCAGACAAAGCGCAGACCTCGACCCAGGTTATCTCAGGTTCGACTCCTCCCCAGTCGTTTCGTTACATTTCCTTTTTGGTTGTAGTTTTTGTTTTAGCACTTGTTGCCTTAGATCCGTGTGCAATTTGTAGGATGATTTAAGGTAAAGAACCGCTGGGCGCGCATTCTCTTCGATTCTGGCACTACCCACTCGTTTGTGGCTAGAGCCTTCGTGGAGCGGTTCAGTTTGGGCATAGATCGTGTTGGTGGTGCCTTCTGCGTTAAGTTCCCCTCCGGTGACTCTGTGGTTACGGACTTGGGTGTCCTAGATTATCCGATTTTGTTGGGAGATTTTCTAGCCAAGGCAGATTTGAAGGTGATTGACCTGGAGGACTTCGACGTTATTTTGGGCATGGACTGGTTGTCAAGGTACGATGCTATGATCCAGTGCAAGGGTAAGCACTTGGACTTCGTCAAAGATAACGGTCAGCCAGGGAGCGTTTATGGGTATTCCCTCCAGGAGTCTCCAGTCATTTCTGCGGTGCGTGCTCGGAAGTTGCTTGTTTCTGGCTGTTTTGCCTGTGTGGTTTCTCTGGTAGGGACGATTGTTAGTGTGCCCCGTTTGGAAGAGATTCCTGTGGTGTGTGACTTCTCTGATGTGTTTCCTGACGATCTTCCCGGTCTTCCACCCGATCGAGATGTCGAGTTTGCCATAGATTTGGAGCCAGGCACGCGTCCTATCGTAAAGGTGCCGTACCGGATGGCCCCGCGAGAGCTGGAAGAGTTGCGAATTCAGCTGGATGAGTTGTTGGCAAAAGGCTTTATAAGGCCGAGTTCTTCGCCCTGGGGTGCGCCAGTGCTGTTCGTTAAAAAGAAGGATGGGTCGATGAGGTTATGCATTGACTATAGAGAGCTGAACAAGGTTACTATTAAGAATAGGTACCCTTTGCCGCGAATCGACGATTTGTTCGACCAAATGCGTGGTAGTGCCGTGTTTTCCAAGATAGATCTTCGTTCGGGCTATCACCAGTTGAGGATTCGGGAGTCAGATGTTCCGCGGACGGGGTTCCGCTCTCGTCATGGGCATTTTGAGTTTTTGGTTATGTCATTTGGTTTGACTAATGCGCCCTCAGCTTTTATGGATTTGATGAACAGAGTTTTCAAGGATTTTCTAGATAAGTTCGTGATTGTCTTTATAGACGATGTTTTGGTGTATTCTAGGGATGCAGAGGAGCATGATCGACATTTGAGGCTGGTCTTGGCGACTCTGAGAGACCATAAGCTTTACGCCAAGCTGAGCAAATGTGAATTTTGGTTGCCTCAAGTTTCTTTTCTAGGCCACGTGATTAATAAGGAGGGAATATCGGTGGACCCAAAAAAGATCGCTGTTGTTATGGAATGGGCGGGACCTGTTACCCCCAAAGAGATCAGAAGCTTCTTGGGTTTGGCTGGTTATTATAAAAGATTTGTAGAAGGTTTCTCTACCTTGTCCGCGCCGTTGACCAGGATGATGCAGAAGAATGTAGCCTTTATATGGGATGGCAAGTGTGAGAAGGCTTTTGAGGAACTAAAAAGAAGGCTATGTTCGTCTCTAATTTTATCTTTGCCTACGGAGGGTAGTGAGTATGATATATATGTGGACGTGTTGCATGTCGGTCTAGGCTGCGTTTTGATGCAGGGCGGGAAGGTGATTGCGTACGGGTCGAGGCAGCTAAAGACTCACGAGAGGAACTACCCTACGCATGACCTGGAGTTTGCAGCTGTGATCTATGCGTTGAAATTGTGGAGGCATTTGCTATATGGCGCGCAGTGCAAGATTTTCACGGATCATAAGAGTTTGAAGTATGTCTTCACTCAGAAAGAATTGAATCTGCGCCTGCGGCGGTGGTTGGAGTACGTGGCCGACTATGATGTTGAAATCTAGTACCATCCGGGCAAGGAAAATGTGGTGGCTGATGCCCTGAGTCGGAAGTCAGGTAAGATTTTTAATCTTTCCGCCGAGCATCTAGTGGAAGAGTTTCTTTTGATGGACATTTCTGTGGGAAGCTGTGATTCGCAGAGTATCTTGGCAGTAGCAGAACCATCGTGGATTGCGCTTACGAGACTGCATCAGAAGGACGACCCCGATCTTCTGCATTTGTATCTTCGAGCTGAAAAAGGTGAATTACCAGACATCTCTATAAATGATGCGGGTACCCTGAAGTATCGTGGCAGGTTTTGCATCCCCACAGTTGGAGATATCCGGGGTATGGTGTGCAGAGATGCCCATGGATCTAGTGTTGCTTACCATCCAGGGTCGACCAAGATGTATCATGATTTAAAACAGATTGCCTGGTGGTACGGGATGAAGAAGGACATAGCCAGATTTGTTTCAGAGTGTTTCACTTGTAGGCGTGTGAAAGCCGACCATGGGAGGCCTGATGGCAAGCTGACTCTCTTGGAGATTCCGATGTGGAAGTGGGAGAGTATCTCGTTGGATTTCATTACCGGCTTACTGAGATCTCCTAAGGGGCATGATTCAGTTTGGGTAATTGTAGACAGATTGACGAAGAGCGCTCATTTCGTACCATCTAAGATCGATTATCCGATGAGGAAAATAGCCGAGCTGTATCTAGAAGAGGTTGTCAGATTGAATGGTGTACTCGTAAGTAACATATCAGATCGAGACTCCAGGTTCACGTCTCATTTTTGGAAGAGCCTTCAAGAAGGGTTGGGTACAGATTTGAGATATTCCACGGCTTATCATCCGCAGACCAATGGTCAGACGGAGCGAGTAAATCAGATTGTGGAAGATATGATCCGATGCTATATTCTGGACCACGGAGGTGCGTGGGAAGAGCGCTTGCGGCTTATGAAATTCGCATATAACAACAGTTATCAAGAAAGCTTGCAAATGGCTCCTTTTGAAGCTTTGTATGGGAGGCGCTGCAGGATTCCCTTGTTTTGGGCTGAGCTTGGTGAGGGACCTTTGTTGGGTCCAGAAGCGCTTGAGGAGATGGAAACTGCTGTGAAGCTTATTCGGGAAAAGCTTCGGATAGCCCAGGAGAGATATGAGAAGAACGCCAATCGGCGTAGATCGGACTTGGAATTTGCTGTGGGGGACTCGGTGTTCTTGAAGGTCTCCCCGTTGATTGGAGTCAAGCGGTTTGGCAAGAATAGGAAGTTGGACCCGAGGTACGTGGGGCCGTTTCCGATTGTTTAGCGAATTGGGGTATCAGCCTACAGGCTGGCTTTGCCCGCAAATTTCCCCGGCGTGCATGATGTCTTTCACGTCAGTCAGCTGCGAAAATGTGTGATAAATGGAAGCAAGTTTTGGATTCTGTGCCTCAGTTGGAGCCGAATCTTTCTTATGTGGAGGTGCCTGTTCGCATTTTGGATTCTCAAGTTCGGGCGTTGCGGAAGAAGACTATTCCTGTGGTTAAAGTTTTATGGAGGAATCAGGATGTGGAAAGCGCGACTTGGGAGTTGGAGTCGGCTATGAGGGAGGCTCACCCTCATCTGTTTCCCTGATCTTGTGCCTGGTATGCTCTGTTTTATTATATAGCCCTTTCCTAGCTCTTTCTCTCTCCTTCTATATAGGAGTGTTGTGTGTAAAGTTTCGAGGCGAAACTTTCTTTTAGGGGGAGTGGCTGTAACGCCCCCGATTTTTCTGTGTTTTGTTTGATCTTTGGCTGGCGTTACGATGGCATATTTCCGGCTTTTTGCCATTGTAGAGCGTGGTCTTAGCTCTTAGGGTTCCCTGTGTATCCTGTTTGTAGCATGTTAGCAAGATTCCCCAGCTAGCCGGAGTCCGTTTGATGACTCGGTTGGACCTCTTAGGGAATGCTTGTGTTTTGGCTTCGGGTGGTGTTATCCCGGGTTTTGTTCGTCGAATGCTAATTTCGACTTCGCAGTTGTGTTCGTAGCGTGGGTTTTTAGCTGCGACGTGAATTTCGTCATTTTCCGAGATGTTTCGGGTCTCGTGTTGTTTTGATTTTGCGTGTAAGTAATTAATATGTTGATTGTTTATTATTAAACTGTTGTATATATATATAGCCTTAGGTTAGAAATAGGGCTCGGTTCTTTTGTTTCCTTTCTTTTCTCTGTTTAGAAGCCGCCGCCTGTGCGAGAGGGAGAGAACCGCCGGACTGCCCTAGCCTTCGGACGCCGATTTCCTGGAGATTTAGCGGTCGAAATTCGATTTCAAGAGTGGATCTGGACTGCCCTCGCCTGGATCGGCATTCTTTCTGCTCCTCAGCTGGTGCTCTGCGGCTAGATCCGAGAGTGGGGGATGCCGCCGACCAAGCTTTTCTGGTATTGAGGCAAGTGATGTCCCCTCATCCTTGCCAAAGTTGATCTTTGTCTTTCTTTTGATTTAATTTTATCTCTTTCCTGCATAGATCCTAGGTGTACACTAGGGTTCGTTCCCGATCATGCTGTGGTTAGTATAGAAAGTTCCAGTTAAATTTCAGTTTTTCTGAGGGATTGTGTCTATTAGGGATAGATTTAGTTCGGTTCAGGTCGAGTAGTTGCTAGTGTCGATGGATGTTGTACCCTAGAGAGACCTCGTTCTCATTTCTGGTTGTTTGCTGGATCTGGCGCCAGTAGCCAGTCGGGGTGTCGACACCGTTATGTCGACACCGGCCAGTCGGGGTGTCGACACCGTTGTGTCGACACCGGCCAGTTGGGGTGTCGACACCGTTGTGCCGACACCGGCCAGTCGGGGTGTCGACACCGTTGTGTCGACACCGGCCAGTCGTGGTGTCGACACTCGGTGTCGACACCGGCCAGTCGGGGTGTCGACACTTGGTGTCGACACGCGCAGCGGCGGTGTCGACACCTTGTGTCGACACCGGCCGCAGTGGTGTCGACACTTGGTGTCGACACCGGCAGCGGTTGTGTCGACACCTTATGTCGACACCGGCCGCAGTGGTGTCGACACTTGGTGTCGACACCCGTAGCGGCAGTGTCGACACCTTGTGTCGACACCGGCCGCAGTGGTGTCGACACTTGGTGTCGACACTGGCAGCGGGTGTGTCGACACATTGTGTCGACACCGGCCGCAGTGGTGTCGACACTTGGTGTCGACACCCGTAGCGGTAGTGTCGACACCGGCTGTAGTGGTGTTGACACTTGGTGTCGACACCCGCAGCGGTAGTGTCGACACCTGCCGCAGTGGTGTCGACACTTGGTGTCAACACCGGCAGCGGTTGTGTTGACACCTTGTGTCGACACCGGCTTGTCGTGGTGTCGACACATCGTGTCGACACTGTGTGCTGTGCTTCTTTTGGGGTCAGATAGACTCGGGGTTGGTTCTTTTTAGGCGTGCAAGGCCGCGTCGGTTGGACCCGACGTTTTTGCCTTGGGTTCGTGTGTTTCATAGGATTGTTAGTGTGACCTTTCCCTAGGGGGGGCATTGGGTGTTCGGCTAATTTTTGCATGCCGACTCTTAGGTTGTGGCAGGTGGTGGAGTTTTGGTGGCCTCTGGAGGGGCGGTTTTATGTGCAGAGCTGTGGCCACTGCCTTTTGCCCCGGTTTGGGTTGGTGTGTGTGGGACCCTAAAGCTGCCACTGTTTGACCCCTTAGCCCTTTTTGGGTCTGATTTTGGTTATGTATTCGGATCCATGTTTTGACCACTGCCACTCACCCACGTGTTAGGACTGTTAGTTCCTTTCCCGTTTATGCTTTCCTTTCTTTAGGCAGATATGTATATGTCTTGTTGCTGTTGCAGACTCTTTTGGTATGGCATAATGGTTTTATTGCTCGCTTTTGGTGTGCTCTGCTGTGCTTTAGACAGTACTCTCCTCTTACTGTCACCCCCTTTTCTTTTGCTTATAGCAGTTTGTTGCCGGGTTGGTAAACCCTTCTTCTTATTTTGCTAATTAATCTATTGCTCTATTTACCTTTTGATTATTTCCTTGCTGAGGTGTTCTTTTCTTGAATGCCTCAGGTACAGGTTGTAGCCAGATCAGCGGCTAGTTCTTTTGGAGGGGCTTGTTGATGGCCTCTAGGGTAGCTGAGATAGCTGATCCCCGTTTTGTTGTGAGGTAGTTCTTTACTTTTCCGTATGGACATACATACTCGCCAGTGGGTTCGTGTCAGGTTGTTGACGCCCACTTGTGGCTTCTTGTGATGCTGGGTATGAATTTAAACTGCTAATTTTGCCTACTTGTGGTTGGTTACTTTCTTCTGGGAAGGATTTATGCTAGGTTGCATGTTAGATATTTTAAAAACCTAAAAGTGTTATTATATGTACCCCATGCATAACCTGTTTCTAAATCAAAGACACTATTTTTCCTCAACGTAAAACACTATTTTTCATACCTACTATATTCACCTTAGAGTCGTGCACGCATAAGTCGTCCCCCGGGGATACTTATGCTCATTTAGGGTGTCAACTTAATCGAACCAAAGTATTTTCTGCTGCATATAAATATAATTTTATTGTGGACTAGCTGATCCACCGGGCCGAGGGATACGGCCATTCACCATAACTGATTTTCTTTCATATTTAATCAACAATTTTCCTTAAAATCTAACGTCTGGAGTTTTGCCTGAGCGTGTGCAGTTATCCCCTGCACGACGCGGTATCACGACACGTGTTTTATCTTACTCTGATACGATTTTTACCATTGAGAAAATGTGGGTTGTTACAGTTGCAGCCACTCCCAGTGCCAGAGTGGAAATTCGATGACATAGCCATGGATTTCATACATGGGCTTCCCCTGTCTCGACGGGGAATGACTCGATCTGGGTGATCGTCGATCGGCTGAGAAAGGTGGCTCGATTCATACCAATAAGTAAGGACGACTAAGTCGGAGTGATGGTGCGGAAGTTTGTGGAGCAGTTCATTCACGACCATGGCGTGCCCAGCTCAATATTGTCAAATCGTGATGGGTGGTTTACGTCCAGGGAGTGGCGGTCAGTTCAGGCATATTTGGGCACCCGCCTGACTTTCAGCACAGCCTTCCAACCCCAGACGAACGGGCAGATAGAGCGTACCAACCGGACATTGGAAGATCTGCTACGACTGTGCATTCTGGACCGAGGGGAGCCATGGGAGAAGATGCTACCACTGGTAGAGTTCTTATATAACAACAACCATCAGTCCAGTATAGGCATGGCTCCCTACGAGGCTTTGTATGAGCGGAGGTGCAGAGCCACGTTGTCATGGATACAGGATGAAGACCCAAAGGTCCTGGGCTCGAAATTTGTGGAGGACACCGAGGCCCGAGTGAGACTGATACGGGACCGGATGTTGGAGGCGCAGAGCAGACAGGCCAAATATTACGATGCACGACATCGACAGGTGGAGTTTCGGGTAGGAGACCGAGTGTTTTTGAAGATACAGCCGATGCACGGAGTCTCTCGAGTTTGCGTACGGAGGAAGAAGCTCAGCCCATGATACATGGGGCCCTACTGGATCCTGGAGCGGATCGGCCCCTTAGCATACAGGATGGAGCTTCCGCCAGAGCTGGAAGGCCTGCATGATGTTTTCCTGTTCTCCTCCCTCAGGAGGGCCCTATTATGTCCAAAGCAGCAGATAAACACCACAGATGGGCCGGTAGCATATGATCGGTCAGTGCACATGGAGCCGGTCTGGATTGACGACACATATATATGGGTCTTGTGCCGCAAGAAGGTCCCGCTGGTCAAGGTCCTTTGGAGAAATCACGGTCAGGAGGAGTACAACTGGGAGCCACGGGACTTGATGCAGCGGAGGTACCCGGAGCTCTTCACCTCAGGTAAAATTTTTTTTAGTTAAATATTGGGATGTTACAATTAATACTCTGGTAGAACATCGCAGGGCTAACCTTAATTTCGGGTAGGAAATTTTTTTTATTATGTGTTGGGATTTGTAACATACCATTTCCGACTAGACCCCCAAGAGTGGTTTTGGTCATGACAAAACCCTAAGAAGCCCAAGGGACCAAGTGAACAAGTCCAAGGTGAAAATTACCTTGGTCTACTTATAGCTCAGCCTTATATCAGCAAGGGGAGATCTGAACAATCAGATCCCATAGGAAGAAATAAACAGCCACACAAATTCCCTGAAAACAGCTCTTCCGGGTCTGACACGCCCGTGACGACCCACACATGCCCGTGTCGCCAGGCGTGTCGTCAGCTCGACGATCGTCGAGCTCATTTCATCGACCAGAGGGGACCACGCCCACCCGACATGCCTGTGTCGGAAGATACACGCCCATGTCGCCAAGCGTGTCCTTAGCTCGACGATCGTCGAGTTTCTTTCGTCGAACAGGGGGGAACACGGCCCGACACGCCTGTGTCGCCAGGCGTGTCCTCAGCCCGACGATCATCGAGCTCATTTTGTCGAACAAAAGGGAACACACCCACCCGACACGCCCATGTTAGATGATACACGCCCGTGTCATAGTCATGTCACCAGGCGTGACATGGCGGTTCTGGGCAGAATCGCCGTGAGTAGGAGATAGAAAGCTCCATTTTTCCCCCAATGTGGAGAAGAGAGAAAGTGGCCATTCATGTCCATTAAGGTGATACACTCCTCGGTATCCCTCCATTATGCTTCCATTCATCTTCCCTGATGAAATAGAGGGGATTCCAGCCGTTTCCAGAGACATTTAATGAAGGGAGATGCATAGGGTCGACCATAGGAGGGCAGGTGAAGAGGTAAACCATGTCCAAGAGAATTAAAGCCCCCACACCCCCAACCGACCCCTCCATCATCTTTAGAGACCTCTGAGGAGTAGATTTTCCCATTTTCCCGAACACCTGGAGCTCTCGGAGGAGGAAAAGCCATGACATCGAAAGCTTTGAGGAGGAGCAATGGCGGCCGGCGACTAGAGCAAGGAAACGCTCCAAATGAGGTCCAATCCTCTTCCTCTCTGTCTGTGCTAGATCTAGATCGGTTTAGGTAGAGAAATCGGGCACAATTGAGCCTGAATGGGAGCTTGTATTTTCGGATTTTTCATGGAAAAATGGTGGTGTGAGTTCGCCAGAAACCGCCGCCTCCGACGGCATGGTCGCCGCCAAACGCTAGCCACCACCTCAACGGAGGTAGTGGTGGTGGTGGCCGGCCAGGGAGGTGGTCGGGGTGACCGAAAAGTGGACTGGTAGAGGCTCCAGGTCGGGCCAATCACGGCCCTTTGGCTGGATGTTGAGGATGAGCGGATGCCATCCATTTTGATCAAGGAATTTTAAATGATATTAGTGTATTTGATTTTCTAGCAATTATTAGCAGTAGATGGTTTTAAATATTAAAAATACTTAGGTCTCCTGCTGGAAATGTGATCAACATCAAAGTTGTAGCTCTAAGTGTCTAGTTTATTTTAAAATTTGTGTCAAGGCAGTTGGAGCCCTTGTTAGACCTCAGCACTCTTTGTGGTGGAGTCTATCCATAGGGCTGACCAAAGAGTAAATTGGATGCCCACTCTAAACCAGACCACCAAAAGACCTGAACTTTGGGGTATGGGCTATTCTTATCTATATCTAGGAGTCATACAAAAATCAGAATTTCTGGAGAACATTTTCTATAGTTTTTTGAAAAATATAATAATCCATGAATAAATTAATTAGGTGTCCTAAGCATCTCAAAACTCCCCCAAATTTGTGTGGGTGGTCTTAGAGGGCGTAGTAAGGCTCTGGTAAAATGTTCACCTCATTTGGAGATGTTTTGGTTAGGTATTGATCCAACCCTAGGTATACCCTTATAAGGTTATTTAGGTCAAGAGCCATTTCTGATGTTTGGTTGGTCAAAACACCTAAACAGAGGCTGATATTTTGGCCACTAATTTTATATGGTATGTAACACTCTTCAATGAGATTTGGGGTGGTTTGGGCTAGGGTAGCCCTAGAACCTAGGGTAGGCCCCTTTTATGGAGATTTTTAGGGTTTGAAGGTCAAATAACTTGGGACTTGGTGGAAGGAATCATAGGGTGGCTATGGTCCTCTGGTTTAAGTTTTGTTGAATTTGGAAGCCTTTAAGCCCCCTCAAATCCCTACCATAGTTTAGGGCACAAAACCCAATATTTGGTTTTAGGCAATCAAAATACCTCACAATAACTTGAAACTTGGGCAGGGTATTTCTCTGATAAAAAGAACTCTAAAATAAATTTGGTGGAATTTTTGGACTAATAAAATTAGTACTTCCTTTATAACCCTAGCTGTGTACTTCAGTTTATTTTGCTTGCTATGATATTTCTGTCCACTGAAAAGTTATGAAATTTAGTATTTGAAAGTTTTGCATCATGTTAATCCCCTCTGTATTTTCATTGAAATTTTTAGATGATTATTTTAAGTACTTGTGTTATAAATTATGAATTGTGGATTTTTGATCAAAAATAGATTTGGAGCCCAATATTGCTATGAAAATTATGAAACTTGGTCAGTGAGTTTTCTACGTCAATATGTAGGCTCTAGAATTTTCGCATGATTTTTAGGTGACTAGAAACAGTACTTGCTTCACAAATTATAAAATTTGGAAGATTAATTTTCATTAGATTCAAAGCCCCTCATGCATTAGAAAAATTGTAAAACTTGGTTAGGGTCCGTTTTAGATCATCATCTATCTCCTGGAATTTTGTCATAATTATTAGATGAATTTTTACAGTACTTGCTTCAATAACCAATGATTATTGAATTATTGAATTAAAATTAAATTAAGGGTTACTGTTCACTGTAAAAATTGGGAGAGTACCTCTAGGGTGTTTTTATGGCATGATGGTCTTACTGAATTTTTATCATAATTTGTAGAACAATATTGCTCGCCTTTGCTTCTTAAAATGGTATTATCGACTTTATGTTCTAAATTGTGGATTTGGGGCCTAAACAATTCTAAAAATTCTTAGACCTTGGATTTGTTGTAGAAATGTTACCTAGTATTTATCATGATTTTTTGGCGGTATGTTACTGATTTAAAAGTGCATTTCATGTTCAAAGTAGGGTGAAAGAAATTGTACCTAATCACCTAGAGGGGGGGGGGGTGAATAGGTGACTTTTATCTTTTTCAACTTTTAGGCAGAATCACAGAATTATAAACAATTCTTCACAGCAATACATCATAGCAATCACAGAATAAAGCACACACAGGGAACACACAGATTTTATAGTGGTTCCCCAAGATCTGGGTACATCCACTTTCCCCCTTCGCCTATCTAGTAGTGTACTAGATTCAGCCCAACTTCTCCACTATTCCTCAGATCCTCAGATCTTACACTCAGAACCCCAAATAGGTTCCTACAGCTCAAAGTGATCCCACTCCTACAACTCAGGCACACAGCCCTACCACTCAGTCTTCACAAAGACCTACACTTAGCCTTCAACAAGGCCTACACTCAGAGAAAAGTATCTCCTACACTCAGGCACACATGCCCTACCACTCAGCCTTTATAATTTCAGGCTTACAACTCAGATCCCTTAGAATCCTACAAGTAATTAAAATTACAATGTATATACCCACAACTCAGAATAAGAGAGAAGAGTTGACAGGTTTCTTGATGAGTTCTTGGAAGAACATTGCTGAGATCAACCCCCCTTGGCTTCCTTCAAAGCTTCTTGAATTTAGAACACAATAGGGTTGAGTCTCTATGCAGCTGATCTTCAATCACTGCTAACTTAAAAATCATATCTCAATCTGAAACTTTCTTCACAACCTGGTTCAACAGCTGTCTTCTTAGAAGGAGCTCTCTCTCTCCAACTTCTTAGATCTTCACTTGAAGGTCTTCTTCTTGTTGTGTTGTACTTCAATGAATTGCTTCATCTTCTTCTGTTGAAGTAACAGGCCTTTATATAGGCTTCCTTCATGGTGACCGGCTGATCCAGTTTCTAACGATCTTCTGACAGCTCTAACAGTTGCAGTAGACCGGCTGGAATGACACCTGTCAAGTCATCCAGTCACTTCTTGAATTTTCTGTAACTGTCTGAAAGTGTCGAGTCAGTCAGTTTTTAAGTGTCGACACTAATAGACCAAGTGTCGACACAAGTAGACTAAGTGTCGACACTAGCCTTCATGGTGTCGACACAACTCCTTGTGTTGTAGAAATTACTTCTTGACACTGCTTCTTCAACATGTGTCGACACTGATCCTGTGTGTCGACACAAGTCCTTCTTCTTTGATACTTAGTTGATTTCTTGTAAGTGTCGACACAACTCCTTTGTATCGACACATCTTCTTATGTTGATACTTGCTAAGTGTCGACACATCTCCTTTGTGTCGAGACTTTTGCTGAGTGTCGACACATCTCCTTTGTGTCGACACATTCTTCATGTGTTGAGACTTTGGCTGAGTGTCGACACATCTCCTTTGTGTCGACACATTCTTCATGTGTTGAGACTTTGGCTGTGTGTCGACACATTCTTCATTATGTCGACACTTGTACTTTGAATTTGTTGAAGTTTTGCTGAGTGTCGACACAGCCTCCTAGTGTCGACACTTGTACTTGAACTTTGTTGAAGTTTTGCTGAGTGTTGACACAGCCTCCAAGTGTCGACACTTTTGATGTCGACAAAGTTCCTCTGGGTGTCGACACTGCTTCTAAGTGTCGACACAGCTTCTCTGGACATTTCTTCATTGTGTGTCGACACAGCCTGTATGTGTGGACACTTTCCTTCTGGTGTCGACTCTGCATTCCTGGTGTCGACACAATGACTCCAAGTGTCGACACAGCTTCTCTGGGTGTCGACACAAGTTTTCTTAAGTGTCGACACTTTTCTTCTAGGTGTCGACACATGGACTTAGAAACTTTTAAGCTTTCCATGCAATTACATAACCTGCACACATCAACTCAAAACACATCAAATACACCATGATGTATATCATTGAGTAGGGTGAGGCTTCTTCAAATCTGGCACATTTAATCCAATGTACCCAACAATCTCCCCCTATTTGGAGATGTCATAACCCTTAGTCAATGATATACACCATACATAACAAGTTCACAGTATGATGTAAAATAATATTAAATGACAGGGTAAGTACATAAACATGTATAAACAAAACATGTATACACAAATATCTCAGAACAGTAATGTAATAGATTTAACACATATCACATTGTTCTAACAACTTCAATATTTTCATTATTAACAAGTTTACAGAAAGTTGAATGCAACTGATTACACATAGTAAACTTAAGAAAAATTTCTATCCTAAGGCTGCTCAGGCTCCTTGATCACAATGCCCTTTCCTGATTGTATCTTTGCTTGGACAGGAGCTTCAGTATCTTCAGCAGCAGCAGGCTTCTTTCCCTTAAGATCTTTCTTTTTCAATTCTTCAGCCTTTATCTTTTGCCTTTCAAAATAATGATAAGGCTTTGGAAAGTACTTGCTAGGATCCTGTGCAGTAGGAGGTAGCTTTCCCATCTTAGCCTTTCTTCTGTATTGAACAATAGCCTCTTACCTGGTCTCATGTTTCCTCCACTCCAGTTCAGAATACCATTTGACTCTATCCTGGACATTATCCTTGACAGCCTTCCATGCAGTTAAGATGATATTCTTGGAAGTGGGGCTCCATTGTTCAAAATCAGGCCTAAGTTCAGCTTGCTCTCTGAACCTTTTCTTAGATAATTGTGCTTCTTGTTCTTTTAGAACTGCCTCTGGCACTGGCTGTACTACTTTCTCCAAAATAACATTCAGATTACCATCAGGAGGACTATACATAGACTGTACCTCCTGATGTATCATATCAAAGTCTGCTGGAGGGTATATTACCTGAGCTACTTCAGCTGCTCTCCTCCAAAGTAAGCAGGATTTATTCTAGACTCTACCACATTATCATCATCACATAATGGAGGATATCCAAGGGAGGCTCTGATGGAATTTGAAATCCAATTGGCATGATCAGAGCTGGCTTTGACTAACACACTCTCCCCCTTTATGACTTCTCTAACAATGTGATCCTTAAGATCATCTTTCTGGAATCTTATTTGATAATTCAGATAATTAACCCCATCCTTATAGAAAGGTTTGAACTTCTGAAGTTGTTCTGCAATGGCCTTCTGAGAAGTTTCAAGAACAGTCTTAAAAGCAGTCAAGCTTTCCTGGAATTTCTTATCAAACTCAGCTTTGGCAGTTGAACTCTCTGCAGGTTGGGCAGTGGCTATCTTCTTGATCTCAGTGACAATGGCATTATGGGAAGCTGTTAGATTATCATTCATTCTTATCTGATTCTCCAGTACATATCCCTGTTTGACAGCCATGTCATCCACTTGAGTCTTGATCTTCTCTTGATGTGTAGCCAAATAGACTACTGCATTTCCTCCCTTATGGAAGCAGTCAGTCGTTTCTTTCTTGTTCAGAATCATTTCAAATCTGATTGACTTGATGTCTTGGGCCAGATCAAATTGCAGTGAATTCTGACCTTCATCTATATACTTTTCCAGAGCTGCTCTCTGCTCATCCATCTTAATCTGCATAGCAACCATCAATGAACTGTAGTCAGTAGATGGGGCAGGCTGTGGCGCAATCATTTGCAGTGCCTTTTTATATGTCTAACTCCTCCTCTTGAAGACTTGAAATTTCCTCTTCTTGGCTCTCACGACCTCTTCATCTTCAGATGCAGATGTGCTACCTATATCAACCCTTTCCTTTGGGCTAGGAGGTAAATCCTTCCTAGGTAACTCCTCAGCATGCTGTTGCATCTCAGGTTCTTGTCTTGCAGTTTCTACTTCAATCTCCACATGCTCCCCCTCAATATGGATCTCCTCCCCCTCAGCAGCAGCTTTCTCTTTCTCAAAATCTGTTTGTAGAAGATCATGGAATAACTCTTCTAATGTAAATTCCTGTTGAGGAAGGGCTGGAGAATCTCTTATCTCATCAACCACTTGAGCAGCAACAGATGTGTCCTCCATGATAATATCTTGGGGTTGACTAAGAATCTGAGGTTGCTGATTAACAAATGTGTCAGTCATAACTTCATTCTCAATAGGGAAATCTAATTGGTTGATTTCAGTTATTACCTCAAGTATGGTTTGTGTAGCTCTTCCACTTTCTAAGGGAGTAGGCTCATCCACCAGTAGAGGCTCCCCCTGGAGTGGATCCAGGTGTACTGGGCTAGCTGAGGGTAGCTCCCCCTGCCTTGGTGCATCTTCTTATCTTGCTGGAGACTGTCCAGCATTTCCAGTTTCTTTATCATCTGGAGTGAACACTACTTTCTCTTCAGAGCTGCTTGAGGATTCTTGAGCCACAGGGGCTGTCTTCTTCTTCTTCTTCTGAGGTGTGTCCTTTACTGGAGATGGCAGTTCTTTGGTCAGTACTCTATCCCACCTAGATAAGATTCTCAAATCCATTCTCCTCATATGGTGAATCTTAGATCCAGCTGCTTGACTCATCACCTCTGGTATACTACCAGCTAGATATAGACTCAGTATTCTACCCATATTGGGTTTCTTCAGACTTTCTTTAATTTTATCAAACATAACTGTAGACCAATCAGTATTCAGTTTGAATATTATCCTTGTCATTAGATTAAACATATGAGCTGAAATCCTGTCATGCCCTCCAGGCTTGCTCAGTATTACCTTGCCCACAATCTCAGATAAGAATTTGCCCTGCATGTTCATTACTTTTCTGTTGAATACTGAACCAATTTTCAGATTTGAGTCCAAACCACACCATGTCAATGCTTCTCTAGTCTTAGAAGCAGAAACATCTTCTTCTTCCTTAGTTCTTGGTAGTTGTAGTACCTTTCTCAGACTCTTAGGAGAGACCTTCACCTTTGCCCCATGAACTCTTGACTTAATCTTGAGTTCTGATTCATCTAGTGTTGCTGCATTCAGAAACTCCAGGACCTCCTTCTTCCAGATCTTGATCGGTTCTGAAATAAGAAATTCTAACCCAGTCTTTTCTATTAGGGTTATTACGCCTTTGATCTCGGGTTCCGCATCATCAAATGCGTGTCGCACGAGTTCATATCCTTCATTCACATTCTCTTCTAGCTTGGGCGCCATTAGGGTTTGAAGAAATTTGAATTTAGAGAAGAGAGATGTCGACACAAAAGTTTGGTCTCGAAACTTTGGTGAGCGTGTCGACACACAATGGCAAAAACCTATTTATACCTTTCTAGAATCGAAGATGAAAGGACGCGTAAAAATACTTATATTGTGTCGGCACTGTTGAAAAGTGTCGACACTTACTTATAATGTCTCGACAACTATGTGTCGACACAAGTATAGTCGACAGAATATATGTGTCGACACCACTTCTATGTGTCGACACAGACAACTCTGTGTGTCGACACCTTTTTACTTAGCCAATTTTTATAAACTATTCTAAGTTTATCATCCCTAATTCAATTTTAAATTTTTTGAATTTGGTTTCATCTAAAGTCTTAGTATACATGTCAGCTAGCTGATTATCTGTATTAACATACTGTAGTGAAATATCTCCTTTTTCCACATGTTCTCTTAGAAAATGGTATTTTATTTCTATGTGCTTAGTCCTACTATGGGAGACAGGATTGTTTGCAATAGAAATAACACTAGTAGAATCACAAAATAAAGGTGTTCTACTTACTTGAATACCATAATCTTCAAGCTGATGTTGTATCCATAGAAGTTGAGCACAACAACTTCCTGCAGCAACATACTCTGATTCTGTTGTGGAGATAGCCACACTTGTTTGTTTCTTGCTACTCCATGATATCAGCATTCCACCTAGGAATTGACAGGTACCTGTTGTACTTTTCCTATCTTCCTTCCAGCCTGCAAAATCTGCATCTGAATAACCTGTCAGTTCAAACTCTCCACTCCTAGGGTACCAAAGGCCCAGATAAGGTGTGCCCTTTAGATATCTCAAAATTCTTTTGACTGCTGTCAAATGAGATTCTTTATGGCAAGCTTGGTACCTAGCACAAACACATGTAGCATACATGATATCTGGTCTACTTGCAGTCAAATACAATAGGGAGCCAACTATTCCTCTATACAAAGTCTCATCTACAGGTTTCCCTGCATCATCTTTGCTAAGAGACATACTTGACCCCATAGGAGTTTTCATGGTACTGGATGATTCCATACCATACTTCCTTATCAATTTTAGGGTGAACTTAGGCTGGCATATGGATAAACCATCCTCAGTCTGTCTAACTTGGAGACCCAAGAAGATCTTAAGTTCCCCCATACTGCTCATTTTAAATTGTCCTTGCATAAGTTTTGCAAACTTTCTGCAAAGACCACTTTCTGTAGACCCAAATATAATGTCATCTACATATATTTGGACTAAGATAATCTTGCCTCTGGATTCCCTTAGGAATAGAGTCTTGTCTATTTTCCCCCTTGTAAATTTATTCTCAATGAGGAAACTAGACAGGGTTTCATACCATACCCTAGGGGCTTATTTTAACACATACGAAGCCTTCCTAAGTCTATAGACATAATTAGGTTTGATAGAATCAACAAAACCTGATGGTTGTTCCACATAGGCTTCTTCCTTCAGATTTCCATTCCGAAAAGCTGACTTAACATCCATTTGGTATACCTTGAACCCTTGGAATATTGCATAGGCAAGAAACATCCTTATGGCCTCCAGTCTGGCTACTGGAGCAAAGGTTTGATCAAAATCAATACCTTCTTCCTGCTTATATCCCTTAGCAACCAGTCTAGCTTTGTTCTTCACAATAACTCCATGTTCATCCATCTTGTTCCTAAAGATCCACTTAGTTCAAATAATGTTGTGGTCCTTGGGTTTAGGAACAAGCTCCCAGACATTGCATCTTTTGAACTGGTTCAACTCCTCTTGCAAAGCCTCAATCCAATGAGGGTCTAGGATGGCTTCTTCAAATTTCTTTGGCTCTACCTGGGATAGAAAGCTGGAGTAGAGTACTGAACTTAGATTTCTGCTCCTTGTTTGTACCCCTTGTCTGAGATCACCAATAATTTGATTGGCTGGATGATATTTTAGATGTCTATTTGCTGGAGGCAGCCTGTCTTCAGGTTATACTCCTTCAGCTTCTTCAACTTGCTGCACTCCTTGGTCTTCTTCTACATCAGATGCATCTAGTACTCCCCTTGGACAACAGCCACTATCATCCACTTGCTGACTTGCAGTAGAAACTTCTGCAATAGTTATCTTGTCCATCTTCTCAGTCACACCTGTGGAGCTGCAAAAACTACTAGACAATTCATTGTAAATGAGTCTAGCTTCATCAAACACTGCATGAACTGACTCTTCTACAACTTGAGTAGTCAAGTTGTGGACCCTATAAGCCTTACTGTTGTTGCTGTACCCAACAAAGATCCCCTCTTGGGATTTGGCAGCAAACTTGGTTAAGTAAGACTTACCAATGTTAGGTATATAACATTTACAACCAAAGATCCTGAAATAGGATATATTTGGTTTTCTGCCTTTCACAATCTCATAAGGGGTCTTATTGTGGCTCTTGGTGATAGAAGCCCTATTAATCACATGACATGCAGTATTAACTACCTCAGCCCAGAAATATTCAGGGTGAGATGTGCCACTTAATAGGGTTCTACCAGCTTCTATCAAGGTTCTATTTTTCCTTTCAGCAATACCATTTTGCTGAGGTGTTCTTGGTGAGGAAAATTCGTGAAATATCATAAACTCTTCACATAGCTTTGTCATACTATCAGACTGGAATTCAGTACCATGGTCACTTCTTATTTTGACCATTGTACTGTTTAACTCATTCTGAATTTGTTTGACAAAACTATAAAAGATACTTGGTGTTTCAGATTTTTGCCTTAGGAAGAATACCCAGGAAAACCTTGAATAATCATCTACAACCACAAATGTGTAGACCTTCCTACCTAGGATGTGAACTGGCATAGGACCAAAAAGATCCATATGCAAGAGGTATAGGCACCTCACAGCATCTTTGTTCTCAATGCTATTAAAGGTGGATTTGGTCTGCTTGCCCTTTTGAAAAGCTAAACATATCCCAACCTTTTTACACTTAACCTGAGGACCATTCCTCACTAACTCTTTACTATAGAGTTGGCCAATTGTCTTATAGTTAAGATGGGCTAGCCTCTTGTGCCATTTGACACAATGAGAGACTTTCTCATCAGCTACAAGACACATAGGAGAAATATTGTTCTCACACATAATGTCTAGACAATAGACATTTCTCTTCCTATAACCTGTCAGAATGATCTTTTGATCATTTGACCTCCTGATATGACAACCATCTTTGACAAATGAGATGTCATATCCTAAATCACTTAGCTGACTTATACTAATGAGGTTGTGTTTCAAACCTTTAACATAAGCCACTTGAGTAATTGTAATATGGTTGCTAGAAATGTTACCAAAGCCTTTGATGATTCCTTTTTCAGAACCACCAAAGGTGACTTTAGGACCATCCTTGATTGGTGTATAGTCCTTCAGCAATCCCCTAGTTCCAGTCATGTGTCTGGAACATCCACTGTCCAAGTACCATATTGGGGCATGGCCACTTGGACTCACCTGCAAAACAGATTACTTAACCTTAGAACTCAAAAACTTCTTGGGTCCTTGGTGCAAGTTAGTCTGAATCTTAACAAAACTATATATAGCTTTTCTAGCAGGCAGATTGCTACTCACCTTGGCACTTGAATTGTGCCAACAGTCTATGGCAAAGTGGCCTACCTTGCCATAACACCAGCACTCAAATCTTTTGTACCTTTGTTTAGGTACAACCCTGGCTGTTTTATCTACAACATGCTCCTTGTTGAGTACTGGGGCTTTGCCCTTAGACTTGGACTGTACAGTCCTAGCAGGTTTAGTAAACCCCAATCCAGTTTTACCCTTGTGAGGTACAAACTCATCTATCAAAGGTAGAACAGATTTTGGTTTAGAGAAACTTGCTACAATATCTCTCTCTTTCTGAAGACTAATCTTCAGATTTCTAATTTGATCATTTTTAAATGTTATAGTCCCCATCTGAATAACAGTAATGTGCTTCAGTCTGGCTATTTCATTTAATTTCTGATCAAGCAACTTGTCAAAATCTGTTGCAGCAACTTTAAGACTGGCAATCTCCTTAGCCTGAATCTTGGCCAAGGATTTGTTTTTCTTCAAAGCTTGCAACACTACTCTATATTCATCAATCAACTGATGAATATCTCCTTCTGATTCAGATCCACTAACATCACTTGATGCTGATGTATCTGAATCTGTCTCAGTACTAGAAATTGAACTAACAGAATAATTTTGTACCTAACTTGGTCCAGGCTGATCCTGGATTTTGTCTCCTTCTGATAAGGCCATCAGTCCCTGGCACTGATTGTCCTCATGCTCATATGTAGAGTTCATTAACTGGATGAACTCATCTTCCTCTTCTTTAGCAAACATTCCAATATAAGCTTCAGCTTCTGAATCAGTTTCTGAAGAGACATATCAGACAGACTTTTGTCTTTTTTAGCAACAAAGGACCTTTCCTTTTTGCCCTTGATCTGAGTCTTCTTCTTATCAGTTGACTCTTTCCTCTTCTCTGGACAGTCAACAACAACATGTCCCTATCTGTTACAACAATAACAAACTATCTTTGAAGATGTAGCTTTACTTGACTTGAGCTTTCTCCTGTCATTCTTTGATGACTTCTGTGAAGTGGATGGCTTAGACCTCCACTATTTCTTCTTAAGAAACTTCTGAAAATGTCTAGTGAAAGCTGCAAAATCTTCATCACTCTCACTGCTTTCAGAATTCTTGCTTTCTGACTCATCTGTCTCAGTCTCAGCAACTTTTGGAGGTGGAGATGGAGACTTACTTTTATATTTCCTAGTGGCTTCTGTCTTGAAAGCCATAGTTCCTTATTTGTGCTCAACTCTCGAAGTCTTCTCCTCCTACTTCCTTACCATTAACTGCATCTCATATGATAACAGTTTTCCAAACAATGTTGGAGGAGGAATGTCTGCTAATTTGGCCATTTCCCTTATGACACAAATCTTGGTATCCCAGTCTTTAGTTAGGGATCTCAAGAACTTATTATTCAGCTCATAATTGCTGAATTCTCTTCCATAGGACATTAACTCATTAACTATCCTATAGAATTTCTTGTAGCACTCAATTATGCTATCAGATCTTCCTTGTCTGAAGCTCTCATACTCCTGATTTAATAAAGAGTTTATGTCCTGTCTAACTTCTTCAGAGCCCTCCATCTACACTATTAGTGTATCCTACATTTCCTTTGATGTTTTACAGTGAATTAAATTCTGGAATGTGGCATCATCTATTGCACTTACAATTATATTCTAGGCCCTCTTGTCCATAGTGGCCAGAATAATCTCATCCTTGGTCATTTCAAAATAGTCCTTAGGAGTTCTCTGGTTTGCATCCAGAACTGATACTTTTATAGGCACATATGACCCTTCTTTAACAGTGATATAGATTCTAGGGTCAGAGACTTCCATAAAAGTCTAACCCTTTCTTTCCAAAATGCCAAAGATCTCCTTTCTGCAAATTGGCAACTTCATGGATCCAAGCTCTTTGTGATTCTCTGTTGAACCCATTTTCTTGATTCTTGATTATGCTGATTCTGCCAACAGGAACTTTACTCAGACTGTTATGTCCTTTTTGAGCAACCTGGCTTTGATACCACTTGAAAGAAATTGTACCTAATCACCTACAGGGGGGGTGAATAGGTGACTTTTATCTTTTTCAACTTTTAGGCAGAATCATAGAATTATAAACAATTCTTCACAGCAATATAGCACAGCAATCATAGAATAAAGCACACATGGAGAACACACAGATTTTATAGTGGTTCCCCAAGATCTGGATACATCCACTTTCCCCCTTCGCCTATCTAGTAGTGTACTAGATTCGGCCCAACTTCTCCACTATTCCTCAGATCTTCGGATCTTACACTCAGAACCCCAAATAGGTTCCTACAGCTCAGAGTGATCCCACTCCTACAACTCAGGCACACAGCCCTACCACTCAGTTTTCACAAAGACCTACACTCAGCCTTCAACAAGGCCAACACTCAGAGAAAAGTATCTCCTACACTCAGGCACACAGGCCCTACCGCTCAGCCTTTATAATTTCAGGCTTACAACTCAGATCCCTTAGAATCCTATAAGAAATTAAAATTACAATGTATATACCCACAACTCAGAATAAGAGAGAAGAGTTGACAGGTTTCTTGATGAGTTCTTGGAAGAACTTTGCTGAGATTAACCTCCCTTAGCTTCCTTCAAAGCTTCTTGAATTTAGAATACAATAGGGTTGAGTCTCTATGCAGCTGATCTTCAATCACTGCTAACTTAAGAATCAGATCTCAATCTGAAACTTTCTTCACAGCCTGGTTCAACAACTGTCTTCTTAGAAGGAGCTCTCTCTCTCCAACTTCTTAGATCTTCACTTGAAGGTCTTCTTCTTGTTGTGTTGTACTTCAATGAATTGCTTCATCTTCTTCTGTTGAAGTAACATGCCTTTATATAGGATTCCTTCATGGTGACCGGCTGATCCGGTTTCTAACTGTTGGATCCATAGTTGATTTGGGCTAGGTCCACTGACTTAGGATGTGACCCATCATGTATAGTCTGGGTCAAGTTTTTGTCTTAGATCTAGGACAGTCCTCTTTCTCAAACTTCAGATTGACCAGCCTTCCTCAAGACCATCAGGAACTCCAGATCTATCAATTTTTCAGACTAAGTGAAATGAGTTCAACGTTCGTCGAACTCAGCTCGACGAAGGGAGTTCTGCGCTCGACGATCGTGAGACAATTCGTAGTGCTGAGCTCGACGAACTATGTTCTTTGTTCGACGAACACCGGGATTCTACTTCAAGCTTTATCAGGACTACTTCAGAATTTCTCTAAGTCCAACTTCAAGCTTTGATCGACGAATTACTTTCTGAGCTCGATGAACTTGGACCTCAAATTCTCAGATTCTCAGGTCGACGACTTCAATTCTCAGCTCGATGAATTTAGTTCTCTGCTCAACGAATAAAGATTGTCTGATATTGAAGATTGTATGTTCAACAAATGAAGACTGTCAGCTTGACGAACTCAGGCTCAACTCGACGAACTCAAAACTCAGTTCGACGAATTATGTTCTTCTGTCGACGATTCCAGACTAGGTCTTCTTCTGTTCCCGTCTCATTCCATGGCGCTGATTCATGAACATTTAATGGAAGTTCTTCCCAGAATACTACCGTTAGAATGCGAAGTTAATCCTAGATTATTACATGTCATTTTCCCATGGAAACAGTTGGGGAAATAATTAATTGCTGCTTCCTTTCCAGGCCATCTGCCATTACTGCTCTATATTCAAAATTCGAAGGTTTCTTATGAGACATTGAGATATATAGAAAGAGTGAATAATACAGTGATATATAACAAAAAAAAGATAGACAGTGATTCAGACAACACACAGAAAAAGGAATTCATTCTTGGCCCAGAGAGAAACTGATCAAGAAGAAGAAGAAGAACACTACATCAATTTCAAGAGTCTTCTTCATCTGCTTTTACTCAGGATAACTTCAAAGACTATACATTCCTATCAGTCACAAGAAGTTCCTGGAGACTTTCTCTGGACCAGGAATTCTAGGTCTTTGAATACCTATCACCCTGAAGTAGTGCTCCAGCATTCTTCCTTATTCATTCTACATTTCAGGGGGAGCAAAGCTGCTAAACAACAATCCACAAGTCTTCTCATTTGACTTGAGAAAGAGAAGAACTCATCACCCTCTCACTCCACCTCTGTACAGGGTTTTAATTCCCTTCAAAATTATTCTGGTTGCAAGTCTCCCTCCAAAAGACTTGAGGGTTTGGTTTTTGGGAACCTGATCAAAACCCCATTGGTGCCAGGACACCTGATCAACCCCTTCCTGCAGTGGATTCCTACCAGGATGGTAGAAGAGTGGACTACCCATATTTGGGGAACCACTAAAAAATTCTTGTGTCGTCTGGTTGCTTTCTTTTCTTTTTGTTTTCTGGCCTTGCTCTGTGAATGTGATGTGATTAGATAGTTGCTGCATCTTGGTTTATTGTATTTGCTTCCCTGCACACACACCTAAAATACAACAACAGTTGTAAAAGTTTTAAAATCACCAACATACTCTATTCACCCCCCCTCTAGAGTGTATCTGATCTAGCTGCACTTTCAATTGGTATCAGAGTCAGGTTGTTTATTCATACTGTACCTGATTGGTTGTACAGGCTAGCACCTCAACCCAAAGATCCCTCAGTTAGATCTGTTTATTTTTATTCTGTTATAGGACTTATACTTCTCACAGACATGGCCCAAAACAAGGATTATACAAGCATCATACCTCCAGTGTGTAATCTTAATAAGTTTGCCATCTGGAAGGCAAGAATTAGATTATATATGAACTCCATTGATGAGGATATTTTTTCTGTCATTTCAACATGTGTTCCTCCAGCTCTTGCAACTTTTGCCAGCACATCAACTAATCTGAGTGTAGTACCACCTCTAGACAATACTGAAGCCTACAAGAAAGCCAAGATGGCTGATGCAAAGGCTATGAATATTCTGGCCCAAACAATGTCAGATGACATATTTCAGAAGGTGGCTGAGTGCACCTCAGCCAAGGCCATTTGGGACTCTCTCAACCAAATGGTAGCAGGCTCAGCTGATGAAAGAAAGGATAGGAGATCCAGTCTCATTTCTCTCTATGAGGATTTCAAAAAGGATGAGACAGAATCTGTGGCTGAGATGTACAATAGATTAAGTTCAATCATCAGTGAACTCAAGACTCTTGACACGGACATCACCTTAACTGAGGTGAATGACAAGATACTGATGTGTTTACCCAGTTCATGGGATTCCAGAATCTGGCCAATCAAAGAAGCTAGAAGGCTCAATGAGATTTCAACAGAATCTTTGTTAGACAAGCTGAAGTCATATGAGCAGCTTGTCAAATCAAGAGAGGCAGTAGAACAGAAGGCAACTACCCCAGTTAGGATGGAGCACAGCTTGGCCCTCAAAGCTTCTGAAGACAATGAAACATCTACATCCAATGAAGAGTTAATGAGTCTTTTTGCCAAAAGATTCTACAAAATGGCAAGAAATGACTTTAGAAGAAAATCATCCAGGCAGGATGATAAGCCGAAATATGACAAGACACCAACTAAGGAGGTTGTGTGTTTTGGATGCAGAAAGCCTGGGCACTATATTTCAGAATGCCCAGAGAATCAGAAAAGGGACAAGGGCAAGGACAAGGATTCCAGAAGAAAACAAAGCAGCAGACCCTCCTCCAATAAATATAAAATGAAAGACAAAGGATTTGTTGCTGAGTCCTGGAGTGACACAGAAGAGGAAACATCCTCCTCCAGCTCCAGTGAAGAAGAGGAAGAAGCCAGATCCAAGGAGGTATGCCTAATGGCAATAGATGCCTCCAGAAGCAACTATGGATCAGAAGAGGATTCTGAAGATGAAGGTGCTTCAGACTCAGAGGCAGATCAGGTGATTTCTAGTTTTGATTTCAATTCTGACTTATTTAAAGTAGAATTTAAACCTATGTGCATGGATCTAATAAACTCAGAGAAAGAAATAAAAACCTTGAGGACTAGGCTAGAAAACCTTGAATCTGTCAGCACAGAAAATAGAAAACTAACTGATCAATTGACACTTGCTAATGAACAGATAATCAAGTTAAAATTTGAATTATGTGAGGCAAAACAACTTGAGCAATCTCTCAATGGGAGAAGCATCAAGCTGATGGATATCACAAGCACAGTAAATGTCAGATTAAATGGCAGGCTGGGCATGGGTGCTTCATCAAGTTTACCCCCCATAGTAAAGAAGAATATAATTTCTACTCCCATAAAGTTTATCACTTCAAAGGGTAAAGAGAAACTAATTGAAAAACCCATGTTAGAAAACAAGTCAAATCCCCTAGACAATAGAAACAAAAAACAGAAGAAAGCTGTTAAAAACCAAGTTCAGCAGAATTCGTTGAACTCATATCGACGAAATCCTGCAAGTTCATCGAACCCCGATCGACGAACGCTGAATGCAAACTTCAGAAATAATTATTCGTCCAACTGCGATCGACGAACTGTGTATGGTTCGTCGAGCAGAGGTTGACGAATGTGGGATGCAGAAAATGACCATGGTCATTCTCTGAGTGGAGGTCGACGATCTCATCCCCATTCGTCGAACTCTGGTCAACGAACTCACAATAATTCGTCGATCCCAGAACGACCAAATATTAATCATTTATCCTATAGAAATTTTAAAGCAGCTAACAAGACATTTAATCTAGTAGCTGATTGGATAATCCCACCTAAGAGATATCACCCTCTAGGGTATAAGTCTCAACCTGTCTTATCAGTCATTTCTAGTTTTACTTTTCAGCCAAACCAAGGACCCAAGGTAACCTGGGTCAAGAACAATTGAGCTTTATTTTTTAATGCAGGTACAGGTGAAGATTTGTCCAAGGTTAAGTCAGACCTGGTACCTGGACAGTGGCTGCTCCAAGCACATGACTGGCAGCAAAGCAAATCTCTCCAGCTATAAGTCCAAGCTAGGACCAAAGGTGATATTTGGAGACTCAAAGAGTGGTCAGTCAGAAGGTTATGGAAGAGTAAGCATTGGAGTAGTGACCTTCAAAAAGGTGACATATGTAAGAGGACTTAAACATAACCTTATATCCATAAGTCAATTATGTGATGAAGGTTATCAGGTACATTTCAACTCTACCTCTTGCTCTATTATAAATGATAAAAACCAATCTGTTTTAATTGGATTTAGACAAGGAAACATATATTTAGTAGATTTCATTTCTGCCACAACTGATATTTGTTTACTCAACATCACTAGTAACCAAAATGAGTTATGACACAAAAGGCTAGGACATGTAAACCTTAAGAACATATCTAGGTTATCTAAAGACAACCTTGTTAGAGGTTTACCTTCTGGCCCCTACAAGAAGGAAAGCCTATGCAGGGCTTGTCAACTAGGCAAGCAAACTAAAACTAGTTTCAAATCCATTAATAAAAGTGATTCACCTAGGATATTGTATCTGCTTCATGTGGATCTTTTTGGACCCATTGCAGTACAAAGCCTAGGAGGGAAGTCTTACACCTTAGTCATTGTTGATGATTTCTCCAGATTCAGTTGGGTAGCCTTTCTGAGAGCTAAGTCAGATACATTCAAAGTTCTTACAGATTTTCTCAGGACCATACAGATTGAGTTCTCTACTCATGTTGCATTGATCAGAAGTGATCATGGCACAGAGTTTGAGTCTCTTCTTATACATGAGTTCTGTGAGAAGGAGGGTATCAGGCAGTGCTTCTCAGCTCCTAGAACTCCCCAACAAAATGGGGTTGCTGAAAGGAAAAATAGGACACTCATTGAAGCTGCAGGTACATTATTAGCAGATGCTTACATGCCTCTATCCTTTTGGGCAGAAGCTGTAAACACGGCTAACTATGTCCTGAATAGATGTCTTATACATAAACTAAAACAAAAGACCCCCTATGAATTACTTAAAGAAAAGAAACCTAAAATCACTTACTTTAAAGTTTTTGGTTGCATATGTTACATCCACACTAATAACAAAAGATACATTAGAAAATTTGAGGCTAAGGCTGAAGAAGGGATTTTTCTAGGATATTCCCAAGTAAGCAAGGTCTATAGGGTTTTCAAAAAATCATCCCTTAAAATTGAAGAATATGTCCATGTGTCTTTTGATGAAGCTAACATGTCTTATAAGGAGAAAAACATTTCTACCAATAGTTTTTTGCAGGTTTCACCACTGTATGAGTCTATGGATGGACTAAACCTTACCCAAGAGGTTCCAACTCATCCCACTCCACATGCTGCTGAAGATAGTGAAGAAGACGTTCAAGAGGAAGTAACTGAACTTCCATCATCAACCAGTACCATTCCTCAAGAGGAATTATTTACAGAAGTTGTTGTTCAACCAACTCCACCAACTGATCTTGTCACACTTAGAGATCACCCCAGATCTCAAGTGATTGGAGACATTTCAGTTGGTGTACAGACAAGACATCAGCTCAATCAAGACTTGATGCATGTCTGTTTTCTCTCTCAAATTGAACCTCTCACCATCCATGAAGCTGAGTAAGGTCCCCACCGGATTCTTGCAATGCAAGAGGAATTAAATCAATTTGAGAGATGTAGAGTTTGGGATATGGTTCCAAGACCCCATAACTACCCAGTTATTGGAACCAAATGGGTTTATAGGAACAAATTGGATGCACAAGGGAACATAGTAAGAAATAAGGCTAGACTTGTTGCTCAAGGCTATAGGCAAGAGGAAGGAATAGACTATGACCAAACCTTTTCCCTTGTTGCAAGGTTGGAGGCCATTAGAATATTCCTAGCCTATGCAGCCTACAAAAAGTTCAAAGTATTCCAGATGGATGTTAAGAGTGCCTTTCTGAATGGTGTACTTCAAGAAGAGGTTTATGTAGAACAACCTTCAGATTTTATCTCTCTAACTCAACCCTCTTATGTTTACAAATTTCATAAAGCTCTCTATGGTTTAAAGCAAGCTCCAAGAGCTTGGTATGAGACCCTAGCTAGCTTTCTCTTAGAGCATAAATTTACAAGAGGAACCATAGATAAAACCCTTTTCACTAGACATCATAAGGACCAAATCTTATTGGTACAAATATATGTGGATACATTATTTTTGGGTCTACTGATCCCAAATTGTGCAAGAGGTTTGCTGACCTCATGCATTCCAAATTTGAGATGAGTAGCATGGGTGAGCTTTCCTACTTCCTTGGTCTTCAAGTGAAGCAGCTCCCTGATGGTATCTTCCTCTCCCAATCTAAGTATCCTAAAGAGCTTATAAAAAAGTTTGGGATGGGTGATGCTTCAGGAATGAAAACACCTATGGCTACCAATGCTGTTGTGGATTCTGATGCAACAGGGAAACCTGTAGATTAGAAACATTATAGGGCAATTGTTGGATCCCTATTATACTTAACAGCTAGTAGGTCTGACATAATGTTTTCCATATGCCTTTATGCTAGATTCCAAGTGAATCCTAAAGAATCTCATCTTATTTTTCTAAAAAGAATTTTGAGATATATAAAGAGTTGTCCTAGATTAGGACTCTGGTATCCTGTAGAGTCAGAATTTGAGTTAACTGGATACTTAAATGCTAACTATGCTGGATGTAGAGTGGACAGGAAAAGTACCTCTGGAACTTGCCAGTTCCTGGGTATGAGACTTGTCTCTTGGTTTTGCAAAAAGCAGACATCTATGTCTACATCAACTGCTGAGGCAGAGTATATGGTTGCGTGCAGCTGCTGTTCACAGATGCTATGGATACAAAACCAGCTCCTAGATTATGGTATCAAATTAAATAATTCAACCTTATTTTGTGATAATACAAGTGCTATTACTATAGCTCAGAATCCAGTTCATCATTCTAGGACTAAACATATTGAAATAAGACATCATTTCATTAGAGATAATGTAGACAAAAAGAAGATTAACTTGATTCATATTCCTACTGATTTACAGAGAGCAGATATTTTCACCAAACCTTTAGATGAGAAAACCCATCTGTTCTTTATAAATCAACTGGGAATGATTAATGGAGAAGAGTTAAATTAATTTCTGTCTGCATTCGACGAATTTTCCAGAGTTCGTCGAACGGAGTTCGATGAATTAGGTAAAGTTTGAGAGATTCTCGTCGAACGGAGATCGACGAATTCTCTGTGTGGAAACAATTTTCGTCGACCGGAGATCGATGAACCTTGCTTCAGAAACCATTTCATCGAACGGAGTTCGACGAACTGTTTTCAATTCTTCTAATTGAGTTCGACGAACTACTCACCTCTAACTTATTTCGTCGATCTCAGTTCGAAGAACTGTCTCTTTTCGTGGAACGGAGCTTGTCGATTCATATTCCGAAAATCTTATATCTAGGTTTTCTTTGACCTCCATCCCGCGCTTTCAGTTCCTTTGCTCTTGATCGCCGTTTTCTCTGAGATTTTCTTTGCAAGTCATCAATGGCGATTCCTCCAGGAGCACTTGCGGCGATGAAGTTTGATGCAGCATTCTCCATGGATTTTGAGTCTTTCCAACATTCAGATCCAATCTTTCTTTATATCCTGGAATTACTTGAAGAATTGCATCTCAAGGATTTCATGACTCGCAGCATCAAGCTACACTCAACCGAGATAAGAGAATGGGTGTACACTGCCACCGTTTCTAAAGACGGAGATCTGACAGGACATATTGGAAACACTGCCGTTTCCCTGTCTCCAGCGGTACTTTCTGAAATTTTTGGACTGATCAATGGTGAAGACAACTTGGAAATGGACGCTGAAGAATATTCTGATATGTTGAAGGTAATGGGTTTCTCCGGTAGAAACCCTAATAAGCTTCTGAAGAAGCAACTGTCTGCCACCTTTCAATTTTTGGCCGACATTGTAGGAACAATTCTGATGGGCAAGCACTCGGCACATGACTATATCACTCGCCATCAATTCCTGATTATGTGCGCAGTGCTCAACAAACGATAGGTCGATTGGGGCATGGTCTTCTTTGACCTAATCAAGAAGAAAACAAGCAAGAAGGAAGTCTGCTACGGCAGAATCCTGAGGATTTTCCTCCAGGAAAAGGCCATTGAATGTTTGGTCTCCCCGACCACATTCGTCAATGCCAGCAAGCGCCTCACCTGCGCCTTGTTTGGCAGATGGGAGAGGACAATCACCAAACCCTCCAAGGGTTCCTCCTCCTCCATCAACGCTCCTGAGAGCACAAGGACCGTCAAGGTCACTCCCCATCCTGATACTGAAGAGGCCATTCCACCTGCCAAATCTCTTCCCCCTCCTCCTGCACCTCAATTGACTCCACCTCAACATCACTCTCCACCGCTTGATCTTGCAGATATCCCTACACCTCCAGTTTCCCCCACTGAAACTCACATTCCCTCACCTTCTTAATCCCCTCTTCCCCCACACCTATCCACTATTCCATCCTACACCATACCCACTGAACCACAACCTGTTCTCCCTCCATTATCCCCTCCATATATTCTTCCTTCCTCCTCTGCTTCTATCCCTTTCACCATTCTTTCTCCACTTCTGGACTCTTCCACCATTCCCTCCATCATCTCTCTTCTGACTCCTCTCATTCAATCACTCATCACAGAGGCCATTACACCTCTGCTGAATTCCATTAATTCTTTATCTGCACAAATCACAGCCCTTTCTGCTGCCCCCTCTTCATTCAAGGGTCTGGCTCCAGGTTCTCCTGAACCCAGGCAGGGGGAGATGCTCCATGATGAAGCTGGTGCAGTAGCTGCAGAGGCTGATACATTTTTTGATACTACAGTTGATACAGATACAATTGATACAATGCTTGCTAATGCAGTTGCAGTTACAGATACCACTATTGATTTTATTCAATTTATGGACACTGACATTATCCTTGATGAGTCAGTAGATATAATAACAACTGCTGGTGATTTCCTTATAAATCCCACAGTTAATTTATCTGAGATACTTCATATCTTTGATTCTGTATATATGAACCTTCCTTCAGTAGAGGTTGCTAAGACATATTTGGCTATTGTCCAGTATACCTCTCCAGCTAGTCCAGCAGTTACCAAGCAACTCTGTGACACCTTTGCTGCTCCTACTGCTGTTCCAATTCTTATGTCTATTCCAGAAATCTACCCTATCCTAGATTTTGTCATGGATGATTCTCCCATGCCTGATCTGGATGAGCTCATTCTGGCAGACATTAAAGAAGAGAACAAGGCAGCAGCTAAAAGCTCTGTCTCTACTGCTGTTGAACCCTCACCCTCTGAACCTTCTATCCCCCCTCAAGAAAAACCTCTTATCATTCCTGATGAAACTCTAAGGAAGTTGAATGCTCTGTATGACAATCCTCAGAATTCAGGTTCTGATGATGATGATGATGATGATGAATCAGATGAGGAGGCTGCTAAAAAGAAAAAGAAGTTGCTTTCTAAGAAAAGGAAGGCTCCTCCTCCTCCTGCTCCCAAGCCTAATCCCACTGCAGACACTCCATACTATATTCTGCACAATTTTGCTCCTTACAAAGGGATGCCTGCATGGATGTGGCTATCAAAGAACCAGCAAAGAGAGAAGAAGAGGAGTAGGAGATACTCTCCTCCCCCAGTTCATAGATACAGAAAGGATCCTCCTCCTCCAACAGCAGGTGCCTCTGGCTCTGGCTCTCAGAGATCTGCCCATATTCAAACTTATCAGAGGCAAACAGGGAGATCTTCAGGTGGTAGTCAGCCAAGGCCACCATCTTCAGGCAGACAACACCATCAACAACAACAGCAGCAGCAGCACCAGGAATATAAGGAACATGAAGTTGAAAGGCCCTATTCTCCTCCTGAAGATCCAGAAATAGCCAACACAGCCAGAATGACAAGGTTCCAAGAGCTCATTAGCTTATCTCTAATCAACAAAGCTTAAGCTGAAGGCAAGGACACAACAGGCTTAACTACTATGTCTCAGTACAAGAGAGATGAGCTAAAGAGATTTGGGAAAGGAAACAAGCTACTCAATGTTGATGATTACATGCATCTTCACCCAGAAGCAGTTGTCCCCGGAGCCACTTCACTGAACATCATAGGGGCAGCTGACATGACTATGACCAAGGCTCAAACTTCAGATCCCAATATGGAAATCATTTCCAAAAAGTCAGAAGATAAAGAACCAGGAGACCAGCTAAAACAGAAGAAGACAGAGAAGTAATTTTATGGTTATTTCATTTCTGCGTCTATTTCAGACTATATCTTGCACTAAAACAAAGCAGGTATGTATATATATATCTGATGCATATGTTGTAAATTCTCTGTCAGATATATCTCTTAATTCTGCTTTGTTTTTCTGTTTGTTCTTTGCTTGGAGTCTCTGTTAGTGACCTCACCCAAATAGGGGGAGATTGTTGGATCCCTAGTTGATTTGGGCTAGGTCCACTGACTTAGGATGTGACCCATCATGTATAGTCTGGGTCAAGTTTTTGTCTTAGAGTCTAGGACAGTCCTTTTTCTCAAACTTCAGATGGACCGGCCTTCATCAAGACCATCAGGAACTCCAGATCTATCAGTTTTTCAGACTAAGTGAAATTAGTTCGACGTTCGTCGAACTCAGCTCGATGAAGGGAGTTCTGCGCTCGACGATCGTGAGACAATTCGTAGTGCTGAGCTCGACGAACTATGTTCTTTGTTCGACGAACACCGGGATTCTACTTCAAGCTTTATTAGGACTACTTTAGAATTTCTCTAAGTCCAACTTCAAGCTTTGATCGACGAATTACTTTCTGAGCTCGATGAACTTGGACTTCAAATTCTCAGATTCTCAGGTCGACGACTTCAGTTCTCAGCTCGACGAATTTAATTCTCTGCTCAACAAATAAAGATTGTCTGATATTGAAGATTGTATGTTCAACGAATGAAGACTGTCAGCTCGAAGAACTCAGACTTAGCTCGACGAACTCAAAACTCAGCTCGACGAATTATGTTCTTCGGTCGACGATTCCAAACTAGGTCTTCTTCCGTTCTCGTCTCATTCCATGGCGTTGATTCCTGAACATTTAATGGCAGTTCTTCCCAGAATACTACCGTTAGAATGCGAAGTTAATCCTGGATTATTACATGCCATTTTCCCATGGAAATAGTTGGGGAATTAATTAATTGCTGCTTCCTTTCCAGGCCATCTACCATTACTGCTCTATATTCAAAATTCGAAGGTTTCTTATGAGACATTGAGATATACAGAAAGAGTGAATAATACAGTGATATACAACAAAAAAAAGATAGACAGTGATTCAGACAACACACAGAAAAAGGAATTCATTCTTGGCCCAGAGAGAAACTGATCAAGAAGAAGAAGAAGAAGAACACTACATCAATATCAAGAGTCTTCTTCATCTGCTTTTACTCAGGATAACTTCAAATACAATACATTCCTATCAGTCACAAGAAGTTCCTGGAGACTTTCTCTGGACCAGGAAATCTAGGTCTTTGAAGACCTATCACCTGAAGCAGTGCTCCAGCATTCTTCCTGATTCATTCTACATCTCAGGGGGAGCAAAGCTGCTAAACAACAATCCACAAGCCTTCTCATTTGACTTGAGAAAGAGAAGACCTCATCACCCTCTCACTCCACCTCTGTACAGGGTTTTAATTCCCTTCAAAATTATTCTGGTTGCAAGTCTCCCTCCAAAAGACTTGAGGGTTTGGTTTTTGGGAACCTGATCAAAACCCCATTAGTGCCAGGACACCTGATCAACCCTGGATTCCTACCAGGGTGGTAGAAGAGTTGACTACCCAGATTTGGGGAACCACTATAAAATTCTTGTGTCGTCTGGTTGCTTTCTTTTCTTTTTGTTTTCTGGCCTTGCTCTGTGAATGTGTTGTGATTAGATAATTGCTGCATCTTGGTTTATTGTATTTGCTTCCCTGCACACACACCTAAAATACAACAACAGTTGTAAAAGTTTTAAAATCACCAACATACTCTATTCACCCCCCCCCCCCTCTAGAGTATATCTGATCTAGCTGCACTTTCACTAACAATCTTCTGACAGCTCTGACAGTTGCAGTAGACCGGCTGGAATGGCAGCTGTCAAGTCATCCAGTCACTTCTTGAATTTTCTATAACTGTCTGAAAGTGTCGAGTCAGTCAGTTTTTAAGTGTCGACACTGATAGACCAAGTGTCGACACAAGTAGACAAAGTGTCGACACTAGCCTTCATGGTGTCGACACAACTCCTTGTGTTGTAGAAATTACTTCTCGACACTGCTTCTTCAACACGTGTCGACACTGATCCTGTGTGTCGACACAAGTCCTTCTTCTTTGATACTTAGTTGATTTCTTGTAAGTGTCGACACAACTCCTTTGTATCGACACATCTTCTTGTGTTGATACTTGTAAGTGTCGACACATCTCCTTTGTGTCGAGACTTTTGCTGAGTGTCGACACATCTCCTTTGTGTCGACACATTCTTCATGTGTTGAGACTTTGGCTGAGTGTCGACACATCTCCTTTGTGTCGACACATTCTTCATGTGTTGAGACTTTGGCTGTGTGTCGACACATTATTCATTATGTCGACACTTGTACTCAGAATTTGTCGAAGTTTTGCTGAGTGTCGACACAGCCTCCTAGTGTCGACACTTGTACTTGAACTTTGTTGAAGTTTTGCTGAGTGTTGACACAGCCTCCAAGTGTCGACATTTTTGATGTCGACAAAGTTCCTCTGGGTGTCGACACTGCTTCTAAGTGTCGACACAGCTTCTCTGGACATTTCTTCATTGTGTGTCGACACAGCCTGTATGTGTCGACACTTTCCTTCTGGTGTCGACACTGCATTCCTGGTGTCGACACAATGATTCCAAGTGTCGACACAGCTTCTCTGGGTATCGACACAAGTTTTCTTAAGTGTCGACACTTTTGTTCTAGGTTTCGACACATGGACTTAGAAACTTTTAAGCTTTCCATGCAATTACATAACCTGCACACATCAACTCAAAACACATCAAATACATCATGATGTATATCATTGAGTAGGGTGAGGCTTCTTCAAATCTGGTACATTTATTCCAATGTACCCAACATAGGGCATCCAGAGTCTTAGGGTAATTAGAATGAATGCCCAATTAATTAGGAAGATTATGATGTTGAAGCCAAAAATGACCTCTGTGGAGTTCGGGGTCCCAAAAGAGGGGTGACCGCGCACCTACTACCCTCAAGCGAACGATCTAGGCACAGGATTAGGAACACAAGGGACAGACTCAAGGTCTTAGCGTGGAGGACCCACCGCATACCCAGAAGACTAACAAACTCTTCCCCTCCCAAGCCAAAGGCTGAGCTAAGACACCTTCGGAGGGCGCTCTTGGCCGACCGAAACATCTAAGGAGGATCTCAAGACCAACCCTCTCTTATCCAGATGTGTCTCCTTGGGTCTACACAAAAAATGCTACTCACCCGCCCTACTGATGGCACAAACTCGCCGAGCAATTCCACGACACGCTGCCCATGTTGGGCCACTAACAGCGTAATTCCGCTATTTTAAAAGGCTGTCAACAGGCCATCAGGGGCTTCCCGGCAACTATACCTCGGGGCCCCCATAGGGCGAGCGGTTCATGAGAACACCGCCTGCCTAATACGAAGAAGATGTAAACTACACATACACAGAGCATCACGGATATTATAAATAATTACAGGAATATGAATTCCATACTTCGGCACGCAGGCCGACAATATAAGCAAAAATAGGCCTTCGAGGGCCGGCACAAGTTTGGGCTTAAGCCCGCTACTCCCCGCTTGGTACTGCAACACCTGTACGCCAACGTCTCTAATGACGACAACAAGCCAAACATAGGTCGACTAAAAACGAAGCAAAACATCGCACCCACCCCTTTTTCGGGGGTTGCGGCGCGCATTACCTGCAATTGGATAATATAGAACTTCCTCGAAGTCTTCTCCGGGAACCCCAGAACATCACCAATCCGGCTCACACATCTAAATGGGCTTCACATAGCATGCCTAAACCCGTACTCACGCTTCCGGGTGCTAATGCAGTTAATTGCAGGGGTGTACACGTCAACCTGTCGGAGTGCTCCCTTCCCCCATCCGTTGGTGGAGAGGGGCTTCCATGCAAATATGTAAACGGAGGGCTTCACTTGCACAAGTAGAAATATTGTTACCCTTGACACATGTTTTTGTCGGCGGTGTCGGGCCTTGCTGAAGAAATAACTTCCCATCCTCCTCCTTGATGGCCGAGTCTTTGTTGGGAGAGATGGAATCATCCCCCCAGCCGGCCTTGTTGTAGGCGGCGCAGGGAGAGAAGCTCCCGGCCGGCCTTGCTGTAGACGGTGACGGGGAAAGGAAGCAAAGGTCGAGCTTGCTTTGCCCTAGGCGGCGACGATGAAGAGAGGGGGAGGGGCTCGGGCTGCTGCTTGCCGGCGGCGGCCTGGACAGAGGATGGAAAGGGGCGGCTCGAGCTGCACTCCTAGCGGCGGCCTGGACAGGAAAAAGAGGAGGGGCTCGGGCTGCACTTCCAGGAGGCCGGAGAAAGAGGGAGCGGCGCGGGGGTGCTGCTCCAGGACGAGATAAAGAGAGGCGGTCGGGGTGGCGGTTGCTACTACGGGCCGAGAGAGAGAGAGGCGGCCGGGGTGGGGGTTGCTGCTCCAGTCCGAGAGAGAGAGAGAGGCGGCCGGGGTGGGGGTTGCTGCTCCAGGCCGAGAGAGAGATAGGCGGCCGGGGTGGGGGTTGCTGCTCCAGGCCGATGGGCTAGGGTTCCAGCCCCTTCCCGATTTCTCCCCTGCTCCCCCCAATTTCTTCTCTTTTCTGCTGCCCGTACCCCTCTCCTGCTCCCTCTTTTTCCTTTTTTTCTTCCTCCCCCTTCACTTCTCCATCTCATATAATATATATATATAATTTATATATATAATATAATATATATATTATAATATTCCCCACATATATATATAAATTCTAAACCTATGCACATAAAACCTCCGCACGCACGAGGACCCGCACGTCTTCAAATGGGACTGCACCAAAATGTCGCTTATAGCGCGCCCCAAGTCTGCCACTTGGGGAGGATCCCGCTTGACCGAATATGGGGTTGTACATATGAAACTTTGGAGTTAGTCTAAATAGGTCATGGTAGACTCCCAGTAATTGTTTTGGTTCTGTTGGATGAGTAAATGGAGTACCCCTTAGTGGGAGCATCAGGTAACTTAGCACGGTCTGCATATAGTACATAGAATTAAAATAGGCTAGCTCGGAGAACTTGAACACACTTAGGGGAGCCACACTGAAATAAAAGATAGGATTGGTCAAGGGTAGGAATCAATAATATTAAGTGCCTTGCGAAAGGGAACTTTGGGCGTAATCCCATCGTAGTTCCTAGTGCCTTCGAGAGCCCTTCATGGGGAATACCATGGGCAGTCCTGGGATAACGTAAACTTTAGGGATAATATGGACAAGAGTAACCTCAATAATACCTCCACCTTGCACTCACACTTGTACACGTGGTGAGACAAATTAGTGATGAATGGACAGTATAGACCCATGTTCGATGGGCTTACTGGTAGAGTTAAAGGGACTTGGAACTGTTTTGGTAGTCCGGGGAGCTGTATGCTCGAGGGCTAGTTTTTAGACTTGATGGTTTGGTGAGTTGGGGGCTCGGGGATTTAGGTGAGGTATAATAAACAAGCTTGCATGTGCATAATAATGGTGGGTCCTCAGTATTGGACGAACGATCACACCGTCGTCGGTACGTTGACTCGGGGAGACTAGGTGGTTTGCTAGGAATAGTACAAAAACGTACGAGAGGGGCTAGGCTGGGTAGTGTGATTACCAGTCTAGGAGTGGAGAGACCCAACCCACTGTCTCTGTTGGCCACGTTGAGAGGCTCCTGAGAGTTTAGCTAACTCCAAACTGGGGAAGTAAAGGTCTGTGCGCATAGAGTCGTGTGTGTGTGTGTTGCACTTGCATGTTTATACCCTAGCATACTTGCATGTCATAGCATAGTCATTGCATTTAACCCCTGACACCTAACGTATAAATTGGTATGGGACAGTTTATACAATAGACCCTGCAGAACGACACCTTGGTCTATAGGGGTAATCCCTATAAATCAATGGTTACTGATTACTATTTGTACATTTCTTACTTTCAGTTCTCCATGCTTACCTTACTTCTCCGCATTACCTTTTATTGATTAACTCCTGCTGCACTTTTAATGTTATAAAACTCCTGTTAGGATAGTTGTCATCTGCTTGATTACATCCTGCTATTTGGTCCTCCATTTCACTTCCTTCTGCCTGGTGCCTAAGAGACACGGGAAGAGGGGTGGGGGATTGTTGACTGAGTCTAGTTTGACTGACGGTCGTTTGACCACCACATTTTAGGCACTCCGGATGGGAGACATGGAGCAGCCGCAGGAGACGCAGCACCAGCGGAGTACGGTGCAGATGGAGACATGCCAGTGTATTTCGGGTGGACAGGCATCCAGATCTGTGAGTGGAGCTGACTAATAGTAGTTTTACTTTTATGAGTAGCTTGTAGTGAGGTCTTTATGTACCGGGCATTAGTTTGTATATCGCGGTGTGGACTTTTTTTGTCACGTGATTTCCTCTTTCTATGTTATGCATTTGATTGTTTTTAGCTTCTCCAATCTTTATACATTCTCTCTTGTTGATCGAAAAGGCCGGCAAAATCGGCGTTTTGTGGTGGCGGCCTTCCCGAGAGTCGAGGCCACCGCAAAACGGCGATTCTGGGCATAAGACCCCGGTGGTTGTTGCAAATAAAAATGGGGTCTTACACCTGCTGCTGCTTCAGGGTGGCAGTCCTCTTGAAACACCTTTCGTAAGGGTGGCCAGGACGACCATAGAAGCTACACACTTCCTTACTTTTCCTCTTTGAAGAAGGGCCAGATACCCTGCAGCTACCATCCTCAATGCATTTCCTTTTCTCTTTCCTCATCACAGCACCACGGTTCTTGGCATTTTCAATTGCCTCCATTTTCAAAGCGGCTTCCACTGCTTCAGCATAACTTTCAGCCCGGTAAGCGCATGCCAACTGCTGGACATCGCTTTTTAGTCCTTCAAGGAAACGCTTCACTCTACCCTCCTCAGAAGCTACCAAATCAGGAGCAAACCTACTCAGTTTGCTAAACTCAATCTCGTACTCGCTCACGGTGAGTTGTCTCTGCTTCTAATGCATGAAGTTATTCATCAGACGGTCCTGCTCGACCGAGGGTAGAAACTTCTTCAGCAGCATCTTCTTATAAGATTCCCAAGAACATCCTTCCTTCAGACTCTCCCTTTCCCGTATCCACCAACTCTTTTCCAGACTCTTTAACAGATAGGCTGCAGTCATCACCTTCTGGGCTTCTAGAATTACAAAATACGAAAACATTTCCTCGATGGAGATGATCCAATCATCTAAAATCAAAAATTCGGCACTCTCATCGTAGGTGGGAGGTCCTAATAGCTGGAAGTGCGATATGAAATTCATTTTTGGTGGTATCGCCATCAGGGGCACCAGAGGAGCAGGGGTATCGGGCACGGCTTGGCCCAAGGCAGGCTCTTGCATTAAAGGTTGCTGCGCGGGAGCGACGGACAACAAAGACTCAATTTATGATTGCATCGCAACCAACTATCTCGACAGAGCCTCATTGCTCTGACGCAGACCCTCGATAATCGCATCACTTTGCGCACCTGATGACTCACCCTCCGACTGGGGAGTCGACCTCATCACAGGACGCTTTGGCGGTATTTCTAAAAAGCAAACGAACAACTCATCAAAATCCTAGCTTACAACAAAACCACTCAACTAGTTCAGACCATACTTATAAGACACTTGCTTATACTGCAACTTGCTCTGAGATTTATAATGATGATATGTCCTACTTAGGATGATATTCTCTCATCCTATTGACTCTTGTGCCGATGATATGAATTCATGTATTCTTTATTCTCATTTAAAATCATGTGTGTACATGTGTCATCATGTAAACCTTGACTTAGCGTGCATGCTAATGCGATGAAATGTAATGTATGTAGTGCTATGCATTCTAAAAAGGCTCTAATGCATGTTATGAGCGGCATACACATGAAATGTTATGCATCCCATACTATATAACATCGCATGCAACGAGAAAAGAAAACGTGCTAATGGTCACCCATGTGATGGTGGTTATACATCCCATACTACATAACAGTCACATGTTGCCACCTATGGTATATCCATGTACAAACACATATTATGCATCCCATACTAAATAATATGCCCCGTATACTTTTTATCATGCTATGAGTGTAGTGACTATGCTTCAGCTAAGGTGTACTGATGACACATCGGTGTGTGTATGAAATGTCACTAAACAACCTACACTAACAAGGGAAGGTTGCCCGACCAATTATCAAGCAACCTCCCTCTAATACCAACTGTCATAACCCGCATTTTCATTGCATAAAATAACTTATCAGAGTAAGGGAAAATGTGTGTCATGATGCCACGTCAGCAGGGGATAACTGCGGACGCTCAGGAAGACACCAACCTAATCATGAAGAAAGATTATTTAAGTTATTTTAAGAAAAATCAGTTAAGTGCAAAAGTTAGCCATATCCCTCGGCTTACTGGCCCATCTAGTCCATGAATCAAAATATAATTATACGCTACGGAAAAATAGTTGTTTAGATTAACTCCAACATCCTACATGAGTATAAACGTCCCCAAAGGACAACTCATGCTATGCAAGACTCTAAATTTATAATAGTAGTAAGGATAGCTTTTACTGTCGCTAAATAAAATATGTTAGAGTTTTTAAATTATGCAGTGCATGAAGTAATAGTAATAGATTTTATTCTTAAAAATACCTATCATGCATTCGTAGCATAAATCCTCTCAAAGAGCAAGTAATCCACATCCACATATAAAGAAATAAGCAGCTAGCAAGTATCAAACAAATAACAATTCTGTAGGCGCTAACAACTGACACGAACCCACTTACAGAAAAGTAAGTCTGAACCAGTAACTAAAAGAAACAACAATCAAAAACTTAAATCGCACGCCGAGACTCCAAAAATGCTTGGATTGTGACGAAACTTGACGAGCAAGTCCAAAATTACATAACTTAAATTCCAGAAGCAAAATTTTCACATTACAGCAAGAATTCGGCCGACTCGACCGCACGGACGCGAAAATGCCTTAACGACATTGCGTCGTCAACTCGACGTTAAAAGTAACACCACGACGTCATAAATATGACGTTGCCCATTCAAATAAAATCATCGAAAAAAATCGGGGGCGTTACAGCACGGCTTGGGCGGCCTCAGCGGTCTGACTGCCCAGGTCGCTCGGTATTCTTTGGCTCTATAGGGGTCGCAGACTGCTTCTTCTGTCTGCCCCTGCAGACCGCGCACTTTGATCAGCTAACCGCTCCAAGCTCCATCTCAACAGGTGCCGACCAACTTCGACAAACTCCGGTACTTATCCTCCCAGACCGCCGTCTCTTACAAAGTCCTTCTAGGTCACCTAGCCCAGGCCGCCCAGTGAAGGCGGCAAGCCGTTCGTTAGACAGGCGGACTTCAGCAGATCTGACGACCTACCTCCTCAGTCTGCTAGGTCGCCCGGTCGACCAATGCGGCCACTGAACTCCATCTCAGTCCGCCCAAGAGTCTGGACTTGCTCCAGCTCTCCAACATAAATCTTGTCCAATGCACGCTGGGCGGACTCGCCCCTTAGTCCCGGGCTTCAGTCCCCAAGAGTTGATGAGCCTAGCTCTGGCTTCTCAGTAGCAGACAGCCTCATCTTCGTTCGACAGCATAGGAGGACTCAGCTTGTCAGCCGCGGACTCAGCAGATTCTTCTTACAGCCAGCCATTCAACAGCCTCCAGCACCTGCTTCCCAGTAGCGGGCGGATATCCCTTACCCACACAATCTTGGTGCGGGCTCGATCAGTAGATCAGGATCGGACTTCTCTCAGTCCCCCAGAAGTAGGGGCAGACTCCTCCAAGTCAGCCATCAGCAGAACTAGTTCTAGAAGCAAGTTCCTGTCCGCGCGGCCTGGTGCGGACTCAAGTCTTTACTCATACAAGTTTTCGTCTCATCGTGGGTAACGTAACCGAAAGTCGTTACCTCCTCGGGCCTATTAATAGACCCACATACCTCTCATTGAGGTCAGGTTCTGACACTTGAAGACATCCCACAAGCTCAAGAATCAACCTCTGCGGACTACATTTCCCAGTCCGCGCAGCCTACTTTAGCCAACCGTGCGACCTGCCAACCTGACCCCTCAGTTCGCGCGGCCTCTCCTCTGGCATTTTCTTTCCTTAGCTGCCAGCTTCCCCCAATGTACCCTTTATTTTCTTTCCATATAAAGGTGTAATACAAGCTGTAATACTCAATATTAATCAAAGGAAAGCCCGTCGCAAGAGTGACATTTAAGCCGCGGCGGGCGAAGTCTGTTGTTGCCGCTGCTAGCGGCCCCCTCTCTTCTTCTCAGCTCAACTCTCTCGATGTCAACCTACAAGCACAACCATCAAAGTAACCGTCTGCTTGATAGCTCCTGATCAACCCTCCCTACCATCTCCGCATTCGGATCAACACCCTTCTCTCCTCTATCACCGCAACCCTTGAACAAGCGTCTGCTCCACTCTCAAGCACTCAGAAGCTTCCTCCTCTCCTCTATCCACACAGCCTTCAATCTTCAATCACCTTTCCTGTGAGATCGAACACACCCCATTAACTGCTGGTGCCCACGTCTTCAACCCTCTACTTTCCCCCCCATATGTTTTCGTGCATCAATAGTTAATACGCGGCCTTCAGATCCGAACAGATGGTGAACACCGACAATTAGCCATGTCAGATCATCAATCTACCGAGAACTTTGCTCCAAGTCATAATGAGGACTCGCTCCGGGAGGCCTTTGAGCAATCACTCAGTGAATCTGCTCAACAATTTCAAGAATTCAACCAAATTCTTGCTACAATCACGCAGCGGTTAGACGCACAATCTGCAACAACTCCAGTTGCTCCAACTACAGTCAATCCAACACCCACATTGGAGAATCAACAAGCTTATCATCCGGCTTACCCGTCGGCCTATCCTCCTTACACACTAACCTTTCCGCAAGGGCCTGCAGCCCCTTTGCGACCTCAAAATGATGAGTTTGCAGCTCATCAAAACTTCATCCGGGAAGCATCCCGGGGAAGCCCAGCAAGATTTCTGAACTTTCAGGGAAGTCATACTTACCCATCTGCTCATGCCTTTGCTCCTCCTGCAGTAGTTTTTCCCTTCTTTCCACCTGCTTCTTTTGTAACTACAACTTATGCTCCCTTTTATCCTTATGTTGTAGGAGAACAGGAAGAGCCATCACCGTTTTCAGGAAATGTTCGTCATGAACTAACTCCAGCTAATTTCAGAGAGCCACGGTTACCAATCTACAGTAGAGAGACTAATCCAGTGAAACATCTTCAAGCCTTTGAATCAGCCATTGCTCTCAAGACTCTCTCAAATGCTACCAAGTACAAACTCCTTGTAACAAACTTTAATGGGCAAGTGAGGGGTTGGTTCTATGGTCTGCGCCCTCAGTCCATCACTTCCTTTGCTGATCTGCGAAGGGAGTTCTTGCTCAGATTTTCCACTTCAACAAAGAGAAAGGGCGGACCAGAATCCCTCTTTGAGATCAGACAGTGCGAGAATGAAACTTGGTCTGAATTTGTTGATCGTTTCCAGAGAGAAATCCTGGACATCGAGATTGTTGATCAAGAAATGTACCGAGTTGCTCTTATCCACGGTCTCTATGAAGGGCCGCTCAAGTTTGAAGCCAATGTCCGTGCACCAAGAACATACCAAGAGTTGATTGGCCTCGCCAACTCATATATCCGAGGAGAAAAGAGCAACCCCGATTTTATTTCCAAACTTATAGCAGAGAAAGATCCTCATTCTCACAAGCAACCTCCGAGATCACCTCGAAAAGATTTCCCAACTCACTCAAGGAGGGAAAGAATATTTCCGCGTTATCGACACCCCTTCCAGAGTCGTGATCGTTCTCAAGATCAATCGCTACTACCACCAGCTCCATCATTAAAAATAGCTGCGATCCATCAACAACAAGATGATGACTTGCAACAAGTAAGTCAAGTCATGAAGGATAGGACTAACTACAAGAGTCCTTATCGACTAGCAGATCAAAGAAATAAAAACTCAAATCCGTACTGCGAATTCCATAAAGAGCCAGGCCACCTAACTAAAAATTGTCGAGCACTTCGTCAACTAGTGCAAAAGATACTCTGGTAGGGCAAGCTGCGTGACCTGCTCCCCAAAGATGATCACCCTGATCCATCAACCTCAAAGGGCAAAGAAGTTGCAGACACTCCTTGTTTCTCAAGAGGAGTGAGCCAAATCGACGAATACACTCGCCTCGTTGTTAACAATACTGTTGAATGCTTCGATACCGATGATGAGGGCTCCAAATGAAGACTATTCTGAAGATATAAGGGATATCACCAAATCCTCAAAACTCCTCGCATTCATTACTGTTACTCTTACTCTACTCTACATGTTTCAAACATTCTCTTTACAAAACACTTCTAAGTGTTCATGCATTTCAATAAAGTTTATATCAGGGATCTCGTACTGACACATTTTCCTTTTTGAAATGCTTCTCCCTCTATTTTATCTTTGCCAAAGAGATCATTGAACCACTGAGATATCGCCAAGTCTTGTTGTTTCCTCCGTAGATTGTTCTCTGGCATAAGAACGCGATGACCACATAATGTGGGGAGTGTTCACGTATGTGCAGTGTGGGCCGTTCAATCTACAATGGTGGACTTCAGACTTCGGATCCTAGCCGACATCTAACATAGAGTGTGTACTAGGGAGGTCCCATGTGTTAGCTCTGCTGTGCTTCGTTAGCTCTGCTGATCAATGATCTTTGCTTGACAATCAATGACAATCAAGCGTAGCCTTGTCTCTTCGATCATCTCACAACTATGATGGCCGAACACTCTATGGTACTCTCAATCTGTGCTTTCGCGGGATCCACAACTCCGCTGATCCTTCCACAGACAAGCAATGCTTTAGGCCACTTGGTGCAACTAGTCTCATTGATCAGTGATGTTGTACCCTAAGCAAGAGATCAGTGCATCTGCCGCTTCCTTCTTAGGATTTTGTGCATGTCTCCCTTTTGTGCTCTGTCAAGGGAGTATAGCTAGTCCTCTCTTAATAGGACTATACTACTGATACCTTTCTCAGGCAAGCGATGCATAAGGCCCACATAGAACACTTGTGGCAGCATCCAGTCTTTCTTGGTTATCACCGAGTATAGACCACTTTTTTATCAACAGCTTGTTCATAGGTGAACAAGTTAAATCAGACCATCTGAAAGGATTTGCGACAATCATTTTGCTTATGTTCATCTTATATGCATTACTTTCTCAAAGCTCTATTAGATGATCACTTTCAAGCTCTTTATTACTCTTATCAAATGTTAATGACATCAATCATTGATCAATGAATCTGACTCTTCTTGATTAACAAGTCATGCTATTGGAGTCTAATTAAGATGATTTCTTCTTATTGATCGGTACTTCATGTTTAAGATGTCATCTCTAATCCAGCAAGAAGATCACTATTATGGTTTGGACTCTATTCAGTTATCAGTAGGGTTCATTAGACATTTCCTCTGCTATATGATCACGTCTATCGTATCTCATCAACAGCTAGCATTTGCAAGTTCCGCTCAGGTACTTGCAGCTTAGTTCACTATGTTATATCTGCTGCTCCCAACTCTTTTCTTGCAAAGATCAGCAGATACTTGTAAGTTTCATCACAGGTACTTGCAACCTAAATTCATATATCAAATATGCTCCTAACTCTTTTCTTGCAGAGATCAGCAGATATTTACAAGTTTCTTCACAGGTACTTGCAACCTAAATTCATATATCAAATCTGCTCCTAACTCTTTTCTTGCCGATATCCGCAGATACTTGCAAGTTTCTTCACAGGTACTTGCAACATACTTTCATACATCATATCTGTTTCTAACTCCTTTTTGCAGAGATTAGCAGACACCTACAAGTTCCCCTCCAGGTACTTGCGGTTGACTTTACCTTCGTATTTGCTTCTAACCTTTCTTTTGTAGAAACCATCAGATGCTTGCAAGCCTCCGTCAGGTACTTGCAAGTTATTATTCTTCCATACTTTCATCTCATCTTTGTTTCACAGAACTCAGTTAAAACTCTCACGACTTCTTCATTCTGCAAAGGCAATCTCAGGTACACACAAGATGTACCCACCATATATGCCTTCACTGTAACAAGCTCATTCATTTATGTGGTATATACTAGAAGGTCCGACCGGGGCCCCACAACATATATCACTAAACAGGCGGTGAAGGTACGGGATGATACCAGAGTAGCGCAGCGCACCTAACACATTGCATTCTAGAGGAGTCCTATACTAGAACTTGAACTCCACCAGTGAATGTCCAACATATAACACAACCCCGCGTTGTATATATCTTACATAGGAATGTCTTACAAGAGTACAAAAGTTGGCCTTATGGCCTTACATGACTTTCAAACAGTGGCCTAAAAAGATTGGCGCGCAGGCCGGCCACAATAAAAGAAAAACACAACAAGCATCATAATCCTTCGAGGGCTAGCAGCAGCAGCAGCAATAGCAGCAGAGACATCAACCTTTATGTGTCCCGCTTGGCTCTCTGGAACCTGTACAGGGACAATCCACCCAACGGTGGCAAACAGAGGCAACGATCAGCATTCAGCTGACCAAATTATAACGATCCTACCCCTTCGCTCGGGGCAGCGGTAATCTTCCCTGCAGGCATAATATATCACAAGCATGACAACAATATTCATCTAATGTGCTTTCACGCAAACATGCCATCACAACCGTTCGCCACCCGGCCCAACGGTCCGTGCACTCAGGGCACATTCTTGGTGTTCTGGCAAAGCTATTGCGCACCACCGTATCAGGGTCACACCCAACGGTAACTCTCTTGAGCATTTACTCCATGGCGCGCAGCCGGAGTTCTAGTCTTACTACACCGGGATGGCCCGTAGCCCCCCATTGTGTCATGGCGTGCAGGCCTAAGACTCTTGCTATGCGCTCCAATAGACCGCACCTTCTGGTCCACGTCGGACGGACATAACGCAGGTCGGATCCTCCACCCCCCGTTGCTCAAATCTCCTTGCCTTCACCGAGTACGACGTACTCGCAGCTTAATCAAATGCGCGGGTTAGTCTCACCAATCCTGTTCTTGGCATTCAGCCTGGGTATTTCTCTTACACCCATTCTCTCACAACAACAGCGGGTCTTTCCTGGGCACACCAGTACTTCCTGTTACTTGTTCACAGGTATGACACCGCAATATCACAAATGTCAGGGGTCTTTCCTGGGCACCACAGTACTTCCTGTTACTCTCTTCACAGGTGGACACCCTACAACATCAAGCATCACAAAGGGTCTTTTCTGGTCACACCAGTACTTCCTGTTACTCATTCACAGGTACGACCCAATAGCACAAGTATGACATGGATATTTTCCTGGACTACCACTCCAGTACTTCCTGCTACTACTCTTCACAGGCATAACCCGTTGACTCCTTAAACTACATGTTTATCACGGAGTCTTCTCCGATTCGTATACAACATCACCAATCCATACCAACCTGTCCAGATGTGCTTCACACATCATGCCTATTACATACTCTATTTCCGGATCTATATGCCGACAAAGAGGATTTCATGCATCCACCCAACGATTCCCAAAATCAGCCACCTCTTGGTGGGGGAATCACAAACATATGCCAAAAGGAAGCCTTCGCATGGCTACGAAGAAAATTCGTTACCCTTGAAGCCCTCTTTGGTGCCATGAATGGAAAGTTAGCTTGAACGACTCACAAGAGCTTTTCCTCCACAACGTCGGCCTCGGAACGTAGCTTGACACACTCAAGCTCCACCAGCAGCAGCCCTTCTCCTTCTTCCTCCTTCTTCCTCTCCCTCTCTCTCTAGAAGTGAAGAAAGAGAAGACCAAATAAGAAAATGAGATTGCTCTTCTCATTCACGGCCTTAAGGAAACAGGGAGGCCTCTCAGCCCTTGGATCCAGGCTGAAGGAAAGGATGGCCACAAATTTGCCAGAAAAGCTAATTTTTGCCTGACACGGCCTGTGACACGCCCGTGTCCCAAGCCGTGTGCCTCAAGCGGTGCTCAACCGACTTATCCAAACTAGTGACACGCCCATGTGACACACCCGTGTCATGAGCCGTGTCACCTAACACGCCTTCAGACACGCCCGTGTCTGTGGCCGTGTTCATCAGGCTGAAAAAATTCCAAAATCACCCGAGACTCACACGGCCTGTGACACGCCCGTGTCCCAGGCCGTGTGCCCATACACGGCACGAAGACACACCCTAGTGCAAAATTCGTCGAGTTGAGTTCGTCGACCCAAAGGGACACGCCCTGGGACACGCCCGTGTCCCAGGCCGTGTGCCGCCGCACTCGACAAACGTCGACCGCGTCTCGACACTCGACGATCGTCGAGCAATTTTCGTCGAACACACGACACGGCCTTGGACACGCCCGTGTCCTTGGCCGTGTGCCTTCTCTTGACACATCGTCGAGCGAAAGACGTCGACTCCCAGGCCGATCGTCGACACGGGCTCGACACGCCCGTGTCCCAGGCCATGTCACCCGAAAAATTGCCTGCTGCTAAAAATTGGGCTGTTACAACCCTCCCCTCCTACAAAAAAGTTTCGTCCTCAAAATTCAGACACAGGAAGGTAACAAGCAAGCAGCAACCAAAAAGTTATAACATTAAACTTTTTATGTTACAACACAATATGCTCTACACGGATTACAGAAACAGCTCGGGAAACTCTTCTCGCATGGTTTGCTCTCGCTCCCATGTACGTTCTTCACGGCCGCAGTTGTCCCACCGGACTTTAACCATCCCGACCGTTTTGTTCCGCAACTGTTTCTCGGCTCGATCCTCGATCTGAATGGGTCTCACTCTCGTTGTTAGCCCATACTCCACCGGCACACAATCATCCGTGATCACTTGGGCTGGATCTTTAACGGCCTTCCGAAGTACCGAGATGTGAAATACATCATGTAATCCACCCAAGTCTGCCGACAGAGCTAGCCGATAAGCCGCTTCTCCGATGCGCTCAACCACTTCAAAGGGACCCCAATATGTTGGACTCAACTTTTTCAATCGTCGAATCCTAGAGACACCTTTAAATGGTTTGATCTTCAAGTAGACTCAATCGCCAACCGCAAATTCCACATTCCGGTGCTTGGCGTTGTAGTACTTAGCTTGTCGATATTGAGCAATAAGTAGCTTCTCTCGAACAGTATGAATGGTTGAGTTTGCTTCATCAACTTCATTTGGTTTATAAATTCGAGCTTCGCCTGCTTCTACCCATGCCAAGGGAGTACGACACTTCCTTCCATAGAGCGCTTCATATGGTGTCATCCCAATGCTCGCCTGGTAGCTGTTATTATATGCAAACTCCACCATATATAGATGATCTTCCCATCTCTTTCCGAAGTCGAGGGCGCACATCCTGAGCATGTCCTCCATCGTTCTGTTGGTACGTTCAGTTTGGCCATCCGTTTGGGTATGAAATGTCGTACTGAAAGTCAATTTCGTGCCCAACAGTCGGTGAACTAGCCTCCAGTCATTTGACGTGAACCGCCCATCTCGATCACTTACGATGCTCCGAGGAACACCGTGAAGCCGGACAATCTGGTCATCATATAGCTTTGCCAAACTTTCGACCGAATCATCCCGCCTGTTAGGGAGAAAATGTGCCACTTTCATTAGCCGGTCAACAATCACCCAAATGGAATCATTTCCTCGCTGCGATCTCGGCAACCCATGCACAAAATCCATGGAAATATCATTAAATTTCCACTTTGGGATCGGCAGTGACTTCAAATAACCGCCCGGCTTTTGGCATTCCGCCTTCACCATCGCACATGTTTGGCATTTGGATACATAGAGGGCAACATCTTTCTTGAGCTCTGGCCACCAGAATAGCTTTTTCATATCATTGAACATCTTTGTACTCTCGGGGTGAATGAAATACTTTGTATAATGCGCTTCATACATCAGTTCTTCCCGCAAGTTACCCACATTCGGGACGCACAAACGGCCCTCTTTTCGCCAAAGACCGTCATTCCAGGAGAATTTGCCTTCTGGCCCTTCATTAATATAGCGTAAGAGGTCTTTATCCAACTCTGTTGCCCGTCGAACTCGGTCCGCAAGGTCACATTGCACCTCCGTCCAGTTCAAACATGCATTGGCAGTGGAATTTTTGTCAACACAATATATCTCTAACGCTTCCAGTTCCTGGATAAGACGTTCATCATGCCTTTGTAACCAATTCACTCTAGCCGGAGCCCTCCGACTCAAGGCATCCACGATAACATTCTCCTTTCCGGGTGTATAGTGAATCTCGAAAGTGTAGTCCCCAAGGAACTCCAACCACCTTCGTTGTCGCATATTCAAGTCTTTCTACTCCAATAGGTACTTTAGGCTTTTATGATATGTATAGATCTCCACCTTCACTCCATAAAGGTAGTGTAGCCACAACTTTAGTGCAAAAATCACCGCCGCTAACTCCAAGTCATGGATGAGATAATTTCGCTCGTGCACCTTCAGCTGGCATGAGCCATAAGCAATAACCTTTCCCTGTTGCAGAAGGACGCAGCCTAAGCTGCTCCCTGAGGCATCACTATAGATAACAAATCCATCGGTCCCACTTGGCGAAGACAACACCGGCACTGTGGTCAACTGAACCTTCAGCTCTTCAAAAGCTCGTGCCCACTCTGGCATCCAAATGAACTTCTGATCTTTTCTTGTCAGCATGGTTAGCGGCAAAGCAATCCGCGAGAAGTTCTCAACAAATCTTCTATAGTAGCCCGCAAGTCCAAGGAAACTCCTGACCTCGGCCACTGAAGATAATACTGGCCACTCCTTGATGGACCTGATCATTGTTGGATCCATTGCAATGCCCGCTCCACTTACTACATGGCCCAAAAAAGCCACCGATGATAGCCAAAACTCGCACTTCAAGAACTTGGCATAGAGCTGATTTTTCCTCAACGTATTCAACACCAACCACAAGTGAGCCTCATGCTCAGCTTCTGACTTCGAGTACACCAGGATGTCATCAATGAACACAATCACAAATAGATCCAGGTACTCTCGGAATATGCAGTGCATCAAATCCATAAACACCGAGGGCGCATTGCACAGTCCAAATGGCATGACTGTGAACTCATAGTTCCCGTAACGCGTTCCAAATGCGGTTTTGGGAATGTCACCTTCCCGAATTCTCAACTGGTAATAACCAGACTTCAGGTCCAACTTCAAATAGACGGTCGAGCCCACCAGCTGATCGAATAACTATCAATCCGGGGTATCAGATATTTATTTTTCTCGGTCAGCTTATTCAGTTCACGGTAATCAATACACCACCGCAACCCACCGTATTTCTTCTTTACAAAAAGCACAGGCACGCTCCAAGGGGACATGCTTGGGCGTATATAACCTTGCTCCAACAATTCTTGTAATTGGACCTTCAACTCAGCCATCTCTTTTGGCACGACGCGATATGGCGAGCGGGCCACAGGTTTCGCACCTGACACCAACTCGATCGTGAAGTCAATCTCCCGCTGGGGTGGTAGCCCAGGGAGATCCGTGGGAAACATATCTGTAAATTCCGCCATAATCGGAACATCGCACACACTGGCCTTAGGCTCAACAGCCTGAATTAGTGCAAAGTAACACTCCACACCCTTCCGAACAACCTTGACTACCTGTAGTGTAGACATCAACGTCCTGCCCACTCCGCGCATACCCGCGAACTTTGTCTCCTGTTCGGTATTCTGGCCCAACGTGATCTCTTTTGACTGGCAATCAATCAAGGCATGCTGCTCTGCAAGCCAATCCATCCCAAAAATCACGTCGAATTTCGATATCGGCAATACAGAAGCAGTCAAACTAAAATCCCGACTTCCTATTTGGACATTCACATCGCAAGCTTGATCCGCAAGCATCCAACAACCATTCGGTAACACCACTCTGACGCTATCTGTCTTTGCACGACTAGGTATCCCAAGCCGCGCTATAAACTCGCTAGACAGAAAAGAATGTGACGTACCCTTATCAAACAGTGCTCGTGCCAGTATGTCCCGAATCATCACAAAGCCTGTGACAATCATGTCACACACACAAACCACAAACATATATGCACTAAGCAAAGCATACAAACAATAGCATATGCAACACGAAACTCATACATGTGACGACGTCACTCTTCTTGATGGCCTCCTGCAGGCCAAGATTGTAGACCCGGGGCTGCGCCTGCGAGGCAGAGGAATCCACCACTGCCTTTCCTTTTTTTGTATAGGACGCTCCCGCCTTCTTTTCAGTCCTTGGCGGCACCTGACAATCTCGAGCTATATGCCCCACCCGTGCACAATTGAAGCATGTACGAGTATCCGACTTTGAGGTAGCCCCCGACGTTGCTCCCGATGCAACTGATGAAGGAGCTTGGCCACTTGTCTTGATCTTCTTGCCCCATCTCTTCTTATACAATGGTTTCCCAGATCGGGTCACCTTCCACTCCGGTTGCGTCACAGCCAAAGCTCTCTTCCCCTGCACCCTCTTCATATCCTTCTCCAGCGCACTCGCAATGTCAACCAATGCCTGGAAGCCTTGGTTCACAGAACTAGAAACAAGGAACCTCAGCTCGTCCTTCAGTCCTTCATCGAACCGATTGGTCTTCCTCTGCTCATCAGCAAAAATAGAACCCGCATACCGCCCTAAGCGAGTAAACTCATGCAGGTACGCGTCAACACTGCCATCACCTTGGGTCAGCCTTTGGAATTCATTTTCCATGGCTATCTCTTTCTGATTGATTATGTTCTTTTCTATCACTTGACTGACTGAGGAACATTCAAAATTTGAATGTTTGAGCAGTAATTGCAGTCGGCCTTGGAAAGAAGTGGCAATCAATAATTTCCCTAACTGTCCCATGGAAAAACAGCATATAATAGTCCATGATTAATTGCATGTTCTAACGGTAACATTCCGAGAAGTTCTGGCATTAATAATTCTGGAATCATCGCCAAGAAAGGGGACGGGAAAACTGAAGAAGACCTAGTCTGGAATCGTCGAATGAAGAACACAATTCGTCGAGCTGAGTTTGAGTTCGTCGAGCTGAGCTTGAGATCGTTGAGCTGAGCTTGAGTTCGTCGAGCTGAGCTTGAGTTCGTCGAGCTGAGCTTGAGAGATTTCGTCGACCAGACAATATTCATTCGTTGAACAGACAGACTTCATTCGTCGATCTGAGAATCATCATTCGTTGAGCAGATAATTATCATTGTCAGACAGTATTCGTCGAACTGAGATCCAAATTCGTTGCGCTGAGAACAGTTCTGGACTTAGTCAAAATATTCTGCATCTGCTGATATTCAGTGTCGACATAAGCTGGTGTCGACTGATTGATCTTGGTGTCGACTCAAATCTTCTAGTGTCGACATGAGCTGGTGTCGACTGATCTCCTGTGTATCGACATAAGTTGTCTGGTGTCGACACAAAATGTCTGGTGTCGACACATGCCCTAAGTGTCGACACAGATACTCTGAGTTCAGAATTCGTCGAGTAGAGTACTGCATTCATCGACCTGAGAAGTTGAGAACTTGAGGTCCAAGTTCATGGAGCTCAGAATCTAATTCGTCGACCAAAGCTTGAAACTGGACTTAGAAAAATTCTGAAGTTATCCTGACTTTAGCTTGATGTAGAACCTCAACATTCGTTGAACAGAGAACAAGGATCGTCGAGCTCAGCACTAAGAATTGTCTCACAATCATCGAGCGCAGAACATCTTTCATCGAGCTGAGTTCGACGAACGTCGAACTCACTTTACTTAGTCTGGAAATCCTCTAAGTCTGAAGTCTCTCATGGTCTTGATGAAGGCTGGTCACTCTGAGGTTGAACCAAGGACTTGACCTAGACTCTAGAACACAAACTTGACCCGGGCTATACAGGTTGGGTCACATCCTAAGCCAGGGAACCTAGCCCAAATCAACTAGGGATCCAACAATCTCCCCCTATTTGGGTGAGGTCACTAACAGAGACTCAAAATAGAAACAAACAAAAAAACAAAGCAAGAAAAGAAATATACCTGGGAGAGAATTACTAAGACATGCAACAGATATATATATATACATGACTTTGTTTAAACAAATAGCATAGTTCTGAAAGAAAGAGCAGAAAGAAATTAAAACAAAATAAAGATTACTTCTTTTGCTTTTTCTGCTTGGACCTGTCTTCTGCTGTCTGTTCTCCTGGCTTTTTGAAAATGATTTCTCTCTTTGGATCTGAAGCCTGAGCCTTTGTCATAGTCATATCAGCTGCCCCAATAATATTCAATGATGTAGCTCTGGGGACAACTGCTTCAGGATGGAGTTTCATATAGTCATCAACATTAAACAGTTTATTGCCTTTGTCAAACCTTTTCAGCTCTTCGTTTCTGTACTTAGACATTGATGTGAATCCAGAAATATCTTTTCCTTCAGCCTTGGCTTTATTGATCAAAGATAGTCCAATTAATTCCTGGTATCTAGCCATTCTTGCAGTGTTTGTAGTTTCAGGATCTTCAAATGGAGTTGGAGGAGAGTATGGCCTTTTTGGACTTATAGCTGCTTGTACTTCAGAGGTATGTTACTGCTGTTGCTGATGCTGTTGTTGATTACCTGATGATGGCTGTCTCTGCTGGCTGCTTCTAGATGATCTCCCTGACTGTCTCTGATATGTTTGCATGGGGGCAGATCTCTGTGAGCTAGAGCCACTGGCACCAGCTGCTAGAGGAGGAGGAGGAGGTGGATCCTTTCTGAATCTGTGAACTGGAGGAGGGGAATATCTCCTACTTCTCTTTCTTTCCTTCTACTGGTTCTTTGACAACCACATCCATGCAGGCATTCCCTTATATGGAGTAACATTGTGCAGAATGTAATAAGGGGTGTCAGCAGAGGGATTAGGCTTAGGAGCTGGAGGAGGAGCCTTTCTTTTCTTTGATAACATTTTTTTTCTTCTTTGCAGCATCTTCATCAGAATCATCATCATCATCTTCATCTTCAGAATCAGAACCCTGAGGATTATCATAAAGAGCATCCAATGCTTTTAAAGCTTCATTAGAGATAATAGCTTTTTCTGGAGGAGGGGCAGAAGGTTCAGAAATTGGAGCTTCAGCAATAGAAGAGGAGGAAACTGCACAGGAAATAGAAAAAATAGGGACAGAGCATTCAGTTGCTGCCTTATTTTCCTCTTCTATATCAGCCAGGATTAGCTCATCCAAATCTGGCATAGGAGAGTCATCCATAACAAAACTTGGGGCTAAGATATCTTCTGGAATGACTGCAGGTGATGGAACAACAACTGGAGGAGCAAAACTGTCACAGAGTTGCTTAGCAACTGCTGGACTTATTGGGGAGGTGTAGGGTACAATAGCCAAATGTGGCTTAGTAAGATCTGCTGGAAGAAACTGCATATGTACAGTATCAAAAACTTGCAGTAACTCTTGTAGATTAACTGTGGGATTCATAATGAAATCACCAACAGGTTTTATTTGCTCAACTGACTCATCCAAGTCAATGTCAGTGTCCATAAAATGAATTAATTCAATCATCTCAGAATTATATTCTGGCAAAATTTCCAAGATTTCTGCATCTTCATCTGAATCTGCATCTGCTGTAGAGGGAACTGCTGCTGTGACTGCTGCTACTGTTGCATCTGCATCTGCTGCAACTTCATCACTAAGCATATCCCCCTGCCTGGGTTCAGGAGAACCTGGAGCCAGGCCCCTGAATGAAGAGGGGGCAGCAGAGAGAAGAGAAACTTGTGCAGATAAAGAATTGATGGAATTCATAAGAGGTGTAATGGCCTCTGTGATTAGGGATTTTATGAGGGGAGTGAGCAGGGATAGGAGTGTAGATACAGTGGGGGATTCCAGGGATGGAGAGATAGTGTATGAAACTAGACAAGTAGATGAAGGAAGGGGGGGCAGATGGAGGGGATAGAGGAGGAAGGACATCTGGTGTGGCAGTGTCTAAGGGTATGTTGTAAGATGGAATGAAGTATAAGTGTGGGGGAAGAGGAGACTGAGGAGGGGTAGGAATAGATGTCTCATGAGGTGAAGCAGGTGGTGTAGGAATGTTTGTAATGTCAAGAGGTGGAGATGGAGGAGGAGTAGGCACATGACTATGTTGTGGAGATTGAGGTGTGGAAGAAAGAATGGGAGATGAAGGGAGTTATTTTGCTGGAAGTTGTGCAGGAAGAGATGGTGGAGATGGAATGACCTCTTCTGCAGGGTGGGGAGTGGCCTTTATAGCCCTGGTGCTCTCAGAAGTCGGGATGGAAGAGGAGGAAGCCTTGGAGGGCTTGGAGATTGTCCTCTCCCACCTGCCAAACAAGGCGCATGTGAGGCGCTTGCTGGCATTGATGAAGATGGTCGGGGAGACCATGAGTTCACCAGCCTTTTCTTGAGGAAAAATTCCCAAAATTCTGCCGAAGCAGACTTACTTCTTGCTATTCTTCTTCTTTATCAACTCAAAGAAAATCTTACTCCAATTAATAGAACGCTTATTCACCACCGCACACATGATAAGGAATTGGTTGCGGGTGATGTAGTCATGCGCTGAGTGCTTGCCCATCAACACTTTTCCTACAATATCCGCGAAGAATTGGTACACGACAGACAATTGCTTCTTCAACAGCTTATTAGGGTTGCTTCCTGAAAACCCCATTAACTTCAGCATATCACCAAATTCTTCTGAATCCATTTCCATGTCATCTTCTCCATTTACTAATCCAAAGATCTCAGAAAGAATTGCGGGAGATAGGGAAACAACAGTACTTCTGATAGTTCCTGTCAGAACATCTTCCTCAAAAGCAGTAGATGTGTATACCCATTCCCTGATTTCAGTCGCATGTAGTTTAATCCGTCTGGTCATGAAATCCTTGAGATGAAGTTCTTCTAGCAGTTCCAGTATATAGAGAAATATGGGATCAGAATGTTGGAAAGAATCAAAATCCATATCAAAACCAGTATCAAATTTCATTGCGGCTAAGGTGCTTGCTGGAATCGCCATTGATGATCTGTAAGAAAGACGCAGAGAAAACGATGATCAAGAGCAAAAGAACTGAAAGCGCGGGACGGAGATCGAAGAAAACCTAGATATAAGTTTTCCAGAATATGAGTCGACAATCTCCGTTCCACGAAAAATAAACAATTCTTCGAACTGAGCTCGACGAAATAAATTATAAACAGATAGTTCGTCGATCTCATCCAGAAGAATCGAAAATAGTTCGTCGAACTCCGTTCGACGAAATATATTCTGAAGCAAAGTTCGTCGATCTCCGGTCGACAAAAAATGTTTCCACACAGAGAATTCGTTGATCTCCGTTCGACGAGAATCTCTCAAACTTTCCATAATTCGCCGAACGACGTTCGACGAACTCTGGAAAATTCGTTGAATGCAGACAGAAACTAAGTTAACTCTTCTCCATTAATCATTTCCAGTTGATTTATAAAGAACAGATGAGTTTTCTCATCCAAGTGCTTGGTGAAAATATCTGCTCGCAGTAGATCAGTAGGAATATGGATTAAGTTAATTTTCTTTTTGTCTACATTATCTCTAATGAAATGATGTCTTATTTCAATATGCTTAGTCCTAGAATGGTGAACTGAATTCTGTGTTATAGCAATAGCACTAGTATTATCACAAAATAATGTTGAATTATTTAAGTTGACACCATAGTCTAGGAGTTGGTTCTGTATCCATAACATCTGTGAACAGCAGCTGCCAGCAGCCATGTATTCTGCTTCTGCAGTTGATGTAGACACAGATGTCTGCTTTTTACAAAACTAGGAGACAAGTCTCGTACCCAGGAACTGGCAAGTTCCAGAGGTACTCTTCCTGTCCACTCTACATCCAGCATAGTCAGCATATGAGTATCCAGTTAACTCAAACTCTGACTTTGCAGGATACCAAAGTCCTAGATTAGGACAACTCTTTATATATCTCAAAATCCTTTTTAAGAAAATAAGGTGAGATTCTTTAGGGTTCACTTGGAACCTAGCACAAAGGCATGTGACAAACATTATGTCAGGTCTGCTAGCTGTTAGGTATAATAGGGATCCAATAATTGCCCTATAATTTTTTTGATCTACAGGTTTCCCTGCTGCATCAGAATCCACAATAACATTTATAGCCATAGGTGTTTTCATTCCTGAAGCATCACCCATCCCAAACTTTTTGATAAGCTCTTTAGCATACTTAGCTTGGGAGAGGAAGATACCATCAGGGAGCTGCTTCACTTGAAGACCAAGGAAGTAGGAAAGCTCACCCATGCTACTCATCTCAAATTTAGAATGCATGAGGTCAGAAAACCTCTTGCAAAATTTGGGATCAGTAGACCCAAAAATGATGTCATCTATATATATTTGTACTAACAATATTTGGTACTTATGATGTCTAGTGAAAAGATTTTTATCTATACTTCCTCTTGTAAATTTATGCTCTAAAAGAAAGCTTGCTAAGGTCTCATACCAAGCTCTTGGAGCTTGCTTTAAACCATAGAGAGCTTTATGCAATTTAAATACAAAAGAGGGTTGAGTTGGAGAGATAAAACCTGGAGGTTGTTCTACATAAATCTCTTTTTGTAGCACTTCATTCAAGAATGCAGTCTTGACATCCATTTAGTAGACTTTGAATCTCCTGTAAGCTGCATAGGCAAGGAATATCCTAATGGCCTTTAACCTTGCAACATGGGCAAAGGTTTGGTCATAGTCAATTCCTTCCTCTTGCCTATAGCCTTGAGCAACAAACCTAGCCGTGTTTCTCACTATGTTCCCTTGAGCATCCAACTTGTTCCTGTAGACCCATTTGGTTCGAATAACTGGGTAGTTATGGGGTCTTGGAACCAAATCCCAAACTCTACATCTCTCAAACTAATTTAGTTCCTCTTGCATTGCAATGATCCAGTGGGGATCTTGCTCTGCTTCATGGATGGTGAGAGGTTCAATTTGAGAGAGAAAACAGACATGCATCAAGTCTTGGTTGAGCCGATGCCTTGTCTATACACCTACTGAAATGTCTCCAATCACTTGAGAACTGGGGTGATATCTAAGTGTGACAAGATCAGTTGGTGGAGTTTGTTGAACAACAGCTTCTGTAATTAATTCTTCTTGTGGAATGGTACTAGCTGTTGAAGGAAGTTCAGCCACTTCCACTTGAAGTTCTTCTTCACTGCCTTCAGCAACCTGTGGAGTAGGATGAGTTGACACCTCTTGGGTAAGGTTTAGTCCATCCATAAATTCACACATTTGTGGAACCTGCAAGAAGCTATTGGTAGAAATCTCTTTCTCCTTATAAGACATGTTAGCTTCATCAAAAGATACATGAACAGACTCTTTAATTTTAAGGGTGGATTTGTTGAAAACCTATAGGCCTTGCTTACTTGGGAATATCCTAGAAAAATCCCTTCTTCATCCTTAGCCTCAAACTTTCCAATGTATCTCTTGTTATTTGTGTGAATGTAACATATACAACCAAAAACTAAAGTATGTGATTTTAGGTTTCTTCCTTCTAAGTAATTCATAGGGGATCTTATTTTTTAGCTTATGTATCAGACTTCTATTCAGGACATAGTTAGCAGTATTTACAGCTTCTGCCCAAAAGGATAGAGGCATGTAAGCATCTGCCAATAATGTGCCTGCAGATTCAATGAGTGTCCTATTTTTCCTTTCAGCTACCCCATTTTGTTGGGGAGTTCTAGGAGCTGAGAAGCACTGTCTGATACCTTCCTTCTCACAAAACTCATGCATAAGAAGAGACTCAAACTCTGTGTCATGATCACTTCTGATCAATGCAACATGAGTTGAGAAATCAATCTGTATGGTCCTGAGAAAATCTGTAAGAACCTTGAATGTATCTAACTTAGCTCTCAGAAAGGCTACCCAACTGAATCTAGAGAAGTCATCAACAATCACTAAAGTATAATACTTCCCTCCTAGGCTTTGTACTGCAATGGGTCCAAATAGATCCACATGAAGCAAATACAATATGTTGGAACACCCTATTACTGATTTGGGCCAGGATCACTATGTCTTTAGGAAACTAGTTTTTGACCTCCTGTATAGATCTAAAGGTCAATTAGAATTGAGTCTAAGGGTTAGAAGTCTAGGTTTGGAAGCTACCCTCAAGAACAAGACTTTTTCAGTTTGAGACTAAGTCATATCGTTGAGCTCAGCACGACGATTCGTCGAACACCGATGGACGATCTTCTAGCTCAACTTCGACAGATCGTCGAACTCCATTCGACGATCGCTGAGCTCAACTTCCACAAATCGTCGAACTCCACTCGACGATCTGCGAGCTCAATTCGACGATCTTGACTCAGTATTGGATCTCTATCTCTGAGCTCAGTTCGACGATCTTTGAGCTCATATCGACGATATTGTGTTGATGTATAAGTCCAAATCGCTGAGCTCAGTTCGACGACAGCAGAGCTCAGTTCGACGTTTTTTGATGACTTCAAGGATTTTTCAAGATTCAAATTCAGATCAGTTAAGGAGTTATTCTGCAATTAATTTAGAAGATTTTCTAGCCGTTTTCATTCATTTCTGGACCAAGTTTCAAGGAGTTATCAAGGAATGTTTCTTTGGACTTTCCTCCAGAAGACATTTTGCAATTAAGGATGCAATTAATGCAGGACAACGACTATTCTTGACAGAGGATGTTTTTCTATTCAGTACCAGAGAATAAAAGACAAGATTTTTGAATCTCTCTCTCAGACATCAATAATCCTCAAAACACAGACAAGAAGAAAAAGAACAAAATATTCTTTGTCTCAAAAAATTCTCTGAAGAACACACATCCAAGGAGATCAAGCTTTTTGAAATCTTCTGATCTCTCTTGTCTCAAGTGTTCAAGGCCAACATCTTTCAAGACTCCAGACACCTAACATTTCAGCTGTTGCTGAAATCATCTTTTGCTGGAGATCAACATCTGAAGGCCTATCACCCTACAGCAAAGCTTCTTTTCCTGAACATCTCAAGGACTCAGGGGGAGCTTTGACACCATCAAATCCATATAGTCTTCTCAGCTGCTTTGAGAAAGAGAAGACTTCCATAAATCTCTCATCCCCATCTCTGTAAAGGGTTTCTCAAACTCCCTTCAAAAGTTTGAGCTTGGTTTTTGAGCACCTTGTCAAAAGCTCATTGGTGGCAAGACACCTGATCAAAAAATCTGATTTGGTTTTTGAGCACCTTATCAAAAGCTCATTGGTGCCCAGGACACCTGATCAACTCATCCTGCCGTGGATTCCTACCTAGGGTGGTAGAAGAGTGGATGTACCCAAGTTTAGGCGAACCACTATAGTTTCTTGTGTCTTCTGGATTGCTTGTCTTTATTTTTGTTTCTGGCTGTGATTGTTCTGTGATTAGTTTGTGAATTAGTTTAGTTTTGTGATTAGATTTAATAATTGCTTCCCTGTTCACTCAGATTACAACAATTGTTGTTAAAAGTTTTCAAGCACCATATACTCTATTCACCCCCCCCCCCCTCTAGAGTATATCAGATCTAGCTGCACTTTCACAATATCCTAGGTGAATCACTTTTATTAATGGATTTGAAGCTAGTTTTAGTTTGCTTGCCTAATTGACAAGCCCTGCATAGGCTTTCCTTCTTGCAGGGGCCAGAAGGTAAACCTCTAACAAGGTTGTCTTTAGATAACCTAGATATATTCTTAAGGTTTACAAGCCCTAATCTTTTATGTCATAACTCATTTTGATTACTAGTAAAATTCAGTAAGCAGATATCAGTTGTGGCAGAAATAAAATCTACTAGATATATGTTGCCTTGTCTAAGTCCAATTAAAACAGTTTGGTTTTTATCATTAATAATAAAGCAAGAGGTAGAGTTAAAGTGTACCTGATAACCTTCATCACATAATTAACTTATGGATATTAGGTTATGTTTAAGTCCTCTTACATATGTTACTTTCTTGAAAGTAACTGATCCAATCTTGACTGCTCCATATCCTTCTGACTAGCCACTCTTTGAATCACCAAAGATCATCTTTGGTCCTAGCTTGGACTTTTTATTGGATAAATTGTCCTTGCTGCCTGTCATATGCTTGGAGCAACCACTGTTCAAGTACCAGGTCTGACTTACCCTTGGACAGCTCTTCACTTGTACCTACAATGAAAAACAAAACTCAATTGTTCTTGACCTAGGTTACCTTGGGTCCTTTATTTGGTTGAAAAGAGAAACTGGATATAACTGATAATGCAGGTTGAGATTTGTAACCTAATGGGTGATATCTCCTAGGTGGAATAACCCAATCAGCTACTGGATTGAATGTCATATCAGTTAGCTTAAAATTTCTGTAAGAGAAATGAATTAAGTTTGGTCTTTCTGGGTTCGACGAATTATTGTAAGTTCGTCGACCAGAGTTCGACGAATAGGGTTGAGATCGTCGATCTCTGCTCAGAGAATGACAGTGGTCATTTTTTGTGCCCACGTTCGTCGACCTCTGCTCGACGAACCATACACAGTTCGTCAATCGCAGTTAGACGAATTGTTACTACTAAAGTTTGCGTTCAGCGTTCGTCGATCTGGGTTCGACGAACTGGCCACATTTCGTCGATCTTAGTTCGACGAATTTTGCTGAACCTTGTTTTTATTAACTATTTTTTTATTTCTGTTTCTCTTGTCTAGGGGTCTTGGGTTGTTTTTTGAAATTGGTTTGTCTATAATCTTTTCCTTTCCCTTGGCAGAAATAAATTTAATAGGGGTTGTAAGTATATTTTTCTTAATATGGGGGGTAAACTTGATGAAGCACCCAAGCCCAGCTTGCCATTTAACCTGGCATTAACTGTGCTTGTGATGTCCATCAGCTTGAGATTTCTCCCATTGAGAGATTGCTCAAGTTGTTTGGCCTCACATAATTCAGATTTTAATTTAATTATTTGTTCATTAGCTAAGGTTAGTTGATATGTTAGTTTAATGTTTTCTGAGTTAACAGATTCAAGACTTCCTAGTCTTTCTCTAAGAGCTTTTATTTCTTTTTCTGAATTGATTAAGTCTAAGCACATAGTCTTGAATTCAGTTTTAAATAAATCAGAATTAAAATCAAAACTAGAAAGAACCTGATCTGCCTCTGAGTCTGAGGCAGCATCATCTTCAGATTCAGATCCAGAATTGTTCCTGGAGGCATCAATTGTCATAAGGCACACCTCCTTGGATCTTGCTTCTTCCTCTTCTTCACTTGAACTAGAGGAAGATGTTTCTTCTTCTGTATCACTCCATGTCTCAGCAACAAAGCCCTTTTCTTTCTTTTTATACTTATTGGAGGAGGGTTTGCTGCTGTGCTTTCTCCTGGAGTCCTTTTCTCTACTCTTGTCCTTCTTCTGGTTTTCAGGATATTCTGAGATATAATGTCCAGGCTTTCTGCACCCAAAGCACACAACCTCCTTGGTTGGTGTCTTGTCATACTTGGACTTATCATCCTGCCTGGATGATTTCCTTCTGAAATCCTTCCTAGCCATCTTATAGAATCTTTTTGCAAATAGGCTCATGAGTTCTTCATTTGAAGTTGAGGTCTCACTTTCCTCAGATGCTTTGAAGGCTATGCTGTGATCCTTTCTCACTGGAGTTGTTGCCTTCTGTTCTGCTGCTTCTCTTGATTTGATCAGTTACTCATAGGATTTTAATTTGCCTAGTAGAGATTCAGTTGATATCTCATTTAGGCTTCTGGATTCTTTGATTGTCCAGATTCTGGAGTCCCATGAGCTAGGGAAATTCACCTCTGTCAGGGTGATGTCCTTATCCAAGGTTTTGAGCTCATTGATGATTGAACTCAACCTGTTGTACATATCAGTCACTGATTCAGCCTCATCCTTTTTGAAGTTCTCATACAGGGAAATGAGACTGGATCTCCTGTCTTTTCTCTCATCTGCTGAGCCAGCTACCATTTGGTTGAGCGAATCCCAAATGGCCTTGGCTGAGGTGCACTCAGCCACCTTTTGAAATATGTCATCTGACATTGTTTGAGCCAAGATATTCATTGCCTTTGCATCTGCCATTTTGTCTTTCTTGTAGGCATCATTGTTTTCTGGAGGGGGCACTGCAGTCATGTTGGTGGAGGTGCTTGTAGAGGCTGCAGGTGCTGGAGGTACTCCTGTCAAGATAATAGAAAAAATATCCTCATCAATAGAATTCATGTATAACCTGATTTTTGCCTTCCAGATGGCAAACTTGTTAAGTTTACACACTGGAGGTCTGATGCATGCATAATCTTTGTTTTGAGTCATGCCTGTGAAGAGATAAATCTAATAACAAAACAAACAAACATATCTAACAAAAGGGATATTTGTGGTTCAGGTGTTAGCCTGTACAACCAAAAAGGTATGGTATTTTAACCAACCTCGCTTTGATACCAATTGAAAGTGCAAGTTAGATCTGAAATACTCTAGAGGGGGGGTGAATAGAGTATTGTGCTCACTACAAAACTTTTTACAACTTTTGTTGTAAGCCTAGGTGAACAAGTAGTAAGTAAAATAAAATAAGCATAGCAACCTATTAATCACAGAACAACACTGCCAAGACAAAAATAAAGGGCAATCAGACGACACAAAAAATTTTATAGTGGTTCCCCAACCTGGGTACATCCACTCTTCTACCACCCTGGTAGGAATCCACTCAGGTTTTTGATTAGGTGTCTGACACTAATGAGCTTTTGTTCAGGTGCTCAAAAACCAAAACCTCAAGTCTTTTGGAAGGAGACTTGTAACCAAAATAATTTTGAAGGGAATTAAAACCCTGTACAGGAATTTGAAAAGAGGTGATGGGTCTTCTCTTTCTCAATGACAACTGAGAATATTGTGGATTGATTTTAGCAGATTTGCTCCCCCTGAGATCTTGAATGTATCAGGAAAACTGGAGCACTGCTTCATGGTGATAGGTCTTCAAAGACCTAGAATGCCTGGACCAGAAATTTTCTTTAGGAACTTCTTTGACTGATTGATATTTGTTGTCCTTTGAAGTTGTCCTGTAGAGTAGAAGGAAGAAGACTCTTGATAGTATTTGATATTATTCTTCTTCTTCTTGATGAAGTTGTTCTCTGGTCAAGGCTGATTGCAGTAGAACTTTTGATTTTTGTGTGTGATTGTTCTTCTGTGCAATCTGAGTGTCTGTCTGATTGTCTGTATTGCTGGCTATCTCTTTCTGATTGATTCTGTTCTTTTCTATCACTTGACTGACTGAAGAACATTCAAAATTTGAATGTTTGAGTAGTAATTGCAGTCGGGCTTGGAAAGAAGCGGCAATCAATAATTTCCCTAACTGTCCCATGGAAAAACGGCATGTAATAGTCCATGATTAATTGCACGTTCTAACGGTAACATTCCGAGAAGATCTGACATTAATAACTCCGGAATTATCGCCAAGAAACGGGACGGGAAAACTGAAGAAGACCTAGTCTGGAATCGTCGAACGAAGAACACAATTCGTCGAGCTGAGTTTGAGTTCGTCGAGATGAGCTTGAGTTCGTCGAGCTGAGCTTGAGTTCATCGAGCTGAGCTTGAGTTCATCGAGCTGAGCTTGAGAGAGTTCGTTGACCAGACAATCTTCATTCATCGAACAGACCGACTTCATTCGTCGAGCTGAGAATCATCATTCGTTGAGCAGATAATTATCACTGTCAGACAGTATTCATCGAACTGAGATCCAAATTCGTCGAGCTGAGAACAGTTCTGGACTTAGTCAAAATATTCTTCATCTGCTGATATTCAGTGTCGACATAAGCTGGTGTCGACTGATTGATCTTGGTGTCGACTCAAATCTTCTGGTGTCGACATGTGCTGGTGTCGACTGATCTCCTGTGTATCGACATAAGTTGTCTGGTGTCGACACAAATTGTCTGGTATCGACACATTCCCTAAGTGTCGACACAGATACTCTGAGTTCATAATTCGTCGAGTAGAGTACTGCATTCGTCGACCTGAGAAGTTGAGAACTTGAGGTCCAAGTTCGTCGAGCTCACAATCTAATTCGTCGACCAAAGCTTGAAGCTGGACTTAGAAAAATTCTGAAGTTGTCCTGACTTTAGCTTGATGTAGAACCTCAATATTCGTTGAACAGAGAACAAGGATCGTCGAGCTCAGCACTAAGAATTGTCTCACGATCGTCGAGCGCAGAAAACCTTTCGTCGAGCTGAGTTCGACGAACGTCGAACTCACTTTACTTAGTCTGGAAATCCTCTAAGTATGGAGTCTCTGATGGTCTTGATGAAGGCTGGTCACTCTGAGGTTGAACCAAGGACTTGACCTAGACTCTAGAACACAAAATTGACCCTGGCTATTGAAAGATATTGTAACTACTCACCTAGAGGGGGGGTGAATAGGTGACTTAAATCTTTTTCACTTTCTAAGAAGAATTCAGAGTTTATCACAGAATTATAACACAGCAATTAACCAGCAATCACAGCAATCAATCCAGCACACAGTGAACACACAAATTTATAGTGGTTCCCCAAGATTTGGGTACATCCACTTTCCCCCTTCGCCTATCTAGCAGTGTACTAGATTCGGCCAAACTCCTCCACTATCTCAGATCCTCAGATCTTACACTCAGAACCTCAACCAGGTTCCTACAACTCAGGCCCAAGGCCCTATAACTCAGCTTCTTCACAAAGCCTACACTCAGCTTCTTCACATAGCCTACACTCAGCCACCAAGGCCTACACTCAGCCACAACAGGCCTACACTCAGAGATACAAATCTCCTACACTCAGGCACACAGGCCCTACACTCAGTCTATATAATTACAGGCTTACAAACTCAGATCCCTAAGGATCCTACAAGATAATATGAATACAAAATGTAAACCCAACAATTCAGAGAAAAAAGAGAAGAGTTGTGAGTTTCTTGATGAGTTCTTGGAAGAACTCAGCTGAAATCAACCTGACTTGGCTTTCTTCAAAGCTTCTTGAATATAGAACACAATAAGATTGATCTCCTCTGCAGTTGATCCTTGATCTCTGTTACCTAAGATTCAGAACAAAATCTGAACCCTTCTTCTCAGTCTGGTTCCAACGGCTGTCTTCTTGGATGGAGCTCTCTCTCCAACTTCTTAGATCTTCACTAGATTCTTCAATGAATAGCTAGATCTTCTTTGTATTACTTGATGTGTTGATCACTTGAACAACTATTCAATCCTCTGTTTCTGTAGACAGTATAAGCCTATTTATAGGCCTTCTTCATGGTAACCGGCTGGTCCGGTTCATAACTGATTTCTGACAACTATGACAGGTGCAGTAGACCGGCTGGAATGGCAGCGGTCAAGTCATCCAGTCAGTTCTTGAAAAATCTGTAACTGTCTGAAAGTGTCGAGACTGTCTGTCTTTAAGTGTCGACCCTTATAGATCAAGTGTCGACACAAGTTGACTAAGTGTCGACACTACCTACAAGGTGTCGACACAACTCCTTGTGTTGTAGAATTCACTTCTCGACACAGCTTCTTCATCATGTGTCGACACTGATATTGAGTGTCGACACAACACTTTGTTCTTCAGCACTTTGTTGAATTCTTCTAAGTGTCGACACAACACCTTTGTGTCGACACATCTTCATGTGTTGAACTTGTCAGTGTCAACACATCTTCTTGGTGTCGACACATGCCTTCTGTGTTGATACTTGCTGAGTGTCGACACTGCTCCTTGTGTCGATATATTCTCCTTCTGTTTAGACTCTGGCTGAGTGTCGACACATCTCCTTAGTGTCGACACTTGTACTTAGAATATTTTTGTTGAATCTTTGCTGAGTGTCGACACAGCATCCTAGTTTCGACACTTTCTTCATGTACTGAGTCTTCTGCTGTGTGTCGACACATTCTTCATTGTGTCGACACTTTCTTCAGGTGTTGTGTCTTCTGCTGAGTGTCGACACATTCTTTCTTGTGTCGACACTTTCTTCAAGTGTTGACTCTTTTGCTGAGTGTCGACACATGCTTTATTATGTCGACACTTATACTTAGACTCTGCTGACTTTTGCTGAGTGTCGACACATCCTCCAAGTGTCGACACTTTCTGATGTAGACACAGTTTCACTGGGTGTTGACACAACTGCTAAGTGTCGACACTGCTACACTGGACTTTTCTTCATTGAGTGTCGACACAGCTCCTTGTGTTGACACTTTCTGTCTGGTGTCGACTCTGCATCCCTGGTGTAGACACAAGTACTCCAAGTGTCGACACTGCTTGCCTGGGTGTCGACACAAGTCTTATTAAGTGTTGACACTTTCTCTCTGGGTGTCGACACATGGACTTAGAAACTTTTTCATCTTTCCTGCAAATACTTAACCAGCACAAGTAAACTCAACATACATCAAATACATTTTGATGTATATCATTGAGTAGGGTGAGGCTTCTTCAAATCAGGTACATTAGAACCAATGTACCCAACAATCTCCCCTTATTTGGAGAAGTCATAACCCTTAGTTAATGATATACACCATACAGAATAAAATCATAGCATGATGTAAAGCAGGATTATATAACAGGGCAAACATAAACATGTACCAAACAAAATATATATACACAGATAACATCTCAGAATAATTATGAAATAAATTTATAACACATCTCATTGTTCTAACACTTTGTCATATTCATAATTCTAAAGTTTACAGAATGTTTAACATCAAAAGATTACATAGTAAACTTAAGAAAATTTCAATGCTATTTTTGATCAGCATCTTTGATCACTATCCCTTTTCCAGACTGTATCTTGGCTTGCACAGAAGCTTCAGCATCTTCAGTTTCAGCTGGTTTTTTCCCTTTCAGCTCCTTCTTCTTTAGCTCTTCAGCTTTGATCTTTTGCCTCTCAAAATAATGATAAGGCTTGGGAAAGTACTTGCTAGGCTCCTGAGCAGTAGGAGGTAGCTTTCCCATCTTGGCCTTTCTTCTATATTGGACTATGGCTTCTTGCCTTGTCTCATGCTTTCTCCATTCCAATTCAGAAAACCACTTGTTTCTGTCTTGTATATTATCTTTTGCAGCTTTCCATGCAGTTAAGATAATATTTCTTGAAGTGGGGCTCCACTGCTCAAAGTCTGGTCTTTGTTCAGCTTGCTCTCTGAACCTCTTTTTAGACAATATGGCTTCTTGTTCTTTCAGTAAAGCTTCTTGCAGAGCCTCAGATACTGGCTGAACCACCTTCTCTATGATGATATTTTGCTGACCCTCAGGTGGGCTATACATAGACTGTATATCAGCTTGGACCATATCAAAATCTGGAGGAGGGTAGATGACTTGAGCCACTTCTGGTTGCTCCCCTCCTAGATATGCAGGATGTATCCCAGATTCTGCAACATTGTCATCATGAGGATATCTAGCTTTGATAGAATTAGTCTTGGCATGATCAGAGCTGGCTTTGACTAACACCCTCTCCCCCTTTATGACTTCTCTTTCCATGTGATCTCTTAGATCATCCTTTTGAAATCTTATTTGTGCATTAAGATAGTTGACTCCATCCTTGTAGAAAGGTTTTAACCTTTGGAGTTTTTCAGTGATGAGCTTCTGAGAGTCTTGAATAGCAGATGTAACAGCAATGATGCTCTCTTGTAAGGCTTTATCAAACTCTGCCATAGCAGTAGCATTAGAAGTTGTCAGTCCAGTAGCTATGTTCTTCATCTCAGTGACAATTGCATTGTGTGAAGTAGTCAAATTGTCATTCATTCTGATCTGATTCTCAAGAACATATCCTTGCTTCAGTGCAATGTCATCTACTTGAGCTTTTATATTCTCTTGATGTGTAGCCAAGTACACCACTGCATTCCCTCCCTTGTGGAAGGAGTCAGTCATCTCCTTCTTATTAAGATTCATTTCAAATCTTATAGACTTTATGTCTTGGGCCAAATCAAACTATAGAGACTTTTGTCCTTCATCTACATACTTTTCTAGTGCTTGTCTCTGCTCATCAAGCTTGATTTGCATAGCAACCAGCAGAGAACTATAATCTATAGATGGAGTTGGTTGTAGTGCTGGCTGTGGTGCTATGGTTTGCAATACCTTCTTATAAGTCTGGCTCCTTCTTTTGAATACTTAGAATTTTCTTTTCTTAGCTCTTGCAGCTTCCTCATCTTCAGATGCTGATGTACTTGCAATTTATACTCTCTCCCTAGGTAGCTCTTCAACAGCTTTTTGCTTCTCTGGCTCTTGCCTTGCAGGTTCTTCATCAAGTATTACTTGCTCCCCCTCAACTTGAGACTTCTCCCCCTCAGCAGCAGCACTTTCCTTCTCAAGGTTTGCTTGATCCAGATTGAGGAAGAGATCTTCCATAGTAAATTTTTGTGGAGAATGGGCAGGAGAAACTCTTGGCTCATCTACTACTGGATCAGATTCTACTTGAACTGTAACAGATGTGTCCTCCATGACAACATCTGGGGGTTGGCTATCAATCTGAGTTTGCTGATTAACATTATTTAAGGGATCAGACAAAACATTATCCTCTATAGGGAAATCTAAAGCATTAAGCTCAGAGATTACCTCAAGAATTGTGTTTGTAGCTTGCTCACTTTCAAGAGGAGTTCGCTCTTCTACAACTAGAGGCTCCCCCTGGATTTGATCCTGGTGTATGGGGCTAGCTGATGGTAGCTCCCCCTGCCTTACTGCAGCATCTTGTTGAGCTGGAGACCTCACAGCATTTCCTTCTACATCCTCATCAGGAGTAAAGACAACTTGTTCTTCACTACCAGAGCTGCTAGAGGAATCCTGAGCCACTGGGGCAGGCTTCTTCTTCTTCTTTTGGGGAGTAAGTTTCTCTGGAGTAGGTAATTCCTTGGTTAAAACTCTGTCCCACCTAGGGAATATTCTCAGGTCCATTTTTCTCATATGATTGATTTTAGCTCCAGCAGCTTGACCCATAACCTCTAGTATACTACTACCTAGGTATAAACTTATTATTCTATCCAAATTGGGTTTCTTCAGACTCTCCTAAATCTTCTCAAAGACAACAACAGACCAATCTGTGTTTACTATGAAGATTATCCTTGTCATAAGGTTGAACATATTGGCTGAGACCCTGTCATGCCCTCCAGGCTTACTTAAGATTACCTTGCCAACAATTTCAGAAAGAAATTTCCCCTGGCTGTTCATCCCCTTTCTATTGAATACAGAACCAATTTTCATCTTTACATCCAATCCACACCATGTTAATGCTTCTCTGGTCTTAGAAGCAGTAACCTCATCCTCTTCTTTTATCCTGGGTAGGTTTAGGACTTTTCTCAAACTTTTAGGTGATACCTTCACCTTTTCACCATGAACCCTAGACTTGATCTTGAGTCCAGATTCATCTACTTTAGCTCCATTCAGAAACTCTAGAACTTCCTTCTTCTAGATCTTTGTAGGCTCTGAAATAAGAAATTCTAACCCTGAGTCTGCAACTAGGGTTACTACACTCTTGATCTCCGGGTCTGCAACCTGGGACCTGTGGGTTATGGGCCCACCACGCTTCCGCTGCGCCATTACTATTGTTGGGTACAGCAATAATAGTAAGGCTTATAGAGTCTACAACTTGTCTACTCAAGTTGTAGAAGAGTCTGTACATGTAGTGTTTGATGAAACTAGACTTATTAACAATGAGTTGTCTAGTAGTGTATGCAGCTCCATAGGTATAACTAAGAAGATGGACAAGCTCACTATAGAAGAAGGACCTACTGTAAGACAGCAGGTAGAAGATAGTGGCTGCTGTCCAGGGGGAGTACTACATGTACCTATTGTAGTTGAAGTTCAAGGAGTGCAGCAAGATAAAGAAACTGAAGAAGTTCAACCTGAAGCCAGGATGCCTCCAGCTAATAGGCATCTTAGAGATCATCCAGCAGATCAAATCATTGGTGATCTAAGACAAGGGGTACAGACAAGGAGCAGAAATCTGAATGCAGTGCTCTTCTCTAGTTTTCTATCCCAAGTAGAGCCAAAGAAGTTTGAAGAAGCCATCCTAGACCCTCATTAGATTGAGGCAATGCAAGAAGAGCTGAATTAGTTCAAGAGATGTAAGGTCTGGGAGCTTGTTCCTAAACCAAAAGACCACAACATAATTGGGACCAAGTGGATCTTTAGGAACAAAATGGATGAACATGGAGTCATCATTAAGAACAAAGCAAGATTGGTTGCTAAAGGGTATAGGCAGGAAGAAGGTATTGACTTTGATCAAACCTTTGCTCCAGTAGACAGACTGGAAGCCATAAGGATGTTCCTGGCCTATGCAACCTTTCAAGGATTTAAAGTTTACCAAATGGATGTAAAGTCAGCCTTTCTGAATGGTAATCTAAAGGAAAAAGTCTATGTGGAACAGCCATCAGATTTTGTTGATTCAACTCAACCTAATCATGTCTATAGACTTAGGAAAGCTTTATATGGGTTAAAACAAGCCCCTAGGGCTTGGTATGAAACCCTGTCTAGTTTCCTCATTGAGAATAAGTTCACAAGGGGGAAAATAGACAAGACTCTATTCCTTAGGGAATCCAGAGGCAAAGTAATACTAGTCCAAATATATGTAGATGACATAATATTTGGGTCTACTGAAAGTAGTATTTGCAAAAAGTTTGCAAAACTAATGCAAGAACAATTTGAGATGAGTAGTATGGGGGAACTTAAGTTCTTCTTGGGTCTATAAGTTAGACAGACTGAGAATGGATTATCCATATGCCAGTCTAAGTTCACCCTAGAACTCATAAGGAAGTATGGTATGGATTCATCCAGTACCATGAAGACTCCTATAGAGTCAAGTATGTCTCTTAGCAAAGATGATGCAGGGAAACCTGTAGATGAAACTTTGTATAGAGGGATAGTTGGCTCCCTACTCTATTTGACTGCAAGTAGACCAGATATCATGTATGCTACATGTGTCAATGCTAGGTATCAAGCATGCCCTAAGGAGTCTAATTTGACCGCAGTCAAAAGGATACTGAGATATCTAAAGGGCACTCCTTATCTAGGCCTTTGGTACCCTAGGAATGGAGATTTTGAACTAACAGGTTATTCAGATGCAGACTTTGCAGGATGTAAAGAAGACAGAAAAAGCACAACTAGAACCTGTCAATTCCTAGGTGGAAGACTGATTTCATGGAGTAGCAAGAAGCAAACAAGTGTGGCTATCTCCACTGCAGAATCAGAATATGTGGCTGCAGGAAGTTGCTGTGCTCAACTTCTATGGATACAACATCAGCTTGAGGACTATGGAATTCAGGTAAGTAGAACTCCACTATTTTGTGATTCTACTAGTGCTATATCAATTGCAAACAATCCTGTTTCCCATAGTAGAACTAAACATATTGAAATAAAATATCATTTTCTTAGGGAACATGTAGAAAAAGAAGATATTTTACTAGAATATGTTAGAACAGATAATCAACTAGCTGATATGTATACTAAGCCCTTAGAAGAAACTAAGTTCAATAGGTTTAAAATTGAACTAAGTATGATAAACTTAGAATACGTTTATAGTAATGGCTAAGTAAAATGGTGTCGACACACAGAGTTGTCTGTGTCGAGATAGAAAAGTGGTGTCGACACTTCAGTGAAAAGGTGTCGACACATCTAGGAAGTTGGTGTCGACACTTCAGAAAATTTGTGTCGACACATGACAAGTAGGTGTCGACACATCCAAGGTGGTGTCGGCACTTAGGCTTTACTCAGAATTATCTAAGTAAAGTCTCGACTAAATGTCGAGTTTAGTGGTGTCGACACATAAACAAGTGTCGACACATATATTCTGTTGACTAAACTTGTGTCAACACATAGGTGTCGAGATATTATAAGTCAGTGTCGACACTTTTCAACAGTGTCGACACAATTTAAGTTAGTTAACCCGCCTTTTCATCTTCAAACCTAGAAAGGTATAAATAGAATTTCTACATTGTCTGTCGACACGCTCACTAAAGTTTCGAGACCAAACTTGTGTGTCGACACCTCTCTTCTCTCCAGTCAAATTCTTCAAACCCTAATGGCGCCAAAGCTCGAAGAGAACGTCAATGAAGATTGGTATCAGAGTGTAGTAACCCTAGTTGCAGACTCATAAACCTACCCACAGGTCCCAGGTTGCAGACCCGAAGATCAAGAGTGTAGTAACCCTAGTTGCACACTCTTGGGACTTGGCAGCAAGCTTAGTCAAGTAAGACTTTCCATTATTAAGTATATTGCACTTACAACCAAAGATCCTGAAGTAGGATAGGTTTGGTTTTCTGCCTTTCACAACCTCATAGGGGGTCTTGTTGTGGCTTTTAGTAATGGTAGCCCTATTAATTATATGGCATGCAGTATTCACTGCTTCAGCCCATAAATATTCTGGTAGTGATGTATCACTTAATAGGGTCCTACCAGTCTCAATCAAGGTTTTATTCTTCCTCTCAGCAATGTCATTTTGCTGAGGTGTTCTTGGTGAAAAAAACTCTTAAAATATCCCAAATTCTTCACATAGTTTTGTCATACTACCAGACTGAAATTCAGTACTATGGTCACTTCTTATCTAGACCACTGTACTATCTAGTTCATTCTAAATTTGTTTGACAAAGCTATAGAAGACACTAGGCGTTTCAGATTTCTGTCTAAGGAAGAACACCAAGGAATACCTTGAGTAGTCATCTACAACTACAAAGGTATAGACCTTCCTACCTAGCCTGTGAACTGGCATTGGACCAAAGAGATCCATATGCAATAGGTATAAACACCTCACAGCATCTTTGTTTTCAATGCTTTTAAAGGTGGATCTAGTCTGCTTGCCCTTTTGACAAGCTGAGCAAATACCATCTTTAATACACTTAACTTGAGTACCATTCATCACTAACTCTTTACTAAAGAGTTGGCCAATTTTCTTGTAATTTAGATGGGCTAGACTCTTGTGCCATTTGACACAATGAGAGACTGTCTCATCAGCTACAAGACACACTGGAGAACCATTGTTTTCAACCATAATGTCTAGGCAGTAGACATTCCTTTTTCTATAACCAGTCAAAATGATCTCTTGATCATTTGACCTCCTGATATGACAACCATCTTTGACAAATGAGATGTCATATCCTACATCACTCAATTGACTTATACTAATAAGGTTATGTTTTAAACCTTTAACATAGGCCACTTGAGTAATTGTAATATAGGAGTTAGATATGTTACCAAAACCCTTGATGATTCCTTTTTCAAAACCACCAAAGGTGACTTTTGGACCATCCTTGATGGGTGTGTAGTCCTTTAGCAAACCCCTTGTTCCAGTCATGTGTCAGGAACATCCACTGTCCAAGTACCATATTGGGGCATGACCACTTGGACTCACCTGCAAAACAGATTAGTGAACCTTAGAACCCAAAGAATTCTTGGGTCCTTGGTACTGGTTAGTTTGCTTCCTAACAAAGCTACCTGCAGGTTTTCCAACAGGAAGTTTGCTACTCACTTTGGCACTAGCATTGTGCCAACAGTCCATGACAAAGTGGCCTACCTTGCCACAGCACCAACACTCAAACCTATTGTACCTTTGCTTAGGTACAGTCTTAGATGTTTTATCTACAGCTGGCTTGTTGAGAGTTGGGGCTTTGCCCTTGGACTTGGACTTGACAGTCCTAGCTGCTTTAGAAAACCCCAGTCCATCTTTACCTTTTTGATGAACAAATTCATCAATTAAGGGTAGAACTGACTTTGGTTTAGAAAACCTAGCAACTAAATCTCTTTCCTTCTGAAGACTAATCTCCAGACTTTTGATTTGATCATTTGTTGGGTACATTGGTCAAATGTACCTGATTTGAAGAAGCCTCACCCAACTCAATGATATACATCATAATGTATTTGATGTATGTTGAGTTTACTTGTGCAGGTTAAGAAATCACTGGACTGAAGCAAAAAAGTTTCTAAGTCCATGTGTCGACACCCAGAGGGAAAGTGTCGACACTTAAGAAAGCTTGTGTCGACACCCAGACAAGCAGTGTCGACACTTGGAGTCATTGTGTCGACATCTGGGATGCAGAGTCGACACCAGATAGAAAGTGTCGACACTAGGAGCTGTGTCGACACTCAGTGAAGAAAAGTGCAGACAGAAAGTGTCGACACAAGGAGCTGTGTCGACACCCAGTGAAGCTGTGTCTACACCAGAAAGTGTCGACACTTGGAGCTGTGTCGACACTCAGCAAAAGTCTGCAGAGACTAAGTTAAAGTGTCGACACTCAGAACAATGTGTCGACACTCAACAGAAAGAGTCAGCACTTGAAGTATGTGTCGACACCCAGCACAATGTGTCGACACACAACCAGTAGAGTCAACACTTGAAGTAAGTGTCGACACCCAGCACAATGTGTCGACACTTAGCTAAAGACTCAACACTTGAAGAAAGTGTCGACACATGGAGCTGTGTTGACACTTAGCAAAGAACAGAAAGAACAACAAATTATTCTAAGTACAAGTGTCGACACTATGGGAATGTGTCGACACTCAGCTGAAGTCTCAACAAGAAGAAGGTGTGTCGACACAAGGAGCTGTGTCGACACTCAGCAAGAATCAACATTGAAGACTTGTGTCGACACCAAGAAGCAGTGTCGACACTTGACAGATTCAACACAAGAAGATGTGTCGACACAAAGGAGATGTGTCGACACATAGAAGAATTCAGCAAAAGCTAGAAGAACAAGTACTTGTGTCGACACTCAATTTCAGTGTCGACACATGCAGAAGAATCTGTGTCGAGACATACAAGGAGTTGTGTCGACACCTTGTAGACTTGTGTCGACACTTACACAACATGTGTCGACACTTGGACTATAAGTGTCGACACTTAAAGAGAGAAAGTCTCAACACTATCAGACAGATAGAGATTTTCAAGAACTGACTGTATGACATGACAGCTGCCGTTCCAGCCGGTCTACAGCGCCTGTCAGAGATATCAGAAGTCAGTTATGGACCGGACCAGCCGGTTACCATGAATAATGCCTATAAATAGGCACCCACAGTTTACAGAAACTGTTGTTGAAGTTGTTGATCAGATTATTGTTAAGGTTGATCACCTTATTGAAGTAATTATTAAAGTGGTACAAAGAGTATCAACACAAGAAGATCTAGCAGTTCAACTGCAGATCTAAGAAGTTGGAGAGAGAGGGCTCCATCCAAGAAATCAGCCTCTGGAACTAGGCTGAGAAGAAGGATTCAGATTCAATTCTGGATCTTAAGTGGCAGAGGTCAAGGAACAACTACAGAGGATTCAGTCTTATTCAGTTCTACTCAAGAAGCTTTGAAGAAAGCTAAGTCAGATTAGATCCAGCTGAGTTCTTCCAAGAACTTATCAAGAAACTCTCAACTCCTCTCTTTTATTTCTGAGTTGTAGAGTCAATATTTGTATTACATTTTTAACTTGTAGGATCCTTTGGATATGAGTGATTTGTAAGCCTGTATTTATAAAGGTTGAGGGTAGGGCTTGTTAGCCTGAGTGTAGGAGATAGAGATCTCTGAGTGTAGGCCTTGTTGGCTGAGTGTAGGCCTTGGTTGGCTGAGTGTAGGCCTTGGTTGGCTGAGTGTAGGCCTTGATTGGCTGAGTGTAGGCTTTGGGATAAAGCTGAGTTGTAAGGCTTTGGGTCTGAGGTGTAGGAACCAATTTGGGTTCGGAGACAGTGGAGAAGTTTGGCCGAATCTAGTACACTGCTAGATAGGCGAAGGGGGAAAGTGGATGTACCCATATCTTGGGGAACCACTATAAAACACTGTGTGCTGTGCTGTGATTGTGCTGTGGATTAGTTGTGTATGTTTTGTTATTGCTGTTTGCTGTGCAAAAGTAGTTAGAAATCTGTGATATAACTGTTTGGCTGCCAACAAAGTTAGAAAAGGATTAGGTCACCTATTCACCCCCGCCCCCTCTAGGTGTTTAGGTACCATATCTTTCAAGTGGTATCAGAGGGAGGTTGCTCAAAACAAGGACTAACAGTCTGAGGAGATCCTGTTTGGCAGATTCAGTGTAAGGGAAAACACAGATTCAAGAAATTCAAGAAAATCAAGAAACATGGGTTCCTATGAGAATCACAAGGAATTGGGTTCCATGAAATTACCCATATGCAGAAAGGAGATCTTTGGGATCTAGAAAGAAAGGGTAAGGCTGTTTATGGAGGCCTCAGACCCTAGAATCTACATCACAGTAAAGGAAGGGCCTTATGTGCCCATGAAGATTTCAGTTCTAGATGCAAACCAGAGAACTCCAAAGGATTTCTCTGAGATGACTAAGGATGAAATTGTCCTGGCCACCATGGACAAGTGGGCACAGAACATAATAGTGAGTGTCATTGATGATGCAACTTTTCAGAACTTAATTCACTGTAAAACAGCAAAAGAGATGTGGGATACTCTCATTGTCTATATGGAAGGTTCTAAAGAAGTTAGGCAAGATAGGAAGTCCTTGCTAAATCAGGAGTATGAAAGCTTTAGGCAAGGAAAGGGTGATAGCATCACTGAGTGCTATAAGAAATTTTACAGAATAGTTAATGAACTCATGTCTTATGGAAGAGAGTTCAGTAACTATGAACTAAATGACAAGTTCCTAAGGTCCCTAACCAAAGATTGGGACACCAAGATCTGTGCCATAAGAGAAATGGCTAAGTTGGGGGAAATTCCTCCTCCCACACTGTTTGACAAGCTATTGCCTTATGAAATGCAGTTAACAATGAGAAAAGAGGAGGAGAAATCAACAAGGACTGAGCACAATGAAAGAACTGTTTCTTTCAAGACAGAAGTTCCCAGAAAGTGCAGGAATAAGTCTCTAACTCCACCTCCAGAGGTAGTTGAATCAGAGTCTGATGAGTCTGTCAGCACAAAGTCTAAGAGCAGTGAAAGTGATGAAGACTTTGCTGCTTTCACTAGACACTTTCAGAAGTTTTTGAAAAAGAAACAGTGGAGGTCAAGGCCTTCTACATCACAAGGAAAGGAAGACTCTTATCAGAAAAAGAGGTCTTCAAAGAATGACAAGAAAAGGACAAAATCAAGCAAGGCAACTGGTTCAAAGATTGTTTGCTATTGCTGCAATAGACAGGGCCATGTTATTGCAGATTGTCCAGAGAAGAGAAAGGAATCTGGTGACAGGAAAAAGACTCACTTCAAAGGGAAGAAAGAAAAGTCTTTTGTTGCTAAGAAGGAGAAGACTCTATCAGATATCTCTTCTTCAGAAACTGAGTCTGAGGCTGAAGCCTACATAGGGCTGTTTGCTGAAGAAGAAGAGGAAGAATTCATGCAGATCTTGGAGTCAATTTATGAACAAGAAGACAGTCATTGCCAAGGGTTAATGGCTTTGACAGAAAGTGCCAAAATCCTGGAGCAGCCAGGACCCAGTCAGGTACAAAGTTCAAGTTTAAATTCAGTTTCTTGTTCTAGTTCAGATTCAGATTCTTCTTCATCAAGTGATGAGAATGTATCTGAGTCTGAGGATGATATTCATCAACTTATAGATGAATATAGAGTGTTGTTGCAAGCTTACAAGAAAAGCAAGTCCCTTGCCAAAAGTCAGGCAAAGGAAATTGCTGATCTTAAAGCTGCTGCAACAGATTTTGAGAAGCAATTTGATCAAAAACTGAATGAGATAGCCAGGCTGAAACACATAACAGTGATTCAGATGGGAACTATCACTTTTAAGAATGATCAAATTAAGTGTCTGGAGAACAATCTTCAGAAGGAGAAGGACTTGGTTGCTAGGTTTTCTAAACCTAAGTCAGTGTTACCCATAATTGATGAATTTGTTCATCACAAGGGTAAAGCTGGACTGGGCTTTATTAGACCTGCAGGGACTGAGCAGTCCAAGTATAAGTCCAAGGGTAAATCCCCAACATTCAACAAGCCTGCTGTAGTCAAGACAGCCAAGGCAGTACCTAAGCAAAGGTACAATAAATTTGAATGTTGGTGCTGTGGCAAAGTTGGCCATTTTGCAGTAGACTGTTGGCACAATGTGAGTGCCAAAGTGAGTTCCAAACTACCTGTTGGAAAGCCAGTAGGTAGGTTTGTCAAATTGCAAACTAACAATCACCAAGGACCCAAGAATACTTTGGGTTATAAGGTTCATTAATTTGTTTTGCAAGTAAGTCCAAGTGGCCATACCCCTACATGGTACTTGGACAGTGGATGTTCCAGACATATGACTGGAACTAGGGGACTACTGAAGGACTACATTCCAATCAAAAATGGTCCTAAAGTGACCTTTGGTGGTTCTGAAAAAGGAATCATCAAAGGGTTTGGTAACATTTCTTCAAACTTAGTTACCATTACTCAAGTGGGTTATGTTAAAGGGTTAAAACACAACCTAATAAGTATAAGTCAATTAAGTGATGTAGGGTATGACATCTCATTTGTTAAAAATGGTTGTCATATCAAGAGGTCAAGTGATCAAGAGATCATTTTTACAGGATATAGGAAGAGGAATGTCTACTGCCTAGACATTATGATTGAGAACAATGGTTCTCCAGTTTGTCTTGTAGCTGATGAGACAGTCTCTCATTGTGTCAAATGGCACAAGAGACTAGCCCATCTTAACTACAAGACAATTAGCAAACTCTTTAGTAAAGAGTTAGTGAGGAATGGTCCTCAAGTTAAGTGTGTTAAAGATGGCATTTGCTCAGCTTGTCAAAAGGGCAAGCAGACTAAATCCACCTTTAGAAGCATAGATAACAAAGATGCTGTGAGGTGTCTATACCTCTTGCATATGGATCTCTTTGGTCCAATGCCTGTTCACAGCTTAGGTAGGAAGGTCTATACCTTTGTAGTTGTAGATGACTACTCAAGGTTTTCCTGGGTGTTCTTCTTAAGACAGAAATCTGAAACACCTAGTGTCTTCTATAGCTTTGTCAAGAAAATTCAGAATGAACTAAATAGTACAGTGGTCAAAATTAGAAGTGACCATGGTACTGAGTTTCAGTCTGAAAGCATGACAAAACTATGTGAAGACTTTGGGATATTTCAAGAATTCTCTTCACCTAGAACACCTCAGCAAAATGGTATTGCTGAGAGGAAAAATATGACCTTGATAGAGGCTGGTAGGACCCTATTAAGTGATACATCACTGCCAGAGTACTTCTGGGCTGAAGCAGCTAACACTGCATGCCATGTTATAAATAGGGCTACCATCACTAAAAGGCTAAACAAGACCCCCTATGAAGTTGTGAAAGGCAGGAAACCAAACCTATCCTATTTCAGGATCTTTGGTTGCAAATGCTTCATACTTAACAATGGGAAGTCTTACATAACTAAGTTTGCTGTCAAGTCCCAAGATGGAATTTTTGTTGGGTGCAGCAACAATAGTAAGGCTTATAGAGTATACAACTTGACTACACAAGTTGTAAAGGAGACTGTACATGTAGTTTTTGATGAGATTAAACTTGTTAATAATGAGTTGTCTAGTAGTGTATGCAGCCCCACAGGTTTAACAAAGAAAATGGACAAGCTTACTATAGAAGAAGAACCTGCTGCAAGACAGCAAGGAGAAGAGAGTAGCTGTTGTCTAGGGGGAGAACTACATGTGCCTGTTGCTGAAGAAATACAAGGTGTACAGCATGAAGCAGATGCTGAAGTGGTTCAACCAGAGGTTAGGATGCCTCCAGCTCACAGGCATCTTAGAGATCATCCAGTAGAGCTGATTATTGGAGATCCAAGACAAGGAGTACAAACCAGGAGTAGAAACATGAATGCTGCAATCTATTCCAGCCTTCTGTCACAAGTTGAACCTAAGAAGTTTGAAGAAGCAATACAAGATCCACAATGGACTGAAGCAATGCAAGAAGAGCTTAATCAGTTCAAGAGGTGCAAGGTTTGGGAACTTGTTCCTAAACCTAAAGACCACAATGTAATAGGAGTTAAGTGGATCTACAGGAATAAGATGGATGAACAAGGGGTCATCATTAAGAATAAAGCTAGACTGGTTGCTAAAGGATATAGGCAAGAAGAAGGTATTGACTTTGATCAAACCTTTGCTCCAGTAGCCAGACTGGAAGCCATAAGAATGTTCTTGGCCTATGCAACCTATCAAGGATTCAAGGTGTACCAAATGGATGTCAAGTCAGCATTCCTAAATGGTAATTTGAAAGAAGAAGTCTATGTGGAGCAGCCTTCAGGTTTTGTTGATCCAACTCTACCTCATTATGTCTATAGACTTAGGAAAGCTTTATATGGGTTAAAGCAAGCCCCTAGGGCTTGGTATGAAACCCTATCTAGTTTCTTCATTGAGAACAAGTTCTCAAGGGGGAAAATAGATAAGACTCTATTCCTTAGGGAATCTAGAGGCAAAGTCATACTAGTCCAAATATATGTAGATGACATTATATTTGGGTCTACTGAAAGCAGCCTTTGCAAAAAGTTTGCAAAACTTATGTAAGGTCAGTTTGAGATGAGTAGTATGGGAGAGCTGAAGTTTTTCTTGGGTCTCCAAGTTAAACAGACTGAGAGTGGTTTGTCCATTTGTCAGTCAAAGTTCACCCTAGAACTCATAAGGAAGTATGGTATGGATTCATCCAGTACCATGAAGACTCCTATGGGGTCAAGTATGTCTCTTAGCAAGGATGATGCAGGGAAACCTGTAGATGAAACCTTGTATAGAGGGATAGTTGGCTCCCTATTATACTTGACTGCTAGTAGACCAGACATCATGTATGCTACATGTGTTTGTGCAAGGTATCAAGCCTGCCCTAAAGAGTCTCATTTGACTGCAGTCAAAAGAATATTGAGATATCTAAAGGGCACTCCCTATCAAGGCCTCTGGTACAATAGGAATGGAGATTTTGATCTAACAGGTTATTCAGATGCAGACTTTGCAGGATGAAAAGAGGATAGAAAGAGCACTACTGGAACCTGTCAATTCCTAGGTGGGAGACTAATTTCATGGAGTAGCAAGAAGCAAACCAGTGTGGCTATCTCCACAGCTGAGTCAGAGTATGTGGCTGCAGGAAGTTGCTGTGCTCAACTTCTGTGGATTCAACATCAGCTAGAGGACTATGGATTTCAGGTAAGTAGAACTCCACTTTTCTGTGATTCTACAAGTGCTATTTCAATAGCTAATAACCCTGTATCCCATAGTAGGACAAAACATATTGAGATTAAATATCATTTTCTTAGGGAGCATGTAGAAAGAGAAGATATTTCATTAGAATATGTTAAAACAGATGAACAAATAGCTGATATGTTTACTAAGCCCCTAGAAGAAGCTAAGTTCAATAGATTTAAAATTGAACTAGGAATGATAAACTTAGACTAAGTTTACAGAATTAAAATTGGCTAAGTAAAAAGGTGTCGACACATAGACAAGTCTATGTCGACACAGTATAGTAGTGTCGACACTTCAGGAAAAAGGTGTCGACACATCTAGGAAGTTGGTGTCGACACTTCAGAATGTTAGTGTCGACACATGTCAAGTAGGTGTCGACACATCCAATATGGTGTCGACACTTAAGTTTTACTCAGAATTTTTCTAAGAAAGGTCTCGACAATGTGTCGAGTTATGTTGTGTCGACACATAACCAAGTGTCGACACATAAAATCTGTTGACTAAACTTGTGTCGACACATATGTGTCGAGATATTATAAGTCAGTGTCGACACTTGTTGCCAGTGTCGACACATTTTAAGTTAGCTGTCCCGCCTGTTCATCTTCAAAATTAGAAAGGTATAAATAGGGTTCTGTCTTTGTTTGTCGACACGCTTTCAAAGTTTCGAGACCAAAACTACAGTGTCGACACCTCTCTTTTCTAAAGACAGATTCTCCAAACCCTAATGGCTTCTAAGCTTGAGGAGAACATTAATGAGGGCTATGAGCTAGTGCGCGGCGCGTTCGACGAAGCAGATGCAGAAATTCAGGTTGTAGTAACCCTAGTCACCGATTCTGCACTAGAATATCTTTTGTCTGAACCTACAAGGATTTGGAAGAAGGAAGTGCTTGAATTCCTTAATGGAGCTACAGTCGATGAATCTGAATTCAGAATCAAATCCAGAGTTCATGGGACTAAGGTCAAGGTTTCACCAAAGAATTTGAGGAAGGTGCTCCAGCTACCCAAAATTCAAGATGAAGAAGAGGTTACTGCTTCAAAGACCAGGGAAGCTTTAACCTGGTGTGGTCTTGATCCTAAGATGAAGATAGGATCTGTATTCAACAGAAAAGGCATGAATAACCAAGGGAAGTTCATGTCTGAGATTGTGGGAAAAGTCTTACTCAGTAAGCCAGGAGGGCATGACAGAGTGTCTGCCAATATGTTTGGAGTAATGACAAGAATTATCTTTAATCTAAGAACTGATTGGTCAATCATAGTTTTTGACAAGATCAAGGAGAGCTTGAAGAAGCCCAATCTGGGCAGGATCATTAGTCTCTACCTAGCTGGTACCATACCAGAGGTAATGAATACTGCTGCAGGCAGCAAGATAAATTATATGAGGAAGATGGATCTAAGGATCTTTTCTAGATGGGACAGGGTGTTGTCCAAGGAACTGTCAACCCCTGAGAAGCCAGTATCTGAAAAAGAAATTCCTCCAAAGAAGAAGAGAAAGACTGTACAAGTGGTACAAGAGTCCACTAGTGATTCTGATAGTGAAGAACAGGTTGTCTTCACTCAAGATGATCATGAGGGAGAGCCTGCTGAAAAGACTCCTGCTCCTCCAGCTGATGCTGAGATCCAGGGGGAGCTGCCTCCAGCTAGCCCCATCCACAGGGATCAAAGCCAGGGGGTGCATCCAGTTGTAGAAGAACCATCTACACTGGACAGTGAGCAAGCCACCACCATCATACAAGAGGTACTCACTGACCTAAATACTTTAGAATATATTATAGAAGATGCTGATTTGTCTGATGTTCCTCAGCAAACTCAGCTGCATAGTCAAGAACCAGATGTTGTTAGAGTAGACACATCTGCTGTCCAGGAAGTGGTAACTGATTCAGTAGTTGAAGAGCAAAGACTATCTCCAGCTCCATCCCCTCCTGAATACACCATGGAAGATTTATTTCTGAATCTAGATCAAGAAGATTTTGACATGGACAAGGATGCTGATGCAAGAGATAATGCTGCTGCTGAGGGGGAGAAAGTACAAGATCTGGAAGAGCCTATTAGGATGGAAACTGAGAAGGCACCTGATGTGCAAGCTGCAAAGCCTCAAAGCCCTAAGGACAGGGTTGATATTGCCAGCACTTCTGCCTCTGAAGATTAGGAGAGTGCTAGGGCTAAAAAGAAGAAACTCTATGTCTTCAAGAGGAGAAGTCAGAGTTATAAGAAAGCCTTGCAATTCATTGCCCCACAGCCTATAGTTCAGCAAGCTCCAACTGTTGATTATAGTGCTTTAATGGTTGCACTACAGATAAAATTGGATGAGCAAAGAAAAGCAATTGAGACATATGTGGATGAAGGGCACAAGACCCTACAGTTTGATCTTGCACAAGATATAAAGTCTATAAGGTTTGAAATGAACCTTAATAAGAAAGAGATGACAGACTGCTTCCACAAGGGTGGCAATGCAGTGGTGTATCTGGCAACACACCAAGAGAAGATAAAAGTACAAGTAGATGATATAGCATTGAAGCAAGGATATGTGCTGGAAAACCAACTCAGAATGAATGACAATCTCACACAATCTCACAATGCTATAGTCACTGAATTGAAGAATAAGACTGCTGAACCTTCTACATCTGCTGCTGCAGTTAAGGCTGACTTTGATAAAGTATTTCAAGATGAGATTACTGCTGTCAAGACTGCAATTCAAGATTCCCAGAAGGCCATCTCTGAACAGCTCACTAAGCTCAAACCTTACTTTAAAGATGGAATCAGGTACTTGGATAGTCAAATCAGATTCCAGAAGGATGATGTAAGAGATCATGTTGCCCAAGAAGTCATAAAGGGGGAGAGAGTTTTAGTCAAAGCTAGCTCTGACCATGCAAATTGGATATCTAACTCCATCAGAGCTACACTGGGCTATCCTCCACTCTGTGATGATGACAATGTTGCTGAATCTGGGATTCAAAGTGCATATCTTGGAGGTGAGCAACCAGAGGTAGCTCAGGTCATATATCCTCCACCAGATTTTGACATGGTGCAAGCTGATATTCACCAGATGTATAGCCCAACTGCAGGGAAGTCAAATGTTGTTCTGGAAAAGGTTGTTCAACCTATTTCTGCAGCTATGCAAGAGGCATTAGAGAAAGAAGAAGAGGCAAGGTTGTCAAAGAAGAGGTTTAGGGAACAAGCAGAACAAAGGCCAGACTTTGAACAGTGGAGCCCTACCTCTAGAAATATAATTTTAACTGCCTGAAAAGCTGCCAAAGACAACATGAATGACAGGAACAAATGGTTTTCTGAAGCTGAATGGAGGAAACATGAGATCAGACAAGAAGCCATAGTTCAGTATAGAAGGAAGGCAAAGATGGAAAAGCTACCTCCTACTGTAGTGGAGCCTAGCAAGTACTTTCCTAAGCCATACCACTATTTTGAGAGGCAGAAAATCAAAGCAGAAGAGCTGAAGAAGAAGGACTTAAAAGGCAAGAAGCCTGCTGATGCTGCAACTGTTGATGCCCCTGTCAAAGCTCAAGTTCAAGCTGGCAAGGGAATAGTTATCAAGGAATCTGATCAGAAATAGATTAAAATTTTACCTGAAGATTATGTTGCAATCTTTTTAATGTTAAACATTTTTGTAAACTGCTGAAAATGTATAAGGAATAATGTTAGAACAATATATGATAAATATATTTCATGATTGTTCTGTAAATGTGTCTATTTCTTGATTGTTCTGCAATGATGAATGTGTATACATGTGTGAATTTCTACATGTTTATGTTTACCCTGCTGAATATAATCTGATGTACATCATTTTGTAATTTCAATTATGGATGGTGTATATCATTGACTAAGGGTTATGACTTCTCCAAATAGGGGGAGATTTTTGGGTACATTGGTCAAATGTACCTGATTTGAAGAAGCCTCACCCAACTCAATGATATACATCATAATGTATTTGATGTATGTTGAGTTTACTTGTGCAGGTTAAGAAATCACTGGACTGAAGCAAAAAGTTTCTAAGTCCATGTGTCGACACCCAGAGGGAAAGTGTCGACACTTAAGAAAGCTTGTGTCGACACCCAGACAAGCAGTGTCGACACTTGGAGTCATTGTGTCGACACCTGGGATGCAGAGTCGACACCAGACAGAAAGTGTCGACACTTGGAGCTGTGTCGACACTCAGTGAAGAAAAGTGCAGACAGAAAGTGTCGACACAAGGAGCTGTGTCGACACCCAGTGAAGCTGTGTCTACACCAGAAAGTGTCGACACTTGGAGCTGTGTCGACACTCAGCAAAAGTCTGCAGAGACTAAGTTAAAGTGTCGACACTCAGAACAATGTGTCGACACTCAACAGAAAGAGTCAGCACTTGAAGTATGTGTCGACACCCAGCACAATGTGTCGACACACAACCAGTAGAGTCAACACTTGAAGTAAGTGTCGACACCCAGCACAATGTGTCGACACTTAGCTAAAGACTCAACACTTGAAGAAAGTGTCGACACATGGAGCTGTGTCGACACTTAGCAAAGAACAGAAAGAACAACAAATTATTCTAAGTACAAGTGTCGACACTATGGGAATGTGTCGACACTCAGCTGAAGTCTCAACAAGAAGAAGGTGTGTCGACACAAGGAGCTGTGTCGGCACTCAGCAAGAATCAACATTGAAGACTTGTGTCGACACCAAGAAGCAGTGTCGACACGTGACAGATTCAACACAAGAAGATGTGTGGATACAAAGGAGATGTGTCGACACATAGAAGAATTCAGCAATAGCTAGAAGAACAAGTACTTGTGTCGACACTCAATTTCAGTGTCGACACATGCAGAAGAATCTGTGTCGAGACATACAAGGAGTTGTGTCGACACCTTGTAGACTTGTGTCGACACGTACACAACATGTGTCGACACTTGGACTATAAGTATCGACACTTAAAGACAGAAAGTCTCGACACTATCAGACAGATAGAGATTTTCAAGAACTGACTGGATGACATGACAGCTGCCGTTCCAGCCGGTCTGCAGCGCCTGTCAGAGATATCAGAAGTCAGTTATGGACCGGACCAGCCGGTTACCATGAAGAATGTCTATAAATAGGCACCCACAGTTTACAGAAACTGTTGTTGAAGTTGTTGATCAGATTATTGTTAAGGTTGATCACCTTGTTGAAGTAATTATTAAAGTGGTACAAAGAGTATCAACACAAGAAGATCTAGCAGTTCAACTGTAGATCTAAGAAGTTGGAGAGAGAGGGCTCCATCCAAGAAATCAGCCTCTGGAACTAGGCTGAGAAGAAGGATTCAGATTCAATTCTGGATCTTAAGTGGCAGAGGTCAAGGAACAACTGCAGAGGATTCAGTCTTATTCAGTTCTACTCAAGAAGCTTTGAAGAAAGCTAAGTCAGATTGGATCCAGCTGAGTTCTTCCAAGAACTCATCAAGAAACTCTCAACTCCTCTCTTTTATTTCTGAGTTGTAGAGTCAATATTTGTATTACATTTTTAACTTGTAGGATCCTTTGGATCTGAGTGATTTGTAAGCCTGTATTTATAAAGGCTGAGGGTAGGGCTTGTTAGCCTGAGTGTAGGAGATAGAGATCTCTGAGTGTAGGCCTTGTTGGCTGAGTGTAGGCCTTGGTTGGCTGAGTGTAGGCCTTGGTTGGCTGAGTGTAGGCCTTGATTGGCTGAGTGTAGGCTTTGGGATAAAGCTGAGTTGTAAGGCTTTGGGCGTGAGGTGTAGGAACCAATTTGGGTTCTGAGACAGTGGAGAAGTTTGGCCGAATCTAGTACACTGCTAGATAGGCGAAGGGGGAAAGTGGATGTACCCATATCTTGGGGAACCACTATAAAACACTGTGTGCTGTGCTGTGATTGTGCTGTGGATTAGCTGTGTATGTTTTGTTATTGTTGTTTGCTGTGCAAAAGTAGTTAGAAATCTGTGATATAACTGTTTGGCTGCCAACAAAGTTAGAAAAGGATTAGGTCACCTATTCACCCCCCCCCCCTCTAGGTGTTTAGGTACCATATCTTTCATCATTCTTAAATGATATAGTCCCCATCTGAATCACAGTTATGTGCTTCAGTCTGGCTATCTCATTAAGTTTTTGATCAAACAACTTCTCATAATTAGTTGCAGCAACTTTGAGACTAGCAATTTCCTTTGCCTGACTCTTGGCCAAGGATTTGCATTTCTTAAATACTTGCAAAAGAACTTTATATTCATCTATCAACTGATGAATATCCTCTTCAGACTCAGATGCACTCTCATCACTTGATGATGATGAATCTGATTCTGAACTAGCACAAGAAATTGAACTGAAAGAACAATTTTGTACCTTACTAGGTCCAGGCTGCTCCTGGATTTTGTCACTTTCTGTCAATGCCATCAGTCCTTGGCACTGACTGTCCTCTTGTTCATGTATAGAGTTCATGATATGAATGAACTCTTCTTCTTCTTCCTCAGCAAACAGTCCTATGTATGCTTCAGCATCTGACTCAGTTTCTGATGAAGAAATGTCTGACAGGCTCTTATCCTTTTTGACAACAAAAGATCTTTCTTTCTTGCCCTTGAATTGAGTCTTTTTCTTATCATTTGACTCCTTCCTTTTCTCTGTACAGTCTGCAATAACATGTCCTTGTCTACTACAGCAATAGCAAATAATTTTTGATAGAGTTGCTTTGCTAGACTTGTTCTTTTTCCTGTCTTTCTTTGAAGACTTTTTGTTCTGATAATAGTCTTCTTTACCCTGTGATGTGGATGGCTTTGTCCTACACTGCTTCTTCTTTAAGAACTTCTGAAAATGTCTTATGAAGGCAGCAAAGTCCTCATCACTTTCACTGCTTTCAGACTTTCTGCTTGCTGTCTCATCTGATTCAGTTTCAGCTACCTTTGGAGGTGGTGAAGGAGACTTACTTCTATATTTTCTGGGGGCTTCTGTTTTAAATGCTACTGTCCTTTCCTTATGTTCACTTCTTGTAGTCTTCTCCTCTTCTTTCCTCACCATCAATTACATTTCATAGGATAGCAATTTTCCAAACAAAGTTGGAGGAGGAATTTCTGCTAACTTTGTCATTTCCCTTATGGCACAGATCTTGGTGTCCCAATCTTTTGTAAGGGACCTTAGAAACTTATCATTAAGCTCATAATTACTGAACTCTCTTCCATAGGACATTAGCTCATTCACAATCCTATAGAACTTCTTATAGCATTCAGTTATGCTATCAGCCCTACCTTGCCAAAAACTTTCATATTCTTGGTTTAGCAAGGACTTTCTGTCTTGCCTCACTTCTTCAGAACCCTCCATATACACAATAAGAGTATCCCACATCTCCTTAGATGTCTTGCAGTGTATCAAATTCTGAAAGGTAGCATCATCTATAGCACTCACTATGATATTCTGAGCTCTCTTGTCTATTGTGGCTAGAACTATCTCATCCTTTGTCATTTCAGAGAAATCTTTGAGTGTTCTCTGATTTGCATCTAAGACTGAAACCTTCATGGGCACATATGGCCCTTCTTTCACTGTGATATAAATCCTAGGGTCTGAGGCTTCCATAAATAGTCTCACCCTTTCCTTCCAGATGCCAAAGATTTCTTTTCTGCAAATGGGTAGCTTCATGGATCCCAATTCCTTATGATTCTCAGTGGAACCAATGGTTCTTGATTTTCTTGATTCTGCAATTTTACTTAGACTGAATCTGCCAACAGGATCTACTCAGATAGTTAAGTCCCTTTTTGAGTAACCTCCCTCTGATACCACTTGAAAGATGTTGTAACTACTCACCTAGAGGGGGGGGGGTGAATAGGTGACTTAAATATTTTTCACTTTTTAAGCAGAATTCAGAGTTTATCACAGAATTATAACACAGCAATTAACCAGCAATCACAGCAATCAATCCAGCACACAGTGAACACACAAATTTATAGTGGTTCCCCAAGATTTGGGTACATCCACTTTCCCCATTCGCCTATCTAGCAGTGTACTAGATTCGGCCAAACTCCTCCACTATCTCAGATCCTCAGATCTTACACTCAGAACCTCAACCAGGTTCCTACAACTCAGGCCCAAGGCCCTACAACTCAGCTTCTTCACAAAGCCTACAGTCAGCTTCTTCACAAAGCCTACACTCAGCCACCAAGGCCTACACTCAGCCACAACAGGCCTACACTCAGAGATACAAATCTCCTATACTTAGGCACACGGGCCCTACACTAAGCGTTTATAATTACAGGCTTACAAACTCAGATCCCTAAGGATCCTACAAGATAATATGAATACAAAATTTAAACCCAACAACTCAGAGAAAAGAGAGAAGAGTTGTGAGTTTCTTGATGAGTTCTTGGAAGAACTCAGTTGAAATCAACCTGACTTGTCTTTCTTCAAAGCTTCTTGAATATAGAACACAATAAGATTGATCTCCTCTGTAGTTGATCCTTGATCTCTGCTACTTAAGATTTAGAACAAAATCTGAACCCTTCTTCTCAGCCTGGTTCCAACGGTTATCTTCTTGGATGGAGCTCTCTCTCTCCAACTTCTTAGATCTTCACTAGATTCTTCAATGAATAGCTAGATCTTCTTTGTATTACTTGATGTGTTGATCACTTGAACAACTATTCAATCCTCTGTTTCTGTAGACAGTATAAGCCTATATATAGGCCTTCTTCATGGTAACCGCCTGGTCCGGTTCATAACTGATTTCTGACAACTCTGACAGGTGCAGTAGACCGGCTGGAATGGCAGTTGTCAAGTCATCCAGTCAGTTCTTGAAAAATCTGTAACTGTTTGAAAGTGTCGAGACTGTCTGTCTTTAAGTGTCGACACTTATAGACCAAGTGTCGACACAAGTTGACTAAGTGTCGACACTAGCCTACAAGGTGTCGACACAACTTCTTGTGTTGTAGAATTCACTTCTCGACACAGCTTCTTCATCATGTGTCGACACTGATATTGAGTGTCGACACAACACTTTGTTCTTCAGCACTTTGTTGAATTCTTCTAAGTGTCGACACAACACCTTTGTGTCGACACATCTTCATGTGTTGAACTTGTCAGTATCGACACATCTTCTTGGTGTCGACACATGCCTTCTGTGTTGATACTTGCTGAGTGTCGACACTGCTCCTTGTGTCGACACATTCTCCTTCTGTTGAGACTCTGGCTGAGTGTCGACACATCTCCTTAGTGTCGACACTTGTACTTAGAATATTTTTGTTGAATCTTTGCTGAGTGTCGACACAGCATCCTAGTGTCGACACTTTCTTCATGTACTGAGTCTTCTGCTGTGTGTCGACACATTCTTCATTGTGTCGACACTTTCTTCAGGTGTTGAGTCTTCTGCTGAGTGTCGACACATTCTTTCTTGTGTCGACACTTTCTTCAAGTGTTGACTCTTTTGCTGAGTGTCGACACATGCTTTATTATGTCGACACTTATACTTAGACTCTGCTGACTTTTGCTGAGTGTCGACACATCCTCCAAGTGTCGACACTTTCTGATGTAGACACAGTTTCACTGGGTGTCGACACAACTGCTAAGTGTCGACACTGCTTCACTGGACTTTTCTTCATTGAGTGTCGACACAGCTCCTTGTGTCGACACTTTCTGTCTGGTGTCGACTCTGCATCCCTGGTGTCGACACACGTACTCCAAGTGTCGACACCGCTTGCCTGGGTGTCGACACAAGTCTTGTTAAGTGTCGACACTTTCTCTCTGGGTGTCGACACATGGACTTAGAAACTTTTTCATCTTTCCTGCAAATACTTAACCTGCACAAGTAAACTCAACATACATAAAATACATTTTGATGTATATCATTGAGTAGGGTGAGGCTTCTTCAAATCAGGTACATTAGAACCAATGTACCCAACAGCTATACAGGTTAGGTCACATCCTAAGTTAGTGAACCTAGCCCAAATCAACTAGGGATACAACATGATGCTCCACCATTCGAATCGCCGTCATTACTCGCTTGATGCACGATAAAAAGGGCATTTTGGTGCCTGTGTAGGGGTACACGGCCTAGGACACGGGAGTGTCCAAGGCCGTGTCTGGCTGGTGTTTTGGCCGTTTTCATCCCGAGAAGGACACGACAAGGAACACGACTTAATGACACGGGAGTGTCATTTGACACGGGCGTGTGCCTACCCATGTCAGTACCTGTGTTCAGCAGGGTCGTGTCGGTTGGCGTGGCGGTTATACGAGACACGCCCCCCAGACATGGGTGAGTCGAGGAACCCGACACGAGCGTGTCGAGTGAGACACGGGCGTGTCTGAGCCCGTGTGAGTCTCTGTGTTCGACGATCGTGCCTGGATCGAGGCATACAGCCTGGGAAACGGCTGTGTGCCAAGCCGTGTTCGGCCCAGGTCTATTGATTTTTGTGCAGATCGGAGCCGTTCGTTTTCTTTAATTAAGATCCAATGGCCCAGGTGTTTTCCTGCTCTGTTAAGGCCGTGAATGGGAGTTGAATCCTTCATTTCTCTCCAAAGCTTTCTCTCTCCAAGGAGTTAGAGCAAGGAGGAATAAGGAGGAGAATTCCGGCCGCCGGCGGAGCATCGGAGCACCGTTTTGAGATCTGAGAGCGGATCCGTGGAGGAAATATCGTTGTGAAGACTTCTATCCGTGTAGTTTTTCCATAGCGACAAAGCGTACTACATGGGTAACGATTCTCCACTTGAGCATGTGAAGCTCTTCCTTTCTGCATAGGGAATCCCGCTCCCGCGAGTGTGTGCTGAGTGCGTGGTGTTCCTTGGGTTTGATGTGAATAGTCCCCCTTATGTTGCATATAGAGTCCGGAATCGAAGTACTGGCATAGGCATTGTGTGTGAAGCCTACCCGGACATGTTGGTCTGGATTGGTGATGTTGCATTTGTTATGATTTGCCGGAGAAGACTTTGTGCTTTGGGTTTTCGGGTTTCTACGCGGTAGATTGCAGCAGGGATCCTTGGAGGTTAGCTCCAAGGCGTACCCGGAAAACTGAGTGGAATCGTTGTTCTGCTAACTTGGCAGTCTAGGAACCGGCCTTGAACATAACTGGGTTATGTGATTGTTTGGAAATGGCAGGACCTGAGAGATGCTTGGCCCGTGCGTACGTCTTAAGGTGAACTACGCGGTTGTGAGCAACGGGCAGGTGGCATCGGACCTGGGTTATGTGGTTCGATACGAGAGACCTGAAAAGGGGACTGGCCGTTGGCATAGTCGGGAGCCTTTGACAGTGGTCAGAAAGGCTAAATGATCACGTGGTTGCCATCTTTGTGGTGGTGGTGAAGACGCTGAAGTGTCAGGATTGACCGTTAATGTGCCCTGAGTGCACGGGGTGTTTGGCCATGCGAGCCTACACCTGTGGCGAAGTATGTTTTTACATAATTATTTAGCTGGGCTAATGATATGCAGGGAAGGAGAACCGCCCTCCCGAGTTAGCTGGGCATTCATGAGTTCAATCGTAGACATGTGGTTTGCACAAACACGTGCTCGCCACCCCACAAAATAAGTCGACCACGACTTCGAGAGGGAAAGACCAAGACAGCTGATACCAAAAATATAACAACCCCATACATTTATGTGGTATATACTAGAAGGTCCGGCCGGGGCCCCACATCATATATCACTAAACAGGCGGTGAAGGTACGGGATGATACCAGAGTAGCGCAGCGCACCTAACACATTGCATTCTAGCGGAAGCTTATACTAGCACTTGAACTCCACCAGTGAATGTCCAACATATAACACAACCCCACGTTGTATATATCTTACATAGGAATGTTTTACAAGAGTACAAAAGTTGGCCTTATGGCCTTACATGGCTTTCAAACAGTGGACTAAAAAGATTGGCGCGCAGGCCGGCCACAATAAAAGAAAAACATAACAAGCATCATAAGCCTTCGAGGGCTAGCAGCAGCAGCAGCAACAGTAACAGGGACATCAACCTTTATGCGTCCCGCTTGGCTCTCCGGCATCTGTACAGGGACAATCCACCCAACAGTGGCAAACAGAGGCAACGGTCAGCATTCAGCTGACCAAATTATAACGACCCTACCGCTTCTCTCGGGGCAGCGGTAATCTTCCCTATAGGCATAATATATCACAAGCATGGCAACAATATTCATCTAATGTGCTTTCACGCACACATGCCATCATAACCGTTTGCCACCCGGACCAACGGTCCGTCCACTTAGGGCACATTCTTGGTGTTCTGGCAAAGCTCTTGCCCACCATCGTATCAGGGTCACACCCAACGGTAACTCTCTTGAGCATTTACTCCATGGCGTGCAGCCAGAGTTCTAGTCTTACTACACCGGGATGGCCCGTAGCCCCCCATTGTGTCATGGCGCGCAGGCCTAAGACTCTTGCTATGCGCTTCAATAGACCACACCTTCTGGTCCACGTCGGACGGACATAACGCAGATCGGATCCTCTACCCCTCCCCCCCCCCCCCCCGGTGCTCAAATTGCCTTGCCTTCACCGAGTACGACGTACTCGCGGCTTAATCAAAGGCGCGGGTCGGTCTCACCAATCCTGTTCTTGGCATTCAGCCTGGGTATTTCTCTTACACCCATTCTCTCACAACAACAACGGGTCTTTCCTGGGCACACCAGTACTACCTATTACTTGTTCACAGGTACGACACCGCAATATCACAAATGTCAGGGGTCTTTCCTGGGCACACCAGTACTTCCTGTTACTCTCTTCACAGGTGGACACCCTACGACATCAAGCATCACAAAGGGCCTTTCCTGGTCACACCAGTACTTCCTGTTACTCATTCACAGGTACGACCTAATAGCATAAGTATGACACGGATATTTTCCTGGACTACCACTCCAGTACTTCCTGCTACTACACTTCACAGGAATAACCCATTGACTCCTTAAACTACACATTTATCACGGAGTATTCTCCGATTCGTATGCAACATCACCAATCCAGACCAACCTGTCTAGATGGGCTTCACACAGAATGCCTATTCCGTACTCCATTTCCGGATCTATATGCCAACAAAGGGGAATTCGTGCATCCACCCAAAGATTCCGAAAACCAGCCACCTCTTGGTGGGGGAATCACAAACATATGCCAAAAGGAAGCCTTCACATGGCTAGGAATAAAAGTCGTTACCATTGAAGCCCTCTTTGGTGCCATGAATGCAAAGTTGGCTTGAACGACTCACAAGAGCTTTTCCTCCGCAACGTCGGCCTCGGAACGCAGCTTGACACACTCAAGCTCCACCAGCAGCAGCCCTTCTCCTTCTTCCTCCTTCTTCCTCCTTCTTCCTCTCCCTCTCTCTCTAGAAGTGAAGATAGAGAAGACCAAATAAGAAAATGAGATTGCTCTTCTCATTCACGGCCTTAGGGAAACAGGGAGGCCTCTCAGCCCTTGGATCCAGGCTGAAGGAAAGGACGGCCACAAATTTGCCAGAAAAGCAAATTTTTGCCTGACACGGCCTGTGACACTCCCGTGTCCCAGGCCGTGTGCCTCAAGCGGTGCTCAACCGACTTATCCAAACCAGTGACATGCCCATGTGACACACTCGTGTCATGGGCCGTGTCACCTAACATGCCTTCAGACACGCTCGTGTCTGTGGCCGTGTTCATGAGGCTGAAAAAAATTCCAAAATCACCCAAGACTCACACGGCCTGTGACACGCCCGTGTCCCAGGCCGTGTGCCCATACACGGCACAAAGACATGCCCTAGTGCAAAATTCGTTGGGCTGAGTTCGTCGACCCAAAGGGACACGCCCTGGGACACGCCCGTGTCCCAGGCCGTGTGCCACTGCACTAGACAAACGTCGACCGCGTCTCGACACTCGACAATCGTCGAGCAATTTTCGTCGAACACACGACACGGCCTTGGACACGCCCGTGTCCTTGGCCGTGTGCCTTCTCTTGACACATCGTCGAGCGAAAGACGTCGACTCCCAGGACTATCGTCGACACGGGCTCGACACGCCCTGGGACTCGCCCGTGTCCTAGGTCGTGTCACCCGAAAAATTGCCTGCTACTAAAAATTGGGTTGTTACATTAACTAACTTTTCCTTTGTAGGAAAAGGATAGGCATTAGCAAACACCTAAGGGGAGACATCAGGTTCTATCTCTCCTTACTTTCTCCTTTTTCTTTGGGGTGGATCACAATTTTCGTCGGTCTCCTACTTTTTCGAAGTTCCCTACAGAACTTCAAAAGTTCTGTAGGGGATTATGTTAACCTAGAAATCAGCGATCCATCCCAAGGTTTCCAGCTCGCTAGTCGCGGCCGACTACAGGTTCTTCCCTGGAGGTCGCGACGTCCAAGGATGGGCGGACAGGCTTCCCTATCCGCCCAGGCCGCACGGATTGGGCGGCCTCAGTGGTCTGTCCGCCCAGGTCGCTTGGCATTTTTGGCTCTGCATGGGTTGTTGGGTATTGTATCCATAATTACCTGGATTTGAGAAAGCCACCGATCAAGCTAAGATGAATTCACAATGTATTTGATGAAACCTCTCAAGTTGTGCTTGCAGTTATTCCACGCTAAGTGCACACCAATGTCGGGGTGCAGTAGGTCAATATACACGGGTCTGCACGACGTAATCCCTCGTTGGGCAGATCAGTGTGTTGGCCTACGTGTACTCTCTCTACTGGAGTGCACTTACTTCAAGTACAGGGCCGTGTTTATGCAAGAGCAGACAAGGAGCAAGGATGGGTCAGGGAGCAGCTCTTGGGTGGAAAGACGAAAATTCATCTCAGTATAATTCGACGAGAATCACCAAGTGATTCTCGCAGATTCGGCGAGAATCACTAGTGATTCTCGCCGAATCGTCGAGAATCATTAGTGATTCTCGCCGACTCTATCCGGCTACCTCAAAACGGTGCCAAGTAAGATTCGGCGAGAATCACTAGTGATTCTCGCCGAACCCATCGTCGAAGCAGATCATGGCCAAGTAACATTCGTTGAGAATCAACAAGTGATTCGGCGAGAATCACTAGTGATTCTCGACGAATCGTGGAGAATCACTAACTGATTCTCGTCGATTCGTCGAGAAACACTTTCGATTCTCGCCGATTTTGACTTGGCAATTTCTCTGGAAGCTGCTGGACCGGATTCTGCCGCTGGGACTGTGCTGAACCGGAACTAGGGTTTCCTTCAGGTGGGACCCACAACGGTCATTTAGGAGTATACGTGTGTATAAATACACGGGTATTTTTGAATAGTATGAGCAGCGAAGAAGAAAAGAAATACGCGAGCCGCGACGTGACCTAGATCGCCGTTTCCGCTCCGCCACCGCCGCCGCCGCTCGCGCCAAGTTGTTCGCCAGTTGATCGTGGTTTCGCCCAGATCCTCCTACGACAGAAGCCTAGCCAAGCTTAGTGTCTCACGTGTCTAACCGGAGATCTCTTGTCTCTCGATTTGTAGATCGGGAAAATCTTCCCCATTCGAATCGATCGAGACGATTGATCCCAGTGTGACTGTTGGTAGACCTAGCTAGCTTCGCTACGAAGTTTGGATCTCTAAAGTACAGCAGCCGCACATCGTCGTCGCCGCCGATCCCGTGAACCTTGCCTCCGCCCATCTTGTCGCCGCCGGTTCCGGGGAGATCCTCTCCAAGAGAGATCTAGGGTTGTGGACTCTTTGTGGACTTCAAGAACACGTCGTCAACGAAGAGGGACACCTTAGTCTCCAAACGTAGTTTGTATCTCTTGTACATTCTAGTTTACTTTTGTTGTAAAGGAACGCTTGTTCTGTGTTGTAAGGGTTGGGTGCAACCCGTGTTGTGGGAGTGTTGACTCCTACGTGTGGAAGGGTTCCTTCCGATAGTGCAAGGATTGGATTTCAATCCTGTTGGTGAAGAGACCGAGCCGTCCCTTGTTTGGATATAGGTCGAAGGGGGAAAGTGGATGTACCCAAATCGGGGAACCACTATAAATAGCTTGTGTATTCTGTGTGCTGTACTGTTTATTTTTATTGTGCAGGTACAATCTTAAATTCCTCAAAAACGCTCCACGTCACCTATTCCCCCCCATAGTTGAACATAGTTGACACTAGGTGGACTTTCAAGTGGTATCAGAGGAAGGTTACTCATCAAAAAGGTTTACACCTTGAGTTGAATCCTGCCACCAGTGTCAGAAGCATGGAGCTGGATCATGAGATATCGCCACTAAGACTCCCCACATGCACAAAGGAGTTTTATCCAGTCTGGAGGATGAGAGTGTCGTATCACTTGGATGCAATCGATCCTCGAGCATCTTTCATCCTGGAAGAGGGTCCTTTTATTCCTATGAAGACCTCCGACTCTGGAAAGAATATCCAAGTGCCCAAGTGCATTGCTGAGATGTCGGAAATGGAACTTTCATTATTTAATTTGGACAAGAGGATTCGTCAAATTATCATGGATATCTGGTCTAGAGCTTCTCGCTCTAGATTGGAAAAATTTGGGTCGGCTAAATCTATGTGGGTGATGATGTCAGAGCTGATGGGGGGGTCAGAGAAAGCTGGAATCTGCTGTCAACCAGAGGATGAAGCCTATGTGGGGGTCCTCGCCTCTGAAGATGAAGGCAAAGATCTATCGGACAGCTTCAGAGCTCCAGTGTCCGTGTCAGAGACTGAAGAGGCCAGTGAGTAAAGCAGCTCTGATGAGGATGACACAACGTTCACTGGCTATAATGACAATAACACTGATGAGCAGGTAACTTCTTCATCCTGCCCCGTCTCTCTTGAAATTTCTGAAGACAGGAACTGCTTTCCTCCAGAAAATTCTGATTCTCTGAAGAGATCCCTTCAGACAAGCAACCTACTTGCTGAGGAGCAAGCTCAAGAGATTGCTCGACTGAAGATCTTGTTGGTTCTCCAATTGGCATCCAACAAGGTCAAGGACTCTAAAATCTCAGCTCTAGAGAGTAGTCTAGAGAATGAGAAAAGAATAGTATCAAACTTTTCCAAGGTTGATGTTATAAAGAGAAAGCAAGAAAATGGGTGGATCTCCCGGATTATCAATTCGTGGAGAAATGGGGAAACGGTATTCCGACCCCCCACCCCAAGCAGGAAGGCAACTCATCATGCCTTCAGGTATGACCACAGGAATAATCGTGGTCACTGCAAGGGTGATCTGTCCTCATGTGGAGACACCCGTAGTGCAAGGGCCGTCGTGGCCACCCATGAGAGAATACCTAAGGCTCATTCTGAGCCCTTTGTATTCACTGCCACTGCCTCAACTCGGTGTGAATCTGCATGTCCCAGCTCACAGAACACTTCTCACCACCCGAGGACACAGGACAGGGAGGTTAGAAGTCATGGTGTAAGTTTTCATGGGGCCTCAGGAAGGGGGATGCCTGAAAGGAAGGCACCACCTCCCCGGCCTCATGACGCTCGCAACATGCATTCCTTCCACCCCTCCACGTGTCACGGTGGAAGAGGAACTTTTGTGAGGAGATCATGCCCTATCCTGTTTAGACCTAGGAGCTTGACTACCTCAGTCACTAGATCAGGTCAGAAACGGCGATACAACATTCACCCGTGTTGGTGCTGTGGCAAAGTGGGACACTTTGCCATCGACTGTTGGCACAACCCCTCTGTGTCAAGGGCAAGGGCCTATCCACATTTTCTGGGCAGAGGTAGTCTTCCTGACAGGTTTTCTGAAGGAAGGCAGTCGAGTGCTTATGCTAACAGGAACCTAGGACCCAATATGATTTGGGTTCCTAAGGTAAAGTAATTCTTTCTTGCAGGGTAGTCTAGGTTCCCGTAACTATGAGGGGAACTAGACAGTAGAGGGCTCAAGACTAAACTGGCACAAGCGACTGGAATAACAGATGTGATATCTACTTGGGCATACTCACATTGAGCTCCTAATATGTTCTACTTGAGGGACTAAATGATGACTCTCAAAATCCCAGGTACTTTTGATCAGTTCCAGGACTTGAGTCATATTGTATCCACATTTACATATATATATATATATATGTATATATTTATACTTATACTTACACTTATATGTGCGTACATCTAAGGATATGTTAACACGGTAAACATAAACCATAGATACAACAATGAAGACTTATCGGAAATTCCACTGGTAGACTCGAGATCTAACATCTACAAGCTTAAATTAGTTCACTAAAAACTAGCGAAGATTGCCATCAAGAAATGTATGGAAAAGCTGGTTCAAACCCCAAATAGTGGCTTTAAGAAGTATTCACATATTTAGAAGATTTTTAAATTAACTTATATGGAAAAGCCGGAAACCCGTTAAAATCCCTTCTAAATCCCGTCGATCTCACGCAGTCTCCGGCCGAACTCACCTTTATATATTTAGAATCCCGCCGACCCTTCACCTTCCGTAGGAATCCCGCCGAAGGACCTTCTCCGCAGGAAACTCGCCGAATCCCGTCGAACTCCACAGGACTCCGCAGGAAACTCACCAGGAATCGTGCAGGCTTCCGTCGAATCCCGCCGAATCCCGCCGAACTCCGCAGGAAACTCACCGAATCCGCAAGTTTCTCAACGAAGGTTTCCCGCAAGAATCCCACCGAAGTTTCTCACCGAAGGTCTCCATCGTCTTCCCGCAAGTATCTCGCTGAATCGTACAGGCTTCCGTCGACATCCCGCAGGAAGCTCACCGACGATCTCTCCCGGTTTCGATTCTTCCTTCCAGGAATTTCTCCGCGTGCACTCATCCGGTGTCCATCATCTTCAACCATCTAACTCCCGTCTATGCTTTTAGGTAACCTCTTCCTCACCCGTACTTGGACGTTATCACTAGTGTCGCTTCCCTTTTGACTGTTAATTAAGCGTAGAGTAGGGATTCTCTCCGTAGGTGTGCAATGGCTCCAAGGACAACCGCTGGGCTGGTCACTGGATGCGAGCTAGTTCGAACAGGGTTCTCTCATGCCTCTGACGAATTCAGAAACATCATTCTTATGCTGGAAGAGGCTGGGCTCTCATTCGTACTGGAGCACCCGTGTAAAATCTTGGACAAAGAGGTGCTGGAGTTCTTCGCTACCGCCAGACTCCAAAATGAAGACTCTCTTATCAAGAGCAAGGTGGCTGGGGCAAAGATCAAGATGTCTGCCAGCAAACTGACCCGCTTCCTGCAGCTCTCTAGCTCGGAGCACGAGGACTATCTTGAGGAAGAAGACAAAACCCGGACTCTCTTATTCTGTGGTCTCCCACGAGGAACTCGGTCGATAAAGCGCAAGGATATGAATGAAGAAGGGAAGCTTCTGTCAGACATAATTGGAAAGGTACTCATCTGCAAGACGGGCTCTCATGACCATATCTCTGCAGATATGTTCAAAATCCTGGTGGCAATTGTCTGCCGAAAAAGATTCAACTAGGGGGCATTGCTCTTTGAGAAGATAAACGACACCCTGAGATCTCCGAGTTTTGGCCGAATCATTAGTCTGTATCTCAATCAGCTGAATGGAGATAAATATGACATGAGTAAAGGTATTCTTATACATTACTTAAAGAAAATGGACTCGAGTGTTTTTGATAGATGGGAGAGGCGAATTGGGCAGGCTGCCGTGGAAGAACAACAGGACGTATCTCCAGCAGTAATCCCCAGTGAAATTCCTGATGCTTTGACTGCAGGAATTGAGGGGGAGCCTCTACCCACTCATGTTGATATCGTATCTGACATCTCCCAAATGGCCAGAGCTGCTGTGGCAGATATACAAGAAGACAGTGAAGTTGTGCCGGAGAATGAGGAGGCCCTGAACCTGAACAATCTAGGAGCCGGAGGTGCGGTAGAGGAGACTGCTGATGAAGAGTTGGAACATGATGCTGATGAACATGATCTTATGGATGTTGAAGGTGAGGAAGACGGAAATGAGGGACAGGACGCAGTGGAGACTCAGGATATCATTGAACATCCAACTGACAAGCACGCACCTGAGATCATTCCTGAGAACATTGGTGCACGAGTGGAGGGGGAGTCCGAGAAATCTGATGAAGTGCAAGGCCAAGAAGTGCCTCAGAATATTCCCCTATGAGATGATATAGCCACTCACACCGTGAATATCATTCAGGGCATAGTGGATGAGCTTAAAGCTTCTTTTGAGACAGCTCAGAATAAAATGTTGAAAAGGATTAAGAAATATGAAAATCTCATGCTCAAGAACATGGTGGAGATCAATCATAAACTTGACATGATGGAAAAGAAATTTGAAGATAAGTATACAGCGGCCGGCCAAGTTGTTACTCTTCTTATGGCTGGGTTGAAAAAGAACACTGATACGCTCGCCGTAGTGAATCAGAATGCTCATGTTGTAGCAAACAACATTCAAAAGTTTGACGGTAATATGGTAACTCTCAACGCCAATCAACAAGCATTGGTCACTGAATTCTTCAGGACGACAAAGCATATTGATGACTCACTGCACTCCTATGCAAACTCTATCGCAGTCGAAGCCAAAAAGGGGGAGAAAAACTATATAGCTAAGATGGCTGAGCTTCGGGAAGTCATGATCAACAACTTTGAACAGTCAAACAAATAAGTCTATGACAGTTGCTGGTGGATGCTCCAACAGGCGTTAGGCATCGTTTTGCCTGAAAATCCTGCGGGTATTCATGCTCCTGAGACTTATACGGCTACTGAGGGAGTACGTGCTGCAGAAGTTCCCATGAGTGAAGATGATGCTAGGGCTATTTCCAAAGCAAAACTGATGAGCATGTTTGACCAAGAGGCCCTAGCAAAAGCCAGGGGGAAGAGAAAAGCTCAAGAAGGGACCTCCAAGGAGACACAAGCTGAAAAGAGAATTCGACTGAGTGAGGAGGAAGTAAGAAATGAAAAGTGGAGTCCAGTTTCAAAGAATATCATCTTGGACACCTTCTGGCTACAAGAAAAAGGAGAAATCAATCGAAACGAAGTATACAGCCAGTATTAGTGGGAAATGCACAAGACGTATGAAGCGAAACGAAACGAAACATCTTCTTCAGGACCAACATGGTGGCAGATAAAGCTCCTCCTCCCAGATATTATCCGAAGCCCAAAGAGTATATGGAGAGGCAAAGAAAGAAGTATTTGGCTCAAAAACTCAAGGATGACTTAGCCAAAGAAAAGTAGTCAAAAACTTATAGCCTGTCATTCTCTCTTAAGAACAATTAACGTTTATTGTTATTATATGAACAATTCTGAGATTATATATATATATATATATATATATATATATATATATATATATATATATATATATATATTTGTATATGTATTTGAATTTGTGAATGACTCAAGTCTTGATCTGTTTGCTTATATTCTCTTGTGCTGCATATTTAAATTCTGAATGTTGTTTATATTATCTGGTTGGTGTTATTCATCTTAGCTAGTAGGGTTTTGGCTTCGTCAAATAGGGGGAGATTGTTGGGTATTGTATCCACAATTACCTAGATTTGAGGAAGCCACCTGTCAAGCTAAGATGAATTCACAATGTATTTGATGAAACCTCTCAAGTTGTGCTTGCAGTTATTCCATGCTAAGTGCACACCAATGTCAGGGTGCAGTAGGTCAATATACACGGGTCTGCACGACGTAATCCCTCGTTGGGCAGATCAGTGTGTTGTCCTACGTGTACTCTCTCTATTGGAGTGCACTTACTTCAAGTACAGGGCCGTGTTTATGCAAGAGCAGACAAGGAGCAAGGATGGGTCAAGGAGCAGCTCTTGGGTGGAAAGACGAAAATTCCTCTAAGTATAATTCGACGAGAATCACCAAGTGATTCTCGCCGATTTGGCGAGAATCACTAGTGATTCTCGCCGAATCGTCGAGAATCATTAGTGATTCTCGCCGACTCTATCCGGCTACCTCAAAACGGTGCCAAGTAAGATTCGGCGAGAATCACTAGTGATTCTCGCCGAACCCATCGTCGAAGCATATCATGGCCAAGAAACATTCGTTGAGAATCAACAAGTGATTCGGCGAGAATCACTAGTGATTCTCGATGAATCGTCGAGAATCACTAACTGATTCTCGTCGATTCGTTGAGAATCACTTTCGATTCTCGCCGATTTTGACTTGGCAATTTCTCTGGAAGCTGCTGGACCGGATTCTGCCGCTGGGACTGTGCTGAACCGGAACTAGGGTTTCCTTCAGGTGGGACCCACAACGGTCATTTAGGAGTATACGTGTGTATAAATACACGGGTATTTTTGAACAGTATGAGCAGCGAAGAAGAAAAGAAATACGTGAGCCGCGACGTGACCTAGATCGTCGTTTCCGCTCCGCCGCCGCCGCCGCCGCTCGCGCCAAGTTGTTCGCCGGTTGATCGTGGTTTCGCCCAGATCCTCCTGCGACAGAAGCCTAGCCAAGCTTAGTGTCTCATGTGTCTAACCGCAGATCTCTTGTCTCTCGATTTGTAGATCGGGAAAATCTTCCCCATCCGAATCGATCGAGACGATTGATCCCAGTGTGACCGTTGGTAGACCTAGCTAGCTTCGCTACGAAGTTTGGATCTCTAAAGTACAGCAGCAGCACATCGTCGTCGTCGCCGATCCCGTGAACCTTGCCGCCGCCCATCTTGTCGCCGCCGGTTCCGGGGAGATCCTCTCCAAGAGAGATCTAGGGTTGTGGACTCTTTGTGGACTTCAAGAACACGTCGTCAACGAAGAGGGACACCTTAGTCTCCAAACGTAGTTTGTATCTCTTGTACATTCTAGTTTACTTTTGTTGTAAAGGAACGTTTGTTCCATGTTGTAAGGGTTGGGTGCAACCCGTGTTGTGGGAGTGTTGACTCCTACGTGTGGAAGGGTTCCTTCCGATAGTGCAAGGATTGGATTTCAATCCTGTTGGTGAAGAGACCGAGTCGTCCATTGTTGGGAGATAGGTCGAAGGGGGAAAGTGGATGTACCTAAATCGGGGAACCACTATAAATAGCTTGTGTATTCTGTGTGCTGTGCTGTTTATTTTTATTGTGCAGGTACAATCTTAAATTCCGCAAAAACGCTGTACGTCACCTATTCCCCCCCCCCCCCATAGGTGAAGATAGTTGACACTAGGTGGACTTTCAGGGGTCGCAGACTGCTTCTTCAGTTCGCCCGTGGCAGACCGCGCGATGATCATCTAACCGCTCCAAGCTCCATCTCAACAGGTGCCGACCAGCTTCGACAAACTCAGGTACTTATACGCCCAGACTGCCGTGTCTTCAAAAGGCCTGCCAGGTCACCTAGCCCAGGCTGCCCAGTGAAGGCGGCAAGCCATTCGTTAGACAGGCGGACTTCAGCAGATCTGCCGACCTACCTCTTCAGTCCACTAGGTCACCCGTTCAACCAATGCGGCCACTGAACTCCATCTCAGTCCGCCCAAGAGTTTGGATTTGCTCCAGCTCTCCAACACTAATCTTGTCGAATACGGGATGGGCGGACTCGCCCCTCAGTCCAGGGCTTTAGTCCGCAAGAGTTGATGAGCCTAGCTCCAACTTCTCAGCAGCAGACAACCTCATCTTCGTTCAATAACATAGGCGGACTCAGCTTGTCAGCCGCGGACTTAGCAGATCCTTCTTGCAGCCCGCCATTCAACAGCCTCCAGCACCTGCTTCCCAGCAGCGGGCGGATATCCCTCAGCCCGCACAATCTTGGCGCGGGCTCGATCAGTAGATCAGGATCAGACTTGTCTCAGTCCGCCAGAAGCAGGGGCGGACTCCTCCAAGTCCGCCATCAGCAGAACCAGTTCCAGAAGCATGTTCCTGTCCGCGCAGCCTGGTGCGGACTCAGCGGACTCAAGTCTTTACTCTCACAAGTTACTGTCTCACCGGGGGTAACATCACGGAAAGATGTTACCTCTTCGGGCCTATAAATATACCCCCATACCTCTCATTGAGGTCAGGTTCCGACGCTCGAAGACATCCCACAAGCTCAAGCATCAACCTCTGTGGACTACCTTTCCCAGTCCGCGCAACCTACTTTAGCCAAATGCGTGACCTGCCGACCTAACCCCTCAGTCCGCGCGGCCTCTCCTCTGGCATTTTCTTTCCTTAGCCGCCAGCTTCCCCCAATATACCATTTATTTGCTTTCCATGTAAAGGTGTAATACAAGCATAATACTGAATATTAATCAAAGGAAAGTCCGTCGCAAGAGTGGCATTTAAGCCACGGCGGGCGAACTCTGTTGTTGCCGCTGCTAGAGGCACCCTCTCTTCTTCTCAGCTCAACTCTCGCGGTGTCAACCTGCAAGCACAACCGTCAAAGTAACCGTCTACTCGACAGCTCCCGATCAACCCTCCCTACCATCTCCACATTCGGATCACCACCCTTCTCTCCTCTATCCACGCAACCCTTGAACAAGCGTCTGCTCCACTCTTGAGCACTCCCTCCTCTCCTCTATCCCCGCAGCCTTCAATCTTCAATCACCTTGCCCGTGAGACCGAACACACCCCATTAACTGCTGGTGCCCGCGTCTTCAACCCTCTACTTTCCCCCCATCCGTTTTCACGCATTAACAGGTATCATATTTGCTAAGACAAGTGTAAAATATAGAACGTATATTACTGTCTGTATTAAATAAGTGGACTTTGGAAGAGGCTTTTTAGAAATATGTCATTGACATAAACGATGCCAAGTTTGGCTCAACACTCTGCCAATTGCAACAGTCATTGCTTGATCCTGGTCTATATATATTGTCAAAGGTTACTTGGTAGAAATAAATTATAGAAAAGTTTAAAATAGTCATGTGAATGTTTCTATGATTTCCTCAGATATAAACATAATCTCAATAACTATATTTTGTCAATAATGAATTACTGTCACAAATGGAGCACATGAAAGATTATACTTGTTCATTCTATATGCAGTGTCAAATGTACTTACATCGCCAAAGTGATCATAATCTATATTTTCTTAGCTATCAATCCACAAAAAATTGTCAACCTATTCAAGTCGTCAACTTGAACATCAAAGAAAAACATATTTGCAATGAGAGAACCTCGGAATCAAAATTCATATTTGGAATGCAAAAAAATCAGACCTCCCAAAAACCCCCCAAAAAATCCGTCAGAATCTCGCAGTTGAACCCATATCAAAATATTAGCATCTTCTTCTTATGAAGCAATAGATTTCATTCAGTGGCCTCGAGAGACTCTGTTTCAATAAAAAATGTAAAGATAAAAAATCATTAGTTATCAATTTTATAATGTGTTAAAACGACAATATTTCAAACATAACATATATTTCAAACATAACATCATTAGTTGAAAAATCTCGATGCGTCGCTTCGGGCTTTGCCCGCAAGCAGTAAAGTAGAGCAAGGAAATGCACAATTTAATACTGAACATTTCAATCTATTACCAATAATAATTTTTAATGTAATTTCTTCATTAATATAGAAGTGCCTGCCCGCATCGGTCAGACCATGAGAAGGCTCAGGGGCTACCTAGAAAGAGTCTAAGCCTGGGCCTGGCAGACCTTCATCCCTATTAGTTGTGGTCATGGTTTTCAACGTTGGTAAATCTTAACTTCTGTTAAGCTCATTAGTGCTTGTATGATTAAGTATTCTATTTACATCATATTAAGAACTCATTTTCGAGGTACTTTTACTTTTTTTTTAATTTAATTTTGTATATTATATGCATTTGGTACCAAAACCGGAGACGAAAAGCTTACCGGAGGTGCCAATTGATGATGCCCTAGGCACTTCCCCTTCCCTCACCACCGGGATCGGTGCCGCACTCTGTGCTAGAATCGAACCACAGCACCAGCTTCCCCTCCCGCTTTCTTCTCCCTCCAAGGGTACCTTACTTTATGTTTATATGTTGTGGATGCTTACAAATGGTTGAAACTGTATTGTTAATCTGTGTTTAAAAAAACAACTTATGTTTATATGTTGTGGATGCTTACAAATGGTTGAATGTTTTCTGTTGTGCAGATCCCAAATTACTTTATGAAGTGATTCCAGTGATACGAACTCTTCAAATTATAGACCAAGTATCCGAAAGAACCGGTGCGAAAGCCCATGCCCTATGAATTTTCTTGCAAGATGTAAGGTGATTCCAAATATAAACGGAACAAATTAGGATTCAAATAGCTCAAGTTTTAAATCCCTTTCAAGCATGGATAATAAAAGCAATGTAATCCTGCAATGAGATTTGATTCAAAGACTCCGAATTTGAAATAAACAATCATCCTATAATTGGTTAGTTTTACTACAACAAATTGTGGTTAAATAAACAATCAAATTAGTTTATGACCGCCACTACCAGAACAAACGGAGCCAACATTTCATAAGATTAAACTCCCAAAAAATCAGGAAGAAAACATAAATTTGAATTGGGAAAAAGCGAAAGCAACAAAATCCAAAACCCATACAAAATGTTGCAACCTCAACACGAAAAACTCAAAAAAACTGAAGATAAAATCGAGATTTTATAAACCAAAGCTTCCCGTAAAATTTGAATTGAATTTGTTGCATCCCATAAGCTCTAACCAAAACAAAAGTCTCAATTCTCACCTCACATGAATTGGGAGTTCTCACGGAATGTTGTGTGTGTATCAAATATTTACGTATATCACTTCTAAATATTGTTTCACTGGAACATTTTTGGAGGCTGAAAATGTAAAATTCAAGAAAAGTTATTGATACAGAACATTAAACGTATAGGTTGCCAACATTTCATAACATTAAACTCTCAAAAAATATATTTTCAGAGTCTATTTTGCAAATGGAAGTTACAAAATGTAAACTTCAAGGGAAGTTAATGCTATAGAATATAAATTTGAAGGGGTTTTAAATTTTTTGTAATTTAAAAAATAAGAGAGTGCAACCTATAATTAAGCAAACTCATGCATTTACGACTGCCACCACTGTACCAAACGGAGCCAACATTTCATAAGATTAAACTCCCAAAAAAATCAGAAAAAACATTAATATGAATTGGGAAAAAGCTGAAGCAACAAAATTCAAAACCCATTCAAAATGATGCAACTTCAACACAGAGAACTTAAAAAAACTGAAAATAAAATCGAGATTTTACAAACCAAAGCTCCCCATAAAATTTGAATTCATATTAGAATTTTACAGAATGTTATGAAAATGGATATAATACTATAAATGAAATTAGGAAGAGCAAGGTGTAATGACTACGACTATGTATTTTAAGTACAGAGTAAACGCAAGGATAAAATGTAGACAGTCCAGACTGAAACAAGTTGTACTGAACCAGGAGGAAGAAAATGTGAAACAAATATTATACTGTTTAAAATTCTACTGATGCTCAGGAGGAAGAAAATGTGATGCTTCTTCAGTACAGACTGAACCAAATTGTACTGATGCTTCACTAGTATATAGAAGAAATGATAGAAATTCATAATAATTGAAATTCATAATAGCAGAAATTCAAATCTCATGCCACCAAACATTTAATCAGAAATATGCAAGAATTCATATTTACTCAAACGGAGAGTGCAACCTATAAAATGGCGAGAGTGCAACCTATAAAATGGCGAGAGTGCAACCTATAAAATGGCGAGAGTGCAACCAATAAAATGGCGACAGTGCAACCTATAAAATGGCGACAGTTCTGATTAAATTTTTTTTAAGTTCTGATTAAATTTTATCTTCAATTTTCTAAGTTCTGATTTAAAACCAAATGTCATGCCTGCTAGAAAAGCATGAGTAAAATATAGGAAAAAGACAGTAAGATTAAAACATAAAAGCTCCTCCAGTAATAATATAATTTACTTTCTATGAAGCTCCTCCAACAATTATATCTACTTTATGAGTTATCATATTAGAATTTTGCAGCGGTTGGCAAGTACAATTGCATCTTCTTCATATAAAGTAAATAGCATGTGAACTGATTCCAGAAAAAGGAGAATGAAAGCCTCAAAAACGTGCTTTGCTTCTTCCGTGCAACCGATATAATTATCCTGAAATCAGTAAATAAGCCTGGACTACAGATAATGCAAGAAAAACAGCATGGAGCATGGAGTTATGGGAGCAAGGATACAAAAAACGTGCTGGTGAGATACAAAAATGAAAAGTAGCAAAGAAATAAATAAAAACTCACTGATGAGATAAAATCCAGGGAATAAACAGAGATGGGAAGTGAAAGAGGAAATACCTGTGTTAGTGTGCAAGGAGGAAGAAAATGTAGCAAGTTTGTTGGAGGTGCTTCAGAAAACCGCGAGGAAGCCTGCTAGAAAACAGCAAGGAAGCCTGCTAGATAATGGTGAGGAAATCAGTAAACATCAAAGTTCTGTACAGCCATCTTCTTCGCCGATATGGATGATGAGATATGGGAGGAGAGGGAACCATGAGCCCGTCTTCTTTTTAGGAGATCTACAACTTTAGCCCGTCTCCTTCTCCGTCGACAGCGGAGTGAGTAGAACGAACCTTAAGGAAGATTATGCAGCAGAACTTTGTGCCCGTCTTCTTCTCTGGACATCGACAACTTTAGCCCTAAACCTTCTCTGTCGAACGCACCGTGAGTAGAGCGAAACTTGATGAAGATTGAAAGTCTGCGGTAAATAAGGAAGCCGAAAATCTACGTTGTCGCTGCTGCCGTGAGGGAATAGGTTTAAGGAAGTCGAAAATGTCCGCTGTCGCTGCTGCCGTGCGGGAGTAGGCTTGTTGCAGCATTTCTATAGTGCTTTCGGCGGAATGAGACGGCGGGATAAGACATGGCGAAGGAGGATTGACGAACACAATCTGTGGCTTTGCCCAAACACAATCCGTGGCTCTATTCTAAAATGATTTCTGGCCTTTGATTAAAGAATGATTGTGTGGTTAATACTGAAACAACGGTGTGACTTGAGATATGTATATCGCTTTATATAATAAAGATATATATATATATATATACATGTGTATATATATATATATATACACACACATGTGAATACATATATGTACATGTGTGTGTGTATATATGTACATGTGTACATATATATATATGCATGTGTATATATGTACATGTGTGTGTCTATATATATATATATATACATGTGTATTTATATATATACACACACTAACTTGGAAGCCAGTCAAGTTGCCATGGCATAAGCTCTCTGGCATAAACTCTCTGAATTCTTCGCAAGTCCACCAACAAATCTGTGGGAAGAACCTCCCTAAGCAAAAGCCGGAGCAGCAGGTTCTCATAGTTCAGCAGAGTAGAAGCATAATTACGCTTGATAAATCCATCGAGACCATCCTGATGAGATGTTTGGAAAGTGTGATTTTGGTTCCTAGTCGAAAGCTTGCCACGGTATAAACTCGTGATTCGGTGCAGCTGGCGGTGTTGCTGAGTGGGCACTTGCTAGCATTGCTTGCTCGAGTTCCAAGATATTTGGATCAAACTTTTCCTTATGCTGCAATAAAGGGGACAATTTAGACGGGCATTTGTTGCCCGCATCAACATCAATAGGCCAAACAAATTCTAAAAAAAGAAATTATAATGTTCATTTGATGAACAAAGTAATGTAGACGGGTCAAAAAGCATATCCTGAGTGGATATGTGGATGGTTACGATTGGAGAAGAAGAAAAAATAATTTTCTTGAATGGAACACACTCATTGCAATTAGAATCAGGTATAAAATTGCATTTTGGAGATTAGTGGCTCGAAATAGAGGCTATTCAAACCGGTAAAAAATAGAGTTTGCATTTTTTTGAAAAACATAACAAAGAAAAACACAAACAGACGAAGTCCAAGGTTCTGTTTGGAGAGCTTTTCAGGAAAAGAGCAGCAGAACTCCCATTGTGGAATGTTGCCATGGCGCTCCGCCTGCATCCGAGAAAGGTGCCAAAATGCAAATGTTATGTGCCAACTCGGCCAATGTTGGAGGAGCGAAGGAACGATACCGTGGAGCCCTAACCGCGGCTGACTAAGAGGGATCACACGTCGGAGGAGAGAGTCATCAATGATACCACACAATAGACAGGAAATAGAATTTCTTGCTTACTTCATACAACCCTACATATGCCTTTATATAGGCTTACAATATATAAAAAGATAAACAATGATAATGACACATTATTAGACCTGCTGCTCAAGGCCCATACATAATGATAACACTTATATAATGATGATACCTACATAATAGAGGTAATCATAATCAACTAGAAAACGGGTAAGCAGCCCATAACATATCTCCCGTCATTCAAAACGAGCATGACCTCAAGCTCAAGGTGGAGCACAATGGTACGAGCATCATTTGACGCCCTCCTCGTCGGAGTCCTCGACGTGCATGTAGAAAAGCTTTTTGTACCTGTGTCTGCGAGTGTACTGCTCGTCACAGTTAAAACATAATCCATGGGAGCGTCGTTCTAACATCTCGGCCCGAGATAAGCAGCAAATTGGGGGAGCGGCCTGACCCTCGGTACGGCCCTGCTAAGTGTTGTTGAAATTTGTGAAGTGGAAGTGGTTGACGGGACAGGCTGGGCGGCCTGCGCGGACAGCTTTGGCGGACTAGGCGGACTGGGCGGACTGTGATGTGCGGCCTGGTGGAAGGTCTAGTGAAAATCCGGCTGTCTTCTAAGCGGGTTGTTTGCATGAAGTCCGCGGACTGTGCGGCCTGGTATCTGCGGATAGAGAGGCTTGCGGACTGGTGCTTTGCTCAGTGGCCGTGGTGCAAGCTTGTGCTGATAGGCGGTTTGGCTCGTGTTCGCGGGAAGCTTGCGGACTGATGTGTCCGCGGTGTGGGCTGTGGCGGACTGAGCTTGGAGCTTGGCTGAGGTCTTGTCGAGCTCTGGTGGTACAGCAGGTGTTTTGCTGTGGAGGTCATTGGCGGACTGGTTTTGGAGTCCGGGAGATGGTTGCTGCGTTGGGCAGGAGTGCGAGGAACTTGCGGACTGCTGGCGGTCTGTGCTAGGGTGTTTGGCGGACGGGTGTTTGTGTCCGCCATGCTCGCATTGGCCTTTGATGGTTTTGGACTTGGTCACACTCTGTGCCAAGACCATGGTCTCCGCGGTATCCGCCAAGTCCGCTGTGACCGGGCGGACTGTTTCTATCTGCCTTGGTCGTGGACTTGTGGCGGATTGAGACTTGAGTCTTGCGGACTGCCTCGGATTGGTGAGGATAACAATTGAAGGGGGTTGCTGTCCTGCAGTGGTCGGAGGCTTTGTGGGCTGATGCTTTGTCCGCATAGCTTGGGCGGTCTGGAGAGTGTTCGCCAATGTTGCCTTGCTCCTGGCGGTTTTCCTTGGTATCCGGCTAAGTCCTTGCGGACTCTGCGGACGGTGTTTTGCTATCGTGCGGGCTGGGGCGGTGTCTCTATCTCTAGGGCGGTGACCACACTCCTCACCTCGCCTATAAATAAGACCCCCGGGCACATCTACAGTAACTTGAGTGAACAGTAAGTTGGGTTGGGCAAGGAGCTGCGGTCTCAGTTTGCCTGTCCGCGCGGATTGTTTCAGTGCTGACGTTTGATGTGTGCAGGTCGCGCGGGTAGCTTCAAGGGGCCTGGAGTTTGGCTGGGACTTCGGTCAAGTACTTGGAAGTGTGCGGTCTCTGCGGATTCAGCAGGAGGTCGCTCTGCGGCTTGTCAGCTCTATTTCAACTTTGCCAGCTTCAATAACCTGTCCGCCGGCTTCAGGCGGGTAGGGGGTGTTCCTCAGTTCAGCTTCAGCAGGAGACGAATAACAGTGTGTCCGCGCGGCCCCGCGGCTTCGGCGGACTCCGTGGCTATTCGGCGGATTGCAGCTTAGTTCGGGCGATCTCAGCGGACTCGGCGACCTCGGCGACCTCGGCGGTCTCGGCGGACTCCGGTGCTCTCCGCCCGGCTTAGTTTTGGGTGCTTTCTGTTTACAGCTGTTATACTAGCGAAATCATGTCTCGCTATGTATGCCTCTTGTTGTAAAGAAGTGAATGAATAAAAGATCTGCTTGTGCTTCCATTGTTTGTTGGGATTAACCTTTGTTCCTTGGTTTTTCGCTGGTTCAACGTGAGAACTGGGTAGTTCCGAAGATATTAATTTCGTGTTTGGGCTACCTTGCTGACCACGTTGAGAAAATTTAACATGCTATCAGAGGGAGGTTTAGTTGCGTGAGCGAAAGTCAACCAGTGTTGTTACTCAGTGATTGAGTGGTGCTCAACCTGTGTTGTTGCTTGGAGCTTCTGAAAGGTTGCCAACATGTGTTGCAATGGAAGGGAGCTTTGCAAGAGGTCTTGGCATTGAACTCTTAACACCGACTAACTTTAAGAAGTGGAAGTCGTGCATGAAGAGTTATCTTCTTGGCGAGGAGCTGTGGGAAGTCGTCGGTGGTGACGACAGGCAGGAAGTCACGGCTGCGTTCGGTACTGCTGAGCAGGTTAGGCTCTGGAGAAGAACAAATGCTAAGGCGGAGTTCATTCTGAAGAGGGCCGTGTCTTCTGAACTGTTTGATCACATTGTTGGATGTGAGTCGGCTGCTGATATTTGGACAACCATTGATGAGTTTTTCAATAGGAAGAATGTGGCGCGGCTTCAGTTCCTGGAGAATGAGTTGGCCAGGGCAACTCAGGGAGACCTTTCCATCTCCAAGTACTTCTTAAAGATGAAGAGCTTGTGTGCTGAGCTGTCGGCACTGGATCCTGATGAGCCTATCTCTGAGGCGAAGATGAAAAGGCACATTATCCGCGGCTTGCGGAAGGAGTATGTGGCCTTTGTCACATCTGTTCAAGGGTGGGCTACTCAGTCGTCTTTGCTGGAGCCGGAGAATCTGCTTGCATCACAGGAGAGCTTGGCAAGGCAGATGGTTGTAGTTAACCTGAATCAGGAAGGCAGCGAAGCTCTCTTCTCAGGCAAGAAGAAAGGTTGGGAAGGGAAGAAGAAGAAGAAGGTGCAGGTCGTTGGTGAGAAGGAGACTTCAACTTCATACCAGCCGGAGAGGAGCAATGCTCCTAAGGACTGGAAGAAGAACTTGAAGTGTTACCGGTGTCATTAGCGAGGGCACTTCAAGCGGGACTGCAAGGTCAAACTGCAGCCGGGGCATGCTGCGGGAAAGGAGGAAGCTTGCTCGAGGAGTGAAGAAGCAGGATGGGGCGAAGCTTTTATGACGGGCACTTATGTCCGGGCCTTGTCTGCTGAGGACTTCAACAGCGAGTGGATCGTGGACTCCAGGTGTGGTCATCACCTCACCGGAGACAAGTCGAAGTTCACCTCCATGCAGGCTTACTCAGGTAATGAAGCTATTATCACTGCTGATAATACTGTTTATGCAGTAGAGAAAGAGGGGGTCGTGTCTTTGTGTAGTGATCAGGGGCCACTCACGTTAAGGAGTGTGTATCACGTGCCGGGCATGAAGAAGAACCTCTTCTCGGTGACCAATGCGGTGGACGCTGGGTATCACGTTCTGTTTGGGCCAACAGACGTGAGGTTCCTTCGCAACGTATCAACGGTAAAGGCTGATGTTGCTCATGTTGGGAGGAGGGTGAAGAACTTGTTTGTTCTTTCCACCAGTGCATATGTTGATATAATAATGGCCAATGATAGCGCTGCTATCTGGCATGAGAGGCTGGGGCATGTTGGCATGGACAAGCTGAAGGCGATGGTGAGTAGAAGTCTAGTGAAGGGTTTGCCGAAGTTGTCCTCCTTTGGTGATGGGCATGTTTGCGCGGGCTGTCAATACGGTAAGGCACATCGCCTTCCGTTTGATAAATCACAAACAAGGATCAAGAAAACATTGGAGTGCATTCATGGCGACCTGATGGGACCGGCGGTTACTGCCAGCCTTGGTGGAAGCAGATACATGCTTGTCTTGGTTGATGACTACTCAAGGTATACTTGGGTGTACTTCTTAAAGGAGAAGTCGGAAGCCTTCCGTTTGTTTGTGGAGTTCAAGGAGTTGGTAGAAGGCCGGCTTGGCTTGCGGATTAAGAAGCTTAGAACTAATAACGGGGGTGAGTTTGTCTCCTCCGAGTTTTCTAACTTCTGCAGGAAGCACGGGATCCAACAGGAGCTTACTTGTGCTCACACTCCACAACAAAATGGGGTAGCGGAGCGAAAGATCCGTCATCTGACGGAGACCTGCAAATGCTGGCTTCATGCGAAAGATATCCCAAGGTCCTTTTGGGCGGAGGGGATGTCTTGTGCTGCGTATGTTATCAACCAGATGCCACTCAGCCCTATCAACATGAAGACTCCTGTTGAGCTGTTACTGAAGGAGAAGCCGAGTGTTGGACACCTTCGGGTGTTCGGTTCAACTTTCTACGTGCATGTCCCGGATGCTTCACGGACTAAGCTGGATGTGAAGGCAAGGAAGCTTGTCTTTGTTGGTTACGATGATTTGAAGAAGGGATGGAAATACATGGACCGTGTGACGAAGAAGTTCGTGGTGTCAAGAGACGTTGTCTTTGACGAGCTGACGTCATATGGAGGTGGCTCGGTTGAGCTAACCGGAAGTAGCAAGGTTGATGAAGCATCGATGGTGGCTGCTGAAGGCTTGGAAGAGGAGCTTGATGTTTAACCAGCAGCTCCTGTTGCTTCTAACTCCGAGGCTGAGCCTTCTGGCTCAGGAAGCAGGGGGAGCACTGCTCAATGCTTGCCCCAGGTAGGAGTGGAGCCCGTAGAAGCAACGTAAGCAGTGAGCAAGGAGCCGACCCTTTGGAGATCGAAGAGGGTGGTTAAGCCACCGGCTCGGTACTGTGATGGGAATGCAGTGAGCTTTGTCTCCAGCTTCTTTGCAGGTCCTCTGGATGAGCGAGAGCCTGCAAACTTCAACGAGGCCACTGGAGTGAAGGAGTGGGAAGGTGCCATGAAAGAAGAGATTGATGCTCTGAATAAGAATGAAACCTAGGATCTTGTGCCCAAGGTTGATGGCATTACTCCGGTTACTTGCAAGTGGGTGTATAAGTTGAAGAAGAAGGCTGATGGGAGCATTGATAGGTTCAAGGCTCGCCTAGTCGCTAGAGGATTCTCACATCAGTATGGAGAAGACTATGAGGAGACATTCAGTCCAGTTGCGAAGATGACTTCTGTAAGAGTGGTGATCGCCTTGGCTGCTAGCAAGGGATGGAGGTTGTGCCAACTCGATGTGAAGAATGTCTTTCTTTACGGAGAGATTGACAAGGACATCTTCATGGATCAGCCGCTTGGTTTTGTCTCTGAAAAGCATCCGGACTATGTCTGTAAACTCAGGAAGGCTCTCTATGGGTTGAAGCAAGCTCCTAGAGCGTGGTATGGGAAGATTGCAGAGTACTTGCAATTCTGTGGATACCTTGCTTCTAACTCGAATTCAAGCTTGTTCGTCAAGAAGAAGGGAGAGCTACGAGTCTTGGTCCTGCTGTATGTGGATGACATGATCATCACAGGGAATTCAGAGGGGGAAGTAGCAAGGCTCAGGGCTGAGCTTGTTATACGCTTCGAGATGAAAGACTTGGGAGAGTTGCATCACTTTCTCGGTCTGGAAGTGGAGAGGAAGGAGTGTGGGATTCTCATTTGCCAGAAAGGGTATGCTGATCGCATTGTGAAGCGGTTTGGCATGGGCGAAGGGAAGAAGTGCTCTACTCCACTGGAACCTGGGCAAAAGCTTCGACGAGATGAGGGAAGGGTTCTTCATGATCCCTTGGTGTTGAGGGCTCTTGTTGGGAGCTTGATTTACCTGACGATTACAAGACCGAATATTGCTTATACTGTTGGCCGAGTAAGTCGGTATATGGTTGAACCAAGGAAATCTCATCTAGTGGCGGCAAAGGGAATTCTAAAGTATGTCAAGGTGACTTCCGACATGGGACACCTCTATAGAAGGGACTCGGAGTTTACGTTGCTCGGGTACACGGATGCTGACTATGGCGGTGATTCGGATGATCGAAGGTCTACTTCAGGTTATGTGTTCACTTGCGGTTCAGCTAGCATCTCGTGGTGTAGCAAGAAGCAGGACTCGGTGTCGGTTTCAACCATGGAGGCGGAGTATAAGGCCGAAGCCTTGGCTGCTTGGGAAGCTGTTTGGTTGAGGAGGCTTATAGAGGATGTTCATGAAGAAGTGCAAGGGCCTACTTTACTCTGAGGTGACAATGAGAGTGCTCTCAAACTGGTTAACAATCCAGTGTGTCACGCCAGGACTAAGCATATAGAGATTGATCACCATTTTATCAGGGAGAAGGTGTTGGAAGGATCTCTGCTGGTCGGGCATGTTCGGAGAGAAGATAATCTTGCTGACATCTTCACGAAGCCACTGTCGAAGGGGCCCTTTGAGCGCTTGCGCAGCTTGCTGGGCTTGGTCGTCACTTCCCACTTCAAGGGGGATTGTTGAAATTTGTGAAGACGAAGTGGTTGACGGGACAGGCCTGGCGGCCTGGGCGGACAACTTTGGCGGACTAGGCGGACTGTGATGTGCGGCCTGGTGGAATGTCTAGTGAAAAGCCGGCTGTCTTCTGAGCGGGTTGTTTGCATGAAGTCCACAGACTGTGCGGCCTGGTATCTGCAGATAGAGAGGCTTGCGGACTGGTGCTTTGCTCAGTGGCCGTGGTGCAAGCTTGTGCTGATAGGCGGTTTGGCTCGTGTCCGCGGGAAGCTTGCGGACTGATGTGTCCGCGGTGTGGGCTGTGGCGGACTGAGCTTAGAGCTTGGCTGAGGCCTTGTCGAGCTCTGGTGGTACAACAGGTGTTTTGCTGTGGAGGTCATTGGCGGACTGGTTTTGGAGTCCGGGAGATGGTTGCTGCGTTGGGCAGGAGTGCGAGGAGCTTACGGACTGTTAGCGGTCTGTGCTAGGGTGTTTGGCGGACGGGTGTTTGTGTCTGCCATGCTCGCATTGGCCTTTGATGGTTTTGGACTTGGTCATACTCTGTTCCAAGACCATGGTGTCCGCGGTATCCGCCAAGTCCGCTGTGACCTGGCGGACTGTTGCTATCTGCCTTAGTCGTGGACTTGTGGCAGATTGAGTCTTGAGTCTTGCAGACTGCCTCAGATTGGTGCGGACAGCCATTGAAGGGGGTTGCTGTCCTGCAGTGGTCGGAGGCTTTGCGGGCTGGTGCCTTGTCTGCATAGCTTTTGCGGACTGGAGAGGCTTCGCCAATGTTGCCTTGCTCCTGGCGGTTTTCCTTGGTATCCGGCTAAGTCCTTGCGGACTCTGCGGACGGTGTTTTGCTATCGTGCGGGCTGGGGCGGTGTCTCTATCTCTAGGTCGGTGACCACACTCCTCACCTCGCCTATAAATAGGACCCCCTGGCACATCTACAGTAACTTGAGTGAACAGTAAGTTGGGTTGGGCAAGGAGCTGCGGTCTCAGTTTGTCTGTCCGCGTGGATTGTTTCAGTGCTGACGTTTGCTGTGTGCAGGTCGCGCTGGTAGCTTCAAGGAGCCAGGAGTTTGGCTGTAACTTCGGTCAAGTACTTGGAAGTGTACGGTCTCTGCGGATTCAGTAGGAGGTTGCTCTGTGGCTTGACAGCTCTGTTTCAACTTTGCTAGCTTCAATAACCTGTCCGCCGGCTTCAGGCGGGTAGGGGTTGTTCCTCAGTTCAGCTTCAGCAGGAGACGAATAACGGTGTGTCTGCGCGTCCTCGCGGCTTCGGCTGACTCTGTGGCTATTCGGCGGATTGCAGCTTAGTTCGGGCGATCTCAGCGGACTCGGCGACCTCGGCGACCTCAACAGTCTAGGCGGACTCCGGTGCTATCCGCCTGGCTTGGTTTTGGGTGCTTTCTGTTTACAGCTGTTATACTAGAGAAATCATGTCTCGCTATGTATGCCTCGTATTGTAAAGAAGTGAATGAATAAAAGATCTGCTTGTGCTTCAATTGTTTGTTGGGATTAACCTTTGTTCCTTGGTTTTCCGCTGGTTCAACGTGAGAACTGGGTAGTTCCGAAGATATTAATTTGGTGTTTGGGATACCTTGTTGACCACGTTGAGAAAATTTAACAAGTGTTGGTGTCGGGGGGAAAGTAGATTTCCTGTGCTAGCTGGAGGCGATGGTTGAATAGCCGGGGTAGACTCATAGCAATTACTAAGTCTGGTGGGGCCTCAAATTTGAAATCCAGACGCAGGAGATCGCAAAGTCCAGCGGTGAAAATGGTGACCTGCATATCGAGGGCAAGAGGGACGTGCGCCAAAAGAAGCTGAAATTTTTACAGCTACTTGTCCACGGAACCCGTTTGTCATAAATACTTGAGTTCGACGAGGGGGTTGTTGTGGATAGGAGGACTGAAACGCAAGTTGCAAAACCGGTTGAAGTCTTCCCACATCAGATCTGGTTGGTCGGTGAGGAGACGTGAATCCCACAATAGAGCGGAGTAGAGTATGTGGAAGGATGCTAGATGAATTAATTTTGCTGCCGGAGTTTGTTGGTGGCCAAAGAATTGAACACATTTGTTAAACCAACCCATTAGATCAGTTTTCCCATCGTAAGTTGGGATTCCAACATAGACACATGGAATAACACGACAGAATAGCCGCTTCCGGGTAGATGAAAGTTGGGGGCTCGTGGTGAATAAGGTGCGGTGGCGGTGCCTGGATGCTTTTGGCGAGATTTGTAAGTGGGGTAGTAATAACGGGAAAAGCGGCAGTTAGCTTATTAAGCTTGATAGTGATGGAAGCAGTATCATTCTGATGACGTTTTTCAACTTCCTTAAGGAGGGCCTCTACGGATGTAATGAATCCTTGGAGAGCATCCATGAAATCTTGTGTGTCGCCCATATTGCGGATTGAAATAGAACGAGAGGAGAAGCGGATGACTGAACGACTAGATTCCTCTAAACAGGCGGACTGGGAGTTACCGCGAGAGCCGCGCCGTCTCCCAATGGTGACATAAATAATTATGCTCCAAGCCCTCACACTCCCTTGCTTTAGATGCAGTTGTTGAAACATGCGTTCTGCATATCTTGGTTTGAGAATAACAAATATCAGTGTGTATTTGATCATATTTGTTGTGTTTATAGTGTGTAAGTTTTCAGGTATGAAGAACGAGATTTTCAATCTCTGTACCTATCGTCGTGCGTTAGCTTTACTGCTGGCGCTAGCGACGTGGGATTAAAGTTGTGCGCGCAATAATCTCTCTTTGACCTACCGCCGGGCGCTAGCCCTATCCACGAGCGCTAGCCATTTCGACGATCATCGAATTGATAGCGTCGAGGAGAAACATCTACCGCCGGGCGCTAGTCGTACCGCACCGCAGTATCCAAAAGCGATGAAAATATCTTTGGATATTTTCCTAATTTGATGGATAGTTGGCAACACCGCGTGAAAAGACCTACCGCCGGGCGTTAGCGCTACCGCCGGTGGTAGCTTATTTAAAACGACTACAAAAGCCCGCAAATCTTCAGCTGATTGAGGAGCAGAAAAGGAAAGAGCTCTGACGGTGCAACACATACAAAGCTATCGTCTACCGGTAGCTTTAGGAAACTCTAAATATCTATCAAGATTTGAATTAGAAATCAAAAGGAGCATACAATATCATTTGGAAGGCAAGAATACATCATATTTTCATCGGAAATAATTTATTTCTACAGATGAAGGCAAAATCCATAAAATTGAAAAGAAGAAAAGGAAGGAATTTGAAGACTGCGAGCTACTGTCACGTGATAGCTTGCAACACAACTTTCTCTATTTTAAACAGTCCGAAATTGAGTTTTAGGAGATGATTTTTCACGATATTTGAAAGGGGAGTTCGCCCTACCCGTCTAAAGGGAAAGAACGGGTCTTCCCAACTCAGTTTGGAGGAGAGTTCTTCAGAGGAGATCAAAAAAAATTCATGCGCAAGGATTGAAGGCTATCAACATGATGATCAAGAAATCTTCTTCCTAATATTCACGTGGAGGATTCTTGCTACGAAAAACTCTTATCAAGCGCACACCTTCACGGATCTGAAGGACATCAAAGAGGAAAACTTTCAAGCTACAAAGATCGAACCTTTGCAAGCGAATTGACATCAACATCAAGGGTTCTAGTTAGAGAGGAGTTTTCTCTTATACTTGTATTTTCTTTAACCTTTTTTTATTATGTGCAGAGAAATCATCCGGTGTGGACGTCGAATTCTTGGCAGGAGTTCGTGAGAAATCGGCCTGGGAGGCCGTCAGATTTCTGGGAGGAATCTATAGAAATCGTCCTATGAGGATGTCTAGATCTGGGAGATCTAGTGGGCACTAAGACCCTTCCTGGGAGGAAGGTGAGGAGCCGACCCGTAAATATTCTTGGGAAGAAGAGAGAGAGGCAACCGGTCTGTACGTTCCCATGATTGTGAACGCGTGCACCGTGGAAGAGGTGGGAAGTCCCCGGCTGTAACGCCCCTGAATTTTCGATAATTATTTTGACCCCTATTGTGACGTAAGGGCGTTACGTTGGCGCGTAGTTAGCGGGTCGCCGTTGTCAGTGCGTAATTTTATTCATCGGAATTAGAATTTTCGACTTGGGAAGATTTAAGTGGTTAATTGTAGCGAGTTTGTGAAGTTTGGTGGCGATCCCGGCTTAATTGGGATCATGCTAAATTTTATAAGAATTATTGTTGTTTTAACTTCGGGAAATTTTAACCTAAGTTATCAAAGGCGTAAGGCGCACCAAGGCGCAAAGGGGCCATGGAGCCTAGGCGCAAGTCACAGGAGCGCGCCTGAGGCACGTGAAGCGCAAAAATGGGGGGAAAAGGAAATTGAGCAAATTGGGCACAGCGAATTGAGCGCCCAATTCGCTAAAATTGACCGAATTGGGCGCCCAATTTACTGAAATTAAGCGCCCAATTCGCTGAAATTTAGCGAATTGGGCTCCTAATTCGCTGAAACTGAGTGAATTGGGCGCCCAATTCGCAGAAATTCAGCGTATTGGGCGCCCAATTCACTGAAATCGTGCGAATTGGGCATCCAATTCGCTGAAATTAAGCGAATTAGGCGAACAATTCGTTGAAATTAAGCGAATTGGGCACCCAATTCGCTGAAATTGAGACAATTGGGCGTTCAATTCGCGGTGATTGAACAACAAGGAGAACTATTAACTTCAGCTACAATCTTACATCACAAATAGAAAGCAAGGAGGATGAAATGTTGAGGGTCTGGAAGTTACTTTGACTTGTTGTAGATAGGCAGGTTGGAGAGAAGAACCACCAAGTTAGCAATGTTTGGTGATGAAATGCTCTTTCACATTTGAAAACAATGAATTTTCACACCGACGTCATCCATATCCTCATCACTTCCAAAGGTATCTACATCTGCAAAGTCCGGGAATGCTTGTTTTTCCGTATTGCTTACAACCATTTTCTTTTCCATATAATCTTGATTTTTTTCCATACATGTTGTGGGCATTTGGGACAAACTTTGGTATTTTTAAATCCCCCAACTAGGTGTTGCTTTGCACGATAAATTCCACCATGTATAACCTGTAATTCGTTGAGACTAGAAAAACTCAAGCAAACGGCTATTCGCAGACCATAGGCGAGTATAGGCCATCTTGGGCGAGCAGAGACGAGCTTGGGCGAGCAGAGGTGAGCTTGAGCGAGCAAAGCCGAGCTTGGGATAGCACAGGTGAGCTTTGGAAATCCTTGGCGAGTATGGATGAGTATCTCGCAAGTTTGGGCGAGTAGACTCTTAGAACTCGTTGGCAGAAGCTGGATACTCGCATATCCCCACCCCAACGATTTCTCTATAAATAGCCCCCCATGGGTACTAGAAATGACATCTTTGGAAGAGGTAGAGGTCCCCCCAATTGGATACTCGCCCAGTCCATGCCTGCCTAATACCTTACCCAGCCTTTTGGTTACGAAGGGGAAGTTTCTCCCAAACTTCCGGGTACGTGGTGGGACCTCCTTGTTGGAGCACTTAGAGTGTGCTTATAGATAGTTTCCTCTCTCTCGTGCTAACCATTTGAATTATGATGTCGGACAGCAGAATTAGTAACCTTAGGCTGCCTTGATTCGAATTCTGGAGTTGGGATTTTCCCGGCTTCAATACTTGGTGCGGTGAGCGTGGATAGTAGCAGAGGAAGAAAATTTTGCGAGAATAATTCATAACTTAAGATGGCGAGCTGGAGAACAAAGGCAGGAACTCGCGAGCATTCAACTTGGTGGGCGAGTTTCCTAGTTACTCGCCCATAGGCAACGTCACGATGACGACTTTCAAAATCGGCGGCTTCATGGGGGGAGCTTACCTATTACTGCTCATAAGTGAGTTCCAGATTGCGACCTCCTTAGGCGAGTTCCAGATGATGACTTCAGTTAGCTCGCAGGTGTCCTGTTCGTAGGTTGGCGAGATTCCTTATTACTCGCCCATAGACAAGTATAGGCAGGATTGGTGACTTCAAAGATGTGAGCTTCCTTATTACTCGCCCATAGGAGAGTATAGGTAGGATTGGCGACTTCAAAGATGCGAGCTTCCATGTTACTCGCCCATAGGAAAGTATGGGCAGGATTAGCAACTTCAAAGAGGCGAGTATCTTTGTTACTCGCCCAAAGGCGAGTTTACCACCAGGGAAAAATATACTAGGTGCTCTGCAAGCTCCTACCTGCGATGATCTCCTCCGACAACCTACATTCCATGAGACGGCTTACTCATGACATCTTCAAGATAGTATTCTACGATCTCCTACTCATGATGCTTTTCATGATTACTAAGTACTCTCTTCAATTACGCGAGTTACATACTCGTAAGGTGATCTCTTTAACGGATAGGATGCTCTCCTTAAATTTCGCGAGTTCCATACTCAAGAGATCACTACATCAACAACTATGGTGTTCACCTCAATTCGGAGAGCTTAAACGCGCGAAGCTATCGCTTCAGCAACCAAGCAGCTATGTTATTCAAGTCATCTCCTCAAACACCTGGAGTTATGATAACCTAAAATGGTTCTACCTATAGGAGGCAATGGTATGCTTATTTATACTTATACATTGATGATATTTCAATAACACCATGAAATATGGGGCTTTTGCTTCACTTCTTGAATGCGTATCGAGCAAGCATAGTAGGCAGAAAGCGATCTCCACGGTGGATTTATGAAACCTGCGCTAGACCTGTTTCTCTTAAATAGCCCAGGGCAGACGATGGGACGATGCTTCGGGATTTAAGCATCCTTGTAAGACCGAGCCCCTGCATTGATGGCCGAGATCAGGTCCTCCCTGCATGTCGGCCTAGCTACCCCCGATTTCATCTCTCCTCCGACTGGAGGAACTATCAGGAACAGGTCTGAACGCTAACCTCCTAAACTCGATTAAGGAAGACTCACTCTTAGCGACTGTTAGTCCTGCAAAGCAGGACGCGTCTCTGTTGTTGCCAAGATGAGATAACCTGCCAAGCTCTGGAAGGTACAAGTCCGTAGAAGGATGGTGGACTCGAATGTGTGTCCTGTAGAACCCTCGAGGACCATTTCCCTTCACTCTTACCCTGGCCTTCGTAGCCAGGCGGCAAAGCTGGAAGCGATATCCACAGTTAGATTTGGAAAGGAGCCTTCGACCTGTTTCTCCTAAAAATCCCAGTACGGATGATGGGATGATGCCTCGGGATTTAAGCGTCCTTGTAAGACCGAGCCCCTGTATTGACGGTCGAGATCAACTCCTCCCTTGCATGTCGGCATAGCTACCCCCGGTCGCATCTCTCCTCTGATTGGAGAAACTATTTGGAACTGGTCTGAATGCCAACCTCCCAATTTAATGGAGGGAAGATCATCATCTCTTTAGATTTTCCTTCATCCTCAAAGATATTTATGCATTTGACTCCTTGACAACGATAAAATTCCTCGAATTGTGGAGTTGTCATAAGCCTGTGTCCCTGCACGAGCTCCTCTCCAGCATATCGACTACCAACCCCCTCAGGTGAGATAGATTCCTCGTGTGCGTTGTTTCCATATTTCGAGCCCCTATACGATCTTCCCTCCTGTAAGCTGACTACGAACACAACCCGAGTTGACTCCACCTCCAGTTGAGCTCGACTCCTGAGAGCTGTCCACCCATCTCCAGTTGAGCTCAGCTCCTGTAAGATGTAGCTTCCACCTCCAGTTGAGCTCGGCTCCTGCGAGGTGTCGACCTATTCTCCACCTACAGTTGAGCTTAACTCCTGATAGGTGTCAACCTTCTCTCCACATCTAGTTGAGCTCGTATCCTGCGAAGTGTCGACCTCCTTTCCACCTCTAGTTGAGCTCGGCTCCTGTGAGGGGTCTACCTCTTCTCCAACCTCCAGTTGAGCTAGGCTCCTATGAGGTGTCGACCTCTTCTCCACCTCCAGTTGAGCTCGGCTACTGTGAGGTGTCAAATCTTCACCTTTAGTTGAGCTTCCTCCTGATTAGGTGTCGACTATATTCTCCGCCTACAGTTGAACTTGGCTCCTGATAGGTGTCAACCTTCTCTCCACCTCTAGTTGAGCTTGGCTCCTGTGAGGTGTCGCCATCTTATCCACCTCTAGTTGAGCTTGGCTCCTATGAGGTCTCGACTCTTCACCTTCAGTTGAGCTTCCTCCTAATTAGGTGTCGAATATATTCTCCACCTACAATTGAGCTTGGCTCCTGATAGGTGTCAACCTTCTTTCCACCTCCATTTGAGCTCGGCTCTTACGAGGTGTTGACCTCATCTCCACCTCCAGTCGCGCTCCACTCCTAGGAAGGACCTCATGAAACACATCGCCTGGCGCCATCTCTCCGAACTACGAGTTCAAGATTGTTTTTCCAAGCATGCTGACCTCGAAAAAAGCGGGGATTGTGTATAACCCGTAATTCGTCGAGACTAGAAATACTCAAGCAAACGGCTATTCGCTGACAAGAGGCGAGCTTGGGTGAGCAGAGGTGAGCTTGGCCGAACAGAGGCGAGCTTGGGCGAGCAGAGGCGAGCTTGGGCGAGCCGAGGCGAGCTTGGGCGAGCCGATGAGAGCTTGGGCGAGCCGAGGCGAGCTTGGTCGAGCAGAGGAGAGCTTGGGCGAGCAGAGGCGAGTATGGGAGAGTATCTCGCGAGTTTGGGTGAGCCAAGGCAAGCTTGGGAGAGCAGAGGAGAGTATGGGAGAGTATCTTGCGAGTTTGGGGAGTAGACCCTTGGAATTCGCTGGCAGAAACTGGATACTCGCATATACCCCCACCCCCGCCACGATTTCTCTATAAATAGCCCTCCATGGGTACTAGAAATGACATCTTTGGAAGAGGTAGAGGTTCCCCCAAGTGGATACTCGCCCAGTCCATGCCTGCCTAGTACGTCGCCCAACCTTTTTGTTGCGGAAGGGAAGTTTCTCCCAAACTTCTGGGTACTTGGTGGGACCTCCCTGCTGCAGCACTTGGGGTGTGCTTATAGATAGTTTCCTCTCTCTCACTCTAACTATTTGAATTATGACATCGGACCGCAGAATCAGTAACCTTGGACTGTCTTGATCCGAATTCTGGAGTTGGGATTTTCCCGACTTCAACACACCCTTTGTGACTTTCTCACATAAAATTCAAATTAAATCATTTTTATTAGTGACAGATGCGGAGATGGTGAGCTTTCAACCCTAATCTCGATTCGGCGTGAATCGAAAAAATGAGGCCAACACATCTTATAAACCCATAACACTAATTAATCCAAATCGTCTGTGCCTAGAAAGGAAATCTTTTAGGTGTGCCTAACCAGCGCCTGAATGACCGGCAAGGTGCGCTCCTAGGCGCGCCTGGGGCATGCCCGAGCTAATTCGCCCGCCTCGCTCGTGATCAGGCGCTGTTCTGTGCTCCCGGCGCCTCAGGCATGCCTAGACAAGCGCCTTGATAACTTAGATTTTAACCTGCGTTTGGTTTGTTGGATCCTGATTTCGACTTCGCCGTTGGATTCGTAGCACCGCCATTTAGTTTTGATGCGAATTTCATCAAAAACCGAGGCATTTTAGTGATTCTCGTCATTTAAGTTTTCTTGAAAATTATATTAATAATAATATGTATACATATATATATTTGTTTAAAACAAAACCCTATTCATCATCTTCTCTAACCGACGGCTATCACAAAGAGCAGAAGAAGAGGACGGCGCGTCATCGCGGAGTCTTTCGACCATAGCCGAACGGAGTTCCGGCGCACGAAAACCTCGACGGAGTATTGATTCGGTAAGCTCTCGCCGAGATCTTTGCGTGCACGGTGCGTTTTTTCCGTTTCGTGGATTTTTGGCATTAGAGTATGCGACCTTAACCCATGTTTTGCCCGAAAAGTTTCAGAATTCATAGACAGAGAGTTCTTGCGGCCGATCATTACAGCGGAGCACTTGAGAGGCCGGCCTTCAGGAGATTTTGCGGCAAGTGGTGATTTTTCCCTCCCTCTTGTTAGTTCCTTTGTTCTTGCTTCCCCTCTTCCCTTCCCTTCATAGGGTGTAGGAGCAATGTAGGGTTTTACCAAGTCTGAATCCGTCTAATAGGGTAGGATATCTGTTATCAGAATTCATCAAGTAGATTAGAGTTCGGTCCGAGACCAAGTTATTTTCGTCTAGTATAATTCGTCGAGTGATTCTGTGAGATTAAGTCCAATTCGTCGAGTATTCTCGACGAATTCATCGAGTGAAGCCATTGGGTGATCCGGTGAGATCGAGTCCCTTTCGTCGAGTTGAATTCGTCGAGTATCCTCTACGAATTTGTGGAATAACTACTGTGTTTGGTGTCGAGTGTGTTGATTTTTCGCCAAGTGTATTCGTCGAGAATTCTCGATGAATCCGTCGAGTATCCAGTGTATTCGTCGAGTATTCTCAATGAATCTGTCTAGTATCCAGGGAATGCGCCGAGTGTTCATGAGAGGACAACTCTAATTTGTCGAGTATCCAGTGTATTCGTCGAGTATTCTCGATGAATCCGTCGAGCATCCAGTGTATTTGTCGAGTATTCTCGACGAATCAGTCGAGTATCCAGGGAATGCGTCACGTGTTCATGAGAGGCCAAGTCCAATTCGTCGAGTAATCTTGACAAATTCGTCGAGTATCCTGGGGTTTGCTTGAATTCATCAAGTTGATTTCGTCGAGTCTGTCTTGAATTCGTCGAGTATCATTGAATGTATTAAAATTTTGCTGAGTCTTATTCGTCGAGTTTATCCGTCGAACGAACTCATATTCATTGAGTGAACTGTAAAATCGTCGAGTGCTTTCGACGAATCTGTGTGGACTAAGAAACATTAGACGAGTGACCTTCCTATTAGTCGAGTATGCCTTAGAGATATTTGAGACCTTTTCTTCCTCTTCGCCGTTGAGGAATTTTGATGCTTAGAGTTGGGTTTTATCAGTGTTTTTAAGTGTTTCATCGAGGCCTTTGGGTGGCACTGTATAAAGGACCACCACCCTAGTGTCGGTTTGTGAATCATTACGCATAGTGGGTTTTTCTTCTCTTCTTATGGATGTCGGGTTGTGTTAGACAATGTGGCCACCATCGCAGTGCCTTTTTGATATATTTGGTCTGATGGTTTGTGTAGGACAATGTGGCCACCAACTCAGTACCGCTTTTACCAGTGTTAATGATTCACGTGTTTGAGCTGATCAGTCTCTTTATTTTTACATACATACATATGTGATAATACGGTTTGCAGTCAATTTTATTAGGGTATTTTCATGGTTTTAAAGCAAATCATGTCTTGTAAAGTACTTATTTTGATTCCCCTTTGTATATATTTTTGTCGTTAATGCGTTTTTTCTGCTTTTTGCAGGTTTTCACGGCTTTCAGCCGAATTTTACTGTGACACGCCCCAAGGTCACGCCCTACCCGGGCGTGTACCTAGGGCGTGTAACCCAGAGGAATGAAGCAATTGGTCCGAAACTGCATTCCGTGGAAACTTAGTGTACACGCCCTCTGTCACGCCCATGTCACATCCGACACAGGCGTGTTCCAGAGGCGTGACCCCAGGTTCCAAGGAATTGCCACAACGCGCTCGTTTTTCCCGCTCCACAATCGCACCGAAAGTGTCACGCCCCCGGGTCACGCCTGACCCGGGCGTAACATATGGGCGTGTACTTCAGCAACCATGCCCGTCACCTCCAGCATTCAATCCCAGCTCAACAAAGTCACGCCGCAAAGAACACGCCCCAGGTACACGCCCTACCAGGGCGTGACATTTGGGCGTGTACTTCAGCTACTTCGCCAGAATTAAAATCCAGCCCGAAAAAGTCGCACCGAATGTGTCACGCCCTAGGGTCACGCCCGACCCGAGTGTGATAGGGGGGCGTGACCCGACCCAAAAAAATCTATAAATAGAGCCCATCTCCAAGGGTTCAGGGACACCTTTTGGATTAAGAGGGGAGGTTCTGTCCTTTATATTTTTGAACTTTTTCAAGCATTTCTCTTCATTTTTAGCTCTTCTTATCTCTAGCTTAATGCTTTCCCTGTATTAGCTCCTAGCTTCTTTCTGTAGCATAATGTTAATGATAGTGTAGTTTACTTTCCATGCACTTGTAATCTCTGGTTTTCAAGTTGTAAGATCCTTGTTTCCATTAATAAAGAAGTGTTGCTTTCTTTTTCATTTCTACTTTGTTTTCATTTTTTTCTTCTACGCATCTTCTTTTCTCCATTTCACCATGACTAACTAATTCTCCTTGTACTCGATCTTGATGATCCGAGGTTCGAGTTGATTAAGTTATGATGCTTTAACTCTACTTTTTCTTTTTAAAGTTATACCTTGAATTACTCTTGATTAAAAACCCTACTTGGAGATATATCATCAATATGTATATTTTCCATCATTAGCTTTCATTCTTGGCTAGCCGAAAGGCTGATAGTTTGAAGTAAGCACTCAAGAGTAAAGAGAGTTGCACGCACCCCTCGAGAGAGGCAGACGTTAAATCTCCTGGATTGGAGTGAAATCCAATAGAGGGGTTCACAGCTTAAAGCGAGCTTTAGATCTCTGATCGGACGAGAGTTCGGTTGAGCATTCCTAAACTCAGGTAGGCACGGCTTCAAGAGAAGCGTGTTTACGCTTATGGAACCTCCACGGTCAAGGTTTTAGCTCTATTAAGTAAAAGTTTATTTTCGCATTTCTTAATCAACTTTAGTCGAGGTGATCCTCGATCGAGTGCTCTTCTCTTTGATTGTCTTAATCCCTCGCTGTAATCGTTTTAATAGCTCTCTATTTTTCCGCAAGCTTTTCTTTCTTAGCATAATACTTCTCTCCTCAATCGCATTTTAGTAATCTCTTAAACCCTAAAACACTCTTCGATAAGATAATGGTTTTCGTGTGAGTAAGATTAATTAACGGTTCCCGGATTTTAATACGACACTTGTGTTCCCTAGCTGCATTTCGATAGGTATACTTGCCTTGTTGGATTGTTAGTTTGGTTATTTTCTCCTTGCGAAGATTTGCCACACCAAGTTTTTGGCGCCGTTGCCGGGGAGTCAACTTCTGTTAATAATTTGAAAACACGAATCTATTAATTTTATCACTTCTCTTTCTCACCCTCCTTCTTAAAATTATTAAGTACCGCTCTTAATAGAAACCCACATCACAAATTTTTCTACACCACCTAACTCTCTCGAAAAGGGCAAAGTGGCTCTAAATGCCACTATCTTGTCTAGTACCTTGCGAACCCTTCACCGGGTAGCCCTTGGGAAGTTCGGGAGTTAAAACATAAAAAAATCTATTTCAAAAAAAAACACCATTAGCTCTTTTTTTTTAGTTTATTTTATTCATCTTTCTTCTCTTCTCTTCTTCTAGTGTATGACCCGCGGGAGTCCGTCAGTTATTTTGGAGCTGGACCACGAAATTGAGCGTACTCTTTGGAGAAGATCGCGACTTCAAGGCCCTACTACCCAAGTGCCGGTTGAGGATTCCGAGTCATTTTCTACTTTAAGAATGGAAGAACCCAACGTGGAGGAAGCCGTGCAAAGGCCTATGTCCTATTATGCACGACCGAATCTCGAGGGTACATAATCTAGTATAGTTCGCCCTGCAATAGCAAATAATATTTCGAACTGAAGCCTAGCATAATTCAAATGGTGCAGCAGTATGTGCAATTTGCCGGGCTTCAAGATGAAGATCCGAACGCACACATAGCCAGCTTTCTTGAGATTTGTGACACCTTCAAGATAAATGGTGTCACAATTGATGCTATTAGGCTAAGATTATTTCCTTTCTCTCTTAGAATTAAGGCTAAGCAGTGGCTGAACACCCTTCCTAAAAATAGCATAACTACTTGGACGCAATTAACTGAAAAATTTTTGGCGAAGTATTTTCCGCCTGCTAAAACTGCAAAACTTAGGAATGACATTTCTGCCTTTGGACAAATAGACTCTGAGACCCTTTACGAAACCTTTGAAAGATTTAAAGAATTATTAAGACGATGCCCACATCACGCTCTGCCTGTATGGTTGCAGGTGCATACGTTCTATAATGGGCTAAATCAAAGCACAAAGCAAATGATAGACGCAGCTTCTGGCGGTACTTTAAACCATAAGACCCCAGAAGTAGCTCTTGAGCTGTTTGAGGACATCTCCATGAACACTTACCAGTGGAATGTGCCTAGGTCCCGCCCAAACAAACCTGCAGGTCTCTTTGAAGTGCACAACGTCTCCCAACTCGCACTGCAAGTTGAAATATTAAGCAAAAAAATTACGGAGATGACTGCTGCCTCCGCCCCTCAGGTATGGGAATCTACAACTCCTCCCCCCGAACATTTGGATTATGTAAATAATATGCCTAGAACTGCTTTTAATAATTTTTCTGCTGCAAATTTTCGTTCTCCTGGTTTTAATTTTCCGAATAGTTATAATCATGCGTTAAGAAATCATCCGAATTTTTCGTGGAGCAATCCATCGAATGATGTGCGCCCGCCACCGCAAAGTGATTTTTCTGCACCACCACCACCTCCTCAAAGTTTTCCAAAACCTCCAAATTTGGAGGAAATATTTTCAAAATACATGAATGCTAATGACGCTACGATTAGAACCTTAACTGAAAGCGTTAAAAATTTAGAAAATCAGGTAGGACAGCTCGCTAAAATAATTTCTGAGCGATCCGTAGGGGCTCTTCCTTCCAATACTGAGCCCAACCCGAGAGAGCAAGCGAAAGCTATAACTCTTCGGAGTGGGAAGAAAGTTCTTGGTATGGTAAGTGAAGAACCCGAGGCAAGCTCCGCTCCCGCTTTAAAAAATCAAAGCTCCGCTCCCGCTTTAAAAAATCAAAGCTCCGCTCCCGCTTTAAAAAATAAAAGCTCCGCTCCCGTTTTAAAAATTCCACCTTCTGCCGAATAAGTTATCACCCATGTTTTAGAAAAATAACTCACTCCACCACCCACCTTTAAAAATAATCCATCCCCGCCATACCCTTCCGAACTTAATAAACAACGACAAGACGATCAATACACCCGTTTTTTAGAAATGTTTAAACAAATCCACATAAATCTGCCTTTCAACGAAGCCATATCCCAGATGCCGAAGTACGCAAAATACCTTAAGGACCTCCTGACCAACAAGAAGAAGTTAGATAACCTTTCGCATGTCACGTTAAATGTCGAGTGCTCGGCGGTTTTGACAAACAGATTACCGAAGAAAATCAGTGACCCGGGTAGTTCCTCTATCTCATGTGTCTTTGGTGATCTCTTTGTCAAACACGCTTTAGTCGACCTAGGTGCGAGTATTAATCTTATGCCCCTCTCGTTGTTTAAAAAGTTAGGAATTGGTAATCTCAACCCCACACGCATGATTATCCAGCTCGCCGACAGATCGGTCAAATACCCGTTAGGTATAGTGGAGGACGTCCTAGTCAAGGTCGACAAGTTTATCTTCCCGGTGGACTTTGTCATTTTGGACATCGAAGAAGATATCGAGGTCCCCCTGATCCTTGGCCGGCCCTTCCTTGCCACCTCCCGAGCTATCATTGACGTAAGCAATGGTAAGCTCTTCCTTCGAGGAGACGACGATGAAGTAACTTTCTCTATCACCCCCTCGATGAAAAACACCCTAGCCAATGATGACTCATGTTTCTTTGTAAATGTCATAAGTGAAGAGTCCTCCTCTCACCTCTCTGATTTCAAAAAAGAATTTTCTGATTTTCTTTCTTATACTACTCCAACTGAATCGCGACATTCAAGTGAAGAGTCCTCCTCTCACCTCTCTGATTTTGAAAAAGAATTTTCTGATTATTATTCCTCTTCTACTCCTCCAACTGAATCGCTGCGAGAAGTCGCCTTCGCCGCTAGCCCCACCCCTTCCAAATTACCATACAAAGAAAAATTTTATGAACATATTGTTTTTGAAAAAGATCAGACTTCAAAAATGTCATATGAAGACCCCCTACCCTGGAACTGAAAGAACTACCAGAGCACCTAAAATACGTTTTCTTAGAAAAGGATTCTAAGCTGCCCGTCATAGTTTCAGCCTATCTTACGGATTCACAAAATGATAAACTCCTTTTAATTTTACGTAAGCATCGCCGAGCCATTGCTTGGCAGATTTCTGATATCAAGGGTATAAGCCCATCCTTCTATACTCACAAAATATTAATGGAAGATAATTCGCGTAACTCTATCCAACCTCAGCGGCGTATAAACCCAAACATGAAAGAAGTAGTTAAGGGGGAGGTTATGAAGTTGTTAGACGCCGGAATTATCTATCCTATATCAGACAGTAAGTGGGTTAGCCCTGTCCAGGTAGTACCAAAGAAGGGAGGGATAACGGTAATAAGTAATGAAAATAATGAATTAATCCCGAAACGGACGGTGACCGGTTGGCGAATGTGTATAGATTACCGTAAGCTAAATGATGCCACCCGCAAGGATCACTTCCCCTTGTCATTCATCGATCAGATTTTAGAACGACTTTCCGGACATAGCTTTTATTGTTTTCTCGATGGCCTCTCGGGGTATTTACAAATCCTCATCTCTCCCGAGGACCAGGAGAAAACTACGTTTACTTGTCCCTTCGGCACCTTCGCCTACCGAAGAATGCCGTTTGGATTGTGCAATGCGCCAGCTACATTCCAGCGATGTATGCTCGCTATCTTTGACAAGTACATAGAAAGCATCATGGAAGTTTTCATGGACGATTTTTCCGTGTTCGGTGATTCCTGCGATAGTTGCTTAGAGAACCTTGAAAACGTCTTAGAGCGATGCGAAGAAACTAACCTCGACTTAAATTGGGAAAAATGTCATTTTATGGTGAGGGAAGGGTTAGTTTTAGGACATAAAATTTCTGAAAGAGGAATTGAAGTAGACGTTGCAAAAATAGAAGTTATCGAGAAGCTGCCGCCACCTACGAACATAAAAGCTATAAGAAGTTTTCTAGGTCACGCGGGTTTCTACCGCCGCTTCATAAAGGACTTTTTCAAAATCACCAAGCCCCTTACCCATCTCTTAGAAAAAGATGCCCCATTCATCTTTGATGACCTCTGTCTAGCTGCCTTCAATTTAATAAAAGAAAAATTAGTTAATGCCCCAATCATGATAGCTCCAGTGTGGGAATTTCCATTTGAGATAATGTGCGATGCGAGTAGTTATGCGGTGGGAGCCGTTTTAGGCCAACGCATATCTAAAAACTTCCACCCCATCTATTACGCTAGTAAGACACTCACATCTACACAGGAAAATTACACCACGACCGAGAAGGAGCTCCTAGCCATAGTATTCGCTTTTGATAAATTTCGTCCTTATATTACTCTTTCAAAAATTATTGTTTTTACGGACCACTCGGCCCTCAAATATCTTCTTTCCAAAACGGATGCCAAGCCGAGCTTGATTCGCTGGGTCTTACTCCTCTAGGAGTTTGACTTAGAGATTCGTGATAAGCGAGGAGCCGAGAACTTGGCCGTCGACCACCTTTCGCGCCTAGACAACCCGTTTACAGAAACGTTAGACGAAAATTCTTTTAATGACTATTTCCCCGATGAGAAGCTATTCATAATTAACACATCTACTTCTCTTTGGTTTGCCCGCATTGCCAACTATCTAGTGGCTCGTGTGCTCCCAAAAGAGTTTTCATCTCAGCAAAAGAAGAAATTCTTTTCTGAGCTGAAGAACTATTTTTGGGAGGACCCGTATCTTTTCAGAATTTGTGCCGACCAAATGATAAGGAGGTGCGTTTCTTATGAAGAAGGATTAAATATTATTAAACATTTGCATGAAGGACCGACAGGTGGGCACTTTCAAGCTGCTCGCACCTCTCACAAAGTGTTAAGCGCGGGTTTTTACTGGCCTACCCTGTTTAAAGACGCGCATGCCTTTGTGAGTAGGTGTGATAGTTGCCAACGGTCGGGGAATATTTCGAATAAAAATGAAATGCCACAAAATTATTTCCTAGAGTGCGAAGTTTTCGACCTCTGGGGGATTGATTTTGTCGGCCCTTTTCCTTCTAGCTTCGGGAATAAGTACATTTTAGTTGTCGTTGATTATGTTTCGCGTTGGTCGGAAGCCCAAGCTCTTCCTACAAATGACGCCCGAGTCGTAGTTAATTTCCTAAAAAAATTATTTTCTCGCTTCGGTACGCCACGCACTATCGTTAGTGATAGGGGTTCCCATTTCTGTAACACGCAATTTTGAAAAATCCTAACTAAATATGGCGTTACTCATAAGCTTTCCACTGCCTACCACCCCCAAACTAACGGACAAGTCGAAGTAGTAAATAGAGAAATAAAAAGAATTTTAGAAAAGACTGTTTCTATATCTAGAAAAGACTGGTCAGCAAAATTAGACGATGCTCTATGGGCCTACCGAACAGCATACAAAACCGCCCTCGGATGTACGCCATATCGGTTGGTTTATGGAAAATCGTGTCATTTGCCCGTAGAATTAGAACACCACGCTTTTTGGGCCTTAAAATTTGTTAACTTCGATCCCCACTCTGTCGGCAATTTTAGAAAATTCCAACTTAACGAACTCGACGAGTGGCGCTCTAACGCCTATGAAAATAATAAATTTTATAAATAGCGGACGAAGCGTTTGCACGATAAACATCTTAGGTACCCAAACACCTTTAAGCCGGGCGACCAAGTTCTTTTATATAACTCCCGATTACGTTTATTTCCGGGAAAGCTAAAATCACGATGGTCTGGGTCATTTACAGTAAAAGAAATTTTTCCGTATGGCACGGTTTTAGTTTCGCACCCTGAAAATGGTGAGTTCAAAGTGAATGGGCAGCGTCTTAAACTTTATCTTTGTGGTGATGTCAGTCCAAACTGTATTAATATTCTTCTACACGAACTTTAAACTAACTGGACACCGTCTAGTTACTTGCTACTTTGGACAAATAATCGTTCGGACAATATTTTTTTTTAATGTGTCGAGCTCAAACGACGCTTTAAACAAAGGGCGCTCTTGGGAGGCAACCCAATCTATTTTTTTTGTTTTCCTTATTTTACATTTTTGCCCCGGATGGTTCCGCCAAGCTCAAGCTTCTGCGATCGCCTGCTCCAATGCTGTTAAATCCATCACAAAGTCCAACAAAAGACCTTTCCAGCAGACTCAAAGCACAAGCATGGGGGAGCTGCATCACTGAGCTTTCGCTGCAAAATAAAACCGGGGAAGTACCTGTTTTTCAATTCTGTCTTCCATTTCTGTACTTTAATTTTCTCTCGTTCTCCAACCTCCTTCTCCATTGAGGACAATGTAGATTTTCAGCTTGGGGGAGGACTTCCTCCTTTTTTCTTTTTGTAAATATCTTTTACTTTTTTTGTAAATATTCTTCAAAAATCCAAAAAAATCCAAAAATCCAAAAAATATATATATAGCTGCATTTTGGTATTTCAATAAGTACCCCATGTTTATGTTTTGTTTTTCTCAAACTTCTTTATAAACAACGTAGTTAATTATAATTTTTCTAATCATTTTTTTATCATATTTCACAAGTAAAATGTTGGTCATGCTGTGTTTCTAATTCACGCTAGCATGTTAAGGTGAAATATTTCTCTAAAACGCGCATTTCTATTATGGTTTTCCGTTCTTTATTTTCTTTACTTTCTCTAAAATTTATCATCCACTATTTTCCTTTTCGTCTTTAGATAATGTTTGTAAGGACAACTTTTTAATAACGTAGTAGATATGAACGATCCAAGTCACATATTATTTTTATTTTCAAGATAATTTCATCTATCTTCTTTTATTATCTCGAACTTGTTTTTTGAAAATTTTCAAATCTATGTTTTAAATAAATTTAAAAAGCGTGAAAATGATTTAGGCCGTTTTTGTTTACGTTTGAGTTTTTCTGCCAACCTAAAATCTTTTACCACTAGTTAGACGCTTTTGAGCCTTTTTCCCAATTTCATTTGATAACTCCACATAGCATTTGATTTTCACCAAAGCCAAAATTCCTACCAATCTAATCACGCTAAATTTTTTGAGTTTCATTCAAAAATGTTCATAATCATGCTAGAAAATTTTGTGTTATTTTTGGAGAAATTATTGAAAAAAAGTATACTCAAAAGCAATGTATGATTTTATTTGGCCAATTCAACATGAAAGAAAGAAAAAAAAATTTATGGCCTTTGTTTTGAAAAAAAAAAAGAAAGAAAAAATGACGAGAAAAAATAAATAATAATAAAGAATAAAAAGAAACAAAATATATATATTTTGTTTAAAATAAAATTTTTTTTTGAAACTCTTTGTTTTGGTTTAGTGTGATTTTAAGCCTCCATGTTTATCTTTGAATTCCACTCCTATTCATAATCCTAAACCAAATGTTTCGGTCCTATTAAGTCCTTTTGATTCACGCCTTTTTAAATTTTATTTAACAACTAAGAAAAGAAGAAAAGTAAATCAGTTTGAGTTTTGGATTTAAACTTAGATTTTTGTTATTTAATTGATATAATTATAATGCGTTGCTTGGATCTAGTAATAACTCAATACGCTTTTTTCATTTTCGTTGCCTTGCTTAAATCTATTTAAAGAATTTCGTCAAAATTCTGGATTATTTATTTTTATTAAGTAAAGTTTATAAAAGTTAAAACATACCAAAATAATTGTTTTAGATTACGTTTTACATTCTCCCTACCTGAAATTTCGCACAGTACTTGTGTAAGCATGATTAAAATTTTTTGAATTAGTCACTTTTTATGATCAACTAATTTTTATATCTTTGCTTGGGGACAAGCAAAACTTAAGCTTGGGGGAATTTGATAATACGGTTTGCAGTCAATTTTATTAGGCTATTTTCAGGGTTTTAAAGCAAGTCATGTCTTATAAAGTACTTATTTTGATTCCCCTTTGTATATATTTTTGTCGCTAATGCGTTTTTTCTGCTTTTTGCAGGTTTTCACGGCTTTTAGCCGAATTTTGCTGTGACACGCCCCAAGGTCACGCCCTACCCGGGCGTGTACCTAGGACGTGTAACCTAGAGGAATGAAGCAATTGGTCCGAAACTGCATTCCGTGGAAACTTAGTGTACACGCCCTCTGTCACGCCCGTGTCACATCCGACACGGGCGTGTTCCAGAGGCATGTCCCCAGGTTCCGAGGAATCGCCGCAACGCGCTCGTTTTTCCCGCTCCACTATCGCACCGAAAATGTCACGCCCCGGGTCACGCCTGACCCGGGCGTGACATATGGGCGTATACTTCAGCAACCACGCCCGTCACCTCCAGCATTCAATCCCAACTCAACAAAGTCACGCCGCAAAGAACACGTCCTAGGTATACGCCCTACCAGGGCGTGACATTTGTGCATGTACTTCAGCTACTTCGCCAGAATTAAAATCCAGCCCGAAAAAGTCGCACCGAATGTGTCACGCCTCAGGGTCACGCCCGACCCGGGCGTGACAGGGGGGCGTGACCCGACCCGAAAAAATCTATAAATAGAGCCCATCTCCAAGGGTTCAGGGACACCTTTTGGATTGAGAGGGGAGGTTCTGTCCTTTGTATTTTTGAACTTTTTCAAGCATGTCTCTTCATTTTTAGCTCTTCTTATCTCTAGCTTAATGCTTTCCCTGTATTAGCTCCTAGCTTCTTTCTGTAGCATAATGTTAATGATAGTGTAGTTTACTTTCCATGCACTTATAATCTCTGGTTTTCAAGTTGTAAGATCCTTGTTTCCATTAATAAAGAAGTGTTGCTTTCTTTTTCGTTTATACTTTGTTTTCATTATTTTCTTCTACGCATCTTATTTTCTCCATTTCACCATGAGTAACTAATCCTCCTTGTACTCGATCTTGATGATCCGAGGTTCGAGTTGATTAAGTTATGATGCTTTAACTCTACTTTTTCTTTCTAAAGTTATACCTTGAATTACTCTTGATTAAAAACCCTACTTGGAGATATATCATCAATATGTATATTTTCCATCATTAGCTTTCATTCTTAGCTAGCCAAAAGGCTGATAGTTTGAAGTAATCACTCAAGAGTAAAGAGAGTTGCACGCACCCCTCGAGAGAGGTAGATGTTAAATCTCCTGGATTGGAGTGAAATCCAATAGAGGGGTTCACAGCTTAAAGCGAGCTTTAGATCTCTGATTGGACGGGAGTTCGGTTGAGCATTCCTAAACTCAGGTAGGCACGGCTTCGAGAGAAGTGTGTTTACGCTTATGGAACCTCCACGGTCAAGGTTTTAGCTCTATTAAGTAAAAGTTTATTTTCGCATTTCTTAATCAACTTTAGCCGAGGTGATCCTCGATCGAGTGCTCTTCTCTTTGATTGTCTTAATCCCTCGCTGTAATTGTTTTAATAGCTCTCTATTTTTCCGCAAGCTTTTCTTTCTTAGCATAATACTTCTCTCCTCAATCGCATTTTAGTAATCTCTTAAATCCTAAAACACTCTTCGATAAGATAATGGTTTTCGTGTGACTAAGATTAATTAACGGTTCCCGGATTTTATTACGACACTTGTGTCCCGTAGCTGCATTTCGATAGGTATACTTGCCTTGTTGGATTGTTAGTTTGGTTATTTTCTCCTTGCAAAGATTTGTCACACCAATATGTTCATTTGCATACTCTTGCAGATGTTATTGAAGCATGACTTTATACCGTACTTGGTGTACCTTCTCTTACTTAAACCTCTGTAAATTCTTCATTTCCTATTATTTTAAGATTTATGTTGTGGTTTATCAACTATTATGTCTTGGGTTGGTAACACTTGGACTTCTCTTGTTCATTTACTTTTGGTATTTCTTTCCCCTTATTTATTTCTTGCTGAGGCGTTCTTTTTTTCAATGCCTCAGGCTAGGAGCAGTAGCGGTTCGAGCAGATAGAGTTGGTGGTTCTTGACGTGGGCTTAGTAGCTGTGGTTTTCCCTCCCTCATATTTGTGAGGTAGTTTTGTTGTTCTTGTTTCATTCCAGATAAACATTTTGTTTTGTGGGTTCGTGTCCGGTTGTTGACGCACACAGTGTATTGTTGTAGAGGATGGACTATTTGCTAACTGCGATACCATTTTATTGTTGTTTCTCGCACTTACTTGCTCTTTGGGATGGTTTTATGTTAGGTTTGCATGTTAGTTACTTTCAAAGTATGAAAATGATAAATACATTTACCTCATATTCATTGTATCTCTTCAAATCAAATAACCCTGTATTTTAACAAACGTAAAACCTCTTTTCATATTTATACTAAATCTAGAAGTGTGCATATCATAAATAGTCATGTTATATCTTCATACTCATATATGATGGTAAATGCGATAAACCAAGTATTTTCCACTGCGTATATATATATATATATATATATATATATATATATATATATATATATATATATATATATATATATATATATATATATATATATTCACCCGTGGACTAGTTGATCCACTGAGTCGAGGGGCATGAGCATAAAAACATAAACTCAAACTATATCTTCATTATAACAAAATTGAGAAATTTCATGAAAAGTTTTAGGAGTAAGTTCTTTAATGAGCATCTGCAGTTGTCACCTACACGGTGTGACATCACGAGGCGTATTTTCTCTTACTCTAATATATTACAAAAATGCTGAGAAAATGCGTGTTGTGATACCGACGGAGGAGGAGAAGGTTATCCGGGAGGTCCGACGATCTATGGTGGCGATGGAGATGACCGGGTCTTCGATCGGCGTCGGCGGGGTCGCGGCTTGTTGCGGGTTAGGGTTCGGCGGGAGTAAGAACGGGAGAGAGAGAGTTAAAAATATAAAATAAAAATACTTCTTCTTGCTTGTTTAGTATCTTAGTTCCCAATCCGGGTCTTAAGTAGCAACACCAAAACGCCCCCTCCTTGGGCTTAGACATGGAGGATCAAACAAGTGCGTAATAAAAATATAAAATAGAGTATATACGGTCGGCTAACTACGCAACCAAGGCGGGACCATAACATCACCACCCCACCAGACGACAAGCTTGCCCTCAAGCTTGGTCTATAGTAACGGTCGACGTCGGGTCTCCCGTGTTAGTGTCAGCACCCCGTTCGGCTGCTGGGTCATCGACCTCCAACCAAAAGAGGTGTTTGCAGTGATGTCCACAGAAGAATGTCTCGTCGCAGTTGTAATAGAGGATCTTGGCCCGACGGTCCCTCATCTCTTGTGGTGATAGTCAGTGAATGGCAGCAGGGCGGTCGGCGTCGCATTTCGGGCCGAGGAGACTGACGGTGGCAAATGACAGAGGGCGCGAAGTATGACTGGACCCGTCGGTGTCCTGGTGATGTGGGTGAGGGCGATCCAAGAGTAGACGCTTCTCACAGATGCAAGCCAAGCTCATTGTAGTGGTCAGATTTGCGGGTGCTTGAGACTCCACGTCCATGCGGAGGCGCTCATGAAGTCGTGCGGTTAAGGACACCTGCTATGTCGGAAGAACGGAGGTCGTGTGGGCCAGGTGGACTTGAAACTGCTTGAGGTACTCGTCGATCAGACCGGTCTATCAGAGGGAAATGAGATCCACCAAGGGATTGCTATGGAGCGGTGGGACGAAGCAGAGGGTGCAGTGTACCTTGAAATCTTCCCAAGATAGGAGTGGTTTCTCTTGTTGCAGATGGGAAATGCAAAGTTATGCGGGGCCCATCAGGTGGAAGCAGAAACGTGGAGCCACTCTTCCCACGGGGTGCGTTGGTGGGTGAAGAATTGCTCTCAATGAGAGAGCCAGGCTAAGGGTCTTCATGGCCGTCGAATATGGGAAAGTACAGGCACAAGTACCATGACACCCCATCGTTCTCGTGCCGCGGGGGAAAAAATTCCGGCAGGGTTGGCGGAATTGGCGCCTCATTGGAGGAGCCCATTGCCTGTTGGGTCGGTCGTTTATCCGCTAGTTGGGTGGTGACAGCGACTCGAAAATTTGCCAGAGAGAGTGGGCGGTTCGGCCATTTCGAGCGGAGAAATTGATGGGTGGTTGACGCCGAGAGGGCTGGAGAAAGGAAGTACCGGTAGTGGAAGTAGCTCGGTAGAGGACGCAAGACGGTAATGCCCGTCGATGGAGGATCCAAGGAGGATGGCCGCTGGAGAAGAATTTGCGGATAGCGGTCGAGGCGGGGACAGTCATGTGGAACCACTAGAGGGTCGACGAACGTCAGGGATGGCTGGATGTACTGGGACGGCGGTTAGCAGCTGCTGTACGGGGTGGATTGGCCCCCACAGAAGCGAAAACTCGCGGTCGGAGCGGCGGAGATTGCTGCGGCCGACGGGGTTGTCGTGGTCGGCCACAGTATGGGCTGAAATCGCTGGATCTATAATGTCGGCGGCGGGGAGGAAGGTTCCCGCTGATACCAAGTTGTTACGTGCCCGTGATTATGAGCGCGTCCACCGTGGAAGAGGCAGGAAGTCCCCAACGGAGGAGGAGCTTAACCGTGAGGTCCGACGATCTATGATGGCGATGGCGATGAGCGGGTCTTCGATCAGCGTCGGCGGGGTCTCGACTTGCTGCTGGTTAGGGTTTGGTGAGAGTAAGAACGGGATAGAAAGAGAGAGAATTGAGGGAGAGAGAGAGTTAAAAATATAAAATAAAAATACTTCTTGCATGTTAGCATCTTAGTTCCCCATCCCGGTCTTAAGTAGCAACACCAAAATGCCCCCTCCTTAGGCTTAGACATGGAGGATCATACAAGCGCGTAATAAAAATATAAAGTAGAGTAGATACGGTCGGCGAATTACGCGACCAAGGCGGGACCATAACACGGTCCTAGTTGAGGGTCGGTATAGAAACCAATAAAGATTTGTTTGATTCATCGCCTCCGATCTCCGGTGTCATGGAAATCCAGTTGTATTGTTGTACACCCTCGTTTTAGTTTTGAATAAAATTATATTTCTTTTATTTCATCTCATATTCGTGGTTACATGTTGCTAGGGTTTTAAGAGGTGTGTGAAAATTCAGAAAACGAAGTTTTACAGGGAAAAGTGATTTTGTGACCTACCGTCGCGCGATAGTAGTCTACTGCCCCGCGGTAGCTTTCAGTACAGGTTGCCCTTGGTGAAATTTATTTTCAATTATGAATTTTAATTCAAACCTTATTTACCCCCCCCCCCCCACTCTAAGGTTGGCCACCAGATTCAACAAGTGGTATCAGAGGCAAGTTATTTCAAAATGGTTTAACCACCGAGAACAATGAGCATCCCTGTTCTCGAATCGACTAGTGGGAATGGAATTTTATACAATAAAAAATCTTTAGCACCACAGTTATTTACAAGTGAAAATTATGATGCGTGAAAATTATTGATGGAAAAATTTCTTAAATCATTAGACATAGAAATTTGGAATATTACAATTAAATTAAGAAGCATCCAAGCATATTAAATAAAAATGAAATATTTTTAAATGCTAAATAAATGAATAGTTTATTTTGCGCGCTTGATAAAAAAATTTTCAAACTTATTTATACTTTGCATACTACTTATGATATTTGGAAATTTATTGAGACTACTTACAGTCTTCCTTCCACAGATGATAAACATAAGCAGTTTTCTATGGATCTGAGAGAAGAAATCAATGAGAACTTGTACTTGGAGGAAGGTCAATCAAAGAAAGAGGAATGCGAGATTGCATGATTATGCTCGGATGGGGACACAATAAGTACATCATGTGTAGGATAAGATGTCAAAGGAACTTCATGTTCAAATCTTCCCACATCCGAGAACACTGTAAGAAAAAATTCTCTCGTTGTTGCGACTTCAATTTTTATATTATGTATGCTAAATATTGTTAAACGTAAAATCAAGAAATTGAAAAATATTAACTTAAAATCACATTTAGAAAATAACATTTTAAAAGCAAATGTCGATGTAGAATCTACTATTGTTGTGTCTAGTTCTCCCACATGCTCTTTAGATAACATTTCTACATCTTGTATTGATTGCAATAATATAAAAGAAAAATTCAATATTTTTTAAAAAAAGTGTTACATATTTCAAAAGAACGTAGTGAAAAATTGATTAATGAAAAGTGTCTTAACTCATAAACTAGAATCATTGGAAATCGTCACATTCGATCTCCCGCTTCGAGGTCGGCCGCTATCGCACACAGACACTCACGAGAGGTTTCACTTAACCTCACACGAAAGTGGTTCCACGGAATCTCAAACACTCAACAGTGTAAGGAAGACACAAACTAAACAACCTAAAATTCTCTCACTCTCACACAAGTGGATCCACGAGATCTCTAAGCACAAGAGAAATGAATTCCTCACTACTAATCCTAAATCACTTTATTCGCTAGCGCTACACAAAATTGGCTCCGCGTAATCTCAATCACTGTACTGTCTCACGAAAGCAAACAGATAGCAAACATCCAATCAGTTTTCATCGGGTAGAAAGCAGAACTCCATGTTCACTAGCATTTACCTATTACAGTGCCATTAAACTCACTGTTCATTCACCAACAACGAATCCAAGAAATCTCATACGCCGGCAATCAATCTAACTGAACTCACAACAAACTTCACGGGAAGCAATTAAGACTTCCAAAAAAAACTCCAAACTCCTTTAATCAGAAGCAGACAACAAATAATTACATTAAATGTCACTGTTCATCTTCTTAAACGAGAAATGAACACAAGCAACAAACCTTACTATTCTCAACTACTATCCTAATCAAAGCAGGGAACGACATGTAAACCACCGCTTTCACTACTCTACAACTCTCACAGGAGGCACACCACTCCTCAAACAGAACTTCAACAAAACACCAGAAAATCAAACCTTCATCAATCACTAATTCCAACAGGAAATCTCTAACGGGAAGCAGCAATTGAAAGCTCTTCAACTATGGCTATAGGACTCAAGAATTTAACGCAAAATCACAACAATATCAATTGTTCATCATTCACCAACCAAACAAATACATACACATCCCTATTTATATAGTTTCGAAAACAAAATCGGCAACTGGCGGAACTTTGAAGGAGCGGCCATGGCGGATCGGTCGTGGTCGATGTGGAGAGAAGCAGAAACTTGTGTGGAGGAGATCGTGGCAGGCGGTTGGAGCTTCTGAAGATGCGGCGGAGCCTCGTGGGGCTGGATCGTGCTTCGTGGAAGAGGGATATCATGCTCCGGATTGTGGATGGTGCGGCTGGAGCTTAACCATAACCTTGGGGGTGCATGAGTCGGGAAGAAGAAACGGCTACATAATCAGAATTAACCGCTGGCTTCGTTTCCATATATGGATAAACTGCTGGACCACCATCATCTTTCATGGTCCGGCTGATTTCACTTTTCATGGGCCAATATTTGTTTCATCTGGAAATTCTTTAACAAGATATATATTTTTAGATATATATATATATTGGTTATATGTATATATACTTAACGTGTATATAAGAAATACACGTCTTTTTAAACTGCGTGTTATACTGCATTTTTTTGAAAAGTGTTAAAAATCTCATCGAGATTTACAACTTTTATTTTGAACACTTTTTTATTTGAAGTCGTTTAGGCATCTGATCTGACCCCCGAAAAAAATCACGTGAAATACCCACGTATATACATATATATATATATATATATATATATATATATATATATATATATATATATATATATATATATATATATATATATATATATATATCATATGCCATTTGGAGATAATATAAACTCCCAAACACGACTACACTCACAGACGTGTACAAATTTAATTTGAAAAAAAAAATACAAACTAAATAAATTGTGAAATGCGATAACTCAGGGACGGTAGAAGTCCCATCGGGTGCGACGTCAGACATTTTTTCGTCAATCTTGTTGCAGTATGGAGGCCGGTCCGTCTGTTGTTGTTCGGAGGCCGGGCGGTCTGGCGGTTTATCCTAGCCGGCTTGTCTGCATGGCTGTTGCTGTTTGGTATCCCAGCGGTCTGGCGGTTTGTCTCAGGCGACATGGAGACCGGGCGGTCTAGCGGTCTCCTGTGGCAGCTTGTTCTCTGTGGCGCTTATTCTCTCCTACTGGTGGTTGTAGGGCGGTTAGCCAGCTTGTCTAACCGCGCGACTTGTCCAATTTGTCTATTTGTAAAGCCCCATATACTTGTAATTTTTTAGTCTCACATTCCTTATTTGTAATCTCTCTCATCTCCTTCATTCTATAAAATGGAGGCTATACCTTTGTAATAGATATCTTTTTGGATAATAAAGATTTTGTTACTCCAAATTTTTGGTCTACTTTTTTTGTTCGCACATGGTAACAGAGGACTCGATCTTTTCCTGTTGATTCTGTGAGCCCTCTTTGTCCACGCGGCTTGCTTCTTCTTCTCGCGACCTGTCTTCGCAGCTTGTTTCTTCCTCCGGCTTTTGACATGTTCGCGCAGTTTCTTTCTCTACTTGTCACTACCCTTTGTGTGCGCGACCTCTTGATCCCTCTTTCTTCTTGCCGCGCACTTTGCCTAGTCACCGACCTTAATTTTCTAGCCGCTCCTCTTCTTTGTCTCTGCGACTAGTTCTTCAGTCGCCGCGACCTGTGCCTAGTCGTCGCGCCCTCCCTTTCTAGCCGCAACCTGTTCTTTTTCGCCGCGACTTCTCCTTCTAGCCGCGACCTGCTCTTTGTCGCCGTGACTTCTCCTTCTAGCCGCGGCTTGTTCTTCTCGCTGCTCTCCTCTATGGCCAACTCCGATATCTCTACCACCACTACTATCGTTGTCGCTCATCCTCAACACCTCCCACTCATTCTGGTAACCTTGGCACTGCTTTCAAACTCATTAGTCCCAACTACTCGGATTGGATTGTCTCCTTCACCTTCCTTCTCCTCTCTCAACGCAAACATCATCATCTCACAGATGACCCTCCTCAGCATGATTCCCCACTCTTTGACGATTGGGATGTCAGTGATGCTCTTGTCCGTACATGGTTGGTTAACAACCTCTCTGATGAATGCCTCCCTGTCATCTATCATGATGAAACAGGTCAAGGCTTCTTGGCTACATCTTGCCGCTCTCTATTCCAAGGGGGCTCAGACGTCTCGCATCTATACTCTATATGCGGACCTCTTTACCCGTCCCTCCATGTCTCCAGCTGCTGCTTAACAACAAGTTTAGGCTCTCGGAGCCGAAATTCTCCAAAATCGCCTCTTCTCTGCTGATCTCGCTGAACAACACAAACACTTTCAGGAGCTTCTGGTTGTGTGTTATCTTCTACGACTTCCTGAGTCGTATGACATGATACGTCAACAAATCCTTGGTGAGGCGGAGTCTCCCACCCTGGATGCCACTCTGCCCGCATAGCCGCTGTAACATCTCTGCTACAATGTCCGTTGTTATCCTCCCCTCCTCAACTGGACAACTCCGCTCACCATACTCAGCGAAGTGGCTCTAGTGGCCGCCACCTCCGATCCAGCGACTGTGGTGCTTCCTGCTTTCTCTGCTCTCACTGTGGCCGCACCGGTCACATGGTTGATCACTGATAGAAGAAGCATCCTCATCTTCGACCATCTAGGGACGCCTCCACTTCTTCGAAGCTGTCCGTCTCCGTGGTCACGTCTTTAGGTAGTGCCCACATCGCTACTCAAGGTAAATGGCCGATCGACTCTGGTGCTACCAATCATATAACCGACAATCTACAATATTTTTCTCTCCTAGAATAGCATGACCAGTTGCCCCCAGTCGTTGTTGCGGACGACTCTCCCTCACCGGTCAATGGAACGGGTGTGGTTCAAGTCACTCCGTCTCTTCGCCTGGCGGACGCCATCTACATGCCCAAGTTTCCTTGCAACTTGTTATCTGTTGCTTCGCTTTGCAATTAACTACAATGCTCTGTCACATTTACTTCTACTACTTGTTCTTTTCAGGATCCGGGCACCAAGCGGATGATTGCTACTGGGACTGAGAGCGGCGGCCTCTACTTCCTCGACAATGTTTCCGCACTCTCCGCCTTCTCTACATCTTCTACTGATCTTCTCCAGTAGCATCTTCATCTTGGTTATGCTCCTCCACGTCTTCTTCGTCAGCTTCTACCACATCTTCCTCTGTAGAGTCCACCACTCAACTGTGGTGCATGTTAGCTTGGCAAGCATCACCGCTCCTCCTTCCCACCGAAACATGGTCGTGGATCTTCCCGACCGTTTGAACTTGTACACTCCGACATCTGGGGTCCTTCTCCTTACCCTTACCATAGGTCGGGGTAGTTCATATTTTGTAACATTTATTGATGATTTTTCTAGATGTACGTGGGTGTATCTTTTAAAAGATCGCTCCGAACTCTTTTCTGTATGGTCATCATTTTATAATATGATTAAGAATCAGTTTGATATGTCTATTAAAATATTTCGTTCTGACAACGCTAAGAAATATCTTAGCACCGCTTTCTCTTCTTTTTGTATGCAACATGATGTTATTCATCAAACTACCCGTGTCTATACCTCCCAACAAAATAGGGTGGCGGAACGCAAGAACCGTCACCTACTCGATGTCACTCGCACTCTGATGACACAGATGCAAGTTCCTCGCTCCTATTGGGGATATGCTGTCCTCATCTCCTGTTACCTCCTTAATCGCATTCCGTCCACGGTTATCCATGGACAAACTCCATTCTCTATTTTATATACAGGCAAGGATTTATTTCCTCTCCCTCTGCGTATCTTTGGGTGCACGGATTTTGTGTACAATCCTTTCGCCACTCATGATAAACTCAACTCACGTACCACCAAATGTGTCTTTTTGGGTTACTCAACTACTCAAAAAGTCTATTGTTGCTTTGATCCTGTTCTTCATAAACAATACGTATCCGCGGATGTGACCTTCTTCGAGAATGTGTCCTATTTCTCTTCTGACCCCTCCCCCTCTACAGTTCTTTCGCCTTCTCCCACCGTCCCCTCCACCACGTCTACTCCCATCGAGATTTTGCCACCATCGCCTCTACCGTCTCCTCCTTCCCTCTCTTCCTCATCACCACTGCTCTCTCCCTCCTCTCCACGACCGTCTCTCCCCTCTCCTAGGCCAGCTCTCTCCGCTACGGATGCTCCGGTTACTGAGGAACATGTCAACCTGGATCTTCCCATTGCTCTTCGCAAAGGGGTGCAGACGTGTACCCAACACCCGCTGGCTGCTGTTATTTCATATGATCGTCTCGCTCCTTCTCGCAGGGCGTTTGCATTTGCTATCTCTGTGACTGCCACTCCCCTCACTTACCAGGAAGCTCTTGTTATTCCTCATTTGAAGGCCATCATGGATGAGGAAATTGCTACCCTCATTGAACGGGGTACCTGAACCCATGTTCCCTCCCCCCCCCCTTTGGGCACTGATGTGGTTGGCTGTCACTGGGTCTTTTTTATAAAGTTCTGTCAGGATGGCAGCGTGGATCGATATAAGGCCCGCCTGTTGCCAAAGTCTTCACTCAGACCTATGGTGTTGATTACTTTGACATCTTCTCTCCCGTTGCTCGTCTCAGCACCATTCACGTCCTTCTCTCTGTCGCTGTCATCATGGATTGACCTATTTCACAGCTAGATGTTAAAAATGATTTTCTCTACGGTGATCTTCAGGAAGATATTTACATGGAGAAACCTCCTGGGTATGTTGCTCAGGGGGAGACACGAGTATGCCGGCTAAAGAAGGCTATCTATGGCCTAAAGCAAATCCCTCGTGCTTGGTTTGACAAGCTTAGCAGCATTGTTGTGCCATTACTTTTGCAAGAAGTTCAGCTGATCACTCCTTATTCATTGGGAAAACCGCCTCGGGCCTGGTAATTCTTGCGGTATATGTGGATGACATTCTTCTTACTAGTGATGACCAGGATGGGGTAACTTTGATAAAGAAACACCTCCGTCAACACCTGGTCACAAAGGATATGGGCTCCACAAAATACTTTCTGGGTATTAAAATCTCTAGAAAGCCCAACTCCATGGTCCTTTCCCAACGGAAGTATACTCTTGATCTTCTAAAGGAGGCAGGGTTGACTGGTGATAAACCTGCCTGATGTCTCATGGCTGCTGGAGAAGACAAAATTTGGACAGATGACTCACCCCTTCTATCCAATCTTACGAGGTACTGGCGTCGGGTTGGCAAACTCATTTATCTCACGGTAACCAGACCAGACATCCCTTATATTGTGGTCAAGGTGAGCCAGTTCATGCAAGCTCCTAGGGAGTGTCATCTACAATCTGCCTTGAGGATATTGGAGTATGTTAAAGGAACACCAGGAAAAGGACTCATTTTTCAGAAGAATGGTCACTTAAGGGTTGCAGCGTACTCAGATTCGAGCTATGTTGATGACAAAGGGGACCGCAAGTCAACATTAGGTTTCTGCACATTTGTTGGAGGAAATCTTGTGAGCTGAAAAAATAAGAAATAGTCTGTGGTCTCCAGGTCTAGTGTAGAAGCAGAATATCACATTATGACATCGACCACATGTGAGTTGAAATGGTTACGAGCTCTCATGCTTGACTTAGGAGAGGTCTACAACTATCTTCTTCCTATGTTCTGTGATAATAAGGACGCGGTATACATCTCCAAAAATCATGTCTTCCATGAGAGAACAAAACATACAGAAGTCGACTGTCACTTTATTCGGGAAGAGATCTTGAAGAAACAGATTTGTACTCCATTCGTCACTTCCGACAACGAGTTGGCAGATGTTTTCAACAAGCCAGTGTCCGCTTCCTTTTTCCACATTTGCGACAAGCTGGGCATGATTGATATCTATGCTACAGCTTGAGGGGGACTGTTGCAGTATGGAGGTCGGGCGGTCTGTTGCTGTTCAGAGGCTGGGCGGTCTGACGGTTTATCATAGCTGGCTTGGCTGCTGAGCTGTTGTTGTTTGGTATCTCAGCGGTCTGCCGGTTTGTCTCAGGTGACTTGGAGACCGGGCGGTCTAGCGGTCTCCTGTGGCGGCTTGTTCTCTGTGGTGCTTGTTCTCTCCTACTGTTGGTTGTCGGGCGGTTAGCCGACTTGTCTAACCACGTGATTTGTCCGATTTGTCTATTTGTAAAGCAACATATACTTTTAATTTTTAGTCCCACATTGCTTATTTGTAATCTCTCTCATCTCCTTCATTCTATAAACGGGAGGCTATATCTTTGTAATAGATAGCTTTTTGGATAATAAAGATTTTCTTACTCCAAATTTTTGGTCAACTTTTTCTGTTCGCACAGATCTGATCGGGGTTGGTCTCCACCACTTTGTGTATATTCTAATGAGATCATAACTTTGTGCAGTATCCCAAACCAAGTTCTCGAAGATTGTTTTAACCCATATAGAGTTTTCTTCAATTTACGCACTTTCCCTTCAGAATTGATAGGGACAAGCCCCAGAGGCATTTATATATAAACTTGCTCTTCCAAGTCACCATGAAGGAAAGCATTCTTTATATCTAGTTGTTGAAGGTCCCACATTTTACAGGCGGCACAAGATAATAGGACCCGTATTGTATTCATTTTTTCCACGGGAGCAAATGTCTCTTGGTAGCCAATACCATGAGTTTGGGTGTAGTCTCTTGCGACCAGTCATGCTTTGAATCTCTCCACAATACCATCAGAGTTCTGCATTACTATAAAAAGTCATCCATAACCAGCTATCATCTTGCCAGGAGGGAGATCGATCAGGCCCCATGTATGGTCCTTTTCTAGAGCCTGCATTTCCCCCATCATCGCCTTTGTCCATTTTGGGGGAACAAGTGCCTCGTGCCTTATACCGGAAACAATTACAGAGGAAAGAGAAGCAACGAAGGATTTATGGGAAGATATTAAAAAGGCATATGAAATAGTTAGATAACGAATGTTGAGTCGATGATCGTATACCATAGTTGTCAAGGCGCGCGCCCAGGCGCGCTTGAGGCACCGTGCGCATCAGGCACAACCCGCCGGGCCTCAGCACAGCTGAGGATAGCGATGCTCCCAGGCGCACCTCAGGCATGCCCAGGCGCGCCTTGGCGCGCGCCTTACAGGCTCCCAGGCACGCCCGGACCTTTCAAGGTATTTTTTTTAAAAAAATTCGATGTGGACAAAAACATGAGCTTAGACACACGCGAGGCACCCCATAAGCGCACTTGGGCGCCCAATTTGCTGAAATTGAGCGAATTGGGCGCCCAATTCGCTGAAATTGAGCGAATTGGGCGCCCAATTCGCTGAAATTGAGCGAATTGGGCGCCCAATTCGCTGAAATTGAGCGAATTGGGCGCCCAATTCGCTGAAATTGAGCGAATTGGGCCCCCAATTCGCTGAAATTCCCCGAATTCGCGAAGCGCAATATCAGCGAATTGGGCGCCCAATTCGCCCAATTTCAGCGAATTGGGCGCCCAATTCGCCTAATTTCAGCGAATTGGGCGCCCTATTCGCCCAATTTCAGCGAATTGGGCGCCCAATTCGCCCAATATCCTTTTCCCCCCATTTTTGCACCTCACGTGCCTCTAGCGCGCGCATGCACCTTGCGCCTAGGCTCTAGGGGCCCTTTGCGCCTCGGTGTGCCTTGCGCCTTTGATAACATAGGCGTATACCTTTTAGGAGGGCAATAGGTAACTCTATGGGTGTTGTAGATGAATCTGGTGGCGGCTTTAGTATTATGGGATGTGATTCAGTGTTTGATCTATTGCTTCTCCGAGTCTACACTTGCAACTCCTTTTATTTGGGGATATCTTTGGGAATACCCGCACTCTCCCCCAGAGTGGGAATGTATAGAAGAGGAAAGGAAGAGTATGAGTACTCACTTTCAAGTGTGAAGATTTCCCCTGAAGTGAGGGCTCATAATAGGAGGTTCTTTCATGAAAAGTGACATCCATAGAGACAAATATTTTCCTACTAGGAGGATGATAGCATTTGTACCATTTCTTTGTTTGGGGAATAAAAAATGAACACACAACGAAGGGCACAACGATCAAATTTTGTCCGAGTAATGTTATGAATGTGAACAAAACATAAACATCCAAATAAGCGGGGTACAAGAGTGGTAGGAAGGATACCTAGGGTATGAAGAGGAATATGATTGTCCAGATGATGGGACTGAATACGATTGATGAGGTAAGCAGCAGTAAGAAGGACATCTATCCAATACTATTTTGGAAGAGACATTCTAAATAACAAGCATCATGTCACTTAAAGAAGATAATTTATTCATTCAACAACACCATTTTGTGTAGGAGAATGTATACAAGTGGTTTGATGAACGATGATGTCATGATCATTCAAATAATTTTCAATTTTGGTATTCATATATTCACGACTATTATCACTGCGAAGAGTTTTAATGGTTGCACTAAATTGAGTATAAATTATTTTATGAAATTTGTAGAAAAAAATATTTCACTTTTACTATGCATCAAATTAACTCACGTAGTGTGAGAAAAACAATCAGTGAAAGTAACAAACCAATGATAAAAGAGATCAAAGAAACAAGGCAAGGGACTCATACATCACTATGATTAGTATGAAAAGATACAACGGAAGGCTTAGACATGTGATTGAAAGGGACACACTTATGTTTAGCAAGTTCACAAACATCACATATAAAAGTTTTGAACACAGAAGATGAAAATTGGGAAATAATAACAACATAGTAGTAATAGAGGGATGGACCAAGCGATAATGTCAGGTAGCCAACAGAGGAAGTCGGTGAGCATGAAAGGCCTGAGGAACAACATATCAAACAGGTACAATCCATCACGCATCCTACCAAAATCAATGACCTTCTTCGTCTGCAGGTCTTGAAAGACACAGTAAGAAAGAAAGTGACAGAGCAATTCATGGAGTTTATAGTATGACTAATAGATAAGAGGTTGTGAGTAAAATAAGGGACATGAAGGGCAGAAGCAAAAGCAAGAGAAGATCAATTGATAAAGCCACCTTGTCGTTGCCAGATAATGGCAAAGGAAAGGGTTCCATCAGGAATGCTTACCTTGTCATTGCCATATAATGGTAAATATGAAACAAACCTGACGATGACCCAGTCATGATTTGTGGCTCAAGAATCATTGATTCAATGAGTGACAGGCAGTACAACAGCAGAGTGAGCACGAGTATTTGAATGAGCAAAGGATGAGGATGGACCAAAAGTGGGTTTCGATGATAACCCCAGCATCATGCGACGGAAATTCATCAACTCATCAGTAGAAAAGGCCCTAGGTAGAGAGGGAGAGATTTGGGCACTTGAGGTACTATCATCAATGAACTCAATCAGGTGAGCAGAGAGCAGAGAGCTGAAATTGGAGAGTCTGCGACTACGTCCACCACGAACCGCATGAGTGACCATTCCACCTCTCGATGGAGGGAGGCCATGTAATTTGAAGCAAGTGTCGTGAGTATGCCGACTCCAATCACAGTATTCACACATCATGTGGTCTTTGTGAGTGGGCCTGTGATTAAAGTCCCTAGGATTGGTGCCTCCAGAATGAGAAACGGCAAGAGCAGAACCATTAGACAGAACCTCTGTACTCCAAGAATGATGGCGGTCCTACTGGACAATACTATAAGTATCTGACAACAAAGGTACTAGAATGCGGCCAAGGATCAGAACAATCTTACTAAAGTTCTAGTGTAAACCATGTAGAAACTCAAACACTCTGTTCCGATCTTCATGAGCATGAATAAGGATAACATTAGTAGTATAAACAAGGTCAAGGGAGGTAAAATGATCATAATCCCGATATAACTGAGTGAACTCCAAATAATAGGTGAATGGTGGTTGATCATCCTGTTGAAGGAGAAAGATCTTCTTTCATAGCTGAAAGATCTGAGCAGTGTTTCCTTTCTGGGAATATGTAGATTCGGCACGACTCCAAATATCTGTAGTGATATCAAAGAATAGGTAATTTCGTGCAATAACCTCTTGCATGGAATTAATCAACCATGAGATAACCAAAGAGTTCTCGGATTCTCATTGTATTTGCATAGATGCAGTCTTCTTTGGCTCCTTAATAGTCATGTTAACATAGTCAAACAAACATCGACCCTTAAAGGCCAAGGCAATAGATCAAGACCGGGATAAGTAATTTGTTGTATCAAGACGAATCGTGGTAATCTGGGACGTCTTATGATCGTGCCCAACATGGGTAAATCCGGTAAGCAGGTTGTGATACATCAAGAGAATCAACCACGTCAGATATAATGAAATCAGAGAACAAAGAAACGTCAAAATTTTTTGGATTAGGTCAAAACAGCCGCCAGAAGATCGTCGAAAAAGGGTTGTTGCCAGAAATATGTCGGACACCACCAATAGGACCGTCTGGGATCCTAGACCAATAGATCCTTGAGTGTTGAGGTCAAAGAAGACTTGAAAGAGTAGGTAGACCCCTTTTCATGAGAGAAAGGAAATCGAGAGGTAGAACCCTAAATCAACGATATATTGAGATCTAGTAGAGCGATTAATTGATCCCCCTAGTAGGAGGTAGAGGAGGGAAAAGCAAAACTTCCCTAGAAAAAACGGGGCACATCAGACAGTTGTCGAAGGAGCAGCCATCCGAGGCACGCCGATCGGCAGACTAATGTACCGTCAACACCGACAGCGGTGGAGGGACAGAAGATAGGTGGAGGGAGAGAAGAGAGGTGGGAGGCCGACAAGGGGCTGCGAGCTTGCGTGTCCGAGCAAAGGGGAATAAAGACCGACAGGCGAGCTGCTAGGGCATACTACGGAATGGCTATGATACCATGTAAATAATAATATAGCCCTCCATAGATAATAGAGGCTAATACAAGAGGAGAAAAAAACAAATATTCAAATATTTCTAGCACACACACAATATATATATATATATCAAGGTTGATATATAATAGATGTCGGGAACACGTTGGTTTGAGTTTTTCATGTCAGTTTTAATATGTTAGGCGATATATCGTGGATATTTCATATGTCGAATTTCAATATTTAAATATTTGTATATATCATTATATATACATTATACATATAGTTATTTTTTCTAATTTATATATATTGATATATTAACAATTTAATATTTGCTGAAATTATAAATCTACTAAATTAGTATAAGCATTTTATGTTTCACAACTAATAATTGTATAACACATGGAAGAAAGCCCATAATTCGTCGACAACGATCAAAGATAAGGAATCCCCAACCCAAACTCCTACAGATAAGCAGAATTGGCATCGATGATGCACTGACACAAGTAATAAAGTCAAATGAAGCAGGAAGAGAGTAGAGGGCTACACTACAAAATAACAAAGAAAATGAAATAGCTTTGCTTTGTTGTTTATTAAACCACATACAATAAAGAAAATAAATTAAAAGAGTAGACTAATATACCATCGGGATATATAGATTCATATATTGGTTGATGGCTGATATATCTACCGATATATATATATATATACCCTACACTTCAATCTCTAAACTCCAAAGTGATAAAAGCGAAACAGGGATAATAAGCAAAGACAGGTGATCTGCGGTTGGAAATGCGAGACTAATAAACAGACGGACTATTAGGGATAATCCGCACATGGGGCGGTCCTACCTAATGCGGACCCGCTGGAATCAGGTCAACTAATACGCCCCCGCAGCATGTCAAACTAGCACTTTGAAACCATCTAAGAAAACTGCACTCCCATCCCAAAATTCTAAAGTGATAGGAGTGTGGATGGGCTCATAAGCACGGTAGGGTGATGTGACGTAGGCAATGTGGGACTAATCAAAAAATAGACCACCAGGTATAATCCGCACATGGGGCAGTCTCACGAGATGCAAACCCGCTGGAATCATGTCAATATTTTAGAAGAATTGAAGTGTCACATGTCTATGTCCTATTCATGCACATAGGTCGGTTGCACACCGCTTGAGATGGTATCTGTCACGACCCGTCTCGACATAATTTAGAGTGCGCTTCAGGCTGGCTGTGATGTCACAGGCATGGGCGGAAAGAAAACATTGCATGTTAAGGCGGATGCAGAGAATGCTGAAAATAGTTTTAAAGATAATTAGTTTTAAGTAAAAAATAGTTTGATTTTTATGCGGAAGTTTTTAAAGTTTAAAACAATAAAAATTTTAAATGCACATGTATTTTGAAAAAAAAATCATATTTTATAGGGCACTGCTATAGATTTCATGCAATTATGATTCAAAAGATGATTCACATGCATTAGTATCAAATTCTAGTACATAAAGTATTTAAATAGCCTAGCAGTTGTCCATGATACCCAAGAAAATGTCTGATTGCAATTATTACATAAAATAAATATTTGACAGTAAATGAAATGTAAACATAGAACCTGAAACTTTAAGCAGATCAGACTCGATGACCTGGAGGCGCTGCACGAACTCTAAATCAATTCCAAAACAAAAAGGAAAAAACTCAGAACATTGAAATAATCAGGTGAGCAGAGTAAAAGTACAAAACAGTAATAGAAACAAAAATGAATGAGCGTGCCAGTTTCCCTTGAAGTAAAACTTTTCAGGACAAGCAAATAAAAGAGTTAAACAGAACACGTTAGTTTATTAGACTACTCTGCAGTATAACATATAGACAGATCAAGAAATGTCACCAGCTGTAGTCAGTGAAAAGTGGAAGTGTTGTATTTGATGATTGTGATTCTAATGTAAGTCTAAATGCAAGTCTTGTCAAAATAGTTATGCTTGTTATGGCAATTTGTTGGTTTTCGTTGTCAGTCAAGCGGAAACTCGAGTCAAATCGTCATATCAATTTAACTTTACCTTTCACTGATTGCTTATGACATTAATGACTTTAATGATTCATAATTTAGGAGATTCCTACCATATTAAGACCTGATACAAATTTAGTGATTCAGTTGTATAAGATTAGAGTTCATAAGTGCGTTAAGAGAGGAATTAATTGATGGAGCAACATTCGCTCAAGTTTTAGAACCAGACAGACCTAAGGAACAGAAATGGGTGACACAAGGAAACTAGATAGTGAACATATGGTTTGCCTTAACGAAGCTGAAACTCGCGGCGATGGCTAAGCGGCGCTAGCAAAAACAAGAACTCTACTGAACCTGTTCAAGAACAATCACAAACAATATTTGATAAATAGACATGACAGAAATCCAAAATGCTAGCACAAGCAATTATACGATACATAACTAAATCAAAAGCGGCTAAGAGATTACCACCCTCAAGAATGAGGGGAGAAGAGACATCACGCGAAGACGAATACTTGGCGGTGCTTGGATAGGAGAAACCCTAAATCAGAGAGGGCCTTCACATGATTCCCTCCAATTGAATTGAGGAGCGGCGCCGGAAAACACGAACATATCACAGTTAGACAATTACGATAGGGGTAAAAATATGAAACACAACAAACAAGCAATTAGGGGCGTAGAAACCACCAAATAAAATAAATAAATCCAAATAGAGGGTAAAAGAGGAGTTCTTACCCAAAGAGACCGAGATCGGACTCAAAAATCCAAGGAGAGGCTGATCCAAGCAAACCCTAGACGATACTCTTGAAATCCACCGCCAAAAGAAGCGGAAGAGGAGGGTGCAAAAGGGCTGCCGACCCTAAGAGAGGAGGAAAAACTCCTAGCTGGACTCTGGAGGAAAGAGAGGCGGAGGAGTTGACGGCTTCCTGGAAGGAGGGGGAAGCCACCGACATAAGGGAGAGCAGGAAATGGCAGGGAAGCAAGAGGAAGAGACGCCGAGGGCTACGAGAGCGGTGGAGGAGACGGGAGCCAGAATCGAGCACGGGATCAGCGACGGAAACGAGAGTCGGCATCGAGCGGGACCGTGAGAAAAACCCTAGGCCGACAGATCTTGCGGGTTGCGGCAGGGAGAAGAACAGAGACAGGATTTGTTTTTTTTTATTGGGGAAGGCTGGTTCTCGGGTTTTATTGGGGGGGGGGGGGGTAGATTAGGTTATTGTTATTATAATAATAATAATAATTATTATTATTATTATTATTATGATAACTATATGAGAACCGGGTTGTTACAGTGTCTTATAAAGCAGCAGTGGACAACTAATTTTAAATTATAGCAGGAAAGATATAAATGAAATAGAGGTAGTAAGCATACTGATGTGGTGGACTGCAAGCTTGCAGGAAAGATTTGGTGTTTTGAGCTATCTCTGGTCAGAGGCGGGGATGCAGTGGCTGCGCTAAGGGCTTGTTTCAGCTCATGAATTTCCCGTCTTTGAGTTTGACAAATAATTGCCCACTTCTCATATTCAGAAGCAATTTCAGCTTTCTCCAAGTTTGTCGCATTAAGCAGGTCCTTTAAATTATTCAATACAGAAATTTTGTCTTCCCTTACTAAATTGTTTTCAGTATGGATCATGCTACTATTCCCGGTACTCTGATGACTGGTATCATGAGTAGCCAGAGACTTGTTGTGTGAAGCTGATTTGCTCTCGGTGTTCAGTCGGGTGATCTTTTGAGAAGTATGCTTCATCTCCGCTTTGGTAAATATGATCTCATGATGTCGTTCATTTAGAAGGCATTTATCCTTTGTGACCAGAGAGCCCTGAAAACCTTGAGAGCGCTGTGCATGCTGAGTGGAGCAAAATGTAGCAATCTGAGCATTACCAACACTTGATTTTTCAGTTGACACGGAAGACTTGATCTGCTGTGTTTCCTTATTGATTTGAGTGGTTTTTTGACCGTTGGCTGCAGGTGGAAGGTTTCTTCGAGGCGTAGAATTAACCCCTTTATGAATTACAAAAATCAAGTTAATAGATCAGCATAAGAAGTACAAGTTTAGTTTGCACACAAAAAAAGCCAATAACTTCAAAACAAACAACCATTTCAATTGTACAGTTTACTAGAAAGTGCCCATCAGTCCTCACAATTAAAATAAATAGAAGTGTTGTGGGTCGCATAGCGCTCCCACAGATCGGAGGAATCAGACCATCTTAGCTCGAGAGTGGGCCAAGCATGCAAACAGTCAAAAATATAGAATCAACAGAAGACAACAAGATTTTACATGCAAAACCCGGAAAGGGAAAAAATCACGGGCCAGACACAGTTGCAACGAAATCCACTAGTTGTAGTTGAGCACAGGAGTTGGAGTTTAAGGAGGGTGACAAACCATTGGTCCTTTTACAAGTCTTTTAAGGAACACTAAGTCTTGAGCTGCGCACGGGGGAACAGTCGCCAGAGCTGAAAAGTCACAAGTGCAGCCAGTAGCGGATCCAGCAATTTGGAAATGGGGGGGGGGCACAAAATTTTTTGAAAAATAAAATAACAAGTCAATATTAAATCCATGATAATAGAAAGTCATAAAAAATTACATAGCACTGCAAAATACAAAATACATGAGTAAAATTTTATATTTGTCCACGACAAGCCCTCATTTTTTGAAAACGGTAGATAACATCATCATCAATGACTTTCAAAAATGCTTATCGCTGAATAAAAGTAACCAGACAATCATACAACATTTGATCGCCCAGACTATTGTGCAACTTGTTCTTCACATAATTCATGTCTGAGAATACTTTTTCCACACTTGCAGTAACCACAGGAAGAATCAATACAAACTTCAAAAACTTGTAAATTTGTTGATAAACAGCATGTTTACCGTTTTCAACAAGCTTCAAGGATAAATGGCTAAGGTCCTTCAAATTAGCAAATCTCTCATCATTTCTCATATCAACAATGTAATTCTCGAGTTGAAATTCCAAATTAAATAATTCTAAACTTGAAAAATTATTAGGAAAAAACTCTGCAAGGCGCATCACTTTTTCTTTTTCAAAACAACCAAATGAGTTAGCGGGATTCAAACAAGACATGCATTGAAGCAACTCCATACTCACTTCATCAAACCGATTGTTTAACTCTTGTAGTTGTTGATCGACAACCTTTAAGAAAACTTCAACCCAATAAAGATGCAAATTTGTGTAGTCTTCAACAAATCTTCTTGATCTTCCACGGGGAATATAACGATCATCCATATTGGGAATATGAATACCATGTTTGTCGTAGAAAAGTAATTTTTTTTTAAACAGAGTGTCTCATCCATCATCCCTCAAAGTTTGAAGCTGTGTTTTTGTCAAACTAATAAAAGACATTGCATTTACAATATCTTGATACTTTCTTTGCAAAGCGAGATTTAATTCGTGTGTATACCCAAATATAGTGGTCATCACATGAATCATTAAAATAAAATCAAATGATTCTAATGCGAAAAAAACACCTTGAGCCTTTACCCGATCATTTGCTTTACTCTTTCCAATCTTCATAAGTGTAGAAACCATATAAGGATATAATGAAAGGATATGCACTAGGGTTTTGTGATGTGATCCCCAACAAGTATCTCCAGGTCGACTCAAATGAAGCTCCTGATTTAAACCTGATCCAGTTTTGAGTTCACCATCTTTTAGTGTCATAGCCACCTTTTGATGTTGTCTTTCTCTAAGCATTTCATTTCGTTTGCAGGAAACACCAATCACATTTAATAAAGTTACAATTGCTTCAGAAAACCACTGATAATCATCATTTAACTTAGTGACTGCAATTTGTGTTAACTGAAGTTGATGCGCAAAATAATGAATGTAATATGCACTCGAATTTTCCCTCAAAATTAAACTTTTAAGTCCATTTATCTCACCACTCATGTTACTGGCACCATCATATCCTTGTCCATGAATTTTAGATAAATTCATTGAATGAGCCATTAGTAAATATTCAATTTCAACTTTGATTGATATTACAATAGTCTCAGAAACATGAACAATACCAATAAATCGCTCTATTATTGCTCCATTTCTATCAATGTAACGCAAAGAAAGAGCAAGTTGTTCTTTATGTGACACGTCACTGGATTCATCGGCTAGAACTGAAAAGTAATCATCACCAACCTCTTGAATTACAATTTTGGTGGTTTCTTTAGCACATGCATTGATTAAATCTTTTTGAATTGAAGGTGCGTTCAACTGATTGTTTCCCGATGCGTTTTTCAAAACATTCCTACCAACCTCTTCATCTATATCTGTGATCCACTGTAGAAGTTCAAGAAAATTTCCCTTATTAAGTGAGTCTTGACTCTCATCATGACCACGTAAGGCCAATCCTTGACGCAAGAGATATCTCAAACATTTCAGAGATGCTTGTAGGCGTTCTTTATTTTCAAATTTAGTCTTATCTGACTGTTTCTCAAGTGCAACTTGTATAGATTTTTTTGGCTGCTTTAGGGCTTCAAATTTTTTCAGCGCTAGTTGATTAGACTATTACATTTGCCGACATGTTTTGTGATCCCTTCAGGTTTATTCCAAGACCTATATCCTCCGCCCGTAACAAAAGCATCTCCCCGAGCAGCAGTAGTCGCAGCATCATTCTTAAATAAGTAACACACGAAATAAATTGCGGCATCTTTTTCTACACTGTATTCAAGCCATTCAAACATATCAGACCATGTGACTACAAATCGACGATATTGTTCTCCAATTTTTCTTGGCGGAAATGAATGATATTTTGGCTGACATGGACCTCTTAGAATATATTCCTTCCTCACTTCCTCTTGTTCATTTACGGGATATGTGGAAATACTTCTTCTCTTTCCCGGATTATGTGAAGCAACTCCACATCAAATGCAGACCCTATTACAATATCTTGAATTTGTGGTGATATTGAAGGAAATACATTCTCAGTCTCAGTGGAAGGGAACGAGGAAAACTCCTCATTTTGCTCATTCTCATGTTCTTGAAATGAAGTTGTACAAGTTGAAGAAGACTCTTGAGATTTTAACTTTTTCTGAAACATGGATGCGATAAGACTAGAATTTTTCTTCTGGTCGACCATATTTAAGTTTATGCTACATCAATTGAAAAACAACAATTGAAAAAAAATTCATAGCAGAGTACTATTTGCTCCGCTTGATCCTCTACCGATCAATACTACGGAGCACCCCTACAAACATTCATCATAGATTCTATTATGCTTTGCTTAGTCACTATTTGACTAATACCTCAAAGCATCCCCTACAAACATTCATATAAACAGATATAAAATGAATACGGAGAAACAAAAAGTATACCTCTGCTCTTATGGATCTTAGCTCAAATAAGCACCGCCACTAGGCACTAGCAAAGCATGAAAGGTCAAGAATTGAGATACTCTGAGTCCTGAATTGAGAAATTCCTCAATCTCCTCCTTTGTGCTCCCTGACACAAAATTCATGAAAGGTCAGGAAGAAGCAGATCATTCATAATTCTCGGCAGTCGGCACATAAAAAAAAGTGAAAAACATGAAATTATCAGTTATTAGAAAGTTGTCACTGTTAGCTGAAATTGCAAATGAAATTGTGAAAATATAAGAAACTGTTAAATTAAATTTCAGTGCTCATTTTGCTGCATCAAATTTGGCAAATGATAATCTTTTAAGAATCACTAGTTTTGTTGAATGAGTTAAAATTTGTTTTTTTTATTCTACAGATAGTTTGAAACTTTCTAAAACTGATAGTTTCATGTTTACACAAGAAAAAGGTAAAAAACAACATCATTTTAAAGCAAACAATTGAGCTCTTAAGAAAAAAGATGTATATTTTGTTTATTTCTCCTTATGTTGTTCAATAAGTTTGACAATTTCAGCAATCAGATTAATTTCCTTTATATAAATAAAAAGATGATTACAATTTCTATTACAGAACAATGCTTATGCATTAAAAGAATGTGGTAATGAGATAGGTCAATGTGCTTGCATTCAAATTAGTACTTCATAACTATCTCTTAGATTCATTTTTATTATCAAAGTAGCAGACAAGAAAAAAAGGAATGAGATGATGTACAAGTAGAAATAGTCATAACGGTGTCCATTTCAAAGAATTACATATAAGCAAAAGAATGTGCAAGAAGAAGAAGAAGAATAATACGTGAGGAGGGCCAGGAGGCGGACTCGCGGACGGGAAGAATGAGGCGGACTCGCTGACGGGAAGAATGAGGCGGACTCGGGCGAACAGGAAGAATGAGGCGGACTCGGGCGAACAGGAAGAATGAGGCGGCTAGGGTATTTGAAGAATCGGGGCGACGTTCGTCGATCGGGAGAATGAGGCAGATCGGGATGATTGACGTTCGTCGATCGGGGCGAGTGAGCAAATCGTTGATGAGGAGGATTGGAGAAAATCGTGAGCAAATCGTCGATCAGGAGGAATGGGTGAGTGATCAACGATCGTCTGGAGGAAATCGTCGATCGAAAGAAATCTTCGATCGGAACTCGGGAGGAAATCGTCGATCGGAGGAAATTGGCGGAAATAGTGGTTGAAAGAAATTGTACCTAATCACCTAGAGGGGGGGGGGGTGAATAGGTGACCTTAATCTTTTAAACTTTTAGGCAGAATTAATCACAAAATTCACAGAACTTTAAACAGCAAACACAGAATCAGTCACACACAGAGTACACACAGTTTTATAGTGGTTCCCCCAGGTCTGGGTACATCCACTTTCCCCCTTCGCCTATCTAGTAGTGTACTAGATTCGGCCAAACTTCTCCACTATTCCTCAGATCCTCAGATCTTACACTCAGAACCCCAAATAGGTTCCTACAGCTCAGAGTGATCCCACTCCTACAACTCAGGCACAAAAGCCCTACCACTCAGTCTTCACCAAGACCTACACTCAGCCTTCAACAAGGCCTACACTCAGCCTACAACAGGCCTACACTCAGAGAAATGTCTCTCCTACACTCAGGCATACAGGCCCTACCACTCAGCCTTTATAATTTCAGGCTTACAACTCAGATCTCTTAGGATCCTACAAGAAATTAAAATTACAAAGTATATACCCACAACTCAGAATGAGAGAGAACAGTTGACAGGTTTCTTGATGAGTTCTTGGAAGAACTTTGCTGAGATCAACCTCCCTTGGCTTTCTTCAAAGCTTCTTGAATTAGAACACAGTAGGGTTGATTCTCTATGCAGATGATATTCAATCACTGCTGACTTAAGAATCAGATCTCAATCTGAAACTTTCTTCACATCCTGGTTCAATAGGTGTCTTCTTAGAAGGAGCTCTCTCTCTCCAACTTCTTAGATCTTCTGATCACTTCAACTGATTGATGCAAAATCGTCTCCTTCTGTTGAAAGAATAAGCCTTTATATAAGCCTTCTTCATGTTGACCGGCTGATCCGATTTCTAATGATCTTCTGACAGCTCTGACAGTTGCAGTAGACCGGCTGGAATGGCTGCTGTCAAGTCATCCAGTCACTTCTTGAATTTTCTGTAACTGTCTGAAAGTGTCGAGACAGTCAGTCTTTAAGTGTCGACACAGATAGACTAAGTGTCGACATAAGTAGTGTTGGGTACATTGGTTAAATGTACCTGATTTGAAGAAGCCTCACCCAACTCAATGATATACATCATAATGTATTTGATGTATGTTGAGTTTACTTGTGCAGGTTAAGTAATTACTGGACTGAAGCAAAAAGTTTCTAAGTCCATGTGTCGACACCCAGAGGGAAAGTGTCGACACTTAAGAAGACTTGTGTCGACACCCAGACAAGCAGTGTCGACACTTGGAGTCATTGTGTCGACACCTGGGATGCAGAGTCGACACCAGACAGAAAGTGTCGACACAAGGAGCTGTGTCGACACTCAGTGAAGAAAAGTGCAGACAGAAAGTGTCGACACAAGGAGCTGTGTCGACACCCAGTGAAGCTGTGTCTACACCAGAAAGTGTCGACACTTGGAGCTGTGTCGACACTCAGCAAAAGTCAGCAGAAACTAAGTTAAAGTGTCGACACCAAGAACATTGTGTCGACACTCAACAGAAGAGTCCGCACATGAAGTAAGTGTCGACACCTAGAACAATGTGTCGACACTCAGCTGAAGACTCTACACTTGAAGAAAGTGTCGACACATGGAGCAGTGTCGACACTTAGCAAAGAACAGCAAGATCGTCAAATTATTCTAAGTATAAGTGTCGACACTAAGGGAATGTGTCGACACTCAGCTGAAGTCTTAACAGAAGAATCAAGTGTCGACACAAGGAGCTGTGTCGACACTCAGCAAGTATCAACATAGAAGACTATGTGTCGACACCAAGAAGCAGTGTCGACACTTAACAGATTCAACACAAGAAGTTGTGTCGACACAAAGGAGATATGTCGACACTTAGAAGAATTCAGCAAGTTACAGAAGATGAAGTACTTGTGTCGCCACTCAATTTCAGTGTCGACACATGAAGAAGAATCTGTGTCGAGACATACAAGAAGTTGTGTCGACACCTTGTAGACTTGTGTCGACACTTACACAACTTGTGTCGACACTTGACCTATAAGTGTCAACACTTAAAGACAGAAAGTCTCGACACTTTCAGACAGTTAGAAAACTTTCAAGAATTGACTGGATGACTTGGCAACTGCCGTTCCAGCCGGTCTACAGCACCTGTCAGAGATGTCAGAATTCAGTTATGGACCAGAACAGCCGGTTACCATGGAGAAGGCCTATAAATAGGCTCATAAATTTTACAGAAACTGTTGTTCAGATTATTGTTCAAGTAGTTATTGAAGTGGTACACAGAGTATCAACACAAGAAGATCTAGCCATCCAAGTGCAGATCTACGAAGTTGGAGAGAGAGGGCTCCATCCAAGAAATCAGCCTTTGGAACTAGGCTGAGAAGAAGGGTTCAGATATATTCTGGAACTTAAGAAGCAGAGATCAAGGATCAACTGCAGGAGGATTCATTCTTATTCAGTTCTACTCAAGAAGCTTTGAAGAAAGCTAAGTCAGATTGAATCCAGCTGAGTTCTTCCAAGAACTCATCAAGAAACTCTCAACTCCCCTCTCTTGTTTCTGAGTTGTTGAGTTAATATTTGTAAAATCATTTTTAACTTGTAGGATCCTTTGGATCTGAGTGAATTGTAAGCCTGTAATTATAAAGGCTGAGGGTAGGGCTTGAGAGCCTGAGTGTAGGAGATTGAAATCTCTGAGTGTAGGCCTGGTTGGCTGAGTGTAGGCCTTGATTGGCTGAGTGTAGGCCTTGATTGGCTGAGTGTAGGCCTTTGTGGCTGAGTGTAGGCTTTGGGATAAAGCTGAGTTGTAGGGCCTTGGGCCTGAGGTGTAGGAACCAATTTGGGTTCTGAGCTAGTGGAGAAGTTTGGCCGAATCTAGTACACTGCTAGATAGGCGAAGGGGGAAAGTGGATGTACCCAAAGATTGGGGAACCACTATAAAACCTTGTGTCTGCTGTGATTGTGCTGTGATTGTGAATGCTTGTGTGATTGCTGTGCAAAAGTAGTATAGATTCTGTGATATAACTGATTGCTACCATTAAAGTCTCAAAAAGAATTAGGTCACCTATTCACCCCCCCCCTCTAGGTGGTTAGGTACTATATCTTTCAAGTGGTATCAGAGGGAGGTTCCTCAAAAAGGACTAACAGTTTGGGGAGATCCTGATTGGCAGATTCAGTCTAAGTCAAAATACAGATTCAAGAAAATCAAGAACCATGGGTTCCTCTGAAAATCACAAGGAATTGGGTTCCATGAAATTGCCCATATGCAGGAAAGAGATATTTGGGATCTGGAAGGAAAGGGTAAGGCTGTTTATGGAAGCCTCTGACCCTAGGATATACATCACAGTCAAGGAGGGGCCTTATGTGCCCATGAAGATATCAGTTCTAGATGCAAATCAGAGAACCCCAAAGGATTTCTCTGAGATGACTAAGGATGAGATTGTCCTAGCCACCATGGAAAAAAGGGCACAAAACATTATAGTGAGTGCCATAGATGATGCAACATTTCAGAATCTTATACACTGTAAGACAGCCAAAGAGATGTGGGACACTCTTATAGTGTATATGGAGGGATCTGAAGAAGTTATACAAGATAGAAAATCCTTGCTAAATCAGGAGTATGAAAGTTTTAGACAAGGAAAGGGTGATAGCATAACTGAGTGCTATAAGAAGTTCTACAGAATAGTGAATGAACTCATGTCTTATGGAAGAGAGTTCAGTAACTATGAACTAAATGACAAGTTCCTAAGATCCCTAACCAAAGATTGGGACACAAAGATTTGTGCCATTAGAGAAATGGCTAAGTTGGGAGAAATTCCTCCACCTACACTGTTTGGCAAGTTATTGTCTTATGAAATGCAATTGACAGTGAGGAAAGAGGAGGAGAAATCAACAAGAACTGAACACAAGGAAAGATCAGTAGCCTTCAAGACAGAAGCCTCCAGAAAGTGCAGGAATAAGTCACCAACTCCACCTCCAAAGGTAGTTGAATCAGAGACAGATGAGTCAGTCAGCACAAAGTCTGAAAGCAGTGAAAGTGATGAAGACTTTGCTGCCTTCACTAGACACTTTCAGAAATTCTTGAAGAAGAAATAGTGGAGGACAAGGCCCTCTACTTCAAAAGGAAAAGAAGATTTTTATCAGGATAAAAAGGCTTCAAAGAAGGACAGGAAGAGGACAAAATCTAGCAAGGCAACTGGTTCTAAGATAGTGTGTTATTGCTGCAATAGACAGGGCCATGTTATTGCAGATTGTCCTGAAAAGAGAAAAGAGTCTAGTGACAGGAAAAAGACTTATTTCAAAGGCAAGAAAGAGAAGTCTTTTGTAGCCAAGAAAGAGAAGACTCTATCAGATATCTCTTCTTCAGAAACTGAGTCTGAGGCTGAAGCTTACATAGGGCTGTTTGCTGAAGAAGAAGAAGAAGAATTCATGCAGATAATGGAGTCTATTTATGAACAAGAAGACTGTCAGTGCCAAGGACTGATGACATTGACTGAGAGTGACAAAATCCTGGAGCAGCCAGGACCCAGTAAGGTACAAAGTTCAACTCTAAGTTCAGTTTCTTATTCCAGTTCAGAATCAGATTCATCATCATCAAGTGATGAGAATGTATCTGAGTCTGAGGATGATATTCATCAGCTTATAGATGAATATAAAGTGATGTTGCAAGCTTACAAGAAAAGTAAGACCCTAGCCAAAAGTCAGGCAATGAAAATTGCTGATCTAAAAGCTGCTGTAACAGATTTTGAGAAGCAATTTGATCAAAAGCTTAATGAGATAGCCAGGCTGAAACACATAACAGTGATTCAGATGGGGACTATCACCTTTAAGAATGATCAAATCAAGAGTCTGGAGATCAATCTTCAGAAAGAGAGAGATCTTGTTGCTAGGTTTTTTAAACCTAAGTCAGTGTTACCTTTAATTGATGAATTTGTTCATCATAAAGGCAAGGCGGGACTGGGTTTTATTAGACCTGCAAGGACTGAGCCGTCCAAGTCTAAGTCCAAGGGCAAAGCCCCAACATTCAACAAGTCTGTTGTAGATAAGACAGCAAAGACTGTACCTAAGCAAAGGTACAATAAGTTTGAATGCTGGTGCTGTGTCAAAGTTGGCCATTTTATAGTGGAATGTTGGCACAATGCTAGTGCCAAAGTGAGTACCAAACTACCTGTTGGAAAGCCAGTAGGTAGCTTTGTCAGATTGCAAACTAACAAGTACCAAGGACCCAAGAATTCTTTGGGTTCTAAGGTTCATTAATCTGTTTTGCAGGTGAGTCCAAGTGGCCATACCCCAACATGGTACTTGGACAGTGGATGTTCCAGACATATGACTGGAACTAGAGGATTACTGAAGGACTACATACCAATAAAAGATGGTCCAAAAGTCACCTTTGGTGGTTCTGAAAAAGGAATCATCAAAGGATTTGGTAACATTTCTAGCAACTTGGTTACCATTACTCAAGTGGCTTATGTTAAAGGGTTGAAACACAACCTAATAAGTATAAGTCAGTTAAGTGATGTAGGGTATGACATCTCATTTGTTAAAAATGGTTGTCATATCAAGAGGTCAAGTGATCAAGAGATCATTTTGACAGGTTATAGGAAGAGGAATGTCTACAGCCTAGACATTATGGTTGAGAACAATGGTTCTCCAGTTTGTCTTGTAGCTGATGAGACAGTCACTCATTGTGTCAAATGGCACAAGAGGCTAGCCCATCTTAACTACAAGACAATTAGCAAACTCTTTTGCAAAGAGTTAGTGAGGAATGGTCCTCAAGTTAAGTTTGTCAAAGATGGTATTTGCTCAGCTTGTCAAAAGGGCAAGCAGACTAAATCCACCTTTAAAAATATAGAAAACAAAGATGTTGTGAGGTGTTTATACCTTTTGCATATGGATCTCTTTGGTCCAATGCCAGTTCACAGCTTAGGTAGGAAGGTCTATACCCTTGTAGTTGTAGATGACTACTCAAGGTTTTCCTGGGTGTTCTTCTTAAGACAGAAATCTGAAACACCTAGTGTCTTTCATAGCTTTGTCAAGCAAATTCAGAATGAACTAGACAGTACAGTGGTCAAGATTAGAAGTGACCATGGTACTGAGTTTCAGTCTGATAGCATGACAAAACTTTGTGAAGACTTTGGGATATTTCAAGAATTCTCTTCACCTAGAACACCTCAGCAAAATGACATTGCTGAGAGGAAGAATAGGACCTTGATAGAGGCTGGTAGGACCCTACTAAGTGATACATCACTGCCAGAGTATTTCTGCGCTGAGGCAGTTAACACTGCATGTCATGTTATAAATAGGGCTACCATCACTAAAAGGCTTAACAAGACCCCCTATGAAGTTGTGAAAGGCAGGAAACCAAACTTATCCTACTTCAGGATCTTTGGTTGCAAATGCTTCATACTTAACAATGGGAAGTCTTACTTAACTAAGTTTGCTGCCAAGTCCCAAGAGGGAATTTTTGTTGGGTACAACAATAATAGTAAGGCTTATAGAGTCTACAACTTGTCTACACAAGTTGTAGAAGAATCTGTGCATGTAGTTTTTGATGAGACTAAACTTATTCACAATGAGTTGTCTAGTAGTGTATTCAGCCCCACAGGTTTAACAAAGAAGATGGACAAGCTAACTATAGAAGAAGTACCTGCTGCAAGACAGCAAGTAGAAGACAGTGGCTGTTGTCCAGGGGGAGAACTACATGTACCAATTGCTGATGAAGTTCAAGGAATACAGCATGATGAAGATACTGAAGAGGTTCAACCAGAAGTAAGGATGCCTCCAGCCAACAGGCATCTAAGAGATCATCCAATAGAGCAGATTATTGGAGATCCAAGACAAGGAGTACAAACCAGGAGCAGGAACCTAAATGCAGCAATCTACTCCAGCTTTCTGTCTCAAGTTGAACCTAAGAAGTTTGAAGAAGCAATATTAGATCCACAATGGACTGAAGCAATGCAAGAAGAGCTTAATCAGTTCAAAAGGTGCAAGGTCTGGGAACTTATTCCTACACCTAGAGACCACAATATAATAGGAACCAAGTGGATCTACAGGAATAAGTTGGATGAACAAGGGGTCATCATTAAGAATAAAGCAAGACTGGTTGTTAAAGGATATAGGCAAGAAGAAGGTATTGATTTTGATCAAACCTTTGCTCCAGTAGCCAGAATGGAAGCTATAAGGATGTTCTTGGCCTATGCAACCTATCAAGGATTCAAGGTTTACCAAATGGATGTCAAGTCAGCATTCCTGAATGGTAATCTTAAGGAAGAAGTCTATGTGGAACAACCTTCAGGTTTTGTTGATTCAACTCTACCTCATCATGTCTATAGACTTAGGAAAGCTTTATATGGGTTAAAGCAAGCCCCTAGGGCTTGGTATGAAACCCTATCTAGTTTCCTCATTGAGAACAAGTTCTCAAGGGGGAAAATAGATAAGACTCTATTCCTTAGGGAATCTAGAGGCAAAGTTATACTAGTCCAAATATATGTAGATGACATTATATTTGGGTCTACTGAAAGCAGCCTTTGCAAAAAGTTTGCAAAACTTATGCAAGGTCAGTTTGAGATGAGTAGCATGGGATAGCTAAAGGTTTTCTTGGGTCTCCAAGTTAAACAGACTGAGAGTGGTTTATCCATTTGTCAGTCCAAGTTCACCCTAGAACTCATAAGGAAGTATGGTATGGATTCATCCAGCACCATGAAGACTCCTATGGGGTCAAGTATGTCTCTTAGCAAGGATGATGCAGGGAAACCTGTAGATGAAACCTTATATAGAGGGATAGTTGGCTCCCTATTATACTTGACTGCTAGTAGACCTGACATCATGTATGCTACATGTGTTTGTGCAAGGTATCAAGCCTGCCCTAAAGAGTCTCATTTGACAGCAGTCAAAAGAATATTGAGATATCGAAAGGGCACTCCCTATCTAGGCCTCTGGTACCCTAGGAATGTGGATTTTGAACTAACAGGTTATTCAGATACAGACTTTGCAGGATGCAAAGAAGATAGAAAAAGCACTACTGGAACGTGTCAATTCCTAGGTGGGAGACTAATTTCATGGAGTAGCAAGAAGCAAACCAGTGTGGCTATCTACACAGCAGAGTCAGAGTATGTGGCTGCAGGAAGTTGATGTGCTCAACTTCTGTGGATACAACATCAACTAGAGGACTATGGATTTCAGGTAAGTAGAACTCCACTTTTCTGTGATTCTACTAGTGCTATTTCAATAGCTAATAACCCTGTATCTCATAGTAGAACAAAACATATTGAAATTAAATATCATTTTCTTAGGGAGCATGTAGAAAGAGAAGATATTTTATTAGAATATGTTAAAACTGATAATCAAGTAGCTGATATGTTTACTAAGCCCATAGAAGAAGCTAAGTTCAATAGATTCAAAATTGAACTAGGAATGATAAACTTAGAGTAAGTTTACAGAATTGAAATTGGCTAAGTAAAAAGTTGTCGACACATAGACAAGTTTATGTCGACACAGAATAGTGGTGTCGACACTTCAGGAAAAAGGTGTCGACACATCTAGGAAGTTGGTGTCGACACTTCAGAATGTTAGTGTCGACACATGCCAAGTAGGTGTCGACACATCCAGAGTGGTGTCGACACTTAATATTTACTCAGAATTTTTCTAAGTAAAGTCTCGACAATGTGTCGAGTTATGTTGTGTCGACACATAAACAAGTGTCGACACATAAAATCTGTTAACTAAACTTGTGTCGACACATATGTGTCGACACATTATAAGTCAGTGTCGACACTTATTGCCAGTGTCGACACAATTTAAGTTAGCTGTCCCGCCTGTTCATCTTCAAAATTAGAAAGGTATAAATAGGGTTTTGTCTTTGTTTGTCGACACGCTTTCAAAGTTTCGAGACCAAAACTACTGTGTCGACACCTCTCTTCTCTCAAGACAAATTCTACAAACCCTAATGGCGCCTAAGCTTGAGGAGAACGTCAATGAAGGATATGAGCTGGTGCGCGGTGCTTTCAGTGATGCAGATCAAGAAATCAAGTCTGTCGTAACCCTAGTTGCTGATTTCGGGTTAGAGTATTTAGTTTCTAAACCTACAAAGATATGGAAGAAAGAGGTGCTTGAATTTCTCAATGGAGCACAGATAGATGAAACTGGATTCAAAATCAAATCCAGAGTTCATGGAACTAAGGTTAAGATTTCGCTAAAGAACTTGAGGAAGGTGCTTCAATTGCTAAGAACTCAAGAGGAAGATGAAGTTACTGCATCCAAGACCAGGGAAGCTCTTTCCTGGTGTGGACTAGATTCTAAGATGAAGATAGGTTCTGTTTTCAACAGAAAGGGCATGAACAGCCAAGACAAATTCATGTCTGAGATAGTTGGCAAGGTGATCTTAAGCAAGCCAGGAGGGCATGACAGAGTGTCAGCCTCCATGTTCAATATAATGACCAGAATTATCTTCACTATAAAAACTGATTGGTCAGTTATAGTATTTGAGAAAATCAAGGAAAGTCTGAAGAAGCCCAACCTGGGCAGAATCATTAGTCTATACCTAGCTGGTGTGATACCAGAGGTAATGAGTACTGCTGCTGGAAGCAAGATAAACCATATGAGAAAGATGGATATGAGGTTGTTTTCAAGATGGGACAGGGTGTTGACTAAAGAGATGCCAACCCCTGAGAAGGTAGTTGCTGAGAAAGACACTCCTCCTAAGAAGAAAAGGAAGACTGCTCCAGTGGCACAAGAGTTCACTAGCAGTTCTAACAGTGAAGAGCAAGTTGTCTTCACTCCAGATAACAATGAGGAAGAGCCTGCTGAAAAGTCTCCTGCTCCTCAAGTTGGTGCTGAGATCCAGGGGGAGCTACCACAAGCTAGCCCCATCCACAGGGATCAAAGCCAGGGGGAGCTTCCAGTTGTAGAAGAATCCTCTACACTGGAAAGTGAACAAGCCACCACCATCATACTAGAGGTACTCACTGACCTAAATAGTTTAGAATTTCTTATAAAAGATGCTGATTTGTCTGATGTTCATCAGCAAACTCAGCTGAATACTCAAGAACCAGATGCAATTAGAGAAGACACATCTGCTGTACTAGAAGTGGTTCCTGATCCAGTGGTTGAAGAGCAAAGAATGTCTCCAGCTCCTTCCCCACCAGAATACACCATGGAAGATTTATTCCTAAATCTAGACCAACAAGATTTTGACATGGACAAGGATGCTGCTGAGGAAAAGAATGTTGCTGCTGAGGGGGAGCAAGTGCACATTATGGAAGAGCCAGTAAGGCAGGAAACTGAAAAAGCACCTGAAGTGCAGAAAGAGAAGCCTCCAAGCCCTAAGGAGAGGGTTGACATAGCCAGCTCCTCAGAGTCTGAAGATGAGGAGGCAGCTAGGGCTAAGCAAAAGAAACTCTATGTATTCAAAAGAAGAAGCCAAAGTTATAAGAAGGCTTTACAATCTATTGCACCACAGCCTATAGTTCAGCAAACTCCAACTGTTGATTATAGTGCTTTAATGGTGGCAATGCAGATTAAACTGGATGAACATAGACAAGCAATTGAGAAGTATGTGGATGAAGGGCAGAAATCTTTACAGTTTGATCTTGCCCAGGATATAAAATCTATAAGGTTTGAAATGAACCAAAATAAGAAGGAGATGACAGACTGCTTCCACAAGGGTGGAAATGCAGTGGTGTACTTGGCAACACACCAGGAGAAGATCAAAGCCCAAGTGGATGACATAGCATTGAAGCAAGGATATGTTCTTGAAAATCAGTTAAGAATGAATGACAATTTGACTGCTTCACATAATGTTATTGTCACTGGGTTAAAGAACAAGGCTGCTGACCCTTCTACTTCTACTGATCTTAAAGCTGATTTTGACAAAGTATTCCAGGAAGAAATCTCTGCTGTTAAGACTGCTATCCAAGCATCCCAGAAGGTCATATCTGAACAACTTCAAAAGCTCAAACCATTCTTTAAAGATGGAATCAGATACTTGGATAATCAAATCAGATTTCAAAAGGATGATGTCAGAGATCATATGGCTAGAGAAGTCATAAAGGGGGAGAGAGTGTTAGTCAATGCAAGCTCTGACCATGCTAAGTGGATATCAAATTCCATCAGAGCTACACTTGGATATCCTCCTCTATGTGATGGCAATGATGTTGCTGAATCTGGCATTAACCCTGCCTATCTTGGAGGTGAGCAACCAGAAGTAGCTCAGGTCATTTATCCACCTCCAGATTTTGAAATGATTCATGCTGAGGTACAGACCATGTACAGCCCATTTGGGGGCAAGGACAATGTCCATTTTGAAAAGGTTGTTCAGCCTATATCAGAAGTTATACAAGAGGCATTGCAGAAAGAGAAAGAGACAAGGTTGTCTAAGAAGAGGTTTAGGGAACAAGCAGAACAAAGGCCAGACTTTGAACAGTGGAGCCCTATCTCTAGAAACATAATATTAACTGCCTGGAATGCTGCCAAGGATAACACTCATGACAGGAACAAATGGTTCTCTGAAGCTGAATGGAGAAAGCATGAATCTAGACAAAAGGCCATTATTCAATACAGAAGGAAGGCAAAGATGGGAAAGCTACCTCCTACATCTCAGGAGCCTAGCAAGTACTTTCCAAAGCCATATCACTATTTTGAGAGCCAGAAGATCAAAGCTGAAGAGCTTAAAAAGAAAGATCTGAAAGGCAAGAAGCCTGCTGATGCTGAAACTGCTGATGCTACTGTCCAAGCTAAAGTCCAAGCTGGCAAAGGAATAGTTATCAAGGAACTAGAACAGAAATAGATTAAGAATTTACTTGAAGATTATTTTGTAATCTTTTGAATGTAAAACATTTTTGTGAACTACTGAAAATGTATAAGACAAATGTTAGAACAATATATGATCAATATATTTCATGTTTGTTCTGTGAATGTGTCTATGTCTATTTCTTATTTGTTCTGAAATGATGAATTTGTATACATGTGAAATTAATACATGTTTATGTTTACCCTGCTGAATATAATCCTGCTTTACATCATTTTGTAATTTTAATTATGAATGGTGTATATCATTGACTAAGGGTTATGACTTCTCCAAATAGGGGGAGATTGTTGGGTACATTGGTTAAATGTACCTGATTTGAAGAAGTCTCACCCAACTCAATGATATACATCATAATGTATTTGATGTATGTTGAGTTTACTTGTACAGGTTAAGTAATTACTGGACTGAAGCAAAAAGTTTCTAAGTCCATGTGTCGACACCCAGAGGGAAAGTGTCGACACTTAAGAAGACTTGTGTCGACACCCAGACAAGCAGTGTCGACACTTGGAGTCATTGTGTCGACACCTGGGATGCAGAGTCGACACCAGACAGAAAGTGTCGACATAAGGAGCTGTGTCGACACTCAGTGAAGAAAAGTGCAGACAGAAAGTGTCGACACAAGGAGTTGTGTCGACACCCAGTGAAGCTGTGTCTACACCAGAAAGTGTCGACACTTGGAGCTGTGTCGACACTCAGCAAAAGTCAGCAGAAACTAAGTTAAAGTGTCGACACCAAGAACATTGTGTCGACACTCAACAGAAGAGTCAGCACATGAAGTAAGTGTCGACACCTAGAACAATGTGTCGACACTCAGCTGAAGACTCTACACTTGAAGAAAGTGTCGACACATGGAGCAATGTCGACACTTAGCAAAGAACAGCAAGATCGTCAAATTATTCTAAGTACAAGTGTCTACACTAAGGGAATGTGTCGACACTCAGCTGAAGTCTCAACAGAAGAATCAAGTGTCGACACAAGGAGCTGTGTCGACACTCAGCAAGTATCAACATAGAAGACTATGTGTCGACACCAAGAAGCAGTGTCGACACTTAACAGATTCAACACAAGAAGTTGTGTCGACACAAAGGAGATGTGTCGACACTTAGAAGAATTCAGCAAGTTACATAAGATCAAGTACTTGTGTCGACACTCAATTTCAGTGTCGACACATGAAGAAGAATCTGTGTCGAGACATAGAAGAAGTTGTGTCGACACCTTGTAGACTTGTGTCGACACTTACACAACTTGTGTCGACACTTGGCCTATAAGTGTCGACACTTAAAGACAGAAAGTCTCGACACTTTCAGACAGTTAGAAAACTTTCAAGAATTGACTAGATGACTTGACAGCTGCCGTTCCAGACGGTCTACAGCACCTGTCAGAGATGTCAGAATTCAGTTATGGACCGGACCAGCCGGTTACCATGGAGAAGGCCTATAAATAGGCTCATACAGTTTACAGAAACTGTTGTTCAGATTATTGTTCAAGTAGTTATTGAAGTGGTACACAGAGTATCAACACAAGAAGATCTAGCCGTCCAAGTGCAGATCTACGAAGTTGGAGAGAGAGGGCTCCATCCAAGAAATCAGCCTTTGGAACTAGGCTGAGAAGAAGGGTTCAGATATATTCTGGAACTTAAGAAGCAGAGATCAAGGATCAACTGCAGGAGGATTCATTCTTATTCAGTTCTACTTAAGAAGCTTTGAAGAAAGCTAAGTCAGATTGAATCCAGCTGAGTTCTTCCAAGAACTCATCAAGAAACTCTCAACTCCCCTCTCTTATTTCTGAGTTGTTGAGTTAATATTTGTAAAATCATTTTTAACTTGTAGGATCCTTTGGATCTGAGTGAATTGTAAGCCTATAATTATAAAGGCTGAGGGTAGGGCTTGAGAGCCTGAGTGTAGGAGATTGAAATCTCTGAGTGTAGGCCTGGTTGGCTGAGTGTAGGCCTTGATTGGCTGAGTGTAGGCCTTGACTGGCTGAGTGTAGGCCTTTGTGGCTGAGTGTAGGCTTTGGGATAAAGCTGAGTTGTAGGGCCTTGGGCCTGAGGTGTAGGAACCAATTTGGGTTCTGAGCTAGTGGAGAAGTTTGGCCGAATCTAGTACACTGCTAGATAGGCGAAGGGGGAAAGTGGATGTACCCAAAGATTGGGGAACCACTATAAAACCTTGTGTCTGATGTGATTGTGCTGTGATTGTGAATGCTTGTGTGATTGCTGTGCAAAAGTAGTATAGATTCTGTGATATAACTGATTGCTGCTATTAAAGTCTCAAAAAGAATTAGGTCACCTATTCACCCCCCCCACCCCTCTAGGTGGTTAGGTACTATATCTTTCAAGTAGACTAAGTGTCGACACTAGCCTTCATGGTGTCGACACAACTCCTTGTGTTGTAGAAATTACTTCTCGACACAGCTTCTTCTGAATGTGTCGACACTGATCATGTGTGTCGACACAAGTCCTTCTTCTTCAATACTTAGTTGATTTTTGCTAAGTGTCGACACAACTCCTTTGTGTCGACTCATCTTCTTGTGTTGATACTTGCTAAGTGTCGACACATCTTCTTTGTGTCGACACATGCCTTCTGTGTTGAAGCTTTTGCTGAGTGTCGACACATCTCCTTTGTGTCGACATATTTTTCATGTGTTGAGACTTTGGCTGAGTGTCGACACATCTCCTTTGTGTCGACACTTGTACTTAGACTTTGTTGAAATTTATTGACTGTCGACACAGCCTCTTAGTGTCGACACTTGTACTTGAACTTTGTTGAAGTTTTGCTGAGTGTCGACACAACCTCCTAGTGTCGACAATTTTGATGTCGACAAAGTTCCTCTGGGTGTCGACACTGCTTCTTAGTGTCGACACAACTTCTCTGGACATTTCTTCATTGTGTGTCGACACAGCCTGTATGTGTCGACACTTTCCTTCTGGTGTCGACTCTGCATTCCTGGTGTTGACACAATTACTCCAAGTGTCGACACTGCTTCTCTAGGTGTAGACACAAGCCTTCTTAAGTGTCGACACTTTTCTTCTGGGTGTCGACACATGGACTTAGAAACTTTTCATGCTTTCCCTGCAATTACTTAACTTGCACAACTAAACTCAAAGCACATCAAATACATCTTGATGTATATCATTGAGTGGGGTGAGGCTTCTTCAAATCAGGTACATTTATTCCAATGTACCCAACAATCTCCTTATATTTGGAGAAGTCATAACCCTTAGTCAATGACATACACCATACATAACAAATTCACAGTATGATGTAAAACAGTATTATATAACAGGGTAAGTACATAAACATATATACACAAATATCTCAGAACAGTAATGTAATGGATTTAACACATATCACATTGTTTTAACAACTTCAATATTTTCATTATTCGAAAGTTTACAGAGAGTTTAAAAACAAATAATTACAAATTGTAAACTTAAGAAAATTCCTATCCTAAGGCTGCTCAGGCTCCTTGATCACAATGCCCTTTCCTGATTGTATCTTTGCTTGGACAGGAGCTTCAGTATCATCATCAGCAACAGACTTCTTTCCCTTAAGATCTTTCTTTTTCAATTCTTCAGCCTTTATCTTTTGCCTTTCAAAATAATGATAAGGCTTTGGAAAATACTTGCTAGGCTCCTGTGCAGTAGGAGGTAGCTTTCCCATCTTATCCTTTCTTCTATATTGAATAATAGCCTCTTGCCTGTTCTCATGCTTCCTCCACTCCAGTTCAGAATACCACTTGCCTCTATCCTGGATATTGTCCTTGGCAGCCTTCCAAGTAGTCAAAATGATATTCTTGAAAGTGGGGCTCCATTGTTCAAAATCAGGCCTAAGTTCAGCTTGCTCTCTGAATCTTTTCTTAGACAATTGAGTCTCTTGTTCTTTTAATAAGGCCTCTTGTTCTTTCAGTATTTCCTCTGGCACAGGATGAACTACTTTCTCTATGATGACATTCTGATTTCCCTCAGGAGGACTATACATAGTCTGGATCTCTTGATGTATCATGTCAAAATCTGGTGGAGGGTATATGACTTGAGCCACTTCAGCTTGCTCTCCTCCAAGATATGCAGGATTGATTCCAGACTCTGCCACATTGTCATCATCACATAAGGGTGGATATCCAAGGGTGACTCTGATGGAATTTGAAATCCATTTGACATAATCAGAGCCTGCCTTGACTAATACCCTCTCCCCCTTTATGACTTCTCTTTCAATGTGATCCCTAAGATCATCTTTCTAAAACCTTATCTATGCATTCAGATAGTTGACTCCATCTTTGTAGAAAGGTTTCAACCTTTGGAGCTTTTCAGTTATTAGCTTCTGGGAATCCTGAAGTGCAGAAGTAACAGCAGTGATACCTTCTTGTAATTATTTATTAAATTCTGCCTTGGCTGTAGTCAGGGCTGCAGTATGGGCAGAAGCTATATTCTTCATTTCAGTTACTATTGCATTATGAGAAGCTGTCAAATTATCATTCATTCTCAGCTGATTCTCCAGGACATAGCCTTGTTTTAGTGCAATATCATCCACTTGTGTTTTGATCTTCTCCTGATGAGTGGCCAGATAGACTACTGCATTTCCTCCCTTATGGAAGCAGTCAGTCATTTCTTTCTTGTCCAGATTCATTTCAAATCTGATTGATTTGATGTCTTGGGCCAGATCAAACTGCAGTGACTTATGCCCTTCATCTACATATTTTTCCAGAGCTTGTCTTTGCTCATCCAGCTTAATTTGTAAAGCCACCATCAGTGAACTGTAATCAGTTGATGGGGCAGGCTGTGGTGCAATTGTTTCCAGCGCCTTTTTATATGTCTGGCTCCTCCTCTTGAAGACTTGAAATTTCCTCTTCTTGGCTCTTGCAGTCTCTTCATCCTCTGAAGTAGATGTGCTGGCTATTTCAACTCTTTCATTTGGGCTAGGAGGTAAATCCTTCCTAGGTAACTCCTCTGCAATCTGTTGCATCTCAGGTTCTTGTCTTGCTGTCTCTTCTTGAGACCTAACTTGCTCCCCCTGAAGATCTACCTGCTCCCCCCCCCCAACAGCTGCTTTTTCCACTTCAAAGTCAGTCTGTATTAATTCTGGGAACAGCTCTTCCAGTGTAAAATCTTGTTGAGGTTGACTTGGTGAATCTCTTTGCTCAGGAGCATCTAATACTTCTTTATCAGCTACAGATGTGTCCTCCATGACAACATCCTGAGGTTGACTAAGAATCTGAGGTTGCTGATTAACATCAGATAATGTGTCAGTCATAACTTCATTCTCAATATGGAAATTTAATTGGTTGATTTCAGTTATTACCTCAAGTATAGTTTGGGTAGCCCTTTCACTCTCTAAGGGAGTTGGCTCATCCACCAGTAAAGGCCCCCCCTGGAGTGGATCCAGGTGAATTGGGCTAGCTTATGGTAGCTCCCCCTGCCTTTCTGCATCTTCTTATCTAGCTGGAGACTGTCCAGCATTCCTTCCTTGTTCATCATCAGAACTGAATACCACTTGCTCTTCAGAGCTGCTGGAGGATTCCTGAGCCACAGGGGCTGTCTTCTTCTTCTTTTTCTGAGATGTATCCTTTACTGGAGATGGCAGTTCTTTGGTCAGTACTCTATCCCACCTAGAGAAGATTCTCATATCCATCTTTCTCATGTGGTTAATCTTTGAACCTGCAGGTTGGTTCATTACCTCTGGTATACTACCAGCTAGGTAGAGACTTAGTATTCTACCCAAATTGGGCTTCTTCATACTTTCTTTAATTTTATCAAACATAACTGCAGACCAATCAGTATTCAGTTTGAATATTATCCTTGTCGTTAGACTAAACATATGCGCTGAAATTCTGTCATGCCCTCCAGTCTTGCTCAGTATTACCTTGCCCACAATCTCAGATAGAAACTTGCCTTGCATATTCATTCCCTTTCTATTGAACACAGATCCTATCTTCATGTTTGAGTCCAAACCACACCATGTCAATGCTTCTCTAGTCTTAGAAGCAGAAACATCTTCATCTTCCTTAGTTCTTGGTAGTTGAAGTACTTTTCTTAGACTTTTAGGAGAGACCTTAACTTTGGTTCCATGAACTCTGGATTTAATCTTGAGGCCAGAGTCGTCAAGTGAAGCTGCACTTAGAAATTCTAGGACCTCCTTCTTCCAGATCTTGATTGGTTCAGAAACAAGGTATTCCAGTCCAGTTTCAGCAATTAGGGTTACCACTCCTTTGATCTCGGGTTCTGTGTCATCAAATGCGTGTCGTACGAGTTCATATCCTTCATTAACATTCTCTTCTAGCTTGGGCGCCATTAGGATTTGAAGAAATTTGAATTGAGAGAAGAGAGATGTCGACACACAAGTTTGGTCTCGAAACTTTGGTGAGCGTGTCGACAAACAATGGCGAAAACCTATTTATACCTTTCTAGAAACGAAGATGAAAGGGCGCGTCAAAATACTTAAATTGTGTCGATACTGTTGATAAGTGTCGACACTTACTTATAATTTCTCGACAACTATGTGTCGACACAAGTATAGTCAACAGAATATATGTGTCGACACTTGTTTATGTGTCGACACCACTTAGCTCGACACTTAGTCGAGACTTTACTAGACTAATTCTGTGTAAAGTCTAAGTGTCGACACCACCGTGGATGTGTCGACACCGACACTGCATGTGTCGACACTAATTCTCTGAAGTGTCGACACAGACTTCCTAGATGTGTCGACACCATTTCTCTGAAATGTCGATACCACTTCTGTGTGTCAACACAGACAACTCTGTGTGTCGACACCATTTTACTTAGCCAATTTTGAAAACTTATTCTAAGTTTATCATCCCTAATTCAATTTAAATTTATTGAATTTGGTTTCATCTAAGGGCTTAGTATACATGTCAGCTAGCTGATTATCTGTACTAATATACTCTAGTGAAATATCTTCTTTTTCCACATGTTCTCTTAGAAAATGGTATTTTATTTCTATGTGCTTAGTCCTACTATGTGAGACAGGATTGTTTGCAACAGAAATAGCACTAGTAGAATCACAAAATAGAGGTGTTCTACTTACTTGAATACCATAATCTTCTAGCTGGTGTTGTATCCATAGTAGTTGTGTAACACCCCCTATCCGTCGCATATCATATAGCAGTAGGTCCGGCCGGGGCCCGACGCCATATACCACGGACAGACCGGGTGGTTACTTATGGAAACCATCCAACCAATCTCAACGTCCTACACAGAGCATTCTAGCGGAAGCAGTTTATAAAAGTTGCAAAACAAGAACCCAGCAACAAGCATGAATGTCCACTAATATGATAATAGGAATGTTATTACAAAATACTCAAAAGTCGGCCTTAAGGCCTTACAGAACGTTCCACTTGTTTAACACATGATTTACAAACCTCGGCACGCAGGCCGGCCATACATGAATAAAACATAAAACATTTCCACTTGGGCCTTCGAGGGCCAGCTTCGCAAAAAGGGCTTTAGCCCGCTATTGACCGCTTGGTCCAGCTGCACCTGCAAGCAAACAAACCACCGCACGGTGGCAAACAAGGCAACGGTCAGCAATGCTGACCAAATTATAACGATCCCGCCCCCAACTCGGGGCGGCGATGCTCCTTCCCTGCATTTCCTTAGCATAAGCGAGTAATATAAAACCATAGCCATAACATCACAGACGTTGGCTCGTAAGGCCAACGCCCCCGTGCACTCAGGGCACATTCTCGGTGAACCGGTCGATGTTACGTCAATTAAAGCCATTAACATTCCGGACTCACCACCGCCACTAGACGGCCATTCCTATGAGCAATTCGTCTTCTTGGTATTGGTCACGTCAATTTAAGCCATTGACCACCGAAGACTCCCATTTATGCCAACGGCGAGTCCCACGTAACCTTAGGTCGCTCTAACCGGACGACATAAAGCGGGTACGGCTCCATCTAACCCGTGCTCACTTCGCAACGACAATTTAAGCCATTTGCGCGGGTCAAACTTTCACCGAGTCCCATTCTACCGCAAGTCACATAACTCAGTTATGTTCGAGTTGGCTCTCAGGCCACCAAGTTGGCAAGATCTCGTATCCGCCCAGTTTTCCGGGTGCACCTTTGGGTTAGTCCCCAAGGCTCCCTGCAGCAATCTACCGCGTAGAAAAACCCGAAAACAACCAATAGCACGGAGTCTTCTCCGGCCTTATGCAATGCAACAACACCGATCCGGACTAACATGTCCGGGTAGGCTTCAACCAAAATGCCTATGTCCGTTCTCGCATACGGACTCTAAACAACGGGGACTTTACATATCTACCCGAAGGAACGCCTCCAACTCTTCGCAAACTCGCGAGAGCGGGCTTCCTATGCTAAGAAAGATGCTAAGAAAGAGAGCTATTAGTGCTCAAGATGAGGATCGTTACCCTTACGGTCCTCTTTGGCGCCATCGAAAAGTAATCGGATGGAAATCACCGCACTTGCGTTGCCTCCGTGGATCCAGAGTCGGCTTGCGATTTGGAGCTCCGAAGCTCCTCCAATGGCGGATCTAGCTCCTCTTCTTCTTGCCTTAGCTCTTCTTTCTCCAAGGGTTTGGAGAGAGAACAAGTGAAAAAGTGAGGGTTTTCTAAGTCAAAACCCGGGTATATCCCTTCAGGAACAACCCCCAGCCGTTGGATCTTCAGTCAAAGAAATGAACGGCTTCGATTCGGGACTGAAATGCCCAATCTGGATCGAACACGGCCTGGCACACGCCCGTGTCCTGGGCCGTGTGCCTCATTCGCCGTCAAAATCGAATCACCTGGAACCTCACACGGGTATCGAACACGCCCGTGTTCGAGATGACACGCCCGTGTTCCACCTGACACGGCCGTGTAGCTGGCCGTGTACCCCAAGATTTTCTCCCGTTTTCAACCCGAGCACTGCACGGGTTCTAGGACACGCCCGTGTCCTTGCCCGTGTCACCTTGACACGCCTGGGCTCCAGGCCGTGTACAAGGTCTCGGCACTTCGCGGCTAAGTGTCGACACGGGTCGACACGCCCTGCAACACGCCCGTGTCGCAGGCCGTGTGCCATGTCTCGACACACTGTCGACACCAAAGTGTCGACTTCGCGGGACGAGTGTCGACACGGGTTGACACGCCCTGCGACACGCCCGTGTCGCAGGCCGTGTGCCGTGTCTCGACACAACGTCGAAGCACTGTGTCGACTTCACGGCTAAGTGTCGACACGGGTCGACACGCCCTGAGACACGCCCGTGTCGCAGGCCGTGTGCCCAGTCTCGACACAATGTCGAGACCAAAGTGTCAACTTCATGCCTTAGTGTCGACACAGGCTTGACACGCCCTGGGACACGCCCGTGTCCCAGGCCGTGTGCCTGCAGCCAAACTCAAATTGGCCCAAAATATTCCCCTTTGCTCCTTTGAGTTTCGAGGCGTTACAACTCTACCCCTCTTAAAAGAATTTCGCCCACGAAATTACATAAAGGGAAAAGCATGTACAAAACTAAAATTTGTACCTGAGTGGAACAACTCCGGATATTCATCAAGCATCGTCTGCTCTCGCTCCCAAGAGAGCTCCTCAGGACCGCAATTGTCCCACCGGACTTTGACCATCCTGATCTCTTTATTGCGTAGCCGCTCGACCTCCGAGTCCTCAATCCGCACGGGCTTGACCTTTGTCGTTAGCCCACTTTCCACCGGTACTTGATCGACCGCGATCACTTGCGTAGGCTCTTGCACCGCCTTTCGAAGCACCGAAATGTGGAACACATCGTGTAAACCACTTAGCTCCACCGAAAGCTTCAACCTATAGGCCGCTTCTCGTACTCGCTCCAGAACCTCGAACGGTCCAAGGTACCTCGGGCTTAGCTTTGTCAATCGTCGCACCCGCGAGACACCCTTGAACGGCTTGATCTTTAGGTACACATAATCACCTACAGCGAACTCCACGTTCCTGTGCTTGGCATTATAGTATTTTGCTTGCCGGCCCTGAGCGATAAACAACCTCTCCCGAATCGTACTCACCAAAGAAGTAGCATCCTCCACTTCCGATCACTTATACAACTTTGGCTCACCCGTTTCTTACCAAGACAACGGCGTGCGACATTTCCTACGCCTCAAAGGGCGCCATCTGAATACTCGTTTGGTAGCTGTTATTGTATGCGAACATCACCAAATAAAAGTGGTCTTCCCATTGCTTTCCAAAATCCAAGACACACATGCGGAGCATGTCTTCCATGGTTCTATTAACCCTCTCGGTCTGCCCATCCGTTTGCGGATGGAAGGCTGTGCTAAACTTCAGCTTTGTTCCCAACATTTGCTGCACCAGCCTCCAATCATTGGACGTGAACCGCCCATCTCGGTCACTCACGATGCTGCGGAGCACACCATGAAGCCGCACTATGTTGTCCACATAAAGCTTTGCTAGCTTCTCCACCGGATTATCCTTCCTACGCGGAATAAAATGCGACACCTTCGTTAATCAATTAACAACCACCCAAATGGCGTCGTTTCCCCTTTTTCGACCTTGGCAAACCGTGCACAAAGTCCATAGAGATGTCGTCGAATTACCATTCCGGAATAGGCAAGGACTTAAGAAATCCTCCCGGCTTTTGGCACTCCGCCTTCACCAAGGTGCAAGTTTGGCACTTCGCTACTTAGAGCGCCACATCCTTTTTCAAATCCGGCCACCAAAACAGTTTCTTCACATCACGGTACAACTTCGTGCTCCCCGGGTGAATCGAGTACTTGGTATGATGCGCCTCGTACAACAACTCCACCCGTAAATTGCCCACACTTGGGACGCACAAACGACCGTCTCTCCTAAGCAATTCGTCATCCACGACGAATTGGGAATTTGACCCATCCAGAGCCTCTACCATGAACTGCTTCAGTACTTGATTGTTTGTCCATACAAACGATCCCCAACGCCTCCAACCCTCACACCAACCGCTCAACTAGCACCGATAGCCAATTGGCTCGAGCTGGGGCTTGGCGACTCACCGTGTCAGCAACCGCATTCCCTTTATCAGGCGCGTAGTGGATCTTGAATGTATAGTCTACCAAGAACTCCATCCATCTACGCTGTCGTATAGTCAGATCCTTCTGATCAATCAGATGCTTCACGCTCTTGTGACCGGCGTAGAGATCCACTTTGACACCGTATACATTTATGCCTTCATAGCTTCAAGGCAAAACTCACGTGTTGGGTACATTGGTCAAATGTACCTGATTTGAAGAAGCCTCACCTAACTCAATGATATACATCATAGTGTATTTGATGTTTGTTTGAGTTACTTGTGCAGGTTAGGAATACACTGGACTGAAGCTAAAAATTCTAAGTCCATGTGTCGACACCCAGAGGGAAAGTGTCGACACTTGAGAAAGCTTGTGTCGACACCCAGACAAGCAGTGTCGACACTTGGAGTCATTGTGTCGACACCTGGGAAGAAGAGTCGACACCAGTCAGAAAGTGTCGACTCTTGGAGCTGTGTCGACACTCAGTGTGGAAGAATGTAGAAAAGCTGTGTCGACACTTAGCAGAAGTGTCGACACCTAGAAGAGCTGAGTCAACACCAGAAAGTGTCGACACTTGAAGTAAGTGTCGACACTCAGCAAAAGTCTGCAGAATCTAAGTACAAGTGTCGACACTCAACACAATGTGTCGACACTATGCAGAAGAGTCAGCACTTGAAGTAAGTGTCGACACCCAGCACAATGTGTCGACACTTAGCTAAAGACTCAGTATTTGAAGAATGTGTCGACACTCAGCACAATGTGTCGACACACAACCAGAAGAGTCAACACTTGAAGAAAGTGTCGACACTCAGCACAATGTGTCGACACTTAGTTGAAGACTCTACACTTGAAGAAAGTGTCGACACAAGGAGCTGTGTCGACACTTAGCAGAGAACAGAAAAGTTTACAAAATATTCTAAGTACAAGTGTCGACACTAAGGGAATGTGTCGACACTCAGCTGAAGGAACAAATTTGAAGACTTGTGTCGACACCAAGAAGCTTGTGTCGACACTTGACAGTTTCAACACATGAAGATGTGTCGACACAAAGGAGATGTGTCGACACTTAGAAGAATACAGTTAAAGAATGAAGAACAAGTACTTGTGTCGACACTCAATTTCAGTGTCGACACATGCAGAAGTATCTGTGTCGAGACATAAAAGGAATTGTGTCGACACCTTGTAGACTTGTGTCGACACTTACACTACTTGTGTCGACACTTAGTCTATAAGTGTCGACACTTAAGAACAGAAAGTCTCGACACTATCTGACAGTTGGAGAATTTCAAGAAGTGACTGGTTGACATGACAGCTGCCGATCCAGCCGGTCTACTTCAACTGTCAGAGAAGTCAGAAGTCTGTTATGAACCGGACCAGCCGGTTACCATGAAGGAAGCCTATAAATAGGCCCCCATAGTTTACAGAAAAAAAAAAGAAGGTTGTTCATTATCATTACATGTTGTGAGAATAACTGAAGTGGTTGATCAGATTAAATCAAGAAGTGATACACTGAGGATCAACACAAGAAGATCAGGCAGTCCAACTGCAGATCTAAGAAGTTGGAGAGAGAGAGCTTCATCCAAGAATTCAGTCTTTGGAACTAAGGCTGAGAAGAAGAATTCAGAGTCATCTGGATTTCAAGAAGCAGAAGATTCAGACTAATTCAGTTCTACTCAAGAAGCTTTGAAGAAAGCTAAGTCAGTTGGATCAAGCTGAGTTCTTCCAAGAACTCTTCAAGAAACTCTCAACTCCTCTCATCTTTTCTGAGTTGTAGAGTTAGCAATTTTATTTCAATTACATCTTGTAAGATCCATTGGATCTGAGTGATTGTAAGCCTATTTTATAAAGGCTGAGGGTAGGGCTTGTTGCCTGAGTGTAGGAGTTGAAGAACTCTGAGTGTAGGCCTTAATTGGCTGAGTGTAGGCCTGGGTGGCTGAGTGTAGGCCTTTTGGCTGAGTGTAAGGCTTTGGGCCTGAGGTAGGAACCTAGTTTGGTTCTGAGTTAGTGGAGAAGTTTGGCCGAATCTAGTACACTGCTAGATAGGCGAAGGGGAAAGTGGATGTACCCAAAGATTGGGGAACCACTATAAAATTAGTGTGTCTTCTGTGCTGTGCTGTGCTGTGAATTGACTGTTTGATTTCTGTAATTGCTGTTAGCTGTAGTAATCTGAGAAATAATTGTTGTGCTGCCAACAAAGTTTTTAAAAAGGTTTAGGTCACCTATTCACCCCCCCCTCTAGGTGTTTAGGTACCATATCTTTCAAGTGGTATCAGAGCCAGGTTCCTCAAAATCAGGACTAACTGTCTGAGGAGATCCAGTTTGGCAGATACAGATTGAGTCTGAACACAGTTTCAAGAAAATCAAGAAATATGGGTTCTTCAGAGAATCATAAGGAGTTGGGTTCAATGAAACTGCCCATATGCAGAAAAGAGATATTTGGAATCTGGAAAGAAAGGGTAAGGCTGTTCATGGAGGCCTCTGACCCTAGGATCTACATCACAGTCAAGGAAGGGCCTTATGTGCCCATGAAGATTTCAGTCTTGGATGCCACACAGAGAACTCCAAAGGATTTCTCTGAGATGACCAAGGATGAAATTGTCCTAGCCACTATGGACAAAAGGGCACAGAACATAATAGTTAGTGCAATTGATGATGCCACCTTCCAGAACCTTATTCACTGTAAAACAGCAAAAGAAATGTGGGATACCCTCATTGTCTACATGGAAGGTTCTGAAGAAGTAAGACAAGATAGGAAGTCCTTGCTTAATCAAGAATATGAGAGCTTTAGGCAAGGAAGAGGAGATAGCATCACTGAATGCTACAAAAAGTTCTACAGAATTGTTAATGAACTCATGTCCTATGGAAGAGAGTTCACAAATTATGAATTGAATGACAAGTTCTTGAGGTCCCTAACCAAAGATTGGGACACTAAGATCTGTGCCATCAGAGAAATGGCAAAGTTGGGAGAAATTCCTCCTCCCACACTGTTTGGCAAGTTGTTATCTTATGAGATGCAATTGTCAGTAAGAAAAGAGGAGGAAAAGTCAACAAGGACTGAACACAGGGAAAGGACTGTTGCCTTTAAGTCAGAAGTACCTAGAAAGAACAGGACTAAGTCATCAACTCCTCCTCCAGAGGTAGTTGAATCAGATTCTGATGAGTCTATTAGCACTAAATCTACAAGCAGTGAAAGTGATGAAGACTTTGCTGCTTTCACCAGACATTTTCAGAAGTTCCTGAAGAAGAAACAGTGGAGATCTAGACCTTCATCTTCCAAAGGGAAAGAAGTCCAGTATCAGGAAAAGAAGCCTTCAAAGAAGGACAAGAAGAGGACCAAGACTAGTAAGGCAACTGGGTCTAAGATAGTATGTTACTGCTGCAATAGACAGGGTCATGTAATTGCAGACTGTCCTGAAAGAAGGAAAGAATCCAGTGACAAAAAGAAGACTCACTTCAAAGGAAAGAAGGAGAAGTCCTTTGTTGCAAAGAATGAGAAGACTCTTTCAGACATTTCTTCTTCAGACACAGAGACAGATGCTGAAGCCTACATAGGGCTATTTGCTGAAGAAGAAGAAGAGTTTATGCAGATCATGGAATCTATCTATGAGCAAGAAGACTGCCAGAGCCAAGGACTGATGGCTTTGACTGAAAGTACCAAAAACCTGGAGCAGCCAGGACCCAGTCAGGTACAAGGTTTAACTCAAAATTCTGAGTCCAGTTCTAGTTCAGAGTCAGATTCATCTTCATCGAGTGATGGAAGTGTTTCTGAATCTGAGGGAGATATTCATCAGCTCTTAGATGAATATAAGGTACTGTTGCAAGCCTATAAGAAAAGCAAGATCCTAGCCAAAAGTCAGGCAAAGGAGATTGCTGATCTCAAGGCAGCTGCAACAGATTTTGAAAAGAATTATGATCAAAAACTTAATGAGGTAGCCAGGCTGAAACATATTACAGTGATTCAGATGGGAACTATCACATTTAAGAATGATCAAATTAAGAAACTGGAGATTAATCTTCAGAAGGAGAAAGAGCTAGTAGCTAGGTTTTCAAAACCTAAATCAGTGCTACCCTTGATTGATGATTTTGTTCATCATAAAGGAAAGACTGGACTGGGTTTTGTTAATCCAGCTAGGACTGTTCAGGATCAGTCCAAGTCCAAGGGCAAAGCCCCAACATTCAACAAGACTGCTGTAGTTAAGACAGCTAAGTCTGTACCTAAGCAAAGGTACAACAAATTTGAATGTTGGTGCTGTGGCAAGGTTGGCCACTTTGCTTTGGATTGTTGGCACAATGCCAGTGCCAAGTTGAGTAGCAAGTTACCTGTTGGAAAGACAGCAGGTAGCTATGTCAAATTGCAAACTAACAATCACCAAGGACCCAAGTTTACTTTGGGTTCTAAGGTTCATTAATTTGTTTTGCAGGTGAATCCAAGTGGCCATACCCCTACATGGTACTTGGATAGTGGATGTTCCAGACACATGACTGGAACTAGGGGACTACTGAAGGACTACATCCCAATCAAAAATGGTCCAAAGGTGACCTTTGGTGGTTCTGAAAAAGGAATCATAAAAGGGTTTGGTAACATTTCTTCTAACCTTGTTACCATTACTCAAGTGGCTTATGTTAAAGGTTTGAAACACAACCTCATTAGTATAAGTCAATTAAGTGATGTAGGGTATGACATCTCATTTGTTAAAAATGGTTGTCATATCAAGAGGTCAAGTGATCAAGAGATCATTTTGACTGGATATAGAAAGAGAAATGTCTACTGCTTAGACATTATGGTTGAGAACAATTGTTCTCCAGTCTGTCTTGTAGCTGATGAGACAGTCTCTCAATGTGTCAAATGGCACAAGAGGCTTGCTCATCTTAATTACAAGACTATTGGCAAACTCTTTAGTAAAGAGTTAGTGAGGAATGGTCCTCAAGTTAAGTGTGTCAAAGATGGCATTTGCTCAGCTTGTCAAAAGGGCAAGCAGACTAAATCCACCTTTAGAAGCTTAGACAACAAAGATGCTGTGAGGTGTTTATACCTCTTGCATATGGATCTATTTGGTCCAATGCCAGTTCACAGCTTAGGTAGGAAGGTCTACACCTTTGTAGTTGTTGATGACTACTCAAGGTTTTCCTGGGTGTTCTTCTTAAAGCAGAAATCTGAAACACCTAGTGTCTTCTATAGTTTTGTTAAGCAAATTCAGAATGAATTGAACTGTACAGTGGTCAAAATTAGAAGTGACCATGGTACTGAGTTTCAGTCTGAAAGCATGACAAAGCTGTGTGAAGACTATGGGATATTTCAAGAATTCTCTTCACCTAGAACACCTCAGCAAAATGGCATTGCTGAAAGGAAAAATAGGACCTTGATAGAGGCTGGTAGAACCCTATTAAGTGATTCATCACTGCCAGAATATTTCTGGGCTGAAGCAGTTAACACTGCATGCCATGTGATAAATAGGGCTACCATCACTAAAAGGTTAAACAAGACCCCCTATGAAGTAGTGAAAGGCAGGAAACCAAATCTGTCCTATTTTAGGATCTTTGGTTGTAAATGCTTCATACTTAACAATGGGAAGTCTTACTTAACTAAGTTTGCTGCCAAGTCCCAAGAGGGAGTGTTTGTTGGGTACAGCAATAATAGTAAGGCTTATAGAGTCTACAACTTGACCACACAAGTTGTAGAGGAGTCTGTGCATGTAGTTTTTGATGAAACACAACTAATTAACAATGAGTTGTCTAGTAGTGTGTGCAGCCCTACAGGTCTTACTAAGAAGATGGACAAGCTAACCATAGAAGGTGTACCTGCTGCAAGACAGCAAGTAGAAGAAGATGGCTTATGTCCAGGGGGAGAACTACATGTACAAGGAGCTGTTGAAGTACAAGGAACTCAGCTTGATGAAGATGCTGAAGAAGTTCAACCAGAAGTAAGGATGCCTCCAGCCAACAGGCATCTAAGAGATCATCCAGTAGAGCTGATCATTGGAGATCCAAGACAAGGTGTTCAGACAAGGAGCAGAAATCAGAATGCTGTAGTATATTCAAGTTTTCTGTCTCAAATAGAACCAAAGAAATTTGAAGAAGCTATACAAGATCCACAGTGGACTGAAGCAATGCAGGAGGAGCTTAATCAGTTCAAAGGTGCAAGGTTTGGGATCTGGTTCCTAAGCCTAAAGATCACAATGTGATAGGGACAAAGTGGATCTACAGGAACAAGTTAGATGAACAAGGTGTCATCATTAAGAATAAGGCAAGACTGGTTGCAAAAGGATATAGGCAAGAAGAAGGTATTGATTTTGATCAAACCTTTGCTCCAGTAGCCAGACTGGAAGCCATAAGGATGTTCTTGGCCTATGCAACCTACCAAGGATTCAAAGTATATCAAATGGATGTGAAGTCAGCATTCCTTAATGGTAATTTAAAAGAAGAAGTATATGTGGAGCAGCCTTCAGGTTTGTTGATTCTACTCTTCCACATTATGTCTATAGACTTAGGAAAGCATTGTATGGGTTAAAGCAAGCTCCTAGAGCTTGGTATGAAACCCTATCTAGTTTCCTCATTGAGAACAAGTTCACAAGGGGGAAAATAGATAAGACTCTATTCCTTAGGGAATCTAGAGGCAAAGTAATACTTGTCCAAATATATGTAGATGACATTATATTTGGGTCTACTGAAAGTAGCTTTGCAAAAAGTTTGCAAAGCTTATGCAAAGTCAATTTGAGATGAGTAGTATGGGAGAGCTGAAGTTTTTCTTGGGTCTCCAAGTTAAACAGACTGAAAGTGGTCTATCCATATGTCAGTCTAAGTTCACCCTAGAACTCATAAGGAAATATGGTATGGATTCCTCCAGTACCATGAAGACTCCTATGGGGTCAAGTATGTCTCTAAGCAAGGATGATGCAGGGAAACCTGTAGATGAAACCTTGTATAGAGGGATAGTTGGCTCCCTACTATACTTGACTGCAAGTAGGCCTGACATTATGTATGCTACATGTGTTTGTGCCAGGTATCAAGCCTGCCCCAAAGAATCTCACTTGACTGCAGTCAAGAGAATCTTGAGATATCTAAAGGGCACACCCTATCTAGGCCTTTGGTACCCTAGGAATGGAGATTTTGATCTAACAGGCTATTCAGATGCAGACTTTGCAGGATGCAAAGAAGATAGAAAGAGCACAACTGGATCCTGTCAGTTCCTAGGTGGAAGACTCATTTCATGGAGTAGTAAGAAGCAAACCAGTGTGGCCATCTCCACAGCTGAGTCAGAATATGTAGCTGCAGGAAGTTGCTGTGCTCAACTTCTGTGGATTCAACATCAGCTAGAAGACTATGGATGTCAGGTAAGTAGAACTCCACTTTATTGTGATTCTACTAGTGCTATTTCAATAGCTAACAATCCTGTATCACATAGTAGAACTAAACATATTGAGATTAAATATCACTTTCTTAGGGAGCATGTAGAAAGAAATGATATTACACTTGAATATGTTAGAACTGATAATCAGATAGCTGATATGTTCACTAAGCCCTTAGATGAAGCTAAGTTTAATAGGTTCAAAATTGAACTAGGTATGATAAACTTAGATTAAGTTTACAGAACAAAAATTGGCTAAGTAAAAAGGTGTCGACACATAGACAAGTCTATGTCGACACAGAATAGTAAGTGTCGACACTTCAGGAAAATGGTGTCGACACATCTAGGAAGTTAGTGTCGACACTTCAGAATGTTAGTGTCGACACATGTCGAGTAGGTGTCGACACATCCAATAAAGTGTCGACACTTAAGTTTTACTCAGATTTTTCTAAGTAAAGTCTCGACTACATGTCGAGTATAGTGGTGTCGACACTTAACCAAGTGTCGACACATAAAATCTGTTGACTAAATTTGTGTCGACACATGAGTGTCGAGACATTATAAGTCAGTGTCGACACTTATTGACAGTGTCGACACATGCTTAGCTCTCTATCCCGCCTGTTCGTCTTCAAACAAGAAAGGTATAAATAGGGTTCTGTCTTTGATTGTCGACACGCTTTCAAAGTTTCGAGACCTAAACTCTTGTGTCGACATTTCTCTCATCTCAAGACTAAATCTTCAAAACCCTAATGGCTCCCAAGCTGGAAGAGAACGTTAACGAAGGCTATGAACTGGTGCGTGGCGCATTCGACGACTGCGAACAAGAAATCAAATCAGTGATAACCCTAGTGCCAATTCAGGATTGGAGTTCTTGGTTTCAGAACCAACGAAAATATGGAAGAAGGAAGTCATTGAATTCCTTCTGGAGCGTCTGTAGATGACTCAGGCTACAGAATTAAGTCAAGGGTGCATGGCACCAAGGTCAAAATTTCACCCAAGTCTTTAAGAAAGGTACTTCAGCTACCTAAAGTTCAAGATGAAGAGGAAGTAACTGCTTCTAAGACCAGGGAAGCTCTTACTTGGTGTGGACTGGATCCAAAGATGAAGGTGGGATCAGTCTTTAACAGAAAAGGTATGAATAATCAAGGCAAGTTCTTGTCAGAAATAGTGGGCAAGGTAATACTGAGCAAGCCAGGAGGACATGACAGGGTGTCTGCCTCCATGTTTGAAGTCATGACCAGAATCATCTTCAATCTGAAAACAGACTGGTCAATGGTGGTTTATGAGAAAGTGAAGGAAAGCCTGAAGAAGCCCAATCTGGGCAGGATACTAAGTCTCTACCTGGCTGGATCAATTCCAGAGGTAATGAGCACTGCTGCAGGAACTAAGATCAATCACATGAGAAGAATGGACTCAAGAATATTCTCTAGATGGGAAAGGGTGCTGGTGTCAAAGGAATTGACCACCCTGAGAAACAAACTTCTAAGAAAGACTCTCCTCCCAGGAAGAAGAGGAAGACTGCTGCTGTGCCTCAAGAGTCCTCCAGCAGCTCAGGCAGTGAAGAACATGTGGTCTTCACTCCTGATAGTCCAATGGATAAGGCTGCAGAAAAGTCACCTGCTCCTCAGGAGCAGCTGACATCCAGGGGGAGCTTCCAGGTGTAGCAGAACCATCTACACTGGAGAGTGAGCAAGCCACCCTCCTCATTCAAGAGGTACTTGTTGACCTTAATACTTTGAATTTTCTATAATAAATTCTGATTTGTCTGATGACCATCAGCAAAATCAGCCAGCAACTCAAGAACCAGATGTTGTTCTCCAAGACACATCTGTTGTAGCTGATGAAACCAGAACATCTCCTGCACAGTCTCCAGCAGAATACACAATGGAAGATCTATTTCTGAATTTAGATCAGGATGATTTTGATATGGAAAAGAATGCTGCTGATACAGAGAAGGATGCTGCTGCTGAGGGGAGAATTTGGATATTCAAGTAGAGCCTATAAGGCTAGATACTGAGAAGGCACAAGATGTGCACACTGAAAAAACCATCCAGCCCTAAGGATAGGGTGGATATAGCCAGTACATCAGAATCTGAAGATGATGAAGCTGAGCAAGCTAAGAAAAAGAAGTTCTTTGTTTTCAAAAGAAGGAGCCAGAGCTATAAGAAGGCTCTCCAAACTGTTGCTCAACACTCACTGGTTCAACAAGCTCCATCCACTGATTATACAGTAGCCTAATGGTTGCAATGCAAGTAAAGCTGGATGAGCAAAGGAGGGCATAGAGAAATATATTGATGAGGGCCAAAAATCTCTACAATTTGATCTAGCTCAGGATATCAAATCAATAAGGTTTGAAATGAACATGAATAAGAAGGAAATGAATGAATGCTTCCACAAGGGTGCTAATGCAGTGGTCTATCTGGCTAAACATCAAGAAATCATAAAAGAGAAGGTAGAAGATATAGCACTAAAGCAAGGCTATGTGCTGGAGAATCAACTCAGATGAATGATAACTTGACTGCATCTCACAATGCCATAGTCACTGAACTCAAGAAAAGTCTGATGAACCATCAACCTCCTCTGCTGCTGCCAAAGCTGATTTTGATAAACTTTTTCAAGCTGAACTAACTGCTGTCAAGACTGCCATCAAGGACTCACAAAAGGTCATTTCTGAACAGCTTACCAAGCTAAGACCTTTCTTTAAAGAGGGCATAAGGTATTTGGATAGCCAAATCAGGTTTCAGAAAGATGATGTGAGAGATCATGTAGCCCAAGAAGTCATAAAGGGGGAGAGAGTGTTAGTCAAGGCCAGTTCTGAGCATGCAAAATGGATTTCAAATTCAATCAGGGCTACACTTGGATATCCTCCCCTGTGTGATGACAATGAAGTAGCTGAATCTGGTATTCAAGGAACATATCTTGGAGGTGAGCAACAGGCAGTGGCTGATGTAATCTATCCACCTCCAGATTTTGAAATGATTCATGCATGATATAAGCACAATGTATAGTCCAACTGCTGTAAGCCTAATGTTATTCTGGAAAAGGTTGTTCAACCTATCACAGCTGCTATGCAAGAGGCTTTGGACAAAGAAGAAGAGACTAGGCTATCAAAGAAGAAGTTCAGGGAACTTGCTGAGCAAAAACCTGATTTTGAACAGTGGAGCCCTACTTCTAGGAACATCATTCTCACTGCATGGAAAGCAGCCAAGGACAATGCCCATGAGAGGAACAAGTGGTTCTCAGAGGCTGAATGGAGGAAACATGAGAGTAGGCAGGAAGCCATTGTCCAATATAGAAGGAAGGCTAAGTTAGGAAAGCTACCTCCTACAGCTGTGGAGCCTAGCAAGTACTTTCCTAAGCCCTATCATTATTTTGAAAGGCAAAAGATCAAGGCTGAAGAACAGAAGAAGAAGGGACTCCAAAGGGAAGAAGACTGCTGAAGCTGAGCCTACTGCTGCTGCTGCTGTAAAAGCTCAAGTTAAAGATGGAAAGGGAATTGTTATTAAGAACCTGATCAGAAACTAGATTAGGAATTAACTTGATGCTTGTTGTAATCTGTTAAGTGAAAAACATTGTAGTACTTCATTGAAAATGTATAAGGAACAATATTAGAACAGTATATGATAAATATAGTATGATTGTTTTGAAATATGTATGTTTCTTAATTGTTCTGCAATGTTGTATGAGTATACATGTGTGCTTTATTACATGTTTAAGTTTAACTCTGTTGTCATATTCTGTTTTACTTCATTTTATAATTTTTAATTATGAGTGATGTATATCATTGACTAGGGTTATGACTTCTCCAAATAGGGGGAGATTGTGGGTACATTGGTCAAATGTACCTGATTTGAAGAAGCCTCACCTAACTCAATGATATACATCATAGTGTATTTGATGTTTGTTTGAGTTACTTGTGCAGGTTAGGAATACACTGGACTGAAGCTAAAAATTCTAAGTCCATGTGTCGACACCCAGAGGGAAAGTGCCGACACTTGAGACAAAGCTGTGTCGACACCCAGACAAGCAGTGTCGACACTTGGAGTCATTGTGTCGACACCTGGGAAGAAGAGTCGACACCAGTCAGAAAGTGTCGACACTTGGAGCTGTGTCGACACTCAGTGTGGAAGAATGTAGAAAAGCTGTTTCGACACTTAGCAGAGTGTCGACACCTAGAAGAGTGAGTCAACACCAGAAAGTGTCGACCACTGGAAGTAAGTGTCGACACTCAGCAAAAGTCTGCAGAATCTAAGTACAAGTGTCGACACTCAACACAATGTGTCGACACTAGCAGAAGAGTCAGCACTTGAAGAAGTGTCGACACCCAGCACAATGTGTCGACACTTAGAACTTAAAGAACTCAGTATTGGAAGAATGTG